>OX336894.1:11138886-11738886 GCA_946959425.1 Argyrosomus regius | reverse complement strand
GCCTTTAGACCAAACTGGAAACAAGTGCTTGTACACTTGTTTACTAGTTAATTGGTTCATTTTGACACTGACTTATCCAGTAATATTTCCATTGAGGCTCCTTCTATCATTGGTCACTCATTTGACAGAGTAGCACGAGCCACTAATTACTGTCGCTCCCCTACAAATGATGGTATTTGCGTTAAGTGCCCTGGTAATTACTATGGCCTAATCCTAAGTGGACCCCTGATTAAATTTAGCCAATGTAGCTTTTTGTAATTGAAATGACACCCTGAGAAATGACTCCTTTCTGTCCCCGTGCCTGCATAAGAGTTGGGACAGCATAACTCTTGCGTGTGTTACTCTCATCATCTAATTCATTATTAGTACTTCTTTTATTTATTTTTTTTATTTCCAGTACAGTGGTTTTCAGATTTATTCAAGGCTCGTTGATATTTGACACACTGACTATGACTCTCTCTCTCTTGTTCTTTTTCCTTTATTTCCTTCTTTTAAAGGCTGAACAAGACAACGGTCATCCCCTCCCAGCCTACGCTGACCTCATTATTGAGATCCTGGATGAGAACAACCAGGCACCATATTTCCAGTTTGCCACCTATCAGGGCTACGTGAGCGAGTCCTCCCCAGTGGGTACGACTATCTCAGCCAGCTCCAACCTCACAGCCCCCCTGGGAATCATCGCACTGGATAATGACATTGAGGAGGTAGAAAGAAAGCGCCTTTATCAGCCTGCACTCACTGCTGCCTACACTTTACACATGTCCACCCATGCATGTGTGCATATAAACACTATGTGCTTGTAGTGCATTGAGTAAATATTGATTAAAGGTCCACATTCATTCATGTGTTTGTGTTGTGTAATCACAGAAAGTAACACATTCATGAGTCATTCTCCTGCTGTATTTTTTTCCTTGTTGTAGCTGGCTCCTGGTGATACACCTGTAGGTAAAGGTGCTGCTTTGAGATGCAGTGACACACACACACACACACACACACACACACACGCATAGAGTGTAATATAGGGATGTCCCGATTAAGATTTTTTTGGTCCTAATTGCCTGTGTGAGTTCTTTTAATATTGAGTGTCTACTGATAACGAGATTAATCTAATATTAATGTTTTCCTGCATAATACAGCTGGACTGAAGACGCTTAATAACTTAAAGTAGGCATATTTTATATCAGTAAAACCAGTTCAGTTTAGGGATTTGACTGCTTAACAGCTCTGCATTAAACCCACTTCTATCTTAGGAAGGCGGAGCGTCAGGGTGGAGGTGTTGATGCAGGAAAGTTGGACAGGGTTTAGACAATTTCTCTTCATCTCCACTTTGAACAAAATGCTGAAGGTCAAACACATTTGTTTTGTTTTGTTTTGTTTTGTTTTGTTTTGTTTAGTGTAACTGAAAAGAACTCTGTTTGCTCACTGTGGCACAATGTCAGTGCAGATATCATTCACTGAAACAGATATTTATTTACCTGCTATGCATTAGAAGGTGATTCCGGTGTTTTTGTACATTACAGTCGCCATACCTGGAGCACAATATGTTCCAATCAACAAAGGGTCATAATTGGATAGGCTATGTATCTAAATACAGACCCATTTAAAGGACTTTGATCAGCTTGACCCCTGCCTTGCAAATTGACTCGGGACATCCCTACTGAACATGATGAATCACAGTGTGGGAAGTCAATAGTAAGAGCACTCATCACTGCTGGAGACATCCTCAACATGCAATTATAAACTCTATTTTGGAGAAAAATCTAATAAAATTGAGAGACTTTAAATGTGTTCACAACAGCAGAAATTATGTTTTCTTTTATCTCCAAATTTCACAAATGTTGAATTCAATACTAGGCATGTCTCTAGCAATGAGGGGTGTGCCCTGTCTATTGTATAATGTAATGGACGTGTTTTGCTGTGCTGTGTTCTATTTCTCTATATACAGATGGATGTTTTTGCTGTGGTTTCTGGGGTTGCTTTTGTCAAAAATTATTTTCTCTTTGAATACCAGCTTTGCTCTATCAAAAAAATTCATTTTATGTATTGATTTTTGTGTGTGTAGTTGGATGAGGGGGGTAGTTTGACATATTTGCTGATTAATTAACAAGCCGTGTGATTGTGTGGGTGCATATCTGTGTGTGGTGAACTCTTTCCATACCCTAACTACACTGAGATATTTCTATTTATAAAACACACCGCCACACACACACAGACAGCTAAATTAAGTGACTACTACCTTTAGCTCATCTTTTAAAATATCCCTTTACTCAGTCTTTGGAGAAGATTAACAAATCAAAGCAAAGTGGAAACAGAGATAACAAAATCAATAAGCCACCCAGTCCTAATGTTTACCAACTCTCTTAAGAGACTCATTGATGGACGTGAATCGAAGCAGACTCACAGCAATGGACCAGAATGGACTCAAGGTTTATTTGTTAACACAGTCTAACCACAGCAGTCACACATCTTTGGGAAATGGCTATTTTTTAAGACATGTTTTCGAGCTTTTTTAGCATTTGGACACCCCAAACAAAAGCTGTGAATCCATATTTTTTAACAACTGCTTAATGTGGTCGATATTTTTTCCCTAAAATGGAACAGGAGCAATAAAGGCTTAACGTTGTTTTATCAGAAGTCATTTCCTTTCTTTATTGATACAATCATGTCAAAAAGACATTGGTTTCTGCTTCCATCCTTAGCTCTTTCTCTACTGTTTTCCGAAGACAGATGAGAGACCTGCCACCCGATTACTTTTGCAACTCTTTGGCAGATCAAAATGTACTGTTTGATAGGTTTTCTCAGCTTCACAGCTGCGGCCTTGGAAAAACTGATGAAACACTCATGTCACCATAGTAACATGTTTCTTTTTGTATATCTTTCTGTTGGAAGACGAAAGACCCCATGGTGAAGATTACCCTGGAAGACCACACCACGATCTTCGACCTGACCACAACTGGGATAATCCGCTACCTGAGGCTTCTCAAACCTGTGGATCGGGAGAAGCAGATGTTCTATACTTTCACGGTAGGCCTCGGACGGTGTAGCTCTCTGTAAAACAGCACTTAAAAGCCTGTGACCTACATCTCCTATTCTGTGTATATTAATAGAAGTCACAGGTTAGCTATATACCAAGAGGCACTTGCAGATACAAAGCTGACCTGACACTTTGAGAGCAATATGACCTTTATCAGTGGTCAAATAGCAGTGAGGTAAAACAGTCTGTTCACTTGAATTTACAAATTTAGATCCACATGTGAACCAAAGACACATAAGACCTCAATAGTTCTGTGTGTGCTCAGTTGGAAAAGAAAATAAAGTAAAACATTTTTAGAACACTATAGAGAAAGCAGAGCAAATGAAGAACACATCTTCAATTTAAGATAAAGCAGAAATTAGAAAAAAACATCACTTTAGAAATACATTCACCAGTTTGACAGCACAGCATAGAGAAACACTAGATACAACACACAAAGATTAACACTGCATGTCGTACAGAAAACAGTGATTTTTGGGCAACATTAAAAATAATGAATACTTTTCACAAATTGTCAATGATTTTTGAAAATGAGCTAACCACATTAATTTTAGTGTAAAGATTCTGACTGCTATGACTCTATTGGAGATTGTGGCTATATAGTGGATAGTGTAAGTCTGTTTCTAGTGACTAGTGCTCACCAGCTTTTAGTGTTTAGTGGGTTATATGGAGTTTCTGTATTTGCAGCATATTTCTTCATGTTCTTTGTGTATTGCCATGTTGATGAATGTGTTTCTTAGTTTGCTTTTGTGTTATCCTTTTGTTTTTGGTCAAGTTGCAGCGCCTTCAGCTCTCTTAGCCACTGTAGACTTTAAATACACATTACATACAATCTACAGTAAAATGAAACTTTGTCACAAATCCTTAACACACTCATACCAACATTCACAATAATAACATTAACAATAATCATACTAATAATAATAATGGACAATAAAAGCTAAACTGTCATTGTGATTTTATACAATTAATTGCTCTGCTTTAGAAATTGACATTACAAAATAATAACCTACTGTGTATTTTGTGTGTTTGTTTCAGTATTTAAGGAAAAGGTTGACATTTATATGACAGATGGATACCATATCTGTCAATGTGGCACATCAAAAAAACTCATTAATGAATGTGCCATATCTTGTTTGATAAATCTGTACAAAGACAGCCATTAGAGTGGTATCGATCTTGTTGTGTAACTCTTTTCAAAAAAGCGAAGAAACGTTTTCCAAAAATGCAAAACTCCCTTAAAGAGAAGTACAAAGAGCACATAATAAGAGTAATATTCTGTGAGAACTCTCTAATATCTTAACATATAAGATGGTTCAGGCTCACTGAAGTCCACAGCTACCTTCATGTTCCATTAGGATACTGAAATGGGTTACTCATAATGTTCATGGTGTTTTATTAATCTTCCTCCTGTGTGGTGTTTTTAGCTGGTGTCTGTTTTACTCCTGTTACACTGACATCAACAGCCTGCTTTACCAAAGTAACTTGTTTCTGTGATCCTCAGAGGGATGGTAGCATTTTGGGAAATACAGTAGCTCCTTACATCCGGGGGGATTCTTCTGGATTAGAGGGCATCAGCAATCCAGCACTGAGTTCTGTGGGAATAGTTCCCTGGAGAGTGCAGGAGTTTCTGAACAGGGATGATTCGGTTCACTATAGATTCTGAGGTGTAATGCTAGCTTTAGTTGGGTTGCTTTGGACACCAGAATCAGCAATTTATGAAGGCATGATATGTTTATTGTGTGTCTGCGTGTAGAGAGTTGATTCTTTTTTGTGCTATGGCTGTACAGGTTTGTTTATCTACTTACGTGTCCAGTATAGTTTGTGGTTTTGGGATGTGACGATCTCAAATGCTGGTTTTATTTCATGGATAAGTGCTAAAAAAAAGCTTTTAAGCTCAGTATCTATTCTACACATTACAGTGAAAGCTGACAGCGTTCCTCGGCTTTGCAGTGGTGGCAGTTCAATATAGTGCATTTTTAGATTTCCATGCCCCCCTCAGCTCTGTAGAATGATTTCCACATTCAATATCAGATGCAAAGGAGAAAATCACTTCAAGGATCATCAGTAGCATTGTCCTCTCTATCTCTCTGAAACATCCTCCACATCACTGTTTCCAGCTAGAATAAAATATGATTTTTATTGTCTGGTGAATATTTTAGTGGTTATTGTTGATGTTTCCCAGAAACACATTTACATTAAATGCTAGATAGCTTCTGAGGTAGATGTATTTGTAACGGCCTAACCCTCCACTTTAGTAAAGTAGCACACCTTTGCTGGTAGGTATGGATCATTTCATAAATGATAAATCAGTCTCGACCAGGGATGTGCCGCTATGCCAGTTGTATCATTTACCTCAATGAAAAATGCTGATAGTTATAACGGCACTCACAGTGTCTTCCTGACTTTATTGGTGGTTTGATTCTGTTTAGCCACAAGGGAACACTTTTCTTTTACTGGTCAGAGACAGATGACCACAGCAGGACCAGTGAACCAGGCACTAGTTACTGTGGATGATGTGCAGAGGAGCAGTCTGTGCTTGTGGCTTTATAAGAGCACAATATAATTGTGTTGCAGTCTATTACTAATAAACACTGGTCACCTTTTTAAAACGATTTAACTGCTAACATCCAGCTGATGACACTGCAAAGTCCTTACACTCCAGAAAGTCTTATAGACAGGTGTACCGGACCATAAACTGAATTTCATCAAAAAGTCATGAATTTTAAAAATAAGGGTGCGTAGAATCTCAGAGTCACAGATGTTGCGCTGAATTTAAAGTAATTTACTCCAGTGTCCTAAACTTGTAACAACCAACCGGGTGGCTATTTAATGTGTTTTAAGTGATTTGTTATTTTGCGGAGCACAATGCAGTGAACACCATACAAGGCAGTCATGGTGTGAAGTGATGTTTCTATATTTTAGCACTAATTATATTTCAGGAATGTTTGATGAGAACAATATCTTTGGTCGCAATAATCATAGTATGAAAATTTGATACATACCTAGTACCTCTCACTGTCCTGTCTCACCTGTCATTAGACTCCAGTCCTTATTAAAGTAGTTAGATGTGAATGCATTTTAGAGTTGTGCATTTCATTTAACTTAGGTGGAATGTATATACCTTCATTTTATAGTAATGGGTTGTTTTTCATTCACACTTTACCGTGTGAAAAAAAAAAATCTATTTTCACACACACACACTGTCAGTGATTGTGTAGTGCTTACTTTTCAAGACTATGCCTTAATGGTGTGAAGCTGCCGCTGACATCCTGCTTTGACCATGCAACCTGTGTCGACGCAGTCTGAGAAACATTTAATAAAAATGACATTTCACAGTCTGCCATTGTGTCAAAAACGTATGCACAACTAATTCACTACACGAGCACATGAGTCAGTGCAGTGAGTTCAATTGGTGAGCTGGATGTTTTTGTCCGACTCCGAAGTTGAAACAGGTCAAACTGATTTGCAAGACTGGAAATGGCATCTTTGATAAACAATCTTAATTGGCTCTATTATCAGACATTACAAGTGAATGCTATGTTTTCTAAGGTCTTGCTAAAAGCTTGTTAACATTATGTTACTAGATAACACATAGAGGTTTTGAAAGTTCTGTCTGCTTCTCTGAAGATGATGTTATTTTAGAGATTGTTAGTGAAAGAAATCTTGTCTTCCTGTAAATGCTAGCATTAAATCACTTTTCATAATTACACTGTGTATCCCAGACTGGAAGATGAGAGAGAGCACACAGATCCAATTTAGATAAATACCAGTCTTTAAAGATTATTATGGATGTGTTTTGTTTCATTTGACTGACTGTTATTGTGTGTGTGTGTGTGTGTGTGTGTGTGTGTGTGTGTGTGTGTGTGAGAGAGAGAGAGAGAGAGAGAGAGAGAGAGAGAGAGAGAGAGAGAGAGAGAGAGAAGGCAGGCATGACATTGTTTACATCTGTTTTGTGTGGATGTGTGTATGTGCAGAGAAGTGTCAGGACTTGCTCACTTGTATAAGTATACAGTGCCTATACATACACTTGTGATGAATAAATCCAAATCTGCTTTCCCCCTTGGCTCCCAAAAAATGCCTGGCATCTCTCTCCTGGGCGGGCTGGAGAACAAAAACCCTGTTTGATACAGTAGGAGAGGAAATAGCTGCTGTCGTATATGTTATCATGTGTTTCTGTACAACACCTTCGCTGCGAATGTTTAGCTGCTACTAAAGGAACCCTCCTGATGTACGGTGTACAGGAAAAACCAGCAAGATGTGCCATTTCCATTTCAGCACTGAGTGCAAATTTTTGGGGAAAAGCAATTTCCCCCCCACAGAAACATGTATTTCTTGCTGCCACACAGTTGTTGTTTAGATCTCTTCTTTCCTACACTTCATTTGTTGTTCTTCTCAGTCCATTTTCTTTCTCCCTTGCCAAGTACTGGAGATCAGAGCTGCCAGGGACAAATAAACATGCCGTTTGCTCAGTTTGCAAACTGCCCTTTAAGCAAGCTTGATACAAGCTCTCTCCTCTCATCTCTGCAAAGGCTTTTCTTACGTTAAGTGAATGAAAAATGAACATACATACAAAGGCAAAGTGTGAGTGACTTCATTGTGGTGGTAGAAACATGTTGAGGTCTGACACATTGCCTTATCAAAGCAAAACTATCCTGAAAGCAGAAGCTTAAATAAAAAATACAATTGTCTGTGATGTATTTCAACAAATCTTTCCTGAGCTTGAGTTTCTAAAGCTACAATACTTATTTCTCTTTCGTGTGTTTACAGATGGTGGCATCAGATGGCGTCCAGCAGAGTAGCCCAGTAACTGTCAACATCCTGGTCATCGATGCCAATGACAATACGCCCACGTTTGCAGAGGTCTCCTACAGCGTTGAAGTCTTCACAGACATGCAGCCTGGGGAGACAGTACTACAGGTAATCAATCCAACAATCATCCACTTGCTTTTCTCCCTCTCTTTTAGCTCTCTTTCTGCTCTCTTCACTCTCTCACTCCTACCGCCTCCGTCTTTGTCCCCATCACACGGAATCGCTCTCACATGTGTTCTTTCATGCTCAAAGCAAATCACTGCAACAATCCAGTGCATTGTGTTGACAGGCAAAACCCTGGAACAGTTCCCTTTATCTCAGCTGCAGTCATGACAGACAGACAACGATTCTCTCCGTCCTCAGTGTAGAGGCCTCGGAAAACCTTTTACTCAAAAGATCAGCTGCTCTCATCACTAAATTCAATTAATTGTGGTACACATCAGTGATGACTATTTATCAATCTTCCTCCTTCATAAAAAGTATTTCAAGACATGATTTTATATGTTTTGATTAATCGCATGGATTAAAAACATTTTTAATTTCATCGGTGCACTGGCTTTAAAGGTTATGATTTTCTTTTCATACACATGCAGTAGATATGCACACGCTAATACCAACTAAAGCGAGCATCCATGCATACTGTATATACAGGACATGTGAAAAGGCAGGAGCAAGTAAATGCACCCGCAGTCTTCATAATGTAAATCAATAAAACCATTCGGCTACATCTATTAATGTGGGGAGTTCCATCATTTCATTGTCTCTTATTTGGTAGTCGGAGCATGATCTTTTTGTCTTTCAGTTGATCTGTCCTCTCAGCACAGCCACTCCAAAAAAATGTCAGACGCTGAAAAGGTCAAGTTTAATCTGTCTTAAAAACCAGCCGTTTCGCCATCCTAGAAATGAGGCCAGGGGTCACAGAGTGTCTGGTACGACCGCTTAACCGATTTTTATAAGCCGTTTATGAGAGCCGCAGGCCCCCTGAGGATGCTGCTGCTTATTTGATGCTACAGCTTTTACTACTCACGTCAGGAGCATGAAAAAGGAGGTCTGGGCAGCCTGGATTAAAGTTTCAAGGCCTTAAAGATATGAAGCCAACTACACCACGAGGGCTCATAATTACAAGCAGCGGGTTGCCATAAATAATTGGCTTGAAGGAAATGATGCTTAATTCGATAACAGAGTGTGCAAGAAATGATCTACTTATATATTGCTATATGTTTATGTTTTTATTGCACTCTATCCAGCTGCAGTTGTTCCACAATTTTGGAAACCATCTCATAAGAAAGGAACCAAAGAATTAATTTTGTCCAATCCCAACTTAATTGATCATTTAAGTCAATAGACTGCAGTCGCTAGGAGTGGGAAAATTGCAGTCAGCAGGAAAAAATAGTCAGATTGTCAGAATGTCAGTAGCAGGTATACTTTCAGCTAAATTATATATATATAATAACACAGTATATATGTGTCTATATATATATATATGTGTGTGTGTATGTGTGTGTGTGTCCATTAGATGATAATATGTTGTCAAAATGAAGCTTTTGTAGGTTGACAACTTGACCCCTACTGTGATATATTTAAATATTATTTACTGGTTCAGTAAGCATGATGATGTGCTGTTGCCCTGTAAACTACAGATACAAAAGTACAGTTAAGAATATATTCTTTGTATAATGTGTATCTGTCTTTTTCTCTCCCTTTATTCTACCAGTTAACAGCAGTTGATGCTGATGAGGGACTGAATGGTCTGGTGACATATGAGATACTGGCTGGTGCCCAGGGAGACTTCGTCATTAGTAATCGCACTGGACGCATCACTGTGGCGCCTGGTGTCACTTTAATTGTGGGACGATCTTACGCTCTGACTGTCAAGGCCTCAGACAATGCACCAGAGATCCAGAGAAGGTATTGTACAGTAGCCCTGCATGCAAGCTCTCTTTTTATGTGTGATTTTTGCATTGGTAGATTGAAGGGTGTATTATTTTAGAGTGAATGTTATGCTTTTCATTACTGTTTTAATAAGAGTAGATTGGTTTCTAAGTTGTTTCCACTTTAGAGACACAGTTACAGTTTTTGTGTCTCCTCAAGGTTGCAGGGGAGCTACCAGCATGCGCTGTTTTACAAGTTAATTTAACTCAGTAGTTTTTGTTCAATAAGTTAGCTTCTGAATGAAACGAAAAGTCTTCTCTGGATTTTGAATCATGGAGAAAATTAAGAAAATTACGAGAACATTTCTAAACAATAACAGATGGCCTTGTTCCATCTTACACTAGAGATTCTAGTTAAGATGTCTAAAACATGTCTACTCAATGAATTAATTCTTTGTAAAAGCAAAGTATCAAAGCATCAGAGGCTGTAATTGTGGAATAGGAGGCCTCTTAGATTTCACCAAGTAAAATAAATAGCATGGCAAGTCAGATCATCTTCAAGTACATTTGTACATGTACCTATAGAGCATAAATTAATGAATAAATAATCAGTGCAGTGCATTTTTCACTTTAAATCATGAGGTTTGCACTGTGTTTAGCATTAAGGCACGTAAAAACAAGCACGACACCATTCTGAATCAGAGAAACATCAGAAAGAAATCTGACTTGTTTTCCCCGCAATCAAACCTTCACACAATAGGAGCTTTGATGTGGGATTATATGTATATTATGAATATTTTTCACTGTGCTGTGGGCTACGTACTTCAGTCCGGCTCAACAGGTTGTCAAGGAGAAAACGAGGCTGTCAGTGAGTTGATGTGTGTTTTTCATTGTGCCAGGAGCTCCATCACGACAGTGTACATTGAGGTTTTGCCTCCCAACAACCAGAGCCCACCACGCTTCCCTCTCCTCACCTACAGCCTGGAAGTCAGCGAGGCTATGAGGATAGGAGCTATTCTGCTCAATCTGCAGGTGAGTAACTGACCTACAAATACACACACACACACACACACACACACACACACACACACACACACAGAAGGCACATTTTAGCAGCAAATGTTTTTTCCATTTTTCTCTCACATTTCAGCAGACAGTACACACTCACTTTGACTCCAGTCCATCCATGTAACTCAACTGCCATATCTCATAACCATCAGCTTTAATGGCGCTATATGATCTTCATGAACCTTATTTCTTTCCCTCAGGCCACAGACAGAGAAATGGATCCAATCACGTACCGCATTGTGAGTGGGGATCCCCAGAAGATCTTCAACCTTACTGAATCGTAAGTCCAGATATTTATCAGATATTTTTCAAGTACAGATGGGTCCCATAAGGTATTCCCACCAAGGTCTGAGATAAAATATGGATATATGGATGGATGGAAAGGTTAGTATAGTATTGATCGACAGCTTTTTGCTCATAGGTTTCTTTGACAAAATGATTTAAAATGAAAACAGGAAGGTGAAATTGTGTAGAGCTTGTCTTGTGTGTGCATTGATTGCCTCGGGGTTCTGTGGTTTTCTCAGCAGGCAGGTTACTGTAGGTGAACTGCAGACTGTCAGTAGTTAACTGGTGTAAATGTGTTTGTCTATACATATATGCGTGTCTCACCTCTTTCCCAATGCATGATGAACAAGATAAACAGGTGTGACAAATGGATGCATGCAAAATACTTTGCTAGGTTGCAGTCCACCTAATATAACAAACCCCTGGCAAACTTTTTGTGCAGTTAGTCATTAGTTCTGCAAGGGCACTTGTCAAATGCTGCCATCAGTTTAAGAGGTTATTGAGATTTTGAGCAACAAGACAGAACTGGGTGCTTTATCAAAAGCTTTATTGAAGGCTATACATGGACAAATAGTAATAATATGGTAAGAAAGTGTTCCTTTCTTCACTGTGATGACCATGGAAGATGCCCTTCAAACAAACCAAGCAGCCAGACGATGGGAAAGAAAGAACAAGAGGACAAGGGATGTACAATTGTGATTAGGAGGGAGTACATGATTTGCCAATTACTGCTTTTGGCCAATATATAACTTTATTTTATGAACCTTATCACTACCTGTTGGCACCATCAAGAATCCCAATGCAGCAAGTTGAAAAGCACACCTACATATACTCAGTGGCTGGCAGTGGTTATTTGTGCACATGATGCCAATGGTCTAGTCAAGTCAATTTTAAGTATTTTGCAGTCTGCATGGCACACAACCCTCAAATTGGATAAGATGGAACTCCACAAAAAAAACCCTTAACAAATAAAAACATAGGAAAGAAACTTTGTGAAGAGCAACCTAGGAGGAATCACACTCCAGGACAGATAGACCAATAGGTGTCTTACTGTGTGTGCAGGTAAGATGGAAACAACAGTATTAAAATAACATACTGGACAAACAAAATAACAATATTATATATTAAATAGAGCGTAAATATATAAAGAATATGGATTTGGGAAAATGTCAACCAACTTCCAGGTGCAGCCAAAGATAAGGTAGACTGGCTTAGACAAATATACAGAACTAAGACGCATTAGTCTTTTTTATTAAACCGGTGCTACATAAATAAATGTGTCTTAGACTAGAGGTTTATTGTTTTGTGTAGACACTACACAAAAAGTGACACTAATATACAGTATTGCTCAGTGCTACAAGAAAACGAAAAGGACAAGTTCCTTTTATATACCGTATCATCAGAATAATATTCAATTCAATTGAATTCAATTATATTTAAGTTATCTCATGACACTTTTCATATAGAGCAGGTCTAGATCATACTTTTTATAATAGGACATCTATGTAAGCTAAAAGAAAACAACGTGAGATGTGAATTTTTACACAGCCAGAGTAATTCAGTCACAGCTATCAGAAGGTGATAGAGCTAACTTTTATCTCAGAAGAACGATGTAGAAATAAGGATACAGAATAAAAAATTGGATTTAATGGCTTGAGTTTGGTTTTCCATGTCCTCTCTACTCATTCTCTCCAACTCTGTCCCCTTCTCAGCTTTTCTGCTGTCTGGAGATGAAAAGGACCCAAAATATCTTACCTTACTCATAATCAGCATTAGTATTTGAAAAAACTGTTACTCAGCCACTAGTAGAGAGCAAGGAAAAGGCATAAAATATTAAAGTGGTCAGTGCCTTTTACTATCCCTTAAATAAGCAAGCAAATATGGAGAGAAGAGACGTGGAGAGACTGAAAATGCAGCAACCCTGCCAGACACGTTTCTCACTAATTGATTAAAGCCTCTTTTGTCTGCATCCTCAGTCTCCCAGCTATGCAAGGGCAAGCAGTGTTGCAGCTCTATATCCATTCCTGCCATTTGTTTACTCTTAATCTGCTCCACAATGTTAAAATAGTTTGTTTCATGGAGCGATGTTTACTTCACGGGAGACTGGCATTGTTGCCAATACCACTGTAATCTCTTAAAACAGATGTGACAGAAATCTTGCTGTAATAGATACACACATTCTCCTGTACATTGTCTGTGTGGCAGAAATATTACAATCCTATCACAAGTTCTCAACAACCTAGCAATATAATAACTTGAAGCAGGTGCTGATATAGCACATGATGAATCAAAGAATGATTAGCTGGTACACTTGATGAGTGTGCAATATACTGAGCCCTACTTCACACTCTCATTTTTCAACCCTTCAGAACTCCAATATGATTCAGTGTAGACATTTTTTGCATTGCTGCATGTTCAGATTCAGGCTACATATGGGGCTGGTTCAGTCCAGCTATTATGAATAATGAGCTCTCCAGTCTATAACTCCCTATAAATGGGGCAGATTCCCTTGAGGGGAGTGGAAATGCTTCAGATTCACTCACCATTACAGTAGTGAGCAGGACACAGTCTGTCAACCACCAGGTGCTATACACAGCATTTAGTAATGACACGCCACCCGGCAGAGGCAGGATCACAGTTTAACACATCATAAACAAGTCTCTAGTATTTCAAATGAAGTCCCAGGTTCTGATGGGAAGCATCACATCTCTGTACAGTGACGCTGAATATTATGGTCAGTGTCGATTTGGTACAAAATGATGTTTGGCCAAACAAAATAGATATAATCAAGTACTGGAAATGAACTGCATTCCACTCCTAATGAGACACTAAATATATGTCAGCCTAACCAATATTTCAGCTGATAGTAGCTTTTCGCAGATATATTGCTATTGGCGTATGTGTTTAAAGTAATTTAGAAACAGCATCTCCAAATCATGGACTGTCCACCTGAAGTGACAGATTCATTTTCGATTTTTTCAGTGCATACAGTTTCTATTATTATCAATTTAAGGAATCCTTATAAAAATTAATAACATTCTACTGTATATATGACTGGCTGGGGCCTTTCTGTATGGAGTTTGCTTGTTCTTCCTGTGTCTATGTAGGTTCTCTCCAAGTACTCCTCCTACAGTGCAAAGACATGCAGGTTAATCACTGACTCTTCATTGTTTGTCTCTGTGTGTCAACCCTATGATGAACTGGCAACTTGTAATACTTCGCCTCTTACCCAGTCAGCTGGGTTTGGCACCAGCCTCCCTGAAAAGGATAAGTGGTTATGAAAGATGAACAATAAATTATGTAGAATTATGTATATATGACTTTCAGTGCAGATCTATGAACTCTCAAATATCAAAATCGGATCAGCCTCAACTTAGATTGACAGATTTGTCAGTGTGGCAGGTATAAATAGAGCTAATTAGTTTGAGCTAATCAATTTATTACAGATATTTCGGTATCTGTGTATGTATTGGCCAATAAATTACAAGAAATTGCAGTACAGAAATGCCAAATAGGTTTAAAGTCATTTAACATTTCACCTGAGACCACTGACCAGTTTACTCTTATACTATACTAAAATGCATAAATCTAAGAACTGCGTCAGGTTATGTTATGTTTTTCTGTTTACGAAATGTGTATCTACCGATCATCATTTTTAGTTTTTTTTCTACTTTCTAGTATCGTCTTCAAAGATCCAGTATCAGTCAGGCTGTAATCCACAGCTTTTTTGGTAGCATCTTCAGAACCTAACAGAGGCTATCACCTAGAGGGTGATACTCAAGCTTTTTTCAGTGCCTCTTTGTGCCCTTATATTCCAGTTGGCAGCTGATTATTTTGTGAAATAGAAACTGAAATTGAAAAGGAGTTCAGGAGAGGTTACATTTTTATTGCCCCATGAAACCAAACACTGCAGAGTGAGATCAGATGAATGGACTCAAAACAAATATTTTAAAGGGTTAGTTTGGGGGTTTTTTTCAAAGTGGGGTTGTATGAGGCACCTCCGTATTCAGTGTGTGTCCTTCAGCCGACAGCAGTCAGCATGCTCTCAGTTTGGAAAAGCAGACAAAAGTTCCAACACGGAAGTAGATCAAAGCACTGCTGTGGTCAGAGTCAGCAGAAAAACATATTTTAGCCACATAAAAGAGGCCCACCTAAAAAAATCAATAACCCTTTTAGGGGAACGCTATAGTGTCAGTCCTTTCCTGTGGCACTACATTGTCTCAGCCGTAGAACTTACGCATTTCTATGCCACCAAGTCCAACTGTGCTGCACATGGCACACATGGCAAGGCAAAACAGGGATCACTTCACTTTAGCATGACCTTTTTCTGCTGCCCCTGTCCACACCAGTGCTTTGCTTCACTTCAGTGCCGGGATCCCTGTCTGCTTCTCCAAACCGAAGCGTGGTGACTATGGATAAGTACCTTATACAACCCAGCTTCAAAAATTCAAACTATCCCTTTAAATGATACATACATCAATCACAGATGTATGCAACAGATTTGTCTTTAATTTCTCCTTTTGGAAAGTTTATCTTATTTTAAGCGAGAGTTATCCTATCAAAGCTATAGTATCTGAGGCAAAATATTCATCCCACCTTGAACTAATGTCTGTACATCAAGTCAATTTACGATATATAGAGACACAATCTGAGCAGAATTAACTGCACAGTCTGTGTGACTGGGATGCATAGCCTCTAATCTCCACCATTGTGGCTCTCTACTATGCTGTTAACAGCATTCTGTCTGTCTGACAACATCTTTTCATTTGTGGTGGCTGGGGAGAAGAGGCAGGACGCTATCACACATGATCAGTGAACCTCTCCGACCCAGCCGCTCAAGTGTAGTTCAGCGTTCCAGCTGTAGTAAGGAATAAACCCCCAGGCAGGGAAAATGTCATTAATCATTCTAATCTTTGTCATCATCGCCATCCAGATCATCATCATTATCACTGCGATTATGACAATTATCACTGTATATCTTCATTATCACATTCACATCAGCGCTCCCCGTACCTTTAGCTTCACTGAGCACAGTGAAGGCTATTTTCTATTTCCGTGCATAAATATAAATAAACATGAGCACAGCAGTCAGTGAATGATGCTGCTGCATTTTTATGTTGTTTTTAGAAAGCTATGTTTGCCCTCTTGAACCACAGATCATCAGGTGTATTGGATTCAAAGCAATGTGTTCACCGTAACTTCGGGGGAAGTGCTAAGAGAAACAGACAGTGTTAATCGAGGTTTCAGTGATTTGCCTGTCAGATTTTAAGATAAGGCTCTATAGTTTGATGGTTATGAGCCGGAGAGGCAGGAAAGATGTAACGGTCAAGTTCTGCTTGGACTGTTTGGCCAAAGGAGCTTTAAATTAGAAATGTGAAGGTGCAAGGGGACATTGGGGAATTTCTAAGGGCATTAATCTAGCAGTGCATTCAGATGCATTCATCTTTCCTTCCATTTACAGTTCTGGCAGAGCTTCTCCTGAGTGTGGCATTGAAATTGTTTTGTGCGTGTTGTGTGTGTGTCTTCGTTTGTTTATGTGTGTCTGCGCTTGCACTCACGTGTCTTGTGTGCCTGTGTGTGCAAACAAAGATAATTCAGTGTTCTGCTTGGGAATGCATCCACACTTTGTGTTTGGAATGCTAGAGTGCCAAATTATACCTTGTGAACGAGCAGGAGGGCCGCTGTGTCTGCTGCAGTCATTGGAAAGAAAACATGAATCTTTCTGTCTGTAGTCCATGTGCTTTGGGAGCAAGAGTCAGGCTGCATAGAGAGAAAGACAGAGTGGGAGCATTTAAAAGCCCACCTGCTCTTCTTCCTAAACTCATTCCCCTCTATCATCAACCATATTTTATAAATCTGTCTAATCTGGAAGTAAATAAACTCTGAAGTGTAGCCCTCCCCGCCCTCTATTGCATCAGCGATAAAGTATTGAAAGCTATTGTTGATGTGACACAAAGAAGCAATGCAGGTTTACAGAAATTCCTTTATGAGGTTGTTGTATCGATGTCTCTAGTTGTTTGTGTGGAATATTAATACAAGTGTATTCTATGACCCCTCTCTGCAGGATTGGCCTTCTACTTCTGGGAAAGCCTCTGGACAGAGAGACCACAGACCAGTACCTTCTGATTGTTACAGCCTCCGACGGCAACCCTGGAGGGGTGAGGCACAACCCTTTATTACCCTTTATTAAACTATTGGCCCGATTCCTTGGGTTCAGCGGTACTCAAACATTTTGAACGCATTAAGCTCAAATAAGATTTTCTCGTACAAGCTTATTAGCTCAGAAATTTGGCTCTCTGAACCCAAGTGCTTCATTAGCCGGGAAACTCTAAAAGTGCGTTTGAACTCCTGTCATTTTGTCACACATTCATTAAATCTGCAGTAGCGGTAGGAGTCAGTAGCACCTTTTCATTGTGCCAAATGAATGTGACGCAAAAATAAAAAGAGCTGCCTGCTCATGAAGGTCTATATAGTGTATGTAAAAATCAAAATGTTGTGACTTTGGTAAGCCATTCAGTTCCATAGTGGGAGTTTTTTCCACTGATTATTAAAAGCAAAATAAAAAAAAAAGACTCCTGTGAATATAATTGTGCCAGTTAGAGGTATTTTTTTCCCCCACAGCACAGACGTGTTCATCAGAACTGACATTCAGGTCTTTCAGTCCATCAGTCTGTTGCTAATACAGTATGGTGCTTGCTCAGCTCTCCTTCAAGCATCGCCGTTTGTAGTGCAAATGAATGTTTACACCTGCTGTTAAAATTTGACATCTGACAAGAGTATATTTTGTTGGTGTGCGTTTGACCTACAGCTAGTTTTAGCTATCAAAGCAGTTTTGCTGTACAGATATTGAACAGTTGGGTGTTGTTTTAAATGTCCAAAGGGTCGTAACATCCATCTTAACATCCAACATTTAGATAACATGCTGAGTTTGTTTTAAGATTAAGCAACAATTTTGTAGGCAAAGTAGATTGGCAGTGTTCACTGGAATGAATCAAGGATACAAGCAAGAGCAAATTCAGTGCAGGGATAAAGCTGCCAACTCGCTAAACAAAGCTCTAGTGTATCTTGCTATTGAGTTTTCTTTATGTCAACACACACAGCGGTCTGGAGCAAACTCTTGCTATCCCACATGCACCTAGTTCTTAAAGGACTACTCCAGTTATTTGATATTGCACTTCCGTTTAAGAAATAATGGTAAAAATTGAAACAGCAGAGGCCGAGACATCCAAACTTTCAGGTCCTAATATGGGTCAAGCTCCAAAAACACTGGATCCTACATTTCCCATCATGCAACTAATGGTCTTGTACATTCCCACCTCTCTCATTCCATCACAGTTTGTGATGCAAATTCTCTGTTATAAATGTGTAGTATCAGAGCCCAAGCTGTGACATCACTGTTACATCATCAGAGTTTGTTTCTCAGACTCTTTTAGAGGTACTCTTTTCAGCCGTGTAGCATGTGTGTGAGTGTTTACATCCATGGAGCTGTCTCTTTAACCTAGAAAAGCAGCGGACCCTACTGAAAGAGAATGTTGGCTGCCCCGTCTCCCAAAGAGACCTGATAATCATATAAACTGTCTTAATTTAATTAGACTTCACCTCTGTTGGCTCAGTTTTTGCAGCTGTCTCTGTTCCAGACAGAGGTGAAATGTGGTTTCCCTTTTAAGATGCTGTGTGTGATAGGTAATGAACATTAGCTGATGAGCTGTCACATGAGTGATGTTGATTGCCCCCCTCTCACCTGAGCACGCATAAACACTCAGATCTACAGCTTCTTTTCATCTGTTGGCACGCTGCGTTTGTTGGTCAAGTGCAGCTATATAAGTGACATATGTTGCTGCTGGCGTGTCCCAGTATATGTGAGTGCTCCAGAGTGTAACAGTTAGAGAGGGAGGGGTTGAGGAGATGGACAGTGACAGGGTCAGAACGAAAAGAGCAAGTAAATAAAGAGAGTGTAAGATGGGGCTTCACCTCACAGAATGAGGTAACCACAAGCTGGTGCTCTTTGTCCTAACATTGATGGACAGATTGTTAAAACCAGCTCCTTTACCTGTGTAGTGTGTGTATATTTGTGTGTGTGTGCCAAATGTCTTGTCCACAGAGTGAATTACCGGCTGACTCGTCTGTGCTAAATGTCACAGCTCAGAAGAAATGCTGTCACAAAAGCAAAGAAGTCGAATGAGAGTGAGGGGTAAAAGGCTGTGAGGGGGGGGGGGGCTGGAGGTGAGGAACTCATTCAGCGAGACCTGAGTACTGCCAGGAAGGTAAAGGATCAAAATGAGCACAGGAGGAGGGGACAGGAAGGAGAAGGCGACAGAGAAAAGGAGAGGGACACAAGGGATTCAGATGTGTAATTAGCACAGAACTTTGGTAACCATGGGAACCTCACACATGGAGCAAAGCAAGCCACCCACCCCCTGGTGCTACTTCGTTTTGAGTCAAATCTGCACACACACACTAACTTTTTTTCATAACACTTGTTGAATCGTTTCTCTAACATCTACTTGTGCACGAATCAAATTTTGCTAATCTGTGTGACCAATTAAAAATTTGTATTCTCAACAGTGCGAGCTGTAATCATAACTACCAAACAGACTTTCATACCAAAAGCTCACCTCGGGATGCTGGATAAAGCTGTTCTCGTTGCCCTCCGAGGAGGCAGTACATAACTCCTAACAGCCTGATCATATCAGTCCCTGCAACATGACTTCTGGTCAGGGTTGTCACTTGAAAGGCAAAACACCGTCAGCCACCTCTGGATCTTTCAGACAGTGAGGACAGAAGGCAAGACATCACACAGCTCCATCTATTTTATGTTAAATAAATAATAGCAGCTCATTAATCACACTCGTGGCCGTAGAGGTAGGATTTTTGGCTTTGATAAGAACACCCACGCCAGGATGGAGACGTTAATTGGCTTCAGGTCTTCTGTGAAATGAAAAATAAGTAGATTCCATCAGCGTGATGAGCTGTGTCCTCTTAGTTTTAGTAGCGAAAGAGTAAAAGAGGCATTGAGTGTGATGGTTCAGCATCAGTTGCTATGTCAATTCGTTCTTGAATGGATTGATTATGTGCGTCTCAGAAGCTAGAACAAAGAAAACAACAATGGTGAAGGAATTCCCAACAGACAGTGAGATGAAGGTGACACTAACTAGGTCATTTCCTTCGTGACATGTGCTACTGAATGTCTCATCTACTAGGGCAACTTCAAACAGCTGTCTTCTGGGAAGTCTTTTTTTCTTGCAAAGGCCAACACCTCCCACAACCCACCCATCTTTCCTCTCCCAAAGGAGACCATTTACACCATTATTTGCATACAGCTTTGTCCCAGTGTACTGAGAGATTATAGAGTGCGCATATTCAGCCATTTTTCTCTGTTGATTTATAGGAGTGCTGTAGGTGTGTGCACTGTGTCATTGTTTGAAGGTTAACGGCGGTACGTTGGTGCACATTGGCTCTGCAAATGAATGAACACCTCAAATGATACCGGAGGGGATTTGCTTTGCCCAATGATTTTTGAGATCAAACAAACCCCCATAAAAATATTATACAAAACACACACAAGCATAATTTAATTTAACTGTAAACATGAGGAAACGTTAGTGTACTAAAATTAAGTCTGCCTTAAGTAAAATTTATCTGTATACTGCTTTTCACAGACATACTGTAAATCACAAAGTGCTTTGCAAGGGTAATTTACAACATAGTGTCCACCCAAGCCACATTTTTTTTTAAATGCAAAACTAGGAGCACAATACGTAATGAAATAAAAACATAACACACAATAAAAATACACACTAAATACATAAAATCCAAACCTGGTGTATACAGATTGCCCAAACGCCTGTCTAAACAGGTATGTCTTTAGCTGCCATTAAAAAGAATCCACAGAATCAGCAGACCTTAGGGGTAAATAAGTAAGTAAACTATTTATAGAGCGCCTTTCATAGCCAAATGCTACCAGGAGTTATGAGGTGCTGTCCGATGCAAGCATTAGAAAGCTAAAACTGGAAATAACAGTATAAAAAACCGTAAAGGCAGTACAAACTACACAACAAGCAAAAAACACATTACAGGATTCAAGTCCTCACAAACAGGTGAGTTTTTTGCAGCTTCTTAAAGCTAGCGATTGACTGCGTTTGCGGGCACAGCATTACATGGTTTAGGTGCTGCAGCCTCAAAAGCAGCAGATTGATAAATTAAAACACACACACAAAAAAATAAAAAGTACAAAGTTTAAAATTATTAAAAGGTTCTGTGTTTACAAATTGGCAAGAAAACAGATTCTTCTGGTCCAAAGCATGACCTCCACCGCAGCCTGACAGTCCCAATATATAAACAATCCATAGGGCATAAATTCTATACTCTGTTGCCAAGTTTTAGTCAGAATTAAGAAAGCCAAATTTCAGAGTCATTAATTATGTAAGCCTTGTTTGCCACAGCGCGTACATTAATCAAGTACTTTTGGACTGAGGAAGCCACCATAATGTCATCAGCACAGGCCTGTCTTATAGCTTTGGAGTAGTTGTATAGATCACTCCCGTCCCAGAGCGATCCCAACCATAACAAGGGCGTGAACATAAGTCAGTGATTCTGGCTGTGATATAATGGGTATAATGAGTATGGGGGTGGAAGCATTATCCACCTATCCACAGTGTGATTTGTACAGGGAGTGAGGAGATTTGCTTGTGGTGACCAAAAATCACTATGTGAGGACATGAGATGTTGGCTATTAAGTGCGAGGGAGAGATCCAGATAGTGATGAAATATTGTCAGAGTGTGTCACCCTAAGCCATTGGAGTGGATGCAATCAGGGCGGAAAAAGGATGATGCTAGGGGGGAATTTGCTTTGAGTTAAAACAAATCCCCATAAAAAACATAATACAAAAGACACACAAGCATCATCTAGTTTAACTGTAAACATGAGGAAAATTTAGTGCCAGAACTGATGTAAATTTGTCCTGCATCTTTGGCGTGTTGAACCGTTGTCCTGACAGTAAAACTGTATAATCAAGGAAGACGTGATGGATCTGATTATAAATACACCTGTCCCAACATGACTGCAGCAGATTAATATACATGAATCTGAAAAGCAGAGTACACTGTATTTCTGCAAAAATACATAATATACATAAATAAATTTGTGTTTGCGTTCAAATTAAATACATACATACATAAACCACTAAATGTCAATGATAGTATGTCATTGCTTGATGGTGTATTCTTCCTCACAGTTAAGTAATTTCATCATTCAGTTTTACAGGCGTATAGCCACAATTGAAATTGAACAATTCTGATCTGATGGAGGTGCTAGATGAAAAATCAGCAGTAATCCATCCTCTTGGAACGATGAACTGGAACAGAATTTCACAGACCAGGAGTGTTGGAGTGTTGGTGTGACCCATATGCTATCCCTAGAGTCAAGCCGCTGGTGTGGCTAAAAATCAACACATTGTTCGAAAACCAGTTACATAATTCTTCTTTTTCTAGTCTGTATCTGATCTCATACCCATGAGGTGAGAAACTAACAAAAGCTTCATCATCTGCAGATCAGTGTACTGTTATGATGTTGGCTGATAAAATCATTTACTTAGTTTAACCAGTGTTTGCAGTGTCATAGTATACTCTTACAATAAAACCTATATACTTAATTTAGTTATTGTTTTTGCCTGTAATCTTTAAGAAGAAAAGCTGATGGGGATCTGAGTAAAATATGTATTCTGTTTTCCACTAGCAGAACTGGCTGTAAATCTGTCTACGGTATTAAATGTTAATGGAAATCATCGGTTTGAAAAGTTCTACCGGATATACAAGGCCCCATTTTCCTCTCAACTATAAACTAAAAGGCATTACAGTAGTTTGACCAACTACTTGACATTTGAAAACTTAGAGGTAGAGCTTTTGTTCCAAGTGATATTGCTTTTTATGTAATGGGATGATTTTGATATTTCCCTAAACTAGGAATTATTTATGAGTCTAATAGTGCACTTTGCAGGGTTTTCTGCAGCGTATTATGGCAGAAGTCAGCCGCCTCATGTGAAATGAACTGTAGCTTAACAGCTCTGCCAACCATTTCCTGGGAATATCCAGCTGTACCCATTGCCAATACCTCCTAACTTCCTCTCTTCAGTAATAATGTATTTGTGTTCAAGTTACCTAAATGGTTGATGACATTTTATCAAATTCACAGATTTTGTCTTTAAATGCCAGTTCTTTTCTGATAAGACCAACAGTTTGGTGTTTGGACTTTTTGTCTTTTTTCCCCCCACATTAATATTGTCTACTCATTTACTGTATGACTACTGTTGTCTTTGTTAACCAGTCATAAAATAAAAGCTGAGTCTATTTTTATTCATCATGAAAGTTCATGTTCCTACTCATTAAAACATAGTTGCCAAGCTGTGCTGTTTCTCTACAGCACCCCAAAATAAATACAGTTTGCTGATCTTAGTTTTCGCGGGTCTGAAGTACTTCTTAAAATCAGTTTTTAACAGTCAACCTACCACATCTTACCCAAATGATATCCAAATATATTATTATGTTTCTGTGGTTAATGCTGTGTTTCTGAGATTTGTATTTAAAAGGAATAATGAATGATGTGAATTGTTTTTTATTGTGCTATCTGTTTTGTTTTGTTTTTCTTTCTATAGACGTCCACTACCACTGTGAGCATAGTTGTCACTGACGTCAACGATAACGACCCAGAGTTTAACGTCACCATGCCCATTACTTTTACTGTCCAAGAAGAAGAGGCCAATTTGTTTGTAGGACAAGTCAAGGTAAGTGTGATGTTTTCTAAAACAGCTGGTCTTATTGTTATTTTCAAATGAACAGGCTGCTTTTGTAGGCATCCACAGGAGATAACATTTGTTCTTTCCGCATGTTGTTTCCTCATAAATTCTGCTGAGCATTGAGTCGCAAATGTTGTCCATTAAAATTGCCTTGCATTTTCCAAAATGGTCGATGTTGTTGGACAGATTTATGCATCAGAGCTGCATCCCTGTTGACTGGCTTGGTTCAGCACCACTAAGCAGCCAGACTTTTCTAATTACTGTAGATTAATTGGCTTGATGTTTGTCAGTGGATTAATCATGGAATAATGACAGGAGACACACTCTGTGAGTATATACAGTACATGCTTACAACATTGGCAATAGAATCCAGGGGTCTTTATTGTCTATTTCTCCTACAGGTTCACCTGATTTTAAATATAATAGTACCCTCCAAATCCCCACATTTCCTCCCAGCTCACTGTTTTGAAACATAGTTTTGAAACTCAACACAGTGCAGAGTAAAGTTTCAAAACAGTGAACCAGGAGGAAATGGAGTGGGGTATGGAAGTTGCAGGAGGGTTTGCATGATCAAAATCAGATTATATCGTTATGTTATGAAGTTTTTGGTCTGAGTTTAGATGTTGTCTCAGCCACTGCAGATTCACAATATCAGAAATATAAAATGGAATAATTATACTGCACAGAAAGATAATTAAGAAATAAGTTTGATAATACATGAATGTAATTAGTTTGATAATAAGTTATTCAATCTAATGAACATGTGCAGCAGAGAGGATGATTCTTAAGTGTGTTGTGAGTGAGTGTACAGTATGTATCTTGGACAAGACATAGCTCAACACATTTGGTTTGTAATTTCACAACATTATCGATAGCTCTATGTCAGGGTTGATATTTCTCAAATATCTTCATCTTCATTACAGGTGTTTGTGTCTTTAAACTTTTTTTCTTTTTTTTTTAAACTTTAAATATTTCTGTAATCACTTCCGAAAATATTCAAGTATGTTCTCGTTAGAGACTTTGTTTCTTCTGTTTTGAGAGTCATGTCCTTTCAATTGCTTATGCAAACAAAAAAAATGACCAAGGGTAAACAGGCACTCATATTAGTCACATTTGTCACCTTTCAGGATATATGGTTTTAACTTTGTGAATGCCATTACATTTTTCAGCGGGTAATAAAATGGACTACTAGAAAACGTTGCGAGTTTATGAACTGTGAAATAAGACAGAAGGACATATGAAGGAAGCTCTGTGTTTGCCTGAGGTAAAGCTACCTTCAGTCTCACTCCCAAGTGTTTCCTCACAAATGCAGCCAGCAGCTAGAATTGGGTTTAGCCCACCCCACCATCTTGCTCTCTCTGTCTTGCATCAGAAGGTTTTTTCAACTGGCACCTTGCCAACTTGAGCTGAGGCTTGCCTTCCTGACTGAAAGAAAAGTACATTAAAGTACTTAGCTCAACACAATCCTGCTTTCTATGCACATGCACATAGAGAGGCTGCAGCTTAGCCTGTTGTAGCTGATCAAGGAGGGATGGAGGCTTTTTTTTTTTTTAATTCCCAATGCAGCACTGTTTCATGGTATCTCAGGAAATAAGCTCTCAAACACGTTTTATATTATATGTCATTTAAATATTTTTTTCACATTATAAATCTTGCTGAGGGTTGACTATAGAAAACCCATTTAGGCAAAATCCTGGAAGACATTCGTCACCACAGCTACACAGACGACACCTAGATTTACTTTACTCACACCAAAAGACTATACGCCTTTTAACGTGCATTCAGACAGGATCAGGCGTTGCTGGGGGTGTGTCTATACGTGCTGAATTTAACCACTAGGAAACAATCAGGAATTCGCTGACAGCTTTATTGAGGCCGGCGCTCGCTCACAGTTATTGTTACTCTATGTATCTCGACCAAAGCGCTCTCTCTCTCTCTCTCTCTCTCTCTCTCTCTCTCTCTCTCTAATTAAACTGTGAAATTGGACCTGGGTTAACAGCTTCGCCGCACGCCGGAGCTGTTTCTTCAAATTCTGCTGCTAGAGTTCTACAGTTCAGGCGCACATTATATATACTCTTAAATTATACATACATACATACATTATACATATTTCGTAAATCACTTAATGCTTGAACATAAACCCAGTAGGTCCCTTAGAGCTTTTGAGTCATCTAGTAGAGCCTCAAGTTGGAAACATATGTGGTAAAGCTGTATCTAGATTACATACTACACATAGATGAAAACTTTCTGATAAATTCTCCCTAAATTTTATGTCTAAATTAAAAACTATATTTTCATCTTCTTTTATATTATTACTTATTACACTAAAGTTCCATCACTGTACAGTCCATTGTCATTTTAAATGTTGTTTTAATTTATTTATTTATTTTTTTTGCCATTTGCACTTTGAGTTTCCTCAGTTTAAAAAGTAGAACTGAGAAGAGTATATTTTAGTTAATTAAATCGCAAATACTTTTGTGAAAGCATGAAAACTTTAAATTTCACCACATGTTGGACGCACACACCAAACCAGCCCTAAATTCATTAAATTACAACCGGTTATCTCCTTTACAGCTTCTGCTCTGATTGTGTCCTTCACTAAATCCTTTCATGATGAAGAGACGTTTTCCTCAATTTTCATGCTCATTGCACATACTTGTATTTAAAGAGATCGTGCTCATTGCATGGTATTTGAGGAGACCATGCCCTTCAGGGTAAGGCTTCAAAATAATAAAACAAAGAACACTTGGGCTGGAACACAAATAACACAACTGTTTCTGTAATGAGTTGCTGTTTTACTCTTGTATCATAGTTGCAGGCAAGATGTAAGGTTGACCACTCAACCAGACTTGACTACTCTGCTCTGGGCTCAGTTTAATAATAGACATGGTATTTATATTTTAACTTCATGTAATACATATGTGCAATGCGTAATGCCCCACTGTCATATTTTCTTTCACTAAGCCTTGTTGAAGTCATCCACAAGGTACACAGGCAGTCATGAGGTTTAAAATATTTACAAGGCTTTATTAATTCAACACATTCTACAATCTGAAGTTGTTAAAAAGAAGGAAGAGCAAATGTTGAATGGTTTATTAACCAAAAGAGTTTATTTAAGGTGAAAATAAAAGGGATGTGTTCAGGGAAAGGGATGCTTCTGCTCCGATCTGTCGAGTTTGTACACTGAGGGAACAAACCTGACATTAACAACTTTTTAAAGTTCACGTGCAAACAGTGGAAGAGAAAATGGAAATAGAAAAAAGTTGTGGACCCAGAGCATCGCCACTTAATGTACACCACTTAAGTATTTCTCTGTGTTTCATCACCCGCCCTGATAGGCTGACAAATGTTCTGTAACTGCTAGCTCTCTAGCCTGAGTAACATCTTGTGATGTGGATATTTTTTAAAAGCTCTGTGCACAAGTGCATTTACAAGTTGGTCTTTTTTAGAAAATGTTATCCTGTAAGAACAGTAGCCTACAGCTCACAGTCAGTGAGTAAAAGTCAACTGACAGATGAAGGACTGGTTAAAATAAAGACTGCTTGAATTAAGCTACTATCTGTGTTTACTCCATTATTTCACATTTAGATGTGATGTGTTCATTTAATGTCAGTTAATCTTTTCCAGTAGCGTCTTGAATTTACCTGCAGAGGAGTAATAATGCAGCCAACCACAGGGCTTCGGGCTATTGCCAGCGGTGAAGATGACTGCAGTGCAAATGCATAATGCTATTAAGTAGCTTATTGCTAGCCCTAAAGCGTTTTGGATTATCGCTACAGTAATTGGAACTGGTTCCCACCTGTTCTTATTTTACACACACTCACACAGGCTGGAGAAGATTTACTAGGTTATCACAATTGACAGCATTGCTGGTTGTGCTAATAGAATCATTTGTTCTGTGACTGACAAATCCTATACCACACAAGCCTATTCAGTTTGCTCATAGCGGGGAGTCATAATCTGGGCCCGCAGATGACCGGAGGACATTGATTAGCATTTGTGTCAGACACACCATGAAAGCATCATGTAGAAATGCTGCTAATTG
Source organism: Argyrosomus regius (assembly GCA_946959425.1). NCBI lineage: Eukaryota > Metazoa > Chordata > Actinopteri > Sciaenidae > Argyrosomus > Argyrosomus regius. The sequence goes on along the minus strand of OX336894.1, from coordinate 11,710,980 downwards.
GAGAACATAATGCCATTTATATTTTTGTAGAGCAGATTCCTTGATAAATGGCCCTAACTGAGAACATTTGCAAGCATTGCTATGCTGCATTTCACTTGTTCAACAGTTAGTTATCACACCTTTTTGTTTGGTTTTGAAAAGGTGACATCAGTGCTTAATTTTCTGTTTGAAAATACTGTGCCCAGGGTGTTAGGAGACATCACTCTGGCTACAGTATAAGTGGGCAATTCAATTTTAGGTTTCAGCATTAATCATCCAGAGAAAGATGAATATACTCTTTTTGTAAATGCAAAAAGAAAGAAAAAAAAATTCAACCCAGGCTGGTATTGTACAACGGAGACAAATTTCTTAGGTACCATATATTCTATATATTCTGAGGTCTGCATGAGCCTTCAGCCATCTTCTTGTTTTTTTTTTTTTGTTTGCGCTGCGACCACACGCACCTGCAGGATGATCCACCGCTCCTACAACCCATGTACGAAGCCTGCCCACCAGCTCACAATCCGTAGTTTGTGCAAGTTACCAGAGTCCCGATTGAAAAAAAAATGCACAAAACTTCCTGTACATACTGTTACAGTGTGTAGAAGACATGAGCTATGATTTAGATGCTAATGCCAAACAGTTCGAAAAGAGCCAAATGATTTTGGTGCTAATAATCTGACTGAACATTGGCATACAAACCAGACATTACAGTATAACCACCCGTGTTTCTCATGTCTGCCAGCATCTGCTGCAGGTGGTGTGGGCCCTCAGGACTGGCATGCCCTGCACAGACCTTTATAATGCATCCAGTGGAGGTTACAGAAATATGCAAATTTATTATTGGATTTTATTGGCTGTGAATTAATTGGATTACACCTCTTACAAGGCAAGGAGCAGTCAGAATGTTTGTTATGTAATCACTGCAGGGAAGTTGTGATCCGTATGCACATATTGACATGATGCGCTTTAGTCTGTTTTGCAATGGCTTAATGCTGAGGTCCAATTTTTAGCCTTGGCTTTAAATATTTGTCAGGCACTCCATGTAAAGAAAATTGGGGGGCAGTTTTTATCAACCAAATATGTATGTGTTCCCTCTTCCGCTGTTCCTCAAGGGGATCTTTTTTTTTCCTCTTTGTGCTGCCTTGTCCTTACTTGCACTGAGGTTGAGAAATTATTGCCAAACAGACAGATGAAATGTGGCTTGATCTCACTCTGTCTTTCTTCTCTCTCAATTACAACAAAGAATTGCCACAACACAGGAGACTGTTGGACTAACACACACACACACACACACACACACTGTATATATATATATATATACACAGGCATAATAATGACTTGTCATATCCACACAGGAATTAAAATGTGTAAAGTGGCTAACTTATTTTAGCACTGCAGGATCAGGAGCATCACAGAATAGTACCATGCGTCTCTGCTGAACTCTGACCATTTCTTTTGTTTCCATGAAAAAGAGCTCTGGCCTCACAAATGATTACTTGTTACTCCAATCTCAATATGGAGAACAGGAAATGAGACGCAGGTGTATGAGTGCTGTTTCAGCTCGGCTGTGGCAGTGTAGCTTACATGGCTTTTGTATCTGAAGCCTCTGTAAACATGCATGCCTTTAAGATAAAGCCAGGCTCTAATGGATCATGTAATGGATTACATAACACTCACAACAGCTGTGGTTTGCCTAAAGTAAATACCTCAGCAGGTCTGTTATAGTCTGTTATTCATATGCTGTGTATTGGTCAATATCTCTCTCTCTCTCTCTCTCTGCTATTATTGATATTCATAAATGGGTTCTCAGTGTTTCCAACAGGTATACTTCTGCAGCAACAGGAGTGAGAGGAATTTTATTGGTAGCTTTTTATAGACAATTTCATTTAGCAGGACCACAAACAAAATTTTTTTCTGCATAGAAACTCTCTCAGTCCACTATATGATAATGGCCATTGCAATATTATCTGACTATTATGCTTCCATGTTGATTATCCAGGCTATATTTCATGCTGTCCTTATGTTCAGTTTGCATTGGCACAGACCGCTACTCAAACAAATGCTGATATGCTGATACAGTGAATTATGGTCATTGTAGTTCATGAACTTGTTTTGGAAGCTTGGCAGCATTTAATGGTGATTGTTTGAAAACTACATCAGCAAAAACCACAAGAGTCAGACATCAGATCACCCAAACTGAAGTCCGACAAAAGACTTTAGGGGTAGTTGATTACCATGGGCAAACTGCCCAGAGATTATGAATTCATGGGATACAAAGATTTTTATTTATATACCCATAATGGAGCCATCTGATCATTTTCTATCTCCACAGGCCACGGATCCAGATGCAGGGCCTAATGGCCAGGTACGCTACCGGATTGTGAATCATCCTGACCTGTTTATAATCAGTGCTAATGGTAGCATCTACACAAGAGTGCCTCTTGACCGGGAGCGTAGGAACCAATATAACCTAGTGGTAGAGGCCTCAGATGGGGCAGTGGATCCACGGCGGACCACCTTGACCCTCTCCATCAATGTCACGGATATCGATGACAACAGCCCAGTCTTCTCCCAGCAAACTTATGTGGTGAACGTGCCGGAGAACAGCCCCGTGGGAACTCTTGTCCTGACGCTTAGCGTGAGTACTTATCTGCATGTTTTTATTGCTAACGTTGTTTTCTCCCTCTGCATCCCTATAAGTCTCCTGTCCCCCTTTATATAATGCAGCACGCCTACTTGAAACAAGAGCTGTAGTAACAGGCTTTTAGTATATTTTAACATCAAGTGCAAGCAATTTAGTGTTTAAAATGTCAAATGCTTTCAGACGGAAACATTTGACACAGAGAAACATACACAGCCTTATATACACAGCAGAAAAAAGAGACATTTTTTCTCCTTTGATGACAAGTCTTCTGTTTTTTTTTAGACTTGTAGAGCATACAACTTAAAGCTAGATTCTTCAAATCATAACCAGGGTTTAGAAATGGATAATTTTTCCGTCTGTCCTCACAGACATTCTTGTAGTGCTCCACAAATTCTTTAAACTTTGCACGTGTTTGCGCGTGAAGTGAAGAATAGGGAGACCGTGCGCATGCTGGGCAAACACAAGGTGGAGGGGCAAGTAATTGCTGACATATTGTGAGTGACATTTCCCAGAGAGGGATAAATCAAGAGAGGTGAGGGTTGAGGGTGAGGGGTGTGAGTGACAGTGGCACTGTGTGACACCATTAATCTCCTAGACAACATCACCTCAACTCTAAACGGACGGGGGTGGCTGGCAAGACACCTAAAGAGCAGAAGTGAGATGGTGAGATAGACTATGAGAAAAGAAAAGAGCTTGGGGGTGGCTTGAAACCTCCTGCTTATACCTAAATGTATTTCTTTGTGTGCGCGTGTGTGTGTGTGTGTGTGTCTCGTGTTCATATACTTTATCTGATCGTCTCCTGTTGCAGAAGCCTCTACAAATTCTATCTACTTTTGAGAGTTATGATTTTATGCAATAATGACCAACTTCAGCTTTCCTTAGTGATTTAATTTAATCAGAACATATTAATGATTGATGTTACTAACCCCTCCAGCATGAAAACACAGTATTTAAATAGAAACATTAATATTCATTGTCCACAACCACAGCTCTTATATCTCTGTATATGTATAATGTTGAAAATATACATCATCTTCCTCTTCCTCCTTCTATGTCCCCACGTTTGTCCTATGTTGTCTTTAACGTGCTGTAATTGTGCCTTCTCCTTGTCCCTCTCATAGGCGGTGGATGCAGACCTCTTCTCCAATGTCACGTATCGGATCAAGACTGAATCGGCCAGACAGCTGTTCTCTCTGAACCCTGTCACGGGGGAGTTATCTATGCTACAGACCCTGGACTTTGAAGACCTGGCAGCTCTGGGCATGGGGACCTCTTACACTTTCCAGGTGGAAGCTGTCGACCAAGGAGGGGTGATGCCCCCGGGGCAGGCTACCGTCACGGTCCGCATCACGGTAAGAGCCCCCAGATAGTCAGTCCACCACAGGCTCTCAGTGGTCTTTTCTCTTTCCATCTATCCTCATTGTCCCACAGGAGCTGCAGCACTGGCAGTGAATGTGTGGTAAGTCATTTTCAGAGTTTTACAGTAGTAATAGCTCGCCACAGTCCAAAAGGGGATTGGTGCCTTATTGTACAGTATTGCACCCGTGCTCCTTTTGTGATATGAAATTCAGTGTTGTACAGTGTGAAAGCAGAGTGCATTTCCTTTGTAAAACACGCTTTGGCTTCCTGACCTGCTTGTCCTCATAGCATCAAAGGAAAGGATGGAAAGGTGTTTCTGACTTGCATACTGTACCATTCCAGATATGAATGACTCATTAGCTTTGTGACAGCAATTATGTCAGTTTTTTCAGAAGCTTGCACTCCCTTCACAACCTTTCAAGAGATTAACAGCTGAATCCCAACGAAAGGATTAGATGCCTTGTGTTATAATACTTTTCATGTGCCTTTGTGTGTGTGTGTGTTGGTGTGCGATAATGGGCGTGTGTCTTTTGCTCTGTGAGTTATTCTGTGCCTCAAAATGTGTGCATTCACATTTATCTCTCTGTATGAATCCAGTGCACCCCTAGTGACGGCCTCAAAGTGTGCAGAATAAAGCTCTCTGTATTACACTGAATTGGAGGAAGCTAATTCAAGCAGGCTCGCCGTATGCGCTGCCAACCTGTAGAGTGAGTTTGTCCTCCGATAAGGACATGCTTTGTTGCAGTGTCCGTGCCGTCACTCAGCAACTGTGTTTGATAGGACAAGGCATCACACAGCCACTCATATCAAACCACTGTCTGTTATTTGAAATGGCAGACATGAAATAGGATCAGCTTAATGGATTCACGGAGGCTTCTTAGAAACTAGCGAAGGAGCTGATTCTACTGATTCTGCTTCTTTCTTCATATAACACCTCCAGAGGGCTATTTGAAGTTGCTTCTGTTTGATTTCTCCTTGTATTGTTTTGTTGTTGTCTCTTTCGTTGGATACCTTGCAGTGATGGATTGAGTGTCCTGTGTGTCTTGTTGTTCCAAATGAAACTCCAAAACTTTTTCCTCTATTCTTGTACTTCAGAAATCTAAGACTGTGTGTGTGTGTGTGTGTGTGTGTGTGTGTGTGTGTGTTTGGGTGTGTGTGTGTGTGTGTGTTATCTGAGGGTGTATGTACGCGGATGGAGAAACAGTCCTGTGTGTACACATCGCACATGCATGTTTTCAACACGCATGTGCATGTGGACACGATTGTGTCCGTGCATCACTTGCAGCACAGGAATCAGGCTTTGTTGTTCAAAGTAAGAACTGGATCATAGATTTTTCTGCTAGGAAACTCTAAACCTGTGTATAGATCAAAGTAAGGCTGCTCTCCACCACTGAGTATATAGAAGACATACTGTTGCCCATGGCCCAGTCAAAACAGTGGAAAATAAAGAGAAAGGAAGATCAGGCTCCAGCACTTATAATACAGAGCTAATCTATTCCTGAGAGGTATGGGAATGGCTTACTGTGTCTACATTCTCACAAAGCAAAGCAGGGGTTGAACAGTTAACAAGATTTCACTTCTTTGCCGGCCCATAAAGTAGTAGCACTCTGCTGTGCAATATTTACAAGGAGAAGTTCCCACATGGGAAGCATCGGGAGCATGATATCACAGAATCACAACAGTTCCATCGCCTAAACAGAGATTGAAGTAGAGAAAAGATGGGATAAGAAAGCAGCTGTCTCTACAACTTACAATCACACTTCTTGTTGTGTGGTTGTAAGGATTATTATTATTCATTTGTTATATATTTCTATGTCAACCTGTCAGCCTTCTCATTCAGTTTGATGTTGCCTTTGTGTGGGTTTTTTGTCTGTGTGGTTATTGTTTGACTCAAGAAATTGGAAATACATATAAACAGCAGTTTTCCAAAGGTCTAGCCAGTAAAAATTATAATGAAAACAACTGAAAACCTCTTTCTTGGTTGTCAAGTCATAAGAGTCTCTTAAGATTGAGTCTCCACTATGTTGAGAGAATTGCCCATTATTAAATGCATGTTGCTTGTAACCATTCAAAGCTGTTAGCTACTGACAATAATCTCACCTCCCATCATTAGGCACTGTAGAGTGAAATATGGATGTTTGTCAGTGGAGATAAACCAATCACAAAGAAAAATGCATTAATTATAAATCATTTAATTATGCAGCAGCAGCAGTATTATAATTTTGTCACGATTTAATTAAATGTTGTGATTAATTACCAATACATTAACACAAGCTCTGAAAAATAGAAAATGGCGTGTTGGTTCAATTTACAGAGTAGTTTTTAGTTTCAATCAGCCAGCCGCAGTACTTTGTATGTTCAGATTTTCAGTGGCTGCACGGACTAAGCCTGTGGCATGGTGAATTACTGCAGCAGGAAAACTTACCTGAATCCACAATAACTTGCTGGAAGTGTTAGCTGAAATAAAACAAAGCAGCAGCTGCAGAATCTGCACTGCTACAATATTGTTCTTTTAGCATGCAGATGGCATCAGCAGAAGTAGCAGTACAATACACTGAGGCCAACCATGGAAACAAATATGATCAATACATGACTGATTCACCTACATTCATGAAATCTCCTTCTGTTTTTAGGACGTGAATGACTTCTCCCCCGTGTTTAGCCAAGACCTGTACAAGGGCATGGTGGCACCCAATGCAGAGAAAGGAACTGTCATCACAACTGTTTTTGCTGAGGACGAAGACCCTCCGGTGAGTATAAGAAAAATAAAAAAAACACACTAACACACACAAATGTATATTTAAAATATGCAGTGTTCACTACATTGGTTATTAAAGCACACAAAGCATGTTGACTCCATCTGTATCTTTAATAAAGCTAGCAGAGATGAAAGCTTTGCTTGGTGGTTTTTACCTCCTTGCTACACGTCGCTCTCAGAACCTCAGCCAATTTCAGCTGTAGCATTTGACACGATGCATTTTAAAGATGTGTTCAAGACTCAGATGCTCTCATTAGAGCTACAGTGCGGTGTGGATTTATTGTGAGGGGGTCTTGTTTAGCATTTTCACTTGTATGAGTCATCTACCAGTTGCCTCAGACAGCAATATGTTTCCTTAGACTCCTTTACCTCACCATATCTGAACAGGTTCTCCTGGGACTGGAGCTATGAAGATGTTTTTCTTCTTCTTCACTTTTTTTTTTTTTTGTGGGAGGGGGTGATCTGCAAACCTAGGAACAAAATTACACAATGCAGAAAAGAAGTTGTGACACCCTGTTGAGACTAGAAATTGTGAACAAGAGGAGGCAACACAGGGGCAATGGAAATATATATATATGTATTTTTTTTCTTATAGGGTGGGGATGCATCATGACTTTTTTTAGAATCTTTCTTTGACTCTGTGAGTGGCACCACATGTGTATTTAAGATATTCCTGAGCATGTTTGGCTCCGCGTCATTTACCTCAGCTGAACTTCTTTTATTGGCAGCGCCACCCACCTTAATATTTTATTGCACTTGGTGAGTCAGCAGTCTTCCTCAGCCTTTTTTGTTTGTTTATTTTTAAATTTACACTGTAAAAAAATGGGAATAGGAATCCCCTTGTGACTTCTCTGCCTTACCTTAGTAGCTCCTAGCTTTCAATGTATTTTTTCAGAAAAGTCCTGTATGACTGAACTTTTTATCAGTGTCCCTGCTGCTGATGGGATCTCACCAGGACTGAGTGCACTTGTGTACTCTCTGCAGCACACGCACATTCTCTCTCCCTCTCCGCCTCACTGACTATACAGCTGTAAATCCATCTTTTTAGCGTGAACTTATGTCTTTTTCCTCCTCATACAGGATTGTTCCTTGAACCATCTATATAGAGATATCTACAGTAGAAAATATCCAGAACTACTGAAAGACAAATTATAGGAAGGAAATCATCATGAGCACAATGGCAGTGTGTGAGACATGGGAGTGACTCTGCAAAGAGGTTTGACAGACAGAAGGATTAGATTTCCTAACAGGAGCTGACTACAGTCTCTTATTGACCTGGATTTGGGAGCTCAAAGCATTTTATTGACAGGATGCCTGTCATAGACACCTCTGATGGAACAAAGCTTAGTCTAGTGCTTGCTAAAAACACACAGAAATGTATAAACACACACATTTTCTCTCTCTGTTACACAGGCTCATAAAAAACCAGCATGCACAAAAAGGAAGAAAGAGAGCAAGAAACTCTCTGGCTCATACTCTCAATGCGACAAACATGAGCCATGCATTTTGTCTGAAGGTTATAATGGTGTAGACCATTCCTGCTTCTTTGTGTGCATGTATTTTGAAAAAGAAGGCATCATACCTACCCTTCTGCACCTTGGGAGAAGTGATACTAATGGTTTTTAAAAAGTGATTGTATTTTTGGAGGTGCCACTCAACCCCATAACGTCACTGTTAATATCACCCTGAATGAGGGGGCAGATCACCATGGAGACAAATTTTCCAGCAAGAAGCTTTTTTTTCTTCAGTACAAGATTTGGTCTTTTATTTGTCACAGAAAAAGAAAGTTTCCTTTTTTTTCTGCAGTATTGCTCATCACAGCAGAGAAAGTTCACTGTTTAAATCATCCACAACCCCACTACATTACAACCTGTATTTCAAGAAAGTTTAGACTAGAGATGTTCCGATACCATTTTTTCCCTCCCGATACCGATTCCGAATACTTGTGGGTATCGGCGATACAGAGACGAAACCAGTATTATAAAAAAAAATCACACGCCTCAACGGAAGATTATCATTGGGTAAGGCCGGCGAGGAAACCCTTTAAAACATGAATAAATACAGAGAGAGAGAGAGAGAGAGAGAGAGCGCTTTGGTAGAGAGACATAACAATAACAGAGAGCGAGTGCCGGCCTCGATAAAGCTGTCATTATTAATCAGAGAAATAAAACATTATTTCCTGATTGTTTCACAGCGGTTACATTCAGCAGGTATAGACACACCCACGGCAACCCACCTCAGCTCCCCTCACCCCCCCAACACCGCACTCCCCCACCACCGGTTGCCTGTTTGCCTGTCCCTGTCTGAACACGCGCGTTACTGGTCGGAGCATCCAGCGTGAAATACTGCCACACCGCCGACATGATATGCTAGTGCTAGTTAGCTGCTAGTTAGCTTAGCTCCAAGCCTCGTCAACCGGCTCTGACACACGTGTGTGTCTGTTGTGTCTGTGTCACGTGATCAACTCGTCCCTCTAAAACAGCAGGCTGCAGGTTGCAGCACAGCGCCACTGTTTTAAGAGCGGCGAAGAAGAACTGTGCCAGAGCTTAACGGAGCTAACCAGTAAATAGATTACTAATTTAGTAAATTACGTGGTATTGGATCGGTGCCTGGACTCCAGTAGTCGCCGATACCGATGCCAGCATTTTCGGCAGTATCGGAGCAATTTCTGATACTGGTATCGGAATCGGAACAACTCTAGTTTAGACACTGTGTAAAATGTCAATAAAAACTGAATTAACTGATTTGTAAGTCTTTTTTTGACCTACATTCAGTTGAATACAATGCAAAGACAAGATAGTTGATGCTCAAACTGATATACTTTGTTGATCTTTGTAAATATACACTCATTCTGAATTTGATGGCTGCAACACATTTCAAAAAAAAGTTAGGACAAGATGTACAAAAGACTGAGAAAGCTGTGGAGTGCTCAAAAAACACCTGTTTGGAACATCCCACAGGTAAACAGGTTGATAGCGGGTGATCATATCATAATTGGGTCTGAAAGGGGCACCATTGAAAAGGTTCAGTTGTTCACAAGCAAGGATGGGACGATGTTCACCACTTTGTGAAAACCGCATGGGCAAATAGTTCAAACAGGCAGTGCTGCATTGAAAAACCAACATGATTATATAAAGGATATTACTACAGGAACACTTCAGAACACTTTTTTGGAAATCATGGATGTTGTGTCCTCAGGGCTAAATTTACATTTTACACAGCAACTCAACTTTTTTGGAATCAGGGTTGTATTGACGTGTTGGCTCTGCTGTTTTACACTCTCAGCTCAAGCCTCGCTGTTCTGTTGTGTGTCTCTGAAGCATCATTCAGTGCTTCCCAGTGTTTCTGAGCTTGTTCTTTAATTCATGAACTGGCTATTTCACACTAAAGAGAATTGGATTCTTATACAAGCAAAACAAAAAATCCATTTTCAACATAATCTTTCTTTACATGTTTTGCTCTAGATTGCAATAAGGAAGAATTATTTGTACTAAGTACATTGTCTTTGAGTTAAACGCCAGACAAGAAAATGTATGTAGACAGAGACAGACTGAGGTATCTGAGCCACTGTGGGTTGCTGAAAGAAAGCTCTGCCAAATCTGAACATACTGTGTATTATATTGTGTTATGAATAAGGAAAATAGTCCTATTATTTCACTGTTCTTTAACCATTTGCTTTTGTATGGCCCTGATATTGTATTGTAGGCAAACCAGTGGTACATGTAGGAAGACCAATAACTAAAGATGGACTGCATTTTTAACCTTGAGCAATGCACTTTTAACTATCTCTGCTGCCAACACTGTAGAGGTCTTGCCACTGTATCAGATTTCTCTCCGGATGGTGATTTTTTTTATTTATTTTTTTTTATGAATGATCCCATCCTGACATCTTTTCCATTACATGTTAGAAAACAAGTTAAAAGGCTTTTAGAGATGAGGCACTTTTCTTTTCTTTTTTTTTGGAGAATTCCTTTAGTGAATTCACTCAGATAGTTTTGTAACCTTTTAGAGACACATTTGTGAAAGTAAGCCTCCCAAGGGATCCACTGCTACTACAGGATGTACCTCTCTCTAGCCCCAGGTTTTCCCCCTGTCCCTTGGGAGCAAAGTCAGTTCAGGCAAGAGCACAGCTTCAAAAGGCTTATTAAAAATCAGACTGAATTTGAGGTCCAATGGGATGAAACTGGAATAAGATAAGCTATAGAGATGATTAGTAATCAGCAACCGTGATTAATCTTAATCAAAGGGTCATATTAAAGTCCAGGCTCTCGCTAATGAATGTAAGTGTGTTACTCTGGAGACTAGAGGGGTGAGTTTAATGGAGAAGTTTTTTATTCCAAATGAAAGGGAAGAGGCCTGAATCAATGAATAACAGTGAGCTTATTTTAGCTGTCTGATGAGGAGAGAGAAGAGTGAAAGATTAGCATAATTTTTCATGTTACACAGAGTAAAAGAGGAACCATCAAATGTAAAAAAAATTAAATAAAATAGTAGAGCACACAAAATTGCTATAAACTTATGGTTTCAATACATTTTATATGACCTAATTTCCTCTCCATCCTCATGGCTTCATTTAAAATGTGAAAAGTAGTGTCCAGATAAGTGGATTGTTCTTGGATGGATGTGGTTCATGCTCTTCTTTCTCCTTCCTCCAGGGTACTCCAGCCAGTGTTGTCCGCTACAGAGTGGACATGGACAGGTCACCGTACAGTGGCAGCATCTTTGATGTGGAGGAGGAAACTGGAAGAATCGTCACAAAGGTCAACCTCAATGAAGAGCCCAGTGTCGTCTTTAAGGTGAGTTGAAGTGCTTATGGTAAGGTTATTCAGTTATTCAGTCACACTTGGGCACACAGTGAATCCAGGAATTGTCTATTGTGCTGCTATAGTTGTGTGTGGTTCAGAATCTGCCAACAATTGGAGGAGAAATCTGGTCTAGGACTTTTTGTGGTAGTGATGCTCGTCCCAGATTATCTGATAATGTGACGGGTTTACAGATCCAGTTTAAACCTCCTCGCAGACTCAGCAGGGCCTCCCTGAAATTATTAAACATGTTTGATGTTTAGGATTTAAAATCTGGTGATTAAGTCAGTACTTTTAGAGCGGGACCACAATAGTAAATGAGACTGCGTTGCCAAGCAGCGTTAAACATTCTAGCCCCTTGAGGCTAATAAAAGCTAGCATACTGTTATCGACAGGTAATAAAACTGATCTCACTGAAGAAAATCAAGTGCATCTCCTCAAACATTTTCTCATCCCATACTTCTGCTTTTGTTTCTTCTCACTGCAAGGCATTACTACAGCAATTTGTTGTACCATGTCAGCCTCCATTCTGTTCACATCTGCTTCCCTTGAGTTCACATGTGAGACCGCCGTTGCCAGTTAACCAATGGAAGCACGATTTCAGTGCTCTGCTCTGCTATTAAAGTAAAGTTCAAAGTTCAAAGTTTATTTCAGACTCAGAGTCCGGATAAAGGACAAAACATTACATAGAATAAATTACAAACAAAAATAAGGTTTAATTATGCTAGATTTTAAGTCAGAGTCTGTATAAAATAGTTAATCTGTCAGGATTTGACATGTTGAGTTCATAATGATGGTGGTGATTATGATTGTGGCATTACCAAGTATAATTAATGATAATAGTACCCATCAGTAAGATCTGATCCTAAATCACAAATACAAAAATCACAGAATTCTTGTACACTGATAGTTGATGTTTACTGCTCTGTCTCGCATGTATTACTGTGCGCGTAAGCTGCAGTGAAGATCAGCAGGTCAGTTTTGTGCATATTGACTTTTAAAAAAATCGAATAACATTTTTAGGGCATTATTACTTTGTTTCCTGAATTGTCTCAGTGATCATGACATTGCCTCCCTCGTGTCTGTAACCAGTGATATCGAGTTTTCATATTGATTAAACAAATTTCCTCCCAGGTGCTCACATAAAGGATTTTTTTCACCAACCTAACCTTATATAGGCACATCTGTACCAGGTGCCTTGGGATATTAGGTCCTAATGGGGGATTCGTCGTCCACACTCCCACGTTGTCAGCCTACTTTTGTCTGTCTCTTTTCTCTTTTATCCTTTCTCTCGTACTTTAAACATGTAGCTGTGTTTATTCTCTCTCCCACCCTGCCGCCCCTTTCCACCTTACTTCCCCCAGGCCCCATTCTCCATAGTCTATGAACGTAGATCAATACATTCATACTTGCTCTCTGTGAGCTTTGCAGGCTTCTCGCCTGATCCTGTTTTGCCAGTCTGTCTTTATTAGGATGCCGAACATGTCTACAAAAAAACGCCTGGCAACCTTAAAAAAGGAATTATTTGTGTTGAGAGTAGTAGTAGGATGGTTAAAAAAAAACTGCTTGCGTTTGTGTTGCTTATGTGTGTATCCTCTTGCCCACTGCAGTTGTACGTGATAGCCTTTGACAATGGAGAGCCGGTGAAGACTAACAGTACTTTGGTGGAGATCACTGTCCTTCAGCCTTCACGCATTCCAATCTTCACCCAGGAAGAGTACAGGTACATCTCCTTGACACAAGTGTTGATGCAACTGCCTCTGCTTGTAAATTCACACATAAAAAGGCAGCTTAGGTGTGTAACGCCAGACACGGGGAGACAGTGAAAAGGGCTGCAGGAAGTGGACATTGATATACATTCACATCTGTGTCACATTTTCTGTTCAGCTTCTGTATTACTTTAATTAATATTTAATCACTCGGTGAATTATATATTCTGCCTTGAACTGCCGCAAATAGCCATGAAGTCACTTTTCCTCATGCATATATTATCTAACGATAGCTATCTTCACACTATTGTGCCACTCAGGAAAGTGGCCCTGGTTTTGATTCTGTGTCTTTGTCTTTGTCAGGCTCTCTATCCCATGCATGATTGATTAATGAGCTGTGTGTGTAAATATGCATTAGAGCTTAGGGGTAGATGCTGCAGATCATCACTGCTGTAAACCACATTTGTTTCTCTCTGAGGGCAAAGCAGGGCTTCCCTCTGAGTTTATTAAGAGTCTCTTTTGACAAGATTAAGTGTTTAGACTGTTAAACTGGCGGAGAGAGATGCAGTATGAGGGAACATAATCTATATTGCTCTGTGGTGACTGGCTGCTACACATGCGATATGCGGCTCTACTGGGCCACGTCTGGGTGGAGTTTCTCTGTACTGATGATACTTTGACTCAGGAGGAGGCCAAGAAGTCATTTATAATTAAAAATAAACATGGATTATTAACACTCCAGCTGAGGCTTCTTTGAAAAGTCACCCATAATGAGTGAATACAAGCATTAACAGTTGCTTTCTATTATGTTGTGCTGCAGTGGGTACCTGTCTGCAGTGTTCAGCAGAACCTAGCCAGACTGTGAAGCTTTAAGGTCTGATGGCAGAGTTGCCTGGCACAATGCAATGTCTGGGAGCTTAAAGTAAAGCTTGTTCTAAGTGGATTGATTCACTAGCTTGTATGTCAGTCAAAGTAGGGAGTTTTGGCAGACTATCTTCTGTAACAGAATTTGATATGCTTTTATGCAAAAGACAGGAAGTGTAAGTCCTGCCCAGCTTGTCAACACATCACTTGAGGTGTGTGTGTGTGTCATTGTTTGTGCACAAATATGTCTTCCTGCCCATCTCACTGCCTTTTGTGAGTGTGTGTGGGTACTCGTGTATTTCCTCACACAGATGAGTGTGTGTGCATTGAATGCATCCTTTATAATCCAGCACTTTATGTGTGTGCTCACGTTCTCCTGTTGCTCAGCTTTATTCAGTGATTGATACACAGGCACAGCAGCATAGTCATTGAAAGGTCATTGATTAACGCTTTGAGTGAGTGTTTTGTCTGACAGGCACACATGGAAGGTCAGGACCATAGCCACAGACCTCTGTAGGGAGTCACACTCACAATGCTAACCATACCCAGTGGCAGGTCTGCTGTAAATTGTGAGCCGTGAAAGCATTAGCCAGGTGCTCAAGCCTCTCCTGCTGGACAAGGCGCTCTCCAGCGGAGAGCGTCCAATCTGCTCACTCTGCGATGAACTATCTCCTCATTCCTCGCCACTCTATTTCTCCCCGAGGAACCTACTGAGCACAAATCACTCTCTAAATGTCCACAGAAGATCTCGTCTGTCTCTGTGAAGGCAGTTAGTTATGGCAGCAATCAGGTAAGCTATGCCTACAGCTCCACAGCACACAATTAAAACAACTCTGCAGGGCTTTGGCTGACTTAATGATTTCTGCTCCTGCTTTATGGTTGGTCCCCTCCATCTGTCAGAGGGAACTGAGAGGCTCCCAGTCATTGTTGGCTAAAATAAATGGCTTATACCATAGTTGCTACTGTAGCAGCATGTTGCCACTTTCTTTTCAGAAGGTTTGAGCAAAACATCTTATGTTGTTTCTGGAGAAATACAAATGTCATGATTGGATTTTCACAATTCTTTGCATTAGTCAGTCTTTTAAACCCACATTGAGTCATTTTGTTGGTATTAATACCAAAACAAATCACTCAGTGTGATGTGAAAAGGTTACTTGTACCTGAACCTTTTCAACTCTGCAACTTTACACAACTTCAAGCCTCTTAAAGCTTGTTGTTTTAGTACAGACCACAAGAAGATTATGTGACCCTTAAGTGCCCTCATCAACTCTCCATATCATACCGCTGGCAGCCATGCTGCAGTACCTACCCAGCATGAAGTGAACACTACATGATGAATAAAGTAAAAACAAAAAAAGACAAGTTTGGAAGGTCAAAAAAGAGAGTGAATATTGAATTTACATTTGTCAAGTGGCCAGAAATTAACCCAATGGAAAGGTCATGTTGCTCTGTATCTGCTGGATATGTGCAAACATATTAGCTATAACAGCTTGATAAGCCGACAGTATATTATGGCAACCATTGGGGGTTTCTTTGAGTTTATTTAAGTCTTTTCACCCTTAATATGGCTGCATGATCTCGTAAAAAAAAAGAAAGAAATCTGTAAAATATTTGTACTCAAACATAATATTACAATTTTCTATTCTTAAGATTTATTTTATTTTTATTCTTTTTGTCTGTGTCCATAGAGAAGCACAACAAACTCCATGACCGTGACTAGTGTTTAAAAGTATATCTATTATTTTTTACCACCATTTTTGCAGCAATCCAGTAACATCACCTGCCTGTATAGCAGCTGCACAAATAACAACAGAGTTCTATCAACGACTCACCTCCGATTTGTTCCAATCGATTCTGCTGGTCAAAGCTATATCTTCAGCCAGGTGAAAAGTGATTGACTCTATAATCTCCTTGTGCCTGTATCTTATTGGAAGGGATTATCTGGTAGTTTTCAGGGCCATGATTGCTTCATCATCTGCTGCAACTATGGCAAAATGTTTGTATGTGTCTGTATCTGTCATCATCATATTTTTTATTTTTATTTTGATTGATTGTATTCTTTTTTAATTCACCCGTTACTTTTTTGTCTCTCTCACTTAAATATGTTACACAAATTACACAACCTGTTTCTCCATGCCAGGTGTCAGGTCTGTATTTTCAGTTAACATTACACAATTTGATCCTATCAGCAACAAAATCACGGAAAAATCGTGCAACATCTGAAATCCTTCCCCCTGCTGTCGTGACATTCTACCTACAGGCTTTTCAAAAATGTTATTAACTGCATGACATCACATCTTCTGCAAATAGTCACCACTTATTTACTCGAGCTATTTCCCACAGCTACTGAAAACTGCAGTTATTAGACCACTTTCAGAAGAGAACTCACTAATAAAAAAAATCACAGGCTCACACAGGTATTTTTAAGTAAATACTCAAAAGGCTTTTTTCAACAATTTTTCAACAACTTAACACCCTCATGGCCCCAAACAATTATTTTGATGATTTCCAGTCAAGATTTTGTGCAAGCGACGATGAGGTCAGACCACAAACCAGGTTAGAAATCTGGTGCAACAGATGTACATGTTGAGACTGCAGAAAGATTAATCATGCAGTCTTACCATCTAATAGTCACTTAATGAATCTTTATCTTTTGTAGTTTTGGAATGATTTAATGGCTTTTATAATAGATTTTTATATGTGAATTAATTGTAACTAATGTGCATGAACAAAGATATTACATTTTGGACAGATATGTTAAAAAAAAAAAAAAAAGGAAATCATTTTTTTGGAGCTCTTTAATTAAATCCGCTTTGAATGGCTCTTTTATATGGAACTCACGGACACAACCCTTTGGGGAACTCTTTAGCACTGAGCACATGGGAAGAAAATGAATATTTATTTTCTCCGTGTGTGTGTGAGTGGAGATGAGGAGGGGTAAGCCGCTATCTAACATGCTCCCACTATGTGAATCCCCTCTCTTGTACTGAGGCTACTTCTCTGGCCCAATGTTGCAAACCTGAGGCCTGAGCAGTTTTCCGTGCTGCTTATCTCCCCCACAGCACTTCCCCTTCTAAATCTACTCTAAATCACATGAGACTTTTGCCTCACTGCTTCGGAGTATGTCATTTTGCTCTCTCCTCCTCCTTTCACTCACCCCAAGCCCCCCATATCCCTTGAGTTTTTCCTCTCGGCTTGTATCTCTCACTCTCTCACGTTTTCTTTCTCACTTTGTCTCTTTACTTCTCTCCTCACCATACAGTCAGTAGCCCTTCATATTTTCCTCAGCGGGGTGTGGGGGTGAATTTCTTTCTGTACGGGTATGTGCGATTCTGTGTGTGATTGTACTTGGATTTGTGTATTTTTCTGTATAAATTCCTCACTTGATTGGTGTACAATTTTGTGCTCACTGTGATTAAATTGCCATTAGTTAGCATTAATGTACATTAACCCCTTTGGTCCAAAGTTTCTTTGTTTTTGGTTTCTAGAACGTCCAAATTAACATCATATAGTGTATCATAAGAGGTAGGTGTTTGTGTCTTTGTGTTGATAGACTTTAACATCTTTCAAAAGTTTAGGAGAATATCATCTGGGAGTGAAATGTCACGCCATTATTTATTCTCTTTACAGCAGTTCGCTTTAGCTGTGATGTCGCAGACAGCAGATGTCGTGCCATATCGCATTAAAATGCAGTCTGGCAATCCTGAGAAGAGCACAGCCTATTATTGAGTGATGTTCTTAGTTATACTGTTAGCATAGTAAACAGTGTCAACATTGAGTATTACTACAATCAACAACATGCTGTCACTACTTATGCTTGCCGCCCCACTAATTACACAATTAGTGACAGTATGCTAAAATTATTGTGTTGACATTTTGTGTGCTGCTCTCTGCATATACGCACATTTAAAAAAAAACATTTTCCTGGTTTCAGCATACAGTCAGGTGCCTTTATATGTGGAATAGAGATATAACTTTTCATAGCCCTGAGACTTTTCCTATTTCTCCATTAGAGATTGTTACTTTGGCCATTAATGTGAATGTCAGTGGTAATAGCTCAAACTGTGGAACAGCACGTCTCTTTTCTGAAGTTTCTTTACGTTTACAGACCATAGAGACTGCCAGTGCACCAGTGTAAATTTTCTGTGGATGTCTGACCACTGTTTTACAGCTGATTTAATGTTCTCAGCGGTCTGGCTCATAAATGGCTGTATGATACCTGAAGCAGATAGATATCCCATAGCCAGCCACACTGGAGACCACACACATTAGCCACTAATCAAAAAGCAATACATTTCTCATCAAATTAAAGAGAAAAATGTATCCCACCAAACAATTGCTGCTCATTTTGGAGGAATCAAAAGGATGACAGCAATTCAACCTTGCGCCCCTTCATCAACTGTTCCTGACATCTGGAAGAAAATAGCATTCATCATTTTTAGAGAAAACAAATCCAATCCATGTCACATTTCCAATTCAGAAAACGCTGTAATTCTTACACAATTAGGCAGATGACATGCTTTCATTGCGCACAGCATTTTTATTGGCAACCGTCTTGCAACCATTGTTTTGCCAGATGTGCATACAAGTGCTCACAACCTACTCATTTGTGCTCATTGCCAGGCATTTAAAGGGTTAGCTGTTCCACACACTGTCATTATGCCTCATTGCAAATCTACATTCAAAAAAGCAACCTCAACCCTCTATCTAGCTATCCGTCTGCCTATTTCTCAATCTCTATCTATTTATCTCTCTATCCTGCTATACCTCCTCTTCTGAATCACGGCCAGAAGGTATGGAGCACTTTCATACTTCTGAAGGGCATGATTGATTTTTAGCTGCAGGTTTGAATCTGCTGTCCTAAGCCTTGAACCTCTAAACACCAGGAGCGCAGTGACCTTTCACTCATGTCTGCTAAGTAGGCAGGCATCACTTGGCTGTCTAACAGACGCCAAGTCACACTCATTGCACACATCCCAAATATCAGCTAAAGGTCGATGTGAAAGCCAGGGGAGAAAAGCAGTGTGACCTATCATTAAACTAACATCCCAGATAATTATCAGTACCCATACCAACATATGTATAGACACAAACCATCTAAACCACTGCGTGGTGCTTAATAATTATGTTGTTTGTATTTGGATTTCTGAAGTGTTTTGTCAGCTATTTCCAGCAGTTACATTATCCTTTATTACTGAGAGTGATGGTGAAGCAGGACATTATTGCATGAGATGTTGTGTAGGCTTCAACAAATGAAAGAGCTCCTCTTGCTCTTGCTCTTGCTTAATTTATGTGGCATGCGAGTTATTTTTCTGCTATCATTTCCCCAATTTTAACATAACAAGGAATGATATGAGGGGCAGAATTATGCATCACTTTCTGTCCTCCTACAAACAGAGGTCCATAGCAGAAATTGAGATAAAGGCAAACAAACGAGTAACAAACAGAATGAGATAAATGACTGACAAAGAGACAAAAAGGGAACATGTCCAGCTTAACAAATAATACAAATGGGGGGATAAGGAAACATGCAAAAGTAAAAGGATAACTTCTCTGTAAATAGTTGTTGTTCAACCCATAATATTACTTTGTTTTGTAGTAGTTGGAAGTTACGACTTAAAGAACCAGTGTGTAGGATGTTGTGGTGATTCCAACTACCGCCTTTCCTTCTAAGAATGAAGGAGAAACCATGGTAGCTCTGAAGCAAAAGAAAAACACTTTACTGTCTAGAGCCAGTGATTAGTTTGTCTGTTCTGGGCTAGAACTGTAGAAACAGTGTACTGCATGCAAGAGGATCATAGGGTCATTCTAAGGCAACAAAAATGAAAATATAGTTCTGAATATTATATTACGTTTCTGCCATTCTGTAAATAGAGCCCCCTATATCTTACACGCTGGAACTTTAAGTTGTGCACTCTTTTATACTTGTAAGTGACTATGTATGTGACTAAGTAACTTCGACCATCACCAAATGAATATATATAAAGTTATCATAATTACACATATATATAAATCTATATACATATATATCCGTCTTGACAATGTCAACAAGAAAAACAAAGCAAATCTGCATGTCTCACATCAGCCAAAGTCTACCACTCAATGTAATTAAACTGAAATTGAATCGATATGGCCTCACACGACCTTCTCTTCTCATACAACCACCTTGATATTGAAATGCTTGCAGATTGGACTCGTTACCTTGAATTCCATAAAACATGAACATGAAGCATGTGACTGGTCCCTCAGTGGAAACATTTAAAAAGGATTTCTGTAATTTGCGGTTGCCTGTCTAGAGAGGTAATAATGTCTTTTTTGAGGGTGAGGCCTTTGTGTGTTGGTGTGGTAGAATAGATAATTTGGGCAAGAGCAGTAATTTGACAGTAAAACATGCAGGATGGCATCAGTACCTACATGGCACCATGTTATATAACATTGCAAGCCTCTATTGTCGGCCCAGTTTGGACAACACACTCATCCACCAGAATCCACAGTTTCACTGCCCAGATCTCCTCTTGTGTACTAAATGACCCAGTAGATGATATGTGAAGTGATGTCCTATGGGCTGACACGGCTAAGCTGGCACAGAGTGGTACCACTGTTTGGCTGCACAGTGAATGTTATTTTTCCAGCTTTGCTAATGTTTTCCATCTTGCCCTCCAGAAGATTTTTGACTGAAGCCTCTTTCTTTCTCATGGAACTCAGAAAAAAGGCTCACTGTGAATACAAAAGAAATCCTGGGTCTGCTGTGGCAAGATAAGTGATCAGAGGAATAGCTCAGGGAGGAACATGATCAGACGAGGGGGTTGTAAACATTTTCTTCGTGTTTTATTGAACACGATAGTTTAATGTGAATACTTACTTAAACATTACTTCATGTCAGAGGTGTCGGATTTCTGTGATGTTTGTTAGCACCAGAGATGGGTTTTTTTATTTTTTATTTATTTTTTGCCAAATCCTCTTAGCAAGTGTGAGTCAGCAGCTCATAAAAAGTCTGTGCTAATATCTGCTAGTGTTGAATGTGGTTTACAACAGGGAGAACATTTGCTGGAGGAGGTGATGAATTGTTAAAATATGAGGAATTTGCGGAAGATAAAATGTATAGTATTAGTTTTGAATTGAAGTAGCTTGAGATAATGTGTTTGGAATAGGCTGTGCAATGCTTAAAAGCTAGAATACTAATGATAATAATATTTATTAACAGAGTTATTGCCTTGTGTTTTAGTGTCTCAGTAATTATGAAATACATTGCTAATTGAAGGAGCCACAGTTGTACTGAAATAAGTTAATAATCTCAATTAAACCCTTCCTCATATACTGCAGTTTAGTTTGACATTAGTCAGTGATAAACAGTTTATTACCACATACATACATTTAAATACATTTTCTCTCAAGAGAGATGTGTTGACCTTGTTTTCCTCTAACAGTCATGCTTAAGTTATGCAGACATAGCCTTACTTTTGAAATTAGACTTGTGAAACAGATTAATGAGACAGATGGCCTTGTGATTAACAGAGGCGACATTATGGATATTTTGTATCTGTATCATATTGTGATGTTAATTGTCATTAGATAAAGAACAACTGTAGTTTCAAATAGGCCATCAGCGTGTTCCAGGCTATTTTCCAAGTGTTTTTTTTTTCTTATTATTTTTAGAAGCCTAATATCAAATGCCAAACACTAAAAGTGAAAGAGTCAGTGATACTACTGATCACACTGAGGACCACCATGGCCTGCAGCAGCCATTTCCAGCAGAGGGAAGAAAAGGCTCGGCAGCAGTGTCGGTTACTTAAAATGTTTTTTGAAAAACTTCAGTTTGCTTTGTTGAACAAATATCAAGGATTTGATCCAAGGTAAATAAAGGGAAAAGTAGTAAGGTTCAGTATTCTTCATTGTTATAGAAAAGCATATGCACATACATATCCATAAATGCATATATACTGTAATATATAGGCAGTCTTCAAATTCACCTGCCATGTTTTAGCTCCTGGAATGTTTGTAGTTATCACAGTTCCACTTATCCCTTGAGCTATCTGGCCATACCGGTGGCTTTGGTTTCATATGCTGAGGTTTTGAGTTGAGATATCTGTCTTTAGATTTCTGCCACCACAATACATTACAGAAATAATGTCCCTGTTTCTCTCGATAATCCACAGTCCTCGCTGTTGACAGATTTCACTGGAACTATCTTTTTTTGTGGTTGAAAATAGCCTTACCCATAGACCTACAAAACTTGCCCTGCGCTCTGATAGTGTACATACTTTCCACATATCATGCCAGAATGCAGTAAGACCCTTTGTGACAGACAGGTTTTATTTTTCATCTACCACTGCACTTTTTTGAATTTTAATAGCAGTTTTGTATTTTAAGTGTGTTCCTGTGAAGGATGTGTGCTCCTGCATACTCTATGATGTGTTAATCCAATTCAATCTTTATTTTCTGACCGGCTACATTAATGCGGCAACCTTTATGCTACTGTGTCATTGTGGCCTTGTTGGATATGCAATTATAGTTGGCTTCCTTTTCACATTGGCAGTAGTATATTGTATATTCTAGATAGAGAATTGACTACTGCCAATTGAATTAGCTTCGTAATCCCCTGGTTGTCAGACCCTGCACTATTTTCCAAATCTTTTGAATATCTTTACTGGTTACAAGGTCTCCGTACTTATCTATGTTTCTCGTTTGCCTTTCTCCCCTTCACTTGTCTATCCTCTTCAATCTTGGCAAACATGACCTGCAATCTTTAAAGTTCATCCTTCAGTCAATAACACACTACAGCTCAAATAATATTACAATAAATGAGGAATGGTGCATTCTTTATCTCAGCATGAACTTTGATTTCAATGGCTGGAATGTTTGAAAAAGGAAATATATTATAAATATTTATAATGTATTTATTTAGGACTGGTATGAAATGCAATATTTGTGATTTTATCAAGGGGCAGATTTGCATCTTTGATCTTATTTTACACATTATACAGTATTTACTGATAGTTCTGGCTTATTAAAATAAAATACAGTTTCTAACATCTTGAACTATGATGTCATGATTAAATGCAATACAGAGTGTACAGACAGACATTTTCATATTCATTTTGAATATGCTAATGAATTTCAAAAACCTATTATAAGATTCAGGTTAAAAGGCTATTTCCTGTGTAAATCATGCTGTGTGACTGAGCTGACTTAGCCTTGGCTGTCAAAATCACTTAGAAGCGTGGTTTTAATAGAGAACATGAGCTTTGGATTCGCAGCAGTGTTTTTCCTTTTTGTCTGCTCATGTTCGACGAGGAGCTGAAATGCATTCTCTATGTGTAATTAAGTTCAAGTCACTCTACGAATTTGCTCCCAGGCAGAAACAAACAAGTTAATGTAACAGCTAACTAACACACTCTCAAGCACATATCCACCTCTGCAGTCATCGAGTTAGGCTGATTCATAATTGCTGAGCAGAATGTGCAGTGTAATACCAGCAGCCAGGCAGAGATGTGCTGCAACACATTTTCAAGTACATATTTACGGGCATTCACACAAACACATGATGGAGTTCGCTAGTGAGTGCATTACTGTTAAATGACTCATATCCGCCTTTGTTGTTGTTCATGAAGTTTATGCGTCTGCACATCCACTAAAACAACACAGACTTGCACCCAGCGAGGTCGCTTCTTGTGTCTCCAGGCGTGGCCGTCGCTGTTTGTTCACTCGGTGATGCAATGCATGAATAGAGACGATTTGACACAGTAACAGCGGCCCCTGTGGCACATGACGAGGTGTATACGCCTCTGCCTTGTCTCGTAAGCATCACTCCACCATTGGCCCTGGGGCAGAGTGCTCACTGACACCTGTGTGCCGCCCGCGCCTCTCAGTGGCGCTCCATTCACCCTCTCTCATGTTGACGCTGGGACTTCTCTGCTGCTGCCTGTAGACATGTCAGCATCTTCCCTTTCTCTTTATCTCTCTGTCTCAGTCTCTCTTACTCTCTCTGGATTGGATTTTTCCTCATCTGAATATGAAAGGAATGAAAAGTGGCTTTGGCCCTGCTCAGTAGTATATGGTATTGCATTATGCATAATTGACTCTTTGAATTTTCGGACTACTTGACTGTTGAACGCACAACTTATTTACCTTCTCTGCTTTCTTCAAGTCTCAATATATCAGCCAGTTCATAACTCCCCCTCTTAATTGTTGGATAGTGCTTGTGTTCAACTAGTTGTTTAGATCATCATTCCACTATGACTTTGTATGCGCCTAATGTCTGCTCCTCTATTTGTCAATCTACCTATCAGTATCGGCTGTATCTATCCTTTCTGTCATCCTTTCTGTCTACATGTGGATACACCTTTATACTAATCTGCACACTTCATACACCTTCAGACCTCCCTTGGCATTTCTCAGCAGCTTACAACCCTCAGGCAGAGCCACTTTGTCGGGAAGCGATAACATGTCAGCTCTGCCTCTTCCTGGCAATCACACCATGCAGCCTGGTTGCTAGCTCGACACATACTTTTATATCCAACTGACACTCAAATAACAACATGAGGCAACCATATGAATGGGTCGGCACAGGTTATCTAGCCCTGCTCCAAACTTGAGTTTTACCAAAGCTGCAAACAGCTAGGCTGAGCGCTTTGAAATATTTTGGAAAATGCTCAGAATCTCTGCAGATAGTCATTGGGTTTCCTGCAAGAAGAAATAGATTCATTCTTAAGGGGCATGTATGATTCACACATTGACATTCACATTGACCAGTTTTCTCCCAGGTATGAACAAAATTTCTGAGTGATCCAGATCTGTCATACAAGTCACGCACAGTCTGTCTTCCTCCACGAGGGGAAAAAGACTTGTTTGACTGAAGAATTATAACAACCTAGTCCGAACAAATTTGTAAATGTATAAATGTGTTAAAGATAAACTTAAATAAAAGCAAATACGAAAACGATCTCACGGCGACAGCTACCTTATTTTTGAAGGCCAGTCTATAGGGGAAAATCTGCTTTTGCACCGGACAGTGTAACATTACATATTGCATAATATTCTGCCATCTATGTCTGCGGCTGTCACACCTCCTCCCATCACAGACCACTTTGCTCTAGAAAACCATTTTTTTAGTATCTAAGTTCATGTCAGTCTTTTCACTATGTGCATTATGTTACGTCCGCTAATGGACATGAAGCTTGACTGTGTGAACTTCTTCTTTTTACTTTTGGGTAATATTTATGTGATTTAAATTTGCCCACAAATGGAGCGTAACAAGTCACCTTATACCAACCTGAAGGCATCAATTGTGCTAATGATCAAATCTGATACACACCTCTTCATGAACAGGTGTCATTGATCAGACTCAAACAAGCTTTTCAAGATTTGGTGAATCTGACTTGGATTCAGTCCAATTAAGAACTTTTTTTAGGATAACAATATGAAATTGTTGAGGCCTTTTGCCTTTTATCAGATTAATTTGTGGTTTCAGTGGCTTGTGTGGTCTGGTAGTGATTTTGAAAGTGATCACTAACCACAAAGCAAGCATAAAGAAGTGTTTTGGGGCCATTGGATTGGACGCATCTCTCAGCCTATAAAACTGGAATGGATGCTGCTCACTTCTATCTCAGCTTCAATCAGGCTTCATGCCGAGGCTCAAAGTATGTTTTTTTTTTTTTTTCTGGCTGCAGCAACTGACATGAATGGAGTGTACAGAAAACCCAGCTTCATAAATGCTACACATAATTTTGATTCTGCCTGGCTCTCCCATTAAATGGTGGACACATTTGAAGTATATGTAGCTACGGCAGGCAACAGTAATAATTGGGTTGGCAAAAGCAGCGAACACCAGACTGCCAAGATGGCGACAGCCAGAGAGATCACCACGTTGATCTTCACGAAGGTTCCTCAGAAACCTATGGGTGATGTCAGGGATACTACGTCAGTGTTTTATATAGTCTGTGGTTGAAACCAGTCTCATCCAGCCAATGACATCCCCATTTCTTGTCTCTAGGACAGACATTAGCTGGCTGAAAAGTGTATTAAAAGTGAAGGCCCATACATTAAGTGACAACCACTGTGTCACCCTTGGTTCAATAAATGGCTCATTTACTGACTGATTTAGAGCCACAAGTCTTATTGTGCTCACATTGTTCAAGGGCTTGCCCCTGTGTTTTTGTCAAACTGTTCTGGAGCCAAACAGGTAATGTACTTATGTGACGGCCACATTAATAAATTGGTTCCCACCGCTGTTGAGCACGGTGTGGCTTTGAGCCCCTGCAATTATACATTGACAGCTCAATAGTACACCTAGAGGGAAATTGAACAGACGTCATCTCTTATTATCAATAACAGCACTGCATTTTTCATGAAAATGCTTGGTGAGCACATGCAGCCCACACTCAACAATATTATCTCTCAGGATGGCATGCTATATCATTCTCTGCCCAGGAGAATGGCTCATATTTTCCAGAATTATTCTCAACCTCTGATGTCTTTGGGGATTGTTTGTCTCCAGAGATAGTAACTGTAGGCTCTAGGATGTATAGACAGATCTTTTTTACTCAGTGTCCTTCAAAAGCATGCTTTTTGAACCTTTGTTTGCCTATGAAACTCGAAGAGTTGGACTGTAGTGACTGTATCTGCCAAAGTTACTGAGTTTGTTGTCCTTACTCCAGTGGGCAGCAAAGACGGTATCATTTATTGTCTAAACATGTGTGCAACCTTTCAGCAAATACGCTTTTTGAATTAAGTTTTTTCCACCCTTTATCGTCAGACTGGCAAACTGGTTCAATCTTCCTTGTGGAACCTCTCACATTTGCAGCCCTATAAGGGGAGGTTGCTCTATAAAATAACAATCAACCCAGAGGGGAAACTTAGGCTGACAGCGCTTTCGTTGTTTGGATAATTTTATTATTCATGAAGTTAAATGTGTTGGAACTGAGGGGTCAGCAAAGACCAGAGAAATGAAAGCACTGAATAGTTATAACTAAAACTTGGACCGGAGGTGTCTAATCGCCTCTGGTCCATATTTATACTATAACTCTGACAGCAAAGATACTGTCTACTACCAAAAACACCCTTTAACACTGACACTGACTGTATAATACAATCTGACTGATTATGGTTTGAGTATTACTCCCGCAATGTTGTCACAGATTTCTTCCTCCTGCTGTAAATAATAATAACAAATTTGAACGAAAACCACAAGAGAAGGCATAACCACCATGCCCAAACATATACACGCACCTCATACGTAGATAAGAGAATAAGTGAGAAAGCAGTCACAGTATCATAAGAGGGTGTCACAGTGAGATGACATTATCAGCTTAAATCAGCCCTCACCGACACATCACCAAGACAGGGTTCCCTGCTATTTATGGCAGCTGTAATTTCTGTGGAGAGTGGTGACAATCATATCTGCTGGATACGATTACCACTTGTACGCCTGATAGTCAAGCATGGTCATTATCTGTTACAAAGTCTCATTTATCGAGAGGAAAAACACTCAAATCTGTTCGCAGAACAATTGGTGCTGCTTTTACTATCAAAATCTTTTGTTTGGAAAAATATCTTTTTATCTGATAATAAAACATCTCTCTGGCAGTATTTGGGTGGGGAGGTCTTTATTCCATCTTGCTCAAAGATATTCAAATAATTTGATTACTTAATAAATAAATGAGTAATTTAAAAAAAAACAGTTGTTCGTTTACAATGCCACCATCAAAAAAATTAGCATTTTTATGAATTTATCAGTTTTGTTATGTCAAGATTTAAGCAGCAACAGGTGTCTCCTCCCAGTTGGTCTTTTCCAAACATTCCCCGAGAAGAAAGCAGTCAGGAGGCCTCCTCACTAAGAGCCTAAACAACCTCAATTGGTTAACTTAATACAAAGGAACAGAAGCTCGATACAGAGGTTTTCTGGAATCACTGGGCTCCTTGTGTTATCACAAAGAGAGAGACCAACCACCCTGCAGAGAAACCTCATCTCAGCTGCTTGAATCTTCACTCTCACTCTTGCAGTCACTACCCATAACTAGTTGAGAGTTGAAGCAAAGGCTGAAATGAGAGCTTTGTTTCATAGCTCAGCTTTCTTCTTACCACCATGCTCAGATACAAAGCCAGCACAACTGCTGCACCTAATCTGCAGTCAGTCTTTTGAGTGTTCTTATCCTCACTACTTTAAGTTATTATTAGATATGTGGAGAGATTTGGTATCGGTCCAAGCAGCTGTGGATTATTTATTTATAAGTCATATTTTTTCCCCCAAACTACATTGTGCTCCCTTCGGGGGAAAGCGTTTACTTATTAATTTACCAGGGATGAAAAAAAATACTGTGCCATATTGTTGTCGGTGACTTGAGTGAAGTTAAAGTGAACAGTAAAATTACAAAAAAGAAATGGCAAAAGAAATCAAGGCAAAATAAAATAATTGGAACAATAAGAAGAATAGGTGGCTGTTTTTTTTTAACAGTTTCATTCTTGTTATAATTTTTTTTTTTAACTTAAATCAGATTTGAAGAACACTCTAACACACTAATCCTTGACAGCAAGACTCTGACACAAACAGTGAAATCTCAAGAGGAAATAACAGAAAGAAGAAATATTTTTAGTTAACAAAAGATATTATAAATTAACATTTATACAACCACAGTGATTAAAATGTATCCCATCATAATAAGTTTGATTATACTTCTCACATTTTGTCTGATAATACAGGTGGATATTGGTCATTGGAATATCTGCCTCTACAGCAGGCAGTTTTATTGAGTTTTATTGAGTAAACCCGTTTTTCTTATCATTTGTGTTCTGTTTCTTTCCAGGTATCGTCCAGTCAGTGAGCTGGCTCCAGTTGGCACACCAGTGGGGACTATTGTAGCTGCTGCTATCAATCAAACCATCTTCTACTCCATTGTAGCAGGAAATGAACTTGGTATGTGCTACAGATCGTGTATCATATAGTCAATTAAGCCTACATCTGCAAGTGAATGTTTCTTACTTTACAATACAGTAATACAAGAGATATTTTACTTCTAACATGCATGCCAACACACTGACTCGAATAAAGACACAGGTTCTTTGTTTGTACTACAAATCCCTCTTGTTATTGTTATTGTTATTTTTCTTGATAAAGCAAAGATACTTTTGTGCCATGTGTCAACTTCTACAAAGCATTTTCTCCGACAGCTGCAGGTGTCCACAAAACTGATTTCCATCAGAGTAAAGAAAAGTGCTAACATCAAATTGTGCACAATCAGACTTTAAAATAGTCCTGAAAAGGCTCCCACATTATTTTGAAAATGGGGTGCACATCATAACCATAGGTACTGTTTGTCCTCTCTTTGTCTAAAAGTAGAATTTTGACATACTTGCAACTTTTGGCTGCTTTTTGCACTTACTTGTTGCCAAAGCCTGAAGAGCATAATTACACCCAGGGAGAGAGAGTACACCAGACAGGTGTGAGCTTAACTCAGGTGTTTAAGCCAAAAGTAGGAGACATACCTGTGAGCTGGAGAGAGTGAACAGTGTAGAAGGAATCTGTCAGTCTGTAACCCCTTCTCACCATGCACCTCAAGTGCTCCTGCAGTGATCCGTGTCATGTGGAAACAGGAGCTGGAGTCACTTTTTCGTAGATGCTCCTGGAAATTGCAGGCTCAAGTCCTAATAAGAGTTCTATAAATCTTCCTCCAGGCTCCTAGGAGTAATATTCTCAGGGAAAGCTAAAGAGGAAAAAATCAGCAAGATGTATTTCTGTGAGATTCCCTTTGTCAGTGCTCCAACTAAACAGTCAAAAAAATATTTAAAGTCCATCATTTAGGCAGCCTCCATATGAATTCATGCAGCTTTGGTGTGATTTCCTTATTTCCTCTAGTGCTGTCACTCACTACAGACTGTTAATTTTCATTTATCTATAGCACATGATTGAAGATAACTGTTTTGGCATCTGGATAATTGTACTTGACATTGGTACAGATTCTATGTGTGAAAGGTGCTTAAAAGGCTCTATTGAGCCCTACACTTGAGGACCAATTGACCATGAAGAGAAAAGATCCTGTGAAGGAGTGTAAATGAGTTCAATTGTTACACCTGCAGAGTGGCATTTAAATATTGACCTAAAGACGTGTAGTACCAAGGGTGCAAATGAAGCCAAGATTTTTCTGTGATCTCTCACCAGAACACTGTGTAGTTAAAAAGGGGGTTAACTATGCAACTAACCAGTGCTTCCAACAATTCTGTTGTCTAGTTTTGACTCTTTCCACTTTTTTATTTGCTCTTATTTTGTTTGGTTCCAGGTCATTTTCAAGTGAACAACAAGACAGGCGTCATCTCCACAGCTAAGCTCCTGGATTATGAAAATATAACCACCTACGTGCTCCGGGTCCAGGCAGACTCTATGGTGGTTGTCATGTCCAACCTGCGTGTGCCTTCTAAAAGTAAGAAAGAGCAGCCAAGAAACGGATGAATGTGGAGATTGAGTTGTGTTGTAGGTAATCAGGGATGAAATTATGTTTCATGTGATTCCAGGTGTTGCATTTATATTTAGTCATAATCCCCCACTGTGACAGATTATGATTATAATACAGTTAATTCTATTGCATCTTATTTTTATCCTCCATATTTGTCTTCACGTCTGCTGCAATTATAGAGAGCTATTTTGCATTACATGTTCTTCTACATATGTGTGAATTATTACCTGCTTAAGTCTGAAGGGCCATGCATAAGAAAAATCAAAACTCACAGAAGTATTAAACATGTCTACCTACATTGTTAGGCATAAAAAAAAGCATTGTGTTACAGTGTGTATAGGTGTACTTTTATGCTTTATGCACTGCTGCTTTTCTTCACTGCGCTGATCCATTTGTATAATTGGTGGCAGGTTTGCTGCAGCCTGTGATTGGTTATTCAGTTTCACACTCCATTCAACATCAATCTGATTTTAAACTGATTAAGAGTGCTTGGTGGTTTTCTTGTCTAGCTCAGCAGCATGCTTTTCCAAAAAAATTGTGATCATTTGTTAGCCTGGGTTAGTT
Organism: Argyrosomus regius; assembly: GCA_946959425.1. Taxonomy (NCBI): domain Eukaryota; kingdom Metazoa; phylum Chordata; class Actinopteri; family Sciaenidae; genus Argyrosomus; species Argyrosomus regius. The sequence goes on along the minus strand of OX336894.1, from coordinate 11,679,853 downwards.
TGTCCACAACAGCATTTCCATACATTCAAGCTAAAATGAGATGTCATAACTATGTTGCAGTACCAGCAATTATATATTTTTTTGATTCATTTTGGAATTACTCAATGCTTTCAAAAGCTGACCCCCCTCCGTTCCAACTGCGGGACGCTAGCTCTGTATAGATCTTTCACTGCTAGACTGCTAGCGCTATGAAAAGCTAAATATGAACATATATTCATCAGCATATTTGACTCCTGTCTTCCAGTCATGGTAATTATTAAAAATAACCTTAAAAACATGATTTATCCCTATCTTTAAAGCAGCAAAGTCAGTCCAACAATATCATAAATCCTCAAAAAATGTTGTGTCCAAATTAGTCTAGCAATCCCATTTGTTTTAATTTAGGCATTGGGGGTGGTCACAAGGGTGGGTGACAAAACATTAATCATATCAAACTGGCAGTCAATGCAACCCCTCCTGTTTTCCCATAAGGAGGTATGGTAAGGTAAAGTGCTCGAAACAAACTGCATCGTACAACAGCATCCCAGATCTCTCTCCTAGAATTCTGTGTCTTCTGGTTGTCTTTGAAATGTGGGCATAATGAAGTGCATAAATGGAAGTTAATGGTGCATTTTTCTCTCTTCAAAAGTGTTCATGATGTTCCACTTGGCTGTACAAACAAAAAGTGATGGAGGTACTTGACGAGAGCTCAAGAGAGAAGTTCAAACTTACTGTCCTCATACCTGTGGCTTTTTTATGGACAATTTACTGACAAAGTTTTTGTAAAATGATTGATGAAGTGCTAATAACAAGTTTGGTTCATACCTCACCCTCGATCCATTTGAGCCACCAATGAATAATCAATGACGTACTCTACCTGCCTCTCTCCTTTCCGCACAGTCTGTCTCTCACATACTAATGACAGTAATTACGAGTACACAGTGCTCAGGCACACACAGACACACACATCACTTATCTGATGGATGTAAAGTAGAGGACTCCCTCTCACACATGCGAAAGAGCTTCCCTGGCATCTACAGGCTAATATCCTCTTTTGGCAAAGTGTAGAGAAAGCATTTCTTTTCTCACTTGTCTCACTTGTAATGCAGATCAGGGCTCCATCACAGAGAATATCTTTCTTCTCATTAATGAGTCTTTATTGAGTTTAAATTATCAGAACATTACTGAACTGATTTGTCACAGAGATTTCTCTTAGCCCTGTTAAGACCAGTATCCTGTTGTACACGTACGCACATGGCCAATATGCACACATGCGTGCACACTGCACATATATAATTATCCAGAGTAAGATTTCATTAAACATGTTTTCTAAATAATAATTCACTCTTCTGCACACTCAGGATTACTCTGCCTTAGCGGCAATCCCTCCTCTTAATGGACCTGTATCTTTCATGCATCTTTAAGAGTGTGTGTGAGAGCGAGAGAGGAGGGAGGAGGGAGGTGCTATATTTATGTTTTTTATGTCCTGATACTCCGAGGGTGGGAAGAGGGAAAAGAGAGAAGCTCTGCAGACCTCTTCCCAATCTCTGGAGTCCTCCCTCTGTGTCTCACGCTACAGCTTTTGTGCCTGTAATTTGATTTGCTGTGTTTTTGTTTGTCCAATTCCCCTGGCACATCCTTAGCTCCAGCGCCACATGACTTTACATTTTTGTACGCCGCCAGAAGAAAAATGGTCCTTGACACTGCATATTTTTTTTTACCTAAACTGCAGCGTTGGAAGGATTTTGCGCTGTACATATTTATGCTGTACATTGCACACTATAGGTGTAACTGTGACAAATTAGGGGGGCAAGTGTTTAAAGTCAGTATATGTAAGTTTTCGTTTTAAAGGGATAGGATGAATATTTCAAAAGCCTCACAAAAAGGCTGGTTGACCAGTAAACTTAGCATTAAAATACCTCGTTTTCTGCCTCTTTCACCATTTTGTTCTCATAGTGACTCCAGGGAAATTCCTGCTGCGTATTTATTGGATGCCCTTCAAATTATCATTCCCAATAATGTGCAAATTACTTTTCGGTGAAACTTTCAGGGCCATTTATTGATGGAATTATTGTGCACCAAGTTGTGGGGAAAACAAACTTCTCAACAATAAATGATGTGAGGTAAACCTTGCTTAAAAATAATGGCTTAGAAGGCAAGATTTCATCATCATTTTTATTATTTCGCGGAGCCATATTTCACTCGAGAGTGTGAATGTTCTCACTAATTGGCTGGTAAACAGTATGCAAACTGGTTCAGTTGTTTTTCTGATCTGCTTATCAGAGGCAGTCAGAGAGAAGTCATCTGCATACTTCTGACTCCACTTTTTTTCTCCATTCAAAAATATTTGCTGTAATGAAAACAAAATGAACCTCCTCATTATTGGCTCAGAGTTGTCAGCTTTACCAGAATAGCTTTGCACACTGTTTCATTAGAAGGGGTTGAGTTAAGAGTAAGGGAACATGTTTCTCTCTCCAGCAGCATGCAATTACAAATCCACTTCAAACACTTATTGCAGTGCAGCTGCAAAATTACTACTAAATGATGAGGAGGTTTTCTTAAACTCACTCAGTCCACTTTTGAAATGAAACCAAGCAAATAGCTTTTCTGTGTACAGCGAATGTTTTCAGATAAACTATTTTCAGTCAAAAGCTAGGTGAATTGGTCAAACCGCCCGTCTTCAGATGATAAAAAAAACTACTTAAAAAACAAGTGCTACTTTAATTAAAATTGGTGATAGCTAGCCAAAGGGATCTTATTTGAAAATATACTGTGATGTTTTCACTGATGACTAACTTGCAAAATATTTTGGGAAATGATTTCAAGCTCTCTTTTGAAGTTGTGGACCAGCTGATGACCATGAAAAAATTATACTGATGTGACAATTTTGAGGCTAAATTATGCAACATTTGATAACCGCCAGACTTCAGAGATGTTTTTATTCAACAGCTACTGGCTATAATGATAAAAACTTTTTGGGCTTGTGTGTCCCAATTCATACTTTGTGAGGGTTTAGCAAACCTTGAATAGGTACATAGACTGGAAGTAAATGCTGTGTGTTTGTTAGTTGTTTTACATGAACTCTTATACTGTGCTAGATATATACTAGATCTGTATTGTGCCATTTGCTTTTTGCAGCTAACACAGCCAAGGTGTTCATTGACGTGCAGGATGAGAATGACCACCCTCCCGTCTTCTCAAGGAAGCTCTACATCGGTGGCGTGACAGAGGACACCAAGATCTTCAGCTCTGTGCTCAAGATAGTGGTAAGAAAGCATCAGCCTCTTTGTTTTTGACATACATAGGCACAGGCTGAAACTAAAGGGAAACTTATTCTGCTCGCGCTTCTTCAAGACTTACCCCGCAGCCATGGTGGGAGAATTCATCCGATGTGCTCTCTGAGGCACAATTTCATATCCTCCCCTATCGCTCGCTACATCTCGTCCTCAATTTCGCTCTCCCTACTGTCTGTCCACGAGCCGGTGGGATCAGAGTGAGCTGAGCGGTGTAATCCTAGTATGTTCACAGAAGCATGGCTGGACATCCTGTCTGATTATCAGCCTGCTCTGCCAAGGTTTTACTTTGTCATCCTGTGTACACTGTATGTCTGTTCCTATCATAGGTGGGTTTCATTGTGTACCCACATTTACAGCTGACATTTATTCATGTATGTATGTGTGAATGGACAGTATGTCATGAAAACAGATTTGTTTATTTATCATGGTTTCCGGATTTGTGTGTTTCGTTGGGTTTATGTTTCTGGTTTTTCGTCTAGTATACAGTATTTGAATTCAGTCATATGAGGGCATGATTTCCACACCGGATCTGAGCTGATAGAAATGTTGATACATTCATCTGAGTCACATTCAGTTATTATGATACGCTCAAAGTTTAAAGAGCAGCAGTGAGTAGCGGGGTGGGGAACCTATTTTGCCCTGGGTTTCGCCTTTCAGGCTATGTACAGTTGGAACAAGGGAATACCTACAGATGCTGCTTGAAGGTTTATGAAAGTTGTTTTTCAGGTAAAAAAAAATATTGCTCATTCGTCCTATCATTCGTCAACAGTAGAATCATCCACTGATATATTTGTAAATGATGATGAATTATAAACTGGTCTCCGTAGAGTGACCATACTAATGACAATTTTATGGGTCAGTGAAAACAGCAAATGACCCAGGAATATCAATAAAGAGCTTGGCTGTAGAGATAAATGTTCAAACATGGTAGAAGGTTGTTTAAGAACCTGTGGTCCAAAGAGCTAACAGTTCAGTTACCCTTGATCTTGAGGTTTGACAGAAGAGCATCCATTTACCCTGGTCAGATGACCTTCAAGTCCTTTTTCTATAGTACAGTGTTAAGTGTTCACATATCTAAGCCGCAGCTTCACTGTGGAGGTTTATATGTGATCAACAGACTCTTGAGTTCTTTATTCTGTACTTATACACGGAGAGCCTTAGTGAAGATAGAACAGGGCAGGTCTGAGCTCAAGGGCAGGTTTACGTATGCGCTTTGTTGCAGTCTCCTGAAACAAATGCAGTTTCTCAGATGATGATTTGTTAAGGCAGTACTCAGATAGGACAGAAGAACTGATCTAAACTAAGATATATCAACTAATCCTGTTGTAGACAGAAGTTAACAAGACACCATTACTCCAGTGGAATAGAGGATTTCATTTTTTTTTTTACTGCTTAATTGCCAAGAAATATGTAAAGGAGATCTAGAAAATCTGTTACATATTGAAAGTAATTTTTGAAAATCCATTGAAATAAATTAAATTAAAGTTGTAATCTAAAGAAAAGCAGTTTAAGTCAAGTAAAGTCAACCAGGCTGCAATGTACTGCATATTTAATTTATTGTAGTTAATGTTTTTTGTGTTTTGGTTGGTCCAAAATGACACTGTACTACGAGAGAGAAGTAGAAAATAAGCCAGTTATTTTATGTTACTTTGTGCTGTTTACAAGGTTCATTATTAGAAGGTGAGTCAGCTCAATTTATGTGAATTATTAAAGTTGAAATACAATCTGCTCCCTTTGGTCTTTCACGTGGACAGACTGTCCAACCAAACTCCAATTTTTCACAGTAAAATCTTGTTCACAGAGTTCACAGAGGCCATTCATGAGATCAATGTATATCCAAGGAGGGGGTAGATGTTTTTATTGGCAAGTTGTCACACAGCCAGTGGTATTGTTTACAGCGTGCATGTGACCCACACAGGGCGGGATCTAAAGACATTCAGCGTCGCTCCCTCTCCTCCGGCACCGCGAGTTACCATGGTTATGGGAACGCCTTGAAACTTTGTAATGATTTGAAAGTTTGTGGTTAGTATGACGGTAACAGACTTTGCATTACTCATAATAAATCATGTTTAGAATGAACATGAGGTTAAGATTTGTATCAACTTCATGCAAGTTTAACGTATTCCATACAATTTATTTTTTGTTATCTGACTCCAGATGTGAAAGAAGACTTTCTCTGAAAGTCGCTTTGGATAAAAGCGTCAGCTAAATGACTAAATGTAAATGTAAATAACTGAGGGATTGACAGTAACAGTGCGTGTGCCCTCCCATTTATCAATCCTGTTTTTGCTATATGACTAGAGGCAAGTTATGTTGAGGTTTTAAAAAATATTTAGAAGGTATTAAAAAGGTATGAAATGGTATTAAATTTAACCTCAGGATTCCTGCATAAACCCTGAATAATCAGGATGTTTGTAATTTAGCTGAAGGAAGTGTACAGCCATCTAATCCAAGAGATTATCACTCTTGTAGGGCAGCTAACCAGTACCTTGATCTGATTTTCAGATGAGTATCATAGACCAACAACAAAGTAACAGTGCATTTTGGGTTTTACAAACACCCAGGTGAAAGTAAAACTTCATTGAGAGAAACTGTAGACATTTTAAATTAAACTGGGACCTGGCCAGAAACACAGGAGCTATTTACAGTGTAATGGACACTGGACACAGTCCAATAGTGTTGAGAGAATGTTAAAGAAAATAAGTAGGTGTAATATCCGAGCCGGCAAGTTGAGGAGTACAAAGGTCATGTAGGGAGATTCATAAAATGTAATTCAGACCTTTTGATATATGCAAAACATCAAGTAATACAGAGGAGCTGTCACTCATCGTATATCCAGATTCTTATAAATAAAGTAGGCAAAAAATGTATTGCAGTCTGGGAATATATTCATTTTATCGACGGTCTGAAATAAAACTCTAAGGCTGCTTTTACTGCAGGAAATGAGCTTATCCTTAATCTTTAGGTTGTAGCTTTAAAATAGCTTTTGTAGGACAGAAATATTCCTCAAGGACTAAAGCCATGTGAATCATTCTTCATTTCATTTCACGACTCTAAGCATGAGATTAGCATATATTCACAGTTATTCACAAGACAGATTACTGCAACTGACAAGATGCTTTTGGAGATACCTATCAAAGTAATAAAAATGTTTAAGCTTGTTAACACCAGCAGAACATGTCAAAAAGGTTAATATAGGCATTATTTGAACATTTACTCAGCAACTCTTCATTTCAGGGACATTAAACTTAAATACAAGGTGTTAAACCATCGTGACAAAGCCCAATGCTTGTGTGTTTTGTATTTATTTTGAGTGAAGGAGGTTGACACTGTAGAACTCCGTCAGCCATGGACCAGTGTTCAGTACATTAATGTGTGTGTGGGTGGATGGGTCGTTATGTATTCAAGATAAAAGACAAAGGTGAAGGGTGTGTGTCAGATATGTGTATATCCAAGTACATGTGACATACCAAGCCTTGCCTTCAAACAGGGTTCCTTAAGAGCTTAATTCACTAATTCAGTTTGTTAAAGTGAGAGCTCAGCGTGAAATAAAGCATAACCTCACAGGGGATGAAGGAAGCACTGCATGGTTCTGATGGCTGATCCAAGTTGATTAAGTGTGTGTCAGACCCTGATGAATACTGAGAGTCAGTACACATTGGTCTGTTTTATTGCCTATGGACGTAGAAAAAATTTATTATAGCATTGCACCTAAAGACAGAGTGCCTTAGTCATTCCATCACTTAATATTAAGCAAGATTTTTGTTGCCAGTATAACCTTAGTTTTAACTAATATTATTCTTATATATTATATTCACCATTAGCAAAAGCCACAATATGTCTCTGTACCCAAGCTCGTATGGCAGGACTTTTAATGCACAGAAAATCAGTGCTATTAATTTAGTTTTCTGATGGCCATAAATCAAATTTCATGGAATTCCAGTCAAAGTTGTTGTTGTGTTAGAGAGTCTTGTGGTAACTCTGGAAATCACAGGCTGGAAATGAACCACTCACAATTAATTTAACAGTTACGAGCCTAATTTCTCATGTTTGAGGCATACAAAAACTCACCTGAGCATAACAAGATAATATTGGAGTTTGAGGTGCAACAAATAAACTAATTAAAAATGAATTTTACAAAAACTTTAGAAATTCAAGCATCCTGAATGCAGAGTGGGTGACACAAGGTATTTTTATACTTTCTCATTTGTGATTCTGCATTGTCACTGGTAAACAAACTCATAATTGATTTGGGGGTTTTGTTCCTTAGAGGTAGACAAGAGATTAAAGTAACTCAATCTACCATTAGTTGTTCTATAAAAAAAAAATGTCCAAACAGATACCCATTGAAAAATGTCTAGGGAACTACCTCTAATAAATCTACTTCACAGCAGACATGTTGACTTGTCATAGCAGGAAAACCACAGGTGTTACTAAAGACATTAGCAACTGATCAGGTCCATTTAAGTGTGTCACGTCCGTAGAACTGGCAAAAGAAAATGGAATGCAACAAAAATGTTGATATATCTGTATGCATGTTTGCAGTGAAAACAGTCCAGAGAGAACATGCATAAAGTAATTAGTACAAACGCAGGATAGAAGTTATTGTGGCTTTCAAATAAGGCATCTTTTCTGGAACCGTGAATGATGGAGATGGTTTTAAAATAATGTTTAACCTTGCTCATTTCCCAACTCCTCTAAATATGTAAAGTCTATCTTAGATGTGGCACTGAATAGTAAATCAACACACGCACATCACTGTGCAGTGGCTTCAGTCAGTCAGTCAATTCAGAATCCCCTTTCTGCCTTTCCTTAAACTTGGAATAGACACCAAAGTGTTGAGTGTTGAATTATGGGTCAAGTGCTATCTATAATTTCCCAAGAGCCAAAGCTTTTTTTTGAATATGGCTACTGGGAAGCGTTTGTACTTGACTTAATTAGTAACGAAGATGAGCACCCCTTTCTCAGGAGATAATTCTTAGAAATATCATCAACATTTAGCATATTCTGACCTTCTGGTATTTCACTTTTTGCCAGAAATGCTAGAATCGCATAATATACTGTAGTCACAAGTAGAAACTGAGGTTTTTATGCAAGCAAATGAACTTTGCGGTGCCAGATAGGTTTGCCTTATTTTCTTATAAAATCATGTCTTAGTGTAGCAGTAAAGTTAAGTGAAAAATATATTTCATCAACAAGGCAGACGTGTGCTCTTTCGAAAACATTACATGATTACACCTTGCTCCTTGTGACACTTGCTTGACCCTGTTTTTTAATCAGTAAATAATTGAATTCGTGGGTAGCCACTTTTTCTCAGCTACCTCCTTGACTGCTACTACAACAAGGAGATGCCTCAAAGGTCCAGTGTGTAAGATTTAAGGGGCAGAACTGTTGTTTTCATTAATGTATTATTACCTGAAAATAAATTTATCTTAGAATGAGCCTTTTATCTACAGATGCCATCGGTCCTCCTTGTCCACAGAGTCAGCCATATTGAACTGCCATGTCCCTGCAGGGGTTCAGAACATTTAGCAGCCACCGTAGTTTATTTTTCATGTTAGGAAGGCGAGGGTGAGACAAAGGGGTTGCAATCGGCAACTGCACCACTAGAGTTGCCACTAAATCCTACACACTGGTCCTTTAAGTTTATTTCTTTGTGTTCTGAAGTGTCCATAACAACGTTTAAAGGTTTTGCCCTCCATACAGTATAATGCTGGTGCATATGTTTGGTAAATTTGTCTTTACCAAATGAGGATATCTCATTCTGTTGATTTATACAGTCCTTTCATTGGGACCTTGCTGCCCCTCATCCTCCTCTGCCAGCAGCTAGAGAAAGAAAAGAGATTGCTCCTATTTATCAGTGTCACTCCCTACAGACAAGCACTCTGAAAATTGATGCCTGTGTCTGAGCTCAGTGGCCTGTCAGAACTTGTGCCTTAGAGGTTGACCATTCTGTGGTTTTGCCAAATCGGACATGAAGTGGTTTGCATGCAGATTATGATCCTCATAAATTATATATTGTTTTTGAAGATAAAATGGTTTTGACCCCTGCCATTTTCCTGTTTTCAGTAAAGCAATGGGATTAACACTAACCTGAAAACACCAAAAAAAATCTATTACCAAATTAGCAAATTTTATTAGTGAGCCGTGGCAGCCTGAATGTTAGAGAAGCAAGCTTGTGACATGGGAACGATCAGTCTGGGTGTGGAAAGTGAAAAGAAGTGCTTGCCTCTCCCTCATTGCCACCACTGACCGACTGGAGTCAATTTGTGGGTGTGATCAGTACATTTATAGATTTTCCACTTATTATGTATCAAATGACAATGTCTAATGTGAGAGGCGTAGCTCGTAGTAATGAACCTACAGAGAATCATGACCCAACCTTGGAGCTCTGCTTGGCATCACAGAACCTTGAAGTGAGTCTCAGCTCATTGTTTAGCTGTGACTTTCTCTCTTGCTGCTTACTCATGGTGTCTCATAGCTTTCTGCACACTACCTGCTCAACATCAAACTGCAAACAAAGTTCGTGACTAGCTGGTGAACATAGTGAAGCTTTTATCAGCTAAAGAGCCAGATGAGGACTTACATTTACCACGTGGACAAACAGCACCAAATTAAAGATAAAGTTGCATTACACAACTGCTGAATGTGTAATTAAGCAGCTGCCTGTTAACAAGTTTGGCTTGAAAAGTGATGACGTCTCAATGTTTGTGTCCACAACTTGTTTCTACTGCCCCCAAGTGGCCCAAAAAAATCAATCTGCTTCATTGCAGAAACTGAGATATGTTGGATAAGAGGGTGAGGATGGGCTCCAGCAGGTGATGGTTAGAGGAGAGCTGAGCTGAGTGTGTTATGCATTGAGAGTGGCAGGGAGAGGAACTATTAGGCTGGCAGAAGTGCAGGAAATTATCCTGAGGTACCGGAAAAGTTATTTTCTGATGATTATGATCGTATTGTTAACTATAAATTCAATATGCTTGTTCTTCAAGATTACTCTTAGCTGGCTAGAAGAAATCTGTATGGATCTTTTGGATTTGGAGCTCAGCCAATCAACTCAAGGATTTTCATTAGTTTCGGATCATGTCACAAGCAATAAAATAGGTCCTCTGTTGTTTTTACATTTACTGTGGTCTGCTGTGGTGAAATTACAATAGTGTGTTGCTTTAAATGTTGCTACCACAAGGACAACATTATGTCCTTTCCTTTGGTGAAGGATGATCCAGTGTATCCTATGCTAAAGGAGATAAGAAAGGAAGAATTGAGGCACCTTTCCTTAGCTTTTAGCAAATTCTTATCATGGCTGCTATTAAATACTTCTGGGTCATTTCACTTAGTTAGGAATCTTCCTAAACAGAGAGACAAACAGAGGGGTAGGCAGGAAACACCAGGAAAGACTGGAGTTATGGTACTAACCATAACAGTGGCACCTGGCAATTTACATCGAACTATTCCATGTTTAAAGACACAAAACAATTCATTAACATTCATTAATATAGAAAAGAATAAGAAGAATTTTACAATGTGTATCAGTGGTTAAAGCTGCTGCAGTGTGAATCAAACCACTTGAGGTAGAGATAACTTATGAGCCTCCAGCTGCAGCCCTTTTCCCTTTTGTCAGCTACTTTTACAGAACACCTGCATGGAAAAGAATTATGAGCAAATAAGTATCACCGCCAGTAAGAAGACATCACTTAAAAGCTCCACTCATTCACCTCTTGTTTCAGTTTGTTTTGATCGATGAATCGTTAATAAAAATGTGCCAACCAGTCAGCTGTAGCTTAACATAAGTTTATGATGGTTGTCTATCAATGCTTTTGACATCGTTATACAACATAACTTGACACCATGGCAACAAATCATGGATGTGTGTAAGGAAAAAAAAGCAGCCTTAACCTCCAGTTCTACAACCAGAAAGCTCTGATGGTCTGCTGTCATGAGAAAATGGTTTTGATTTGTCACATGGCTGCAGGTTAATTGTGTGATAAATAATAGCAAGATTGATGCATCACAGGGGAGTTTGAGGCAAAGGCAGTTTTTTCTTTTTAAACCTTCAAGCATTTTGCTCTCTTGGCCAAATTTTCTGATGTCGGAGCAGGTGTTTCCCATCAGCCGTCGAAGACAAAATATCTCCTGTGATATCAGTGATTGGGAAGTGTCCAGAAGTGCAATATTCTTGGAAACTAAACAGCCACCATCATGGTCAACAGCTCAAGCAATGGCTGCTGAATTTAAATCTCTAAATACAAAATCGTTTTTTTTCCACAAGACATTGTTCTCTGATTAAGTATTTTATCTTTTTGTTATTGTTAGGTGTATGAAACATTGATGTGTGTCTGTCTAACTTTGTACTTGTGTATTACTTGTGTGTTACAGGCCACTGATAAGGACACTGGGAATTACAGTAAGATGGCATACCGCCTGATTATACCACCCACAGCAGAAGGTCAGGACAGCTTCGTTATCGAGGCCTACACAGGTATCCTCAAATCGGCCATGATGTTTCGAAACATGCGCAGGTCCTACTTCAAGTTTCAAGTTATTGCCACAGACGACTATGGAAAAGGTCTCAGCAGCAGTGCAGAAGTGGTGGTGAGTATCCAGTATGTTGCTTTTTTTAGTGTTATGTATGTTTGTAATAATCAATACTGTATATTGCGCATGGACTGAACTGTGTGAACACTGAGGAACACACTCTGTTAGTCCTTGACTTGCATGTTACTTGCACACCAGTGGCATATTGATTGCACGCTGTGTGCTACTTCCACAGCATGGTATCTCTGCAGAGAAGAACAGTGCTTTGAAATGTGGAATTGGTTTGCAATGTCACTTGTCTACAATCCATTGATACAAGAGAACCTAATTAAAGGTGCATTCCACCGATTTTACACGTCAAAGTCAATTTAATAGTTATTGGGGAGTACTGCACAGCCTGTCAAGACAATGTCTTCTGCAGGTCTGGAGGAGCTTTGTCAAGTCTAGAGTAAAGTCAGTGAAGTAAAGATTGATACCACTCTCATGTCTGTATATTAGCTTAGCGTAACACAAAGACTGGAAATGGTGGGAAACAGCTAGCCTGCCTCTGTCGAAACATAACAAAATCCACCTACCAGCATCTCTAAAGTGCATGTTATATCTCTTTTTTTCATCTGCACAGAAACTGACAGTGCCTTATGTGCCAGACTTGGACAGGATAGTTGTTCCAGTCTTTGTGCTAAGCTAACCGACTGCTAGCTGTAGCCTTATATTCAATATATTCAAAGTATAAGTGGTATCGATGTTCTCATCAAAACTCTGTGCAAAAAAACTTCTTTTTCAGTATACAGAGTTATTCTTTTATAGAAGGTCCGCATAGACTGTACAAACAAAGAACAGTTTAAAGTTGCTTTATGGGAAGTGTAGGCGTCCCTATTTTGGAGTGTGACCCATACTAGGGAGTGAGTAAAAGTGACGACCATGACAGTTCTATTTGCTGTCTCAACTCCCTCTACTATGGAAGTGCAATATTAAATCTGCTTTATGGAGCAGTGTTTTTATTAAGCAGAATTGTAGGCATGAATGGCCGTTTAAACAATAATTATCAAAAGATGGCATGAAGTACAACCACAAACTGTACAAGTGAGAGTAAATTTGATTTATTCTTGTTAGGGAAACCGCTGCTTTGTTTTTCATCTTACTAATGTGTTCATTGTGAGCTTAGATGATGCTTTTTGTTTGTTTATTCAGTACTAAATGTTTTGTTTCCCGTCTATTGAATTATTCACAGTAGGTACAGGACACTCAACATGTGGTCTCTGCCACTGGCTGATGATCCAATTAAGCGCTTTCTTTCAGCCATGTGTATAAACTCTTTACACATTGTGTATGTCTGTCTGTCTGTGTGTGTTTGTATGTTTGTTGTTTGAATGTGTGTCTGGATGTCTCTTTTTTTCTGTGTGCATTGCTTTTTCCCAATAATTTCCCCACGCAGACACTGTGATTGGGCTCAGCTTTGCCCCCAATTCAATGCTTATCTTTCCTGACTGTGGGCAGGCTTATTTTTCCTTTCAGTGAAATATGTCTGACTAACAAGCCTCTAACGAGACAGAAGGAGGGTCTGGGACATTGCCTGGATATGAGAGAGCAGCTAGTGCTTAACCACGGTGCTCGTTAATTTTCAAGGGGAAACCTAATTTCACAGGAGCCGCATGGGAGATTTGGCTTCAGAGCACAGAGGCTGTTGCCTGTGCACTTAACTGCGGCATCAGAATTAGGCCCTGTTAAGTTTGCCGCATTGTACCAATACAAGCAGGCAATTAGAGGGTCCACTGAAAGAAGCATTTGAATGAGTCGACAAAACTCACAGTAGGATACATGAATAACTTTTTTCTGCTCTCTGCTTTACCTCTTGCTCCTTTATTTCTCTCCTTTCCTTTATCCTTCTCTCTCTCAGGTGTCTGTGGTCAACGCGCTGGACATGCAAGTTGTTGTGTCCACTGTCCCACCCACGTTGGTGGAAGAGAATAAGGAGGCGCTCATTGAGTAAGACAACATTTATGATGAAATATGAAAGTAACACCAAATTACCTTGTTGAATGAGAAGGAATCTATATCTGTGTTTGCATAATGCTAGGAGCAGATATTTTGCGTTAATATTTTATAAAGCAAGCTACTGCATAATAAGGAGAAATAGATATAAATAAAATATTAATCTTTGAACAGATGCCCATCACCTTCTGCTGCTCTCGTCCATGCAACATATTATTTTTCAGTACATTTCCTTGCCCCTAATATTATTTTTGTTGATTGATTTTGGGTAGAACTAACCCTGCAAAATTAATTGCATATTTTGTGCGCAGTGCTAACTGTGGTACGAGGTGAACTTGGTCCAAGGTGGCGTCTTAATTTGCATCTGAAATTATTTTTTAAGGACTTGAGGGACGGTTATGATTCAGCAACACCAAACAACTATTGAAAATAAACACAGACTGATAAAAATGGATGTTACGTAAAACTTGTTGATCAATCAATTAAGATCATGGATTCGCCAATGAGACAGTTGAGTTCATTCTCAAAATCAAATTAATTACTGATAGAGATTCATGAAACATCTTCTTGCAGCTCTCGGGGCACAGTTTTGACTCTAATTAGTCAATCTGAAAGGCAAATGGCCGTTAATAGTTGTTTTTCAAGAGCTTGCTATGTCTCTCCCACAAAAGTGACACCGCTCTTTAGGCTGAAAAACACACACATTAGTCATGTTAAGCTCTTTGCAGTAATGTCATTTGAGAGGTCTGCGATTTTGCACAGTGCTGGTGATGATCCAGAGCCATTTTACCTGAGTGCTCAAACTGTTTATCCACCTTGGCAAAGGCAGACGGCAAGGCTTTCCTTTATTGGCTGTAATTTGAGGTGTGGATTTCTCTCTGCCTGAAAAGGATTATCAGAGCCTTGCTTTGCCAAGAGCCCAGTGTGGAGAAGAAAACTGCTGCCCAATGGGACAATCATTGCCAGAATGGAGTACTTAAGATTGGTGGCTCTCATATTGCTTTGGGGACAGAGGTGCCAGAAATGGTTTGAACTAATGTGAACCTGGCTTATAAAAGTCTAGACATTAATTGCTTTTTTAGTATTTATGCTTTTATTACTTTCTTTATATACGTTTGACTTGTGGTTTTGTGTTCAGGATTATGGAGCGCTATGTCCAGGACCAGATTCCAGGTGCCAAGGTCATTGTAGAGTCCATCGGGCCACGTCGCCATGGCGATGGCTATGAACTAGAGGACTACAGTAAGTCGGACCTGATGGTGTACGCCATTGACCCGACAACGAACCGGGCCATTTCACCCAAAGAGCTCTTCAAGTGAGTGGATACATTTTATTACATGTACAGTCCATCATTTGATTTAAATTGATGTCCTAATGACCCTGCTGTGCTGCACGTTTTTCCTGCACTCTCTCTTTACCCTCTGTCCGTACAGTGAGTCAGCAAAAGTCTCTTTCTCATACCCCACTTGGCTTCCTCCTCTGTCGTGTCCCCATTTTTTCATTGCCTTCACTTTCTTTATAAGACTTTTATCCTGCCGATGCACCAAATCTGTCATGTGTCTTAGAAAAGGGGCAGATATAAGGGAGAAAAAGGAGTGGGTGAGGTTACGGAGGGACAAAGTGAGAGTGAAGCAGGGAGTATTTCAATCAGTCCATCAAGCTGTTCCAAGAGCCTGGAGATATGCCAGAAATATATTTTATTCCTTTTATTTGGGGACATAGAGATAGAGAGATTTTTTTGTGTGCTAAAATCTTGTTTGACCACTCAGAGGCTGTGTAATCACATGCTATAAAAGCAACACTGAAGTGCTTACAAGACACTTTTACATCCCATCAGAAGAAAAAAAAAGACGTTGGCTTTAGCTTGTACCTAAGGACAATCTTGGGCTCATCTTTCCTATGTTTCTTAGCCCTTCTGTCAAACCGATCAGACACCAATCTTAAAAAGACAACTCCATCAGTGTATGACAGTTGTCGATCAATAGGAGACCCCCTCATCTGAGTGGTCCCATTCACTCTCTACCAATTTGGTCTCCTGTCACATTGTGCTATCCAACACCGTCTTCTGTCTTTATTTCTCTTTATTATGGTTACAGTTTTGTGTGTGACTCCTAAGAAACAACGCCCCTTGTCTTTGGAATGAGATAGTGACAACTTCAGCTCAAATGACATTCAGAGGTGCCTTGTATATGTACTGAATTAATCTATAGACATTATCTCAGTGTCCTTGATCATCAGATGAGCACCTCAACTGTTTTTTAAGTGGGGGGATTGAGGCTGCAGCTATTTTCAGTCAAAGCTGGTGACCATCTCGGTTATCACAAGTGGCAGCTTTTGAGACAGCTAAGTTAATTTTAGGAGGCTTCCCACATCCCTGCCTTAATATGAATCTGCTTCCTTGGATACAGATACTGTCAGTGAAACAATTTAGACTAGAGGAGAAAGGCATTTTATGCATGCAGTACATGTCTGACAATGGTGTAGGGTAATTACATGTAATATATCTGCTGGTAAATCTCAGAAGGAGAAAGACCACATGCAGTGGATTCTCGCGTCTGAGTGTCCTTATGTCACCTTGAACGCAGCATTCTCTACCATTTGAACTCTCTGGAGAATAGATTGCCGGAGAAGCCACTTAATAACCTTCATCTGCATCATTTATTCACCTATAGAAAAACAAAAATGACAGTAATTGGATGTGGCAGTGTGCTCACTCTTGTGATGCAGAATGTTTGAAAGCCTCTCTTGTTATTGTTATATAATAACCACAGTGGGTGTATTGCTTGTATGCATGTTCATTTTGCTACAATACTGATGCATTTTCTGCCACGGGCCTGTAATTTAAACACTGTACAAGTGAAAACACATTTTAGAAAAGATCACATTCGGTATTTGTTCTTTTGTACACCTTTTGACAAATCTCTTCCACTCGCATGAACAGTACGCAGCTCCCCATTCACCTTTACGTCATTCATACAGTAATGTGATCTATATTAACACACGCCACTGATCTTGAAACAATTGCAGCAAATGGGACATTTGAACCTGCAATAACTGATTCCTTTGGTGACTTTGGTTCAGCAGTAACAAGTTGTAAACACAACATCGACACATCATGACCTTTTGGGTTGAACTTCCACATCCAGATATGGAGCAACATTATCATTTCTTTGGCTTGCTTCTCTCTTTTAGCACTCTCTTTTTGGTCTCCACCAACTCCTGAGGGAAATATCTGTCTCTTAGGCTGATAAAAGCTTTACTATGTTCCCCACTCAGTCGCTAACTTTGTCTGTCTTCCATTTGGTGTTGCAGGTAGTGTACAGAGTGCTTTTTTTTTTTTTTTCTCCAAAAACTATAGCCGAAAAGGACACTATGAGAGCAGGAGAATGAACCAAAATAATTTTTGGTCTTCACTAATTCCTGAGGGAGATATCGGGCTCTTTAGCTGGCTAGCTAGCTTTTAAAAAAATGTACAAAAGGTTTTAGGGCTTTTCTCTCAAACTACCTGCTGTGGTGCAGTGAGAGTGAGCCAAAACAGTAAAGTTGTGGGCTGAATGGCTAAACAATGAGCTGAAACTTGTTATGAAGCTCCATAAAGCCAAGCAGAGCTGCAGATTCAGATGATCTATCTTTGTAGGTTCATCTCTACGAGCGATCCCTTTAACATTGTCACATTGATATCCTCAATTATGTGGTACAATTATAGCCACGATAAGATAAATATGATATTCAGGTTAGCAAGATTAAGATAGATTACTAACTCAGCCACTGTGCTGCCATAAAGCCATTTATTTTCCTGTTCTCATTATGTGCTATAACAGATTTCTCGATGGGAATTTGCTGGACATCAACAAGGACTTCCAGCCGCACCTGGGCGAAGGTGGCCGCATTCTCGAGATCCGCTCTCCAGACATTGTCGCCAGTGTGAAGAAGGCAGCCCAGGCTGTGGGCTACACAGAGGGAGCACTCCTGGCCCTGGCCATCATCATCATCCTCTGCTGCATCCCTGCAATCCTCATCGTCATGGTCACCTACAAACAGTGAGTACTCTCGCCTCAGTAGTAATCACCATCCTCTGCAATCGATTAATCATCTTTAACTGGTTGTCAGAAGGAAATTCATTTTAATTAAGCGGACCGTTATCTTGGGAGATATTGTGTTACACATGGTTTTTGCTAAATGCTTTGCTCCTCACAGACAAATCAGATATTTATTATTTCTATGTAAACCATTGTTTACATCCTCTACCCTGTGGCCTGTTAGAATAGCGCCAACAAAACCACAAACAGAATTGTTGAAAAGTGTATTTGTCAAGTATTTGAGATAAAGCAAGAGCACTTCTTGCTTGGCTGCTGCCTTTTGTGATTGTGTGTGTGTGTGTGTGTGTGTGTGTGTGTGCGTGTGTGTGTGTGTGTGTGTGTGTGTGTGTGTGTGTGTGTGTCTCCCTCTCTATCTCTTACTCTCTCTCTCTCGCTCATCAGACATGCTGACTGCGCACTCTGCTGGGCTAATCTCCCTGCTCATGCTCTGTGAAAGCAGATTAATTAACACTCATTTGTGACAAATATCTACAGCCAATTGTGACCGTCACAGTGCGTCTTCGCGCTACTTAATCATCTCTGCCTGACACACGCACACACACAGTAAACAGTGCTCTCTCTGTCTGGCTTGCTCTCTCGCTCTCATTCACTCACACACTGTGCAGTCAACAAAAGTATGATACTTTCGGTTTAAAGCATCATTCAGATAGTTGAGGTAATTGAACTGTTGGTTGACGAGAGTCTCTCCCCTCTTGTCATTGGCATGCTAAGTGTTCCATAAACGGTGATGCTTAGAAAATGTTTATTCACAGCAGATGGGCAGAGTGGATGTCCTTACACAAATGCACAGACCAAACACACAGCAGTGATCTGTTGATGGTGACATTAGACCTAACACACAAACTGCCATAGCAGATGGCGCTTTGTTGGTGGCGACATTATTTTGGTAAAATGAACCGATTTAGGAAATCACTTTCTCATTTCTGTGTGTCAACATAATTCACAGTCGACTAAATTTGGGAATGAATGTAATATTTAAAACATGAATCAGTTTATTCATGTGGAATAATTGAATTTCGTCGTGAATAAGTAATGGCAACATGAAACATAGAGGATTCACTTAAGAAAAAAAGCAATGTCTACTTTTTCATGTAACCCTGCAGTCACTGCTGGAGGTTGGAGTGCTTACTATTTGCATAGAAAACACACTGAAAGTTTTTCCCTGTTTGTGGTTACATAGATAAACATAATATGCCATACAAAGTTCTTCTGTTGTCTAGGTATTGTATGAATAATGCTCATTATTTAATCTAACATGTCGTATATACATTACAGTCCTGCCAAATGACATCTCATTTTTTGTCCTCTCTCTCCCTCTTCCTGTCTCCTCTGCTTCCCTCTGAATCAAAATCTATCACCAGGTTCAAAGAGTAAGTCATTTTTCTTCTTCATGTTTTACAAGTGATCGCTCTTTCAGTGCTTGGAGTGCATGTGAGAAGTACATTTTCTCTCATCTTCATTATTCATTAGTAATTCGAAGATGAGTTGAATGTGTGAAGATGAACAAAATACATGCCAGCTAATGCCACCGTTTGAAACACTGATTCATCTTGTAGGTTATAGATTGAATGTTTAATTTGGCAGAACGATTTCTCTTCATGTGGAAAATCTGATGCAGTTCAAAAGGAAAATTAACCCAAAGTCAACAACACTCATGGTTCTGTACTAATATCCTCCCACTCAACTCTAACATTATACTTGTCACTCTTATCAAAATCTTATGATCTATTTCTCATCAGTTCTCAGCTGTCTGCATAAACTGCATGTGCATTAATATTAGACCTACTGTTGTAGTTAAGAAACATAAAACTGCACAAAATGTAACTAAAACATGTAGTTAGAGACAAATAAAAGCTTCTACATTAACTTTTCATTTGTATCCTACTAGTCAATACCTTGAAAATTGCAGATATCCTTGATTTTTAACAAAACATTTACATTTTCATAACTTTACTGATCCCACTTAGAATATAATATTCATAAATATGTTTCATTAGTGTATAATCATCTGAAGACAAGAATAATTATGTTTTTGTTACCTTAGTTAATGTTAATGAGTCTTTTTAATCTACAGACACTGTGGTTCCTCTTCCACAGAGTCCGCCATGTTTCTACAGTAGTCCAGAATAGATAGAAAAGAATAGATATTCGCATTTACAGCACATTTCGTGGCCACTGTAGTTTCTCCTTCATGCTTACAAAGAGAGGATGGGGCAAGGGGGTTGCGATCAGCAATTACATCGCTAGATGCCACTAAATCCTACACAATAGACCTTTAAAATAATGTATCAAGGATCAAGTTTCATTTGGAATCTCTTTTCTGACCAGAACAGACAAATAAAAGCTTAATGCAGCTTTGCGCTGATATAAAATAAGGATAGATGCTACTCATACTTCATCCCACTGTACCAAGTTATTCTTTTACGATCCCTAATATCTTAATTTGATAGTATTTTTAGTTTTACCACCAGTTACTGCATCTGCCTCTCTTTTTGCAAAAAAAAAAGTGCCTTGTGAAAACACGTGTTTAATTCATGTTGAGACTTCATGCATAAGTGATGTGTGTGGCTTCGACTCACTTTTTACCCACACAGTTAATTCCTAACTACATTAAACATGAAAGGAACAAAGACTTGATTTTTCTTTGTTTAGTTTGTGTGTTGTGTTTTTCATTCAAGTTTTTTTGCATGTGGACTAGCACAACTAACACGTATCTTGGTGACTGTAAATGTGAACACTTTTTACAGGCGACAGGCAGAGTGTTCCAAAACTGCCAGGATTCAGATGGCTTTACCACCTGGAGGGAAAGCACCTCCAGCAGGTGCTCCCACTCCCACTGCTAACCTCTATGAAGAACTGGGTGACACCAGCATGTGAGTCAACACTGACCCTTTATTGTCTGTCTCCCATCTTATCCATCCCACCTGTTCCCATGACATGAAGGTACTCAATCTTGCTCTTCAGGTTCCTTTCTTTGAATTTCAGATTCAAACTCAGTGCTAGTACTACTGCCTTGGTATTTTACTGCTTTTATACCAACCAGGATTCTAATGTAGGATTCAAAATCACATCACTCCTCTCTTCTAAAATGACCAGTGGCAGCCCTGCATGTTGACCTCAGACAGCTATCTGCTGCTTTAGATATATTAGTAGCTGCATCGATGAATCTCTCTGCTCCTTGGCTTCCTACCCATGATCCACTTTAGATGTCTGCAAACCACAGTGTATGCTCAGCACAGCCGGCGATTAGACTTTAGCTTATGTATTTGTTTCTAATTTGACTTCGTATGCATTTTTTTGCAAGACCCTCTCTCAAGGTAAGAATGTGTTTATGTTCATAAAATACTACATTGTTTACTGGAAAAGAGAAATAAATACAAAATCTGGGCTGCGCTTAATAATCGATTTAGTCATTAATTACTTTAAACCTTCCTTTGATTAATACCTTGAATGCCTCCTGAGCTTAACTTTATGTCCAGAGTGTTTTTCCATCAGCACAATCGGATTTCGCCTTTCATGTTAAATACTACCCTGAACGTGTAATGAAATGTTAATACTTGCGGATTAAATGAGGTTAAACTGAAAACGCTACCCCGCTGGGTTTAGTCATTTTGATTTACAGCATGTTGAAGCGATACTGCTACTAACATCACAATTGCCGTTTTAAAGAAAGAAAAAGGAAATTTAATGGCAAGCTGTAAAGAGCTTTTGCAATGTTTACAACAGATGTTGACCAACACTCAGCAACAAGCAGAAGCTTTCGGTTCTGTTGCTGAAGAAAAGCTCTCATGGGGATTGTATAATAGCTGAGCATCGTTTATTTGGGGGTTATTTTCCAGCCTGCGCTCAGAACAAGAGTTGGTCATAAAAAAAATCATTAAAACACTTAACTCCATGTGCAAAACACAGTTTTCTACGCAGAAAGGTATCGTGTATACGAGTCTGTGTGTGTGCTGGATGTCTGTGCCAACAGTCCTGCATACTCTCAGATGTTCACAGCAAATAAATCAGTACTTTTTTATCCTCAAAGAGCAAACGGTTGACGCACCATTGAGTTCACACTTTATCTACACCTCTGACATCTTTAGTCATTTTACCATCTGTCTGTGTTTCTATCTCCTCCATCATTTCTATCTCCTGTCTCTCTGGATTCAGACTGCAGTAAGTAATCCCAGAACAATTGACGTATGAGGTCCCTGAATATGATCAATATTATGTGTAAATACAGCACAGGAGTGGCATGCTCCTTTACCCTCTTGCTTATAGCTTTTGAGCGGATGCACATACTATACATAGATATGATTTTGGGCTTAACTTCTATTCAAATGGTAGGTTTTTCTTCTTTCATCATTAATACCCTTGTGCATTAATGTATCTTTAATTGGCAAAAGCCTGTTTTGTTAATTGACCTTGGTGATGTGGTAGCAGTTAGAAGGTTTTGTAGGTTTTGTAGGTTTTGTAAGCTTAGTGAAACTTTTTTACTTCAGCGTATTCAGGAAAAGTGAAGCTCCCTTTGTTTAGAGGTACTGCACTTCAGTAGATATGACTAGCTGTGTCATCTCTCCCTTCCCATTAGACAGTCGTCTCCTTTTGTGTTCTGTCGACCTTACTATCGTATCTCTTAGTGTTGTGACTGATCTCACTAATGCATCCAATATGGGCTGATGTTGGATATTTGTATTATGCTGTATCTTTGGACCAAAGCCCAGCAATTCTGTGGGCATGATAAATTTCCCACTTCAATATTTAATTGCATCAGGTTGTAATTCTTTAAGTAAGGTTGTAATTCTCATAAGCTAAGAACCTTTTTCATTTGATATACCTCAAAATACAGACAACATCTGTTGGTGCATGTGGTGCAGATGTTCAAAATTCTGTTGAAAACTGAACCATAAATTAAGCAATTTATATCTGAGCAAGAGTCACAATACTTGGAGTCATAATCAGTTGCTGATGCAGGAACAAATAATAGCGCTGTTGCTTTTGCCTCACCTTTTTTTCTTTGCTTCGCTCGCACTCAGATCATCAATCTTCACCTGTTTCAAGTCTTTTTTTCTTCTTCTTCACCTCCACCTTTTACTGGGGCAGGGCTAAAAAGTCTGTCATTGAGGAGGCTGACCACCAGAGGATTCTTAGCACCTTTGCCTGTCGCGCCATTGCAGCCCGCGGCAACGGAGCATTGCATGTCAACTTGCCCAAGTCAGAGAGCAACGTGACCTTCCTCTCTGACCGCAAACCACTCACCACTCACAACCCTGTCTACGATGACAACAGTCCCCCCAGCAGTCCTGATGTCTTTGCACGGGGCGAGAGTCTGTCTGAAAAACGATTTTACTTTTCTCCTTCCCACTCAGCAGGGTCAGGGTGTGCCTGGTCAATGCCTGCTCGCATTCACGGAGGGCTGCACAGTTATGAGGTCCCAAGGAGACAAGGTCTTATGAACCCAGATGACTGGGAGATGCAGATACTCCAAGCAGGCATGAGAGTCAGGCAAAGACAGGAAAGTTCAGACACGCTTGACTTGAGTGGCAGCACAGAGACCAAGTTGTCGGTCCGTGAGCAGGCCAGGCAGTTTGAGCAACAGGCTCTCCAAGAACAAACCCTCAAGCAAAACAGAGGCTCCCTAGGCTCACTTTCTTCCATCCTTATCAGGGATAGAGACAGTGATGACATGCTGGAGGTGTCCTCAGAAACCTTGCTCTCCATCATGGATTACTCCTACAGCCCAACATCTGTGGGCAGGGATGTGCCCCCCAGCATTATTATTGCTCAAGGAGAAGAGTCATGGCCTTTAGCTAGCCAGAGACCAACTCCACCTGTCCTCAAGAAGTTCAGCTCCAGCATCTCCAGCTACATGACAGTTCAACCTTGTCAGATCACTGTGGAGATCATACCTGACCCACCAGAAAATCCACCGCCTCCTCCTCCACAGCAGCCACATCCACCTTCCCCGCCCACTCCTCCTCCCTATAGTCCACCTTCTACTCCATCTTTACCCTTATACATTCAGAAACCTCAGTATAACCCTAAACCCCCTCCGCCGCCTCCTCCTCCTCCTCCTCCTCCTCCTCCTCTTCCCCCTCCTGCACCTCCTCTCCCTCTCAATAAAAAAGTTGCTCCCCCACCTCCACCTCCACCTCCTCTTCCTCCCCCTCCCTCACCTGTTAGCGATCAGATGCGTCCAGTCGTCCAGTTTGTTCCAGCCTCTTTGCCGCCCGTATCCTCGCTTCGACCTGTTTCAGAACGGAAACACCCCCCTCCTCTTGACCCATCACAAACTGACGTCGGGAAGAAGGAGCTTAAAGGGATCCTGAAAAACATCCAGAATCTAGCCGACATAGAGAGGTCTGTTGCCAACCTGTACAGCCAAGTAGACAAAAATTGCAAGGTGCCCAAGTTTAACAAGAAACCACAAGTGACTGAGGAATCAGAGGCTAACAACCCGCAAAGCCCTGATTCCTGGGATGAGCAGAGCACGCCAAATATAACCAACTTCAGCTCTGTAGTCCAAATCAACTCAACAACAAGTATGAACTGCACTGAAAATGTAACAAGTGAACTGAACATGGCAGCAGAGGTTCAGCAGACGAGCCAATTGAACTCGAACAGCCCAGACACCTCTGAGCTCAGTGAACAGTTTTCCCAGTCCACAGCGTTGTGACTTTTTCTCTTTGTCTCTATACTCTCATTATTTCCATTTATACATCTTCATGCCTGTTTTTCTGTTGTTTCTATTTTTTCCCCCCAGTTGTTAGTGTTTTCTATAAGCTTTAGCCGAGTCAAAAACTTTTGTTTTTGTTCGTTTTTCAGAGACAAAATGCTTTATTACGTGATGCTTTGTGTGGAAATCAAATTATAGTGTCAACTGCCAAGAAATGTACTCAGCTCTGCCACGTTGACTGTACAATGTGCTCACAGGCTTCCATTAGAACATAAAGCAGGCTTGCGTGTACCGTATCAATTGGCTCAGTTCATTTCCGTGTTTTAATTATCTGAACTGCTATGAGATCTACGATAATGTTAAGCATACCCCAGAGTTAGCAGATTAGTCTGTTCATCATGTTATAAGTATGTTATTTCAGTCTATAATCTTTAACATTAACATTTCATAACCAAAGCTACTTTAATTAAATTAAATTATACTAAACACCAAAATATATAAATCCAACAACCCTTCGGTCTGTTTCCCACTATTTGCTGGCTGCAGATTGCAGATTTCGAATTTTCTCTTTTACTTCTTGACAAAGATAAGAGCATGAACATTTAGGATGCTGTTGCTTCGTGCAGAATCCAATTTAGGCAAAATTATAATGTGAGATGTTTTTTTTTTAAATAAGGGGAAATTACCATAACTGTTAAGAATTTGCCAAAGGTATGCAAATTCTGTGAAATAAGCCTCAGAGTATTCAGGAAGGATGATCACATATTTGTTGATGAAACATATTCAGAAAGTTGTTGCAGTGACTTAAGCTCACATAAAATATTGCATCATTTTTTTTAGGTGTATTTAACAGGAAATGCACACAGTAATGAGTGAATATGAGATAGAAACTTTACAGATGTGTGATGCAGTGAAAAGAGAAACAACTTATTGCCATGCCAAGCCCCTGAGCAGTGGATAATGATATTAAACTCATTGGATAGATAGACTCGACAGGGCCTGGCACTTCTAAGTGAAGACATCTTCATGTGTTGGTTGAAGCGTCGGCTAAAACATTGACTGTGTGCAAGCTCATATTGAATGAAGAGAGCCGACCTCTGGGGGACCTGTCTATTCACATGCGTGCAGTGATCCTCCCAGCATGATAAAGTAGTCACTGTGATGTTCTGTTGTACACTGGAAAGGCTAATTAGAGAACCAATCAATCGTCAACCAGGGCTGTCGTCTGTGGGACTGTCAACTACTGTTACCCTCTCCTTTCCTTTTCCATCCCTCTGACCTTCTGCCTGTCCCATTTGTCTGTGCTTCTCTCTCCCACTTTCTCTCCATCTGTAGTTAGCTCTAATACCTTTCAATCCTTGGCCTCTTCTTGTTAATCTTTCCTCGTGGTCCTCAGGAGATTCTATTACCTTCTATACACTCATTGCAATGCTGTATCTGTCCCCTCTCTTGTTTTTTTCTGTGCCCAGGTTTTTCACTTTCACTCCTCTCTGTCGTTCCCCCACATACCCTTCATGTGTTTGTTTTACCCTTCATGCCCTACGGCAAATGGTCTCAGCATACCTCCCTTCCAGAGCAATGTTATGTTTGATTCATCATGCGTTCCCCTGATGGGCAGATAGAAGGCCTGCTAATTCTGTATTCCATGTTCACTACATGGGGTAATCCCTTTTGTAAAAAAGGCTAGCAGCTCACATGCTGTTTTTTTTTTTTGTTGTTTTTTTCAACCCAAAGCCTTAATGGACGGTATTTTTTATATTCCATTTTTTTACAACAGGTCTTCTTTTGTGTCCTGACTAATGTGAAAAAGCAAACACAAAGAACACAACAGAATTAAAGCATTACACAAATTAACATAATTTCTAAAGCACATTTCTACGGCAAAATCAAGGTAAACTTAATAATAAAAGTTTGTTTGAGGTAGAAATTTCAAAGATGACAGTATGTTCAAGAAAATACAAACCAAAGACCATATGTAAAGGACCATTTACAAAAAATTATGCTGTAATTAATATTCATGTACAAAATGCTGATCAGAGAGATGCATGACTAGTTTAACAAATAGTTAGTTAGTTAGTTAGTTAGTTAGTTAGTTTTTGTTAGCTTAGCTTAGCACAAAGCTAACTTGACTCTGTCTAAAGGAAACAAAGTCTGCCTACCAGTACCTCTACAAGCTCACGAGTAGAGCTCATGAATTAAGGTGTGTTTGTTTAATCCATGTAAATTTTGGAGTGCTTAAATTACAAGTTTTACTTTTATGGGGGCTGTTTATGGCCAAGAAATAATCCAGCACATAACCCGTAAAACCACAGGTTTTTACACCCTGGTTTTGTACGGATTAAACAAACGAGATGGAACGTGTTCATTAGTGAAGTAGGCAGATTTTTTTTTTCTTTTGACAAAGCCAGGCTTTCCATCCTTTATGCTAAGATAAGTTTGCTGACTGTAGCTCCATATTTACCGAAAACACACAAATCAGTCATTTACTCTATGAGGATGAGCATATTTTCCAAAATGTCAGTGGGTTGATTAACATTGTTTTTTGAGTTGAGGTATTTGTGGCATTTGCTACCAAATAAAAGTAAAGCTTGTTATTCATGAAGCCGAGATAAGTTTACTGTTATAGACGTTATACACTGGGTTATTCAGTATTCAACTCCTGTTATAATTCTGAGCTCACCTCTCTCACTTCTTTTTCTACAACATTACCTTATCACCCATCTTCCACCCCAAGTCCTCTCTTGTGCAAACTTCCTATGGCTGCTGTCCACTGGGCCATTTTTCTTGATGTTGCATGAAGCGGCAGTAGCCAGCAGCCAAGCCAACAGGTCATCCATCATATCCCACTCCCATCATCCGCCTCTGCCTGGGAGGTGTGGCCATATGGCTCTGCCCTCTCCCCTGGTCCCTGCCCATAATAACAGATTACAGCTCTCCAGAGGAAGCTCACATCATTGCTTGGCCGTATATCTGAGTGTGAAAGTTGTCATTATTTATGAGCCCAGACAGGTTACAGTTGTATGCTTGTGAAACTGGAGGTTTCAGCCGGGCTGCTCTATTACTCGCCGTTTCTCATTGACTTGTACTGAATGCACTACACTGTTGTCCTCAGGAGCAGAGTTGTTTTTAAAGTGTCTGATAGAGTGAAGTAACTAAGGTTTACTTACTCCAATTTAGCTAAAAATATTGCCATCTGTTGAATAAAAATGGCACTTTGTGACGTAATAACAAGACCATTTTATCAACTTTTCTAATACCTCCCTGAATCACATTGTCCTTTTTATATCTGCAACAAGATGCTTGAGATACGTCTGTATAAACACTGACTTTTTTCAATCTTCCTAGCTTCTTTCATATTTGCATTTATTGTATTTTTTTCCCTGTTTGGATGAGATAACGGGCAAAAAAAATAGCCCACACCAGCATGATAACATTGTGGCCTTAGGCATCCTTTTTAAAAACTGAACTGAGATCTGCAACTCTGTAATTTAACACATGAAAATGCACAGTAAGTAAAGCTGCAATTTCCTCACTGGTCAGCAGAATGTAGACGCACTGTAGACTTAACATTTCATTTATCTGAAATGTTGCTGTCAATCCATATTCATTATTTGTTTCATTTCCTCTTTTCTGCGGCACACAGCAGCAGGCGAGGCCCTGGCAGGCAGGTAAGCATTCCTGTTGTGATTTGTTTTTATCTCATTGTTGTGCCGAGACATTTTGTCACTCTCAGGGCAGCTTGAGGCAGCTTATATCCTATTATTCTTATCTATAACTCACTTGATGGAAAACACTGAATGAGATTAAGATGAGATCCCGGTGATAGGACTTCTGACATTGACATTACAGTTTAGGCTTCATGCAAGAGTCTGTTGTATTCTCCAATGTTCCTGTCAAAGAGCAGATAAGCATTTGGATGAGTTTTTCTCCTCTGTTGGGGAAAAAAAACATAATCAGGGACCAAATAAAGTGATTCTCTTTGACAATGTTTGACATTAAAGTCTTGTGTTTTTTGTCACCTTCAAATAGTCTGTGAACTGTCAACATCTGACATACGCGGGATGTTTAATTTCTTATTTCCCCATTGCTTGGTTAACGTCTTCCCTCTTTTTCCTTGCTTTGTTTTCACCTTGCTCCTCCATACTTTATAATATAGACTTAGCGATATGCATAAGAGAGGCCTGCATTTTCTTGCTTTAACACTGTAGTGTGTAGCGTGAACTTCCTTATGTTTGTGTCTCTCCTGACCATACCTTCCCTCCATTACCTTTTCCTCTTTCTGTACTAATCTTTGGCAGCAACAGCAACTGCTGAGGCCATCTCTTCTGAGACCTGAGGTAGAAACACTCCTGCTTTTCTTAATTCACAGGGATTGTAGTCATACTGCTGTATACTCACCCTGTATGCTGCTGCTGCTGCTCTTCTTCTGTCTTTCTCCAAGGACTGCTGAGTAATTTCTCTCTCTGCCTCTCTGAAATGCAGGAACTCTCCATGGAGTCAGGTATCGACCCAGGCCAGGACTACTACGCGCAGGACTACTATAATTACGACCAAGGGTGAGCATGCAGCCCACTGACCGTCTCATCCCTCATCAGTCTTACTCTAATCCATACACCTGATCTCCATCAGTTCATTTAAAGTAAAAAAAATTACATCATTAGGGCTTATTTATCATGACCTTTCCTACCATCTTCTAGTGCTTAGGTCCTTGGAGGGGAGGAGAGAATTTTAAAGAAGTTCAGAATAAAATGATGAGTATAACTTATGTTTCCCCTTTAGCAGTACATACCATCCAAGCGTTTAGCCTCTCTACTCCCTTTAAAATGAGATCAATTATGCTGCCTTGGGTCGGGCACCTGAGACTGAAAGTGTTTTCCCATGGTTTAATGGATAGAGGGTGTTTTGGCTTGCCTGTTACATAGCCCATATGGTCTGAAGAGGGAAACATGGAACTCAAGGCTGTAACAGCTGCTGAGAAATTGTTATTCATTAAACGCTTACACTCTGTGGCAGGTGACTTGTACCACTCTGGGGAATTACGCTGCAAGTTTATCAAAAGAGAGAACACCTTACAGGTTTAAATCACTGAGAGGAAATCTGACAAATGTTCAAAACTGTCCATATTGAAATGAAGTTTTGTAATTATCTCTGTGGTTACTCAGCGACCTATCTGTCGTCTTTACTAACTCCAATTACCTCAGCCGTCGGTTGCTGTGTCTGAATCACACTGGCCTTCATTTGCAACAAGCTGTAATTATATTTTAATGGCAAGTCACAAAGTTCATTGTAAAAGCTGCTATTGCAAATGAGCGTATCATCACTATAACCATATGCCTTTGATCTGTTTCTACTTGCATTGAGGGGAACACTTTAACAGCAATAAAGCTTTTAATCGCCTGACCATGTGGTCCCCAGAGCCACACTCACATGTTCAGAAAGTGGCGGTGACTCAATTTGCCATCAGCCTTTTTCCTTTAGGCTCCTCGCATAAGAAGAATAATTCACATGTTCAATATTAATGATATTATCCAACCTAATGTTATATAAAATATGATGAAAACGTTAAAAAATTCACATGATATTCTGTATATTTGTCCACCAACACTGAAACTATTAAACAACATTTCAACAACATTTGGCAAGAGATAAAACTGCATGCTGTCTCTCTAGTCGGGATTGTGGTTGGATAGGTCTCAGTACTCCCCTGATGAAACTCATGTAGCCAAACATGCTCTGGAATAGAAAACAGCACATTGGAGACGCGTTATGTAACCTAATTTTATCAGTTTTAAATGGTTTTAATGGGCTTTTAGGCATTACTTGATACTCCACAGGTTCCCATCTCAGCATGTTTATTCATTCCTATAATTTATGAGACCCCTTTGACAAAGATGGGCAAATATGTACTCTGCTATATTTTTGTAAAAGCTCACTGCATGTTTTTTTCTCCATTTTAATGGAGAGAAAAAACTTGCCAAATGCTTTCTATGAAGAGCTTCAAATCAGCAAAAGCAACAGCAATTACTGCCTATCTGATCAAAGATATTGCCAAATCTACAAAAAAGATCAAAAGCAGGACTGAATAGAGCAGTCAGCTATAACAGAGGAAGATGTAGGAGTTTAAAATAAAAAATAAAAAATACAAAGTAAGGCCTTTTATGATTCTGGCAATGCCATTACGTCCCATTTTATTGTACTCACTATATTAAATGATAACCTAACATGATACGGGGGTATGATGTTTAATTTTAGTGAGACATTTGTTCATGGCTTTGTTCATACAGCCGAATTAACTCATTGTCACTGATGTCATCTTGTTTTTTAAATCCCTAAAAAGCAAATAATAATTGTATTATTTTCTATATTTTGTGTGAATATATTTCTCAGGTATGACCTTCCTCAGTACGGCAGTCGGAGGAGGTTGATAACTCCCATGTATGATGAATATGGAGAGGTGATAATGGAGGATGACGGGTATTACTACAGTCCTCATGGCCCTGAGGTATTACCTTTCCTTAATTGTGAATCTCATACTTCCGTGATAACATTAAGATTTTTAATTATTGCCTTAATAGGCTGTGTGTCCAATGTACAGTATTATTGTAACAGCAGTATTATCAATGTGACATTGTGTAAAATTAACTGTCTTAGGGCCGAGGCAGAGGCAGGGGCCGTGGGGGCATGCGAGGTAGAGGTCCACCTAAGAGGGTTGCTTTTAGTGACATGCCACCACAGGATGAAATTGAACAGGCTGAGCCAGCAGAGCCAGCAGAGGCGGCCGAACCTTCTAAGGCTGCCAAGAAACTGAAGTCTATCATGAAACTCAGCAAACTCCTGGCAGCCAAGGGAGGAGAAAAGCCATCTGACGCGGGTCCTTCTGGCCTGTCTCCATGGAAGAAAGCCAAGATGTTCAAGATGTTTGGTGCCAGGAAGAAGGACAAGGATTATGCCAAACTGATGTCAGCCCGCCGTATTGACAGCCAGGAGAGTTTGACTGACGGACCAGCACTTACGGGACCAATCGACAGCAAGACTGAAACCCGCAGCCAGCTTGGCAAAGCTTTGACGCAAATCAATATAGGCAAAAGGTTACCGTTCCGGAGGAAGTCACAAGGTAGTGTGAGTCGTGGTTCAGCCACAGGCAGCGAGAGAGATGAGGAGGCCTCACAAGTAGCCAGTGAAGATGAAAAGAAGTCTAAAGTGTCCATTAGTGTGACAGAAAGTGAGCCAGAAGCAGGTGCAAGTGAAGGAAGTCAGGATAAAGGTTCTGATGAGGAAGCCTCTGAGAAAAGCAGTGTTGACAGAGATTATCTTAAAGTAGACTTAGACCGGGATGATGCCAACGAAAGTACTGTGGACTCAGAGGAAGAGCCTGATGAAGAGCCGGGGGATTCTGATGAGGAGTCCAAATCTGAAGGAGACGAAACTGAGAAGGAATCTGCCAGTGAGAAAGAATCTGGGACTGAAAGAGAATCAGAGTCAGAGAAAGAGTCAGAAACAGAGAGGTCATCGGCCACAGAGAAAGAGTCAGAGTCCGAGAAAGAAACAGAATCAGGAACAGGCACAGGAACAGAGAAGGAAACAAGCACAGAAAAAGGTTCAGGAGACTCTGATGAAGAGTCTGAAGAGGAAGAGGCTTCAGGGAGCACCAGAGAAAGTGGGTCTTCTGCCCGCTCTTCTGTGAGATCATCTGCTAGTGAGGCCAGGAGTAGTGGGAGTGAAAGTGGAAGTGGGAGTGGGAGTGGAAGTGGAAGTGGAAGTGGAAGTGGCAGTGGGAGTGGAAGTGGCAGCGGCAGTGGAAGTGGGAGTGGCAGTGGCAGTGGCAGTGGCAGTGGGAGTGGCAGTGGAAGTGGGAGTGGCAGTGGCAGTGGAAGTGGGAGTGGCAGTGGCAGTGGAAGTGGAAGTGGAAGTGGAAGTGGCAGTGGAAGTGGCAGTGGCAGTGAGAGTGGAAGTGCAAGTGCAAGTGAGAGTGGCAGTGGTAGTGGTAGGTCGTCACAGAGATCATCAGCAGTTACCACAGAGAAGTCCAGTGAAGAACTCAGTGAGGCAGAGTCAGGGACTGGGACAGCCAGTGAGGCAGAATCAGGGTCAGAGTCTGGAGGAGGGTCTTCATCCCATAGTGAGAGTGCAGCTAGTTCTCGGTCCAAAAGTGGCAGCCGGAGTTCCCAGAAGTCCAGCCTGAGCCGCGGATCTGAGGACACGATCACAGAGGAGAGTGAAGAAGAGGATGAGGAAGAGTCTGCTGACGAAAGCAAAGAGTCATCCAGTGAGCTCAGTGATGAAGCACCGCCTAAGAAGTCCACTAAGGCATCTAGAGACCCTGGGCCCTCTGCCCCCTACAAGGGTCAAGAGATCAGAAGCATCAGTGACACCTCTTTAGAGACGTATGGAGGACTGTCCCCAATCACTGAGGTGGATGAGGATGCCATCTCCTCGTCGAAAGCGACGTCTGGTTCAGACTCTGAAGGAAACTCAACTGCCTTCTAGAGAGATATATTGTCCACTGTGAAGTAAGAGTGAATAAAATCAATTACCCTTGCATGGGAGTGAAGAAATATTGCTTTCCTCTACAGAGTGTTTCAAATGTCCACTTTCTTTCTCATTTACCCTCAGCAAGGAAAAACTTTGGTGGTTTTGCTCTCTTTCTTACGTCTTCTTCTTCACGATTTCTTCTCTTTGATGTTTTCTGGGTGTTTTTATGCCTTTACTTTTAGTATAACACTATGCTCTCGTTTCTGCTGTGAGATTTTGCATGTTGCAGTACTACCTGTTTTGATTGAGTGCTTTACTTCCTGTGAATGTACAGCGTTACTTCCAAGATTTCTGGACAAAAATTCAGTTTTAACACAGAACCGCAGATACTTATTCATAAAATGGTTCTATTTTCTGAAGATATTCTTTTATACTTGGTACAGTATGAAAATTCATTTTAACAAGTATGATAATAACTTGCATTTTATGGTTGAATGTCAGTATCTGTGAGAAGAAGAAGGCATCGCTGTTTCACATAAGCATAAATTCTGCTAAAAATCTGCAGATTCTTGGAGTATTTTCCCTGGAACAAGGAAGTAAATTATGGCAAGAATTCCCTACAGTGATCTTGATACCTGGTGTACAAACCAGCTATCTGCAGTGTTTTTGTTTTCAGAGAAACTTGTGTATACTGTACCTTCAGAAAAAGACTATATATTGACTATAACCCCCTCTTTCCTCTCCAGCCTGGGAAAAAGAAGCGGATCAAGCTGGTGTTAGATCGGGAGAACGAGACCAGCTCCACAGGTGAGGAGAGCACCACAGAGACCCAGCGGAATAGACTACCAAACAGCCACAGCAACATCAATGGGAACATCTACCTCGCACAGAACGGCACTATTGTCCGAACTAGACGGCCACCCCACGCAAACAACTTAAAGGTGGGCTCACCATGCCGGCTCGGTAAGCATTTTAAAAAACTAGACAAATTGGGTGTGACTCATGAAGAACCCCCTCCTATTATTAGCTCTGAGGGCAAAGGAAACGACACTGAAAATGGAACAGGTACATGTGTCAGCTCTAACGTGGACGTCAATCTCAACACTCGGTCCTCCTGTGGCTCTCTAGGATCCACCATCACAGATCTTAGAAGTTTTGGGTCCAAAACGAATATTGCCAAGGTCTTGATTGACAGAAACAGCAGTGGCCCGTGTGTCAATGAGGAGCAAGAGACTTCTGTGGATAGCCACAAGGACAGCAGGGAGACAATAGAGTCCCACAGTGACCACACATTATCAGACGAGGAGGAGTTATGGATGGGACCCTGGAACAGCCTGCACATACCAATGACAAAACTCTGACTGGCCATGCAGAAAATTCATTTCCTTTTTTGTTATGTTCCTTTTCTTTATCATATTGCATTTGATCATAAAAAATTATTGTGTGCCTCAACTAGATAAGCTCCAATCACTGTCTGCGACACGTGATTGCACTTATAGTCAATTTTTATTTAATCATGATTTGTTGAAGCTTACTTGTACCAAGCGTTTATCACTGACAGGGCTATTACAGATGGGAACATAGAGTGCCTCAAAAAAATATGAAATTGTATGTGAACTGTGTTTGACTGTAATTTTAAGTCTTCATTCAACACAGAAGATGGGCCTCTTTTACAAATGAATACATGTTTTTATTTCTTTTCTCGGCCTTCTGTTTTGTTTTTTTTAAATCCTGAAGCGAATCACAAAGAGATTGTCATTCACGTCACATTAAAGATATCTACAGAGAAATTATGATGAATATATGACGAAATTGTGATTATATAGTCTATGATAAAGTAAAAGAAACTTATTTTGCTAATAGCATTTTACTTGCAAATAATTAAGATTGTCATTGATTATTTTATGTTGTGATCACTTGACAATGTTTTTGAAAATTTCTGAAAAATATATCAAATTATTTTTGTCTATTTTGTATCTAACAGAGATGGAGAATCTAACATATGACATTAAAGACATAATACCCACATGACTGTCATAGCTGTATTTCGACAGTGAAATATGACAATATGATCATTGTGTTTTTATATGGACATTTGTATCTACAGAATGTGGTATTTTCAACCCCTTTACATCATGCAGATGCACTCTGTTCATGATAATTTATTATCTGATACATCAGGACCCCATGCGGGTGAAGGACTACCAAAAAATGTACCAGATTCAATAATAAAGTTCTAACCTATTTTAATGTGTATTGTGAAGCATAATTGCAGGCCTTGACTATTTCTACCAGTTCACGCCAGCCTCAGCATCAAGGTGCTTTAGCAACATTGATATTGTTAATAGCAGCATCCAGAAAATATAGTCCTTGAATTGAATAATGGGAATGAAAGTTGAATATAAGGCAGCACACAGCAGTAGAACTCAGCAGTAAGCTCATAAAAATACAATGTCTGCAGAGAGAGGTCTGTCAGAATGAGGCCTTCTCTGTGCAGTGGGCTTTCACTCTAAAGAAGAGCAATGACAGGTCACCAAACATGGGGATATGGATAGCTACTGTATCTCTGAAAAGCAGTGGGTAGTATGCCGAGAAGTGTGAGAAACTGACAAGCCTTCTTGAGCCCATTTTCTTACCTGTCAACATAAATTGCAAAAAAAAGGAAAAAGTATCGTGTTTTGAAAGGCGGCAGCGATTGTGACCAAAAAGCCAAGAAGGCAAATCTCAAGCAAGCACATTCTCTTCATTTGCTTCTTGGTTTATCAGAGACTGACACATCTAACACATCCAGAATGACATTTAGAAAAAGTGTCCTGCAGTCAATCAAACTGTGAGAATGCCAATCAAGTTCACAGAGTTCTTTGGAGGCAGAAGTTCAGAAAGGAGCAAGAGCTGAATGCCAGAGTGAAGTAGCTTGAAAAACTGCTCAGAAAATAGGTCATGAGGGAACCTTGTTCCCACCACAACAAGCCCGGTGTCCTACAGGATCAAAACAAAACTCTGCACTATGCTGATGGAAGAAAGAATTAAAAAAAACTGCACAAAAGCATAACGCTCAGCCTGTTTTAATTGTCAGTTGTGTCTTTTACATCTGTTAAATGTGTGACACCTTTGTGTGGATTGCTTTTTGGATCTGCACAGACAAGACAAGGGTTCTCTCTAGTGTTCACTGTCTATCAAGAGCCACCCGCTCAACTCTCTGTGCACACTCACAGGATCTGACGCTGCTGACAGAACGGCACTGTACAAACCCTCTTCAGTGCAGATGGGGCTCAATATCACGTGCTGTTTTTTGACAGTTTTCTTAAAACTTGTGTTCTACGTATTATTCAACAAAGTTTTAAAAAGAGTGTATTCTAAAAGAAGAAAATCTGCATTGTTAGCCAGAAAGAAAAATAATTAGAAGAAGATATGAAATGCATCTGTGCCCTCATCTTCTCAAACACAAGGACATGCTTTACCAATCTCTTTTTGGAATACTCTCCTGATGAATTGGATTAAAGCTTACCCAACAAATAATGGATGCATTTATACTCAGCATTTTGGCTTGTCACGGGATTATGTCCCAAGCTTTTTTCTTTTCTTTTTTTTACTCTTCACCCTCATCATTACACTTAGTAGATTAAATTACACCATTAAGAATGGACACATCCCTGTGATAATGAATTTTTGGCTTGAGAGAACCCCCAATTCAATGTCTCCTCAAATGGGATTTTCAAATGGGAAGTGCTGCACACCTATAGAAAATTTCTAAGCAGTTCTGAAGTTTCATTACTGTTCACTGTCACAACAGGTTATCTGTCATATCAGAGGCTGGTATAGGCAAGAGACAAAATGGGGAAAATGGGGATAATTTGCAACAATGCAAAAATCTAATTTGCTGCGATCTACAGAAAACCACAGTCATCGCAAAGTCTTGAACAGGTACATTAAAGTGAAATGAGATGAAATTAAATAATGCATCGGACCTCGTAAAACACAGACTATAATTGGAGACCTTAAGTTCATAGATGTAAGAATCTTTTTAACTCCAGCCAGAAGCAGAACAAGAACACCAACCTGCTGAGCAAGACAAGATTTGAAAATCTAGCCCACTAACACTTGATGTTAAAAACATTTTCATGATGCCAAGAACTCCTGCCTTGGAAGAAAAATGGCAAGAATATATTATGGGGGGTGTATGCCAATGTAGCCGATTGCCTCAGTAAACAATTCTGTTCAAAGACTTCCTAGAAAATATTAATTTGCTAGTTGAGATACCAGGCTGCACAAATATAATTCCCATGTCTCACTCCATCTTTATCGTAATGGGACCGAATAATATTTTTTGACATGCAAAAGTTGTGCAAGATGCTCTCTCTCTTTCTCTTTTTCGCTTGCCACTGCATCTTCAGTCAGATACTCTAAGACTGTGAGGCTAGCATGGCTGTAGACTCTTAATCTTGTTTGAAAATGTGTTCTTGTGACCTTCCTCAAAGAAATATTTCACTGGGTGCAGATACATGAATGTGGATCTCTGGGTGGATGTCTAGTTATTCCAAACACGAATAGTTGAGCTCATGACAGTTTGTACAAATGGATGGCATCTGCAGTAGTTGCAGTAGTTTTTGTGTCTGTAAATTGGTCC
This sequence comes from Argyrosomus regius, assembly GCA_946959425.1. NCBI lineage: Eukaryota > Metazoa > Chordata > Actinopteri > Sciaenidae > Argyrosomus > Argyrosomus regius. Next base: position 11,642,194 of record OX336894.1, on the reverse strand, counting down.
CAGTGATCTGTGCCTTATCGTAAACAGATATGTAGAAATTCAGTTTTATGAACAGATCACAGGCTGGCAGTATTTCTGTGACCCTGTATCATATAATCTTCACCCCAAACTTCATTTAAATGTATTTATACATCCTCCAAAACAGGTCCGGCCCCAGTTTGTGTTTATGTGAAGTCATTTTCTGCAGTAGTAATTCTGTAATAGACCTGTGGATGTAAATCATGGCACAGAAATACTGCTGTACTTCACAGAGATTCATAAATCTCTTAAGGCTTTATAGAGTGTGATTATTCATACACTGTGCAGTCTGCAAAGTTAGTAGTGCAATGTATTCACCAAACAATGATGCAGGGTCATGCTCTGTTTCCATACTAGCTTGTGATGGTTATCTTATTCTAATTGGCCTATTGAGGCTGTGTTCCTGGCCCTCAGTTTAATCAGTGCAACAAGCTCATGCATGTATTCAGAAATGCCTGATGCCAACTGAACAAATTCATTGGTTTGCTGAGGATGTACCGCTGCAGCAGATAGACCCACATAGCTCCTCATATGTTAACATTCAATTTGACAGGAAGAAGAAGTGAGAGCAACTTCACTGAAATGCATCAATATTGAATCACCTCGTGATCAAATATTCATAGTGAATGTAAAATAGGAACATCAGCTCAATAGGAATTGGGATTCAGATTTTTCTTTTTTCAAATATACAAGTGTCAGTAGTCCGATTAGCCCTGTGGACTGGATTGTACGAACACATTTTTTCCTTATTGCTTTTGATATTAGAAGAATTATGTTCTGGACATAATGCCATCTCAGAACCTGATTGCTCTCATCAGCCTCTGGCAGCAACGTATTTCAGGCCTTCCGGTGGAGCTGACGCATATCCAGATAACAGATATCTTGACCAAGACGTAAGAATGATGAGAAAGACACATTTCTGCTAATAAAAAGCTAAATCGTGACATGACTGACCAACATTATTCGGAAAACAGTGAAACTTCCAAAAAAAACGCTCCCTTTTAAAGTCTGCATTCATATACAGATATCCATTTATAGAGATTATTATGATGCTGCTGCATAGCTCCCATTATTATCAGCACTGATGTTTAAAAACATAACCCAGAGGAATGTTTTGCTCACAGGGTTATGAATCATTTTCTGTGCTGTGCTGGCACCCTGTCCAGAGAAAACATAATGGGTACAACATTATTATTTTGAGGCTCCAATTTTGAGACAGTGATGACTCAAAAGCCATGAAAACCTCACAAATACTGTATAAAATGAAATATTGCATTATTAATTGTCCAGAATGAACCAAAGACTCCAAGGTTGTTGTGTTATCATTCACAGTAGACACAGTATTAAGAATACTATTTGATTTGCACACCCGTTTTTGCTGATCTTTGTTTGCTGAGTGTGTGTGAAAAAGCAGCCACACTTTTATCACATATGAATACTGAATCATAAAAGTGTAAAAAAAAAAAAAGTTTGATTATTGAAGCCATAACATAAGCATGCAGATTTGATTTCCTCTGTGCACAGGAGGAGTGGCTAATACATTAATACCATTTCCACTCGCTCAGGAACATGTTTCCCAGGTACAGGTAAGCACTGTTCTCATTCCAAGTCCACCGGCGAGCCTCCTGAGTTTCGCCTATTAGCATAGCCTATATAGGATATCCTGGCCTACAGCAGGCAATATGGTAATCTACCCATGACTCATTCTAAAGGAGATTATCACAAATCCCCAACGGAGGCAGGAGAAACTCCTCATAATACCTATCCGTCACCATTGCTTATTGCATGCTCAGACCTGGAGGGCAGAGCTCTTGGTTTCCACCTAAACCTAGAAATGATCAATTCCACTACTTCAGTCTTAGAATTAGAGGCCACATATTTGTTTATTAAATCAGTTGAGGTTATGTATACAACTGAAGACAAGGAGTCAAGAAAAAAACAGTCATATTACCATACATTTTATAATCTAGGGCCCAAATACAGAGGCAGGAAGATTTGTGTTATGTGAGCACAAACCACAGCTACTGGTGAAATTACAGCTCTTGCCATGCATCCAGTGTGTCATTATTTTTGTTATTCAGTGAACTCTGGCTTTATACTCATTAAACTAGATCAGGTTTGCCCTGCAGCCGGCACAGGGACAGATGGGAATAGTTCAATGCTGCAGGGGAGACTGGGGCTGGTCGCAGGTTGGTTATTACAGTGCAGCCACATTAGAGGGTGCTGTGCAATACTGTTTATGCCAAACATACCATCTGGGGTAGGGGTCATTTCTTTGATAAACAACAAAACAGTGAGGTGAAGGTCTTTTTTATTATCAAGATGTGGAAGCTTTGAACGTAAATAGGGTGCATCCTGGTAGATTTCCTACATAAGTACATGGTGCTGTGATTACTGTCTAACTGGGGGCTGTTCCCAGTGCAGTAAATTCTTTCACTGGTTTATAATCATGAGCTGATGATGTAATTTTAAACTGTGAAATGTAATAACCAAACCTTTAGTTGAAATATGTATAAATTCTGTGTAAAGACACAAGAGATGCCAGAGTTTTAAGACTGTTGAGACTGTGTCTAGGATGAAATAATTGCAAATCAGTGGGTGTTTTTATTTAAAATATAGAGGAATAAATGACTCTGGTCTTCATGAAAATCAGCACAGGGGTTTCCAAGCTAAGTGTTGAGACCCCTACAAGGGTCACAAGGTAAATCTGAAGGGACTCAAGGCAATTAACAGAACAGGGACACAAAAAAAACACATAAGTCTGTTTATTTTCTTCAGGTTTCTCTTTAATCTTCACCTTTTTTCAAGTGAATCACTGAATAATTTCACATCTTCAGACCTCTAGCACTACCTGACTTTGGTTGAACTGTGAACAATGGTAGACATACAGTATGTAACAAACCAAAAACATTGCCTTTCTTATTGCTTATTGCTAATCTGGCTTGAAAGTTTAAATAAGATTCTGTTCACACGACCTAAGAGGAGTGCTTTAGATGTATGTCAGTGGAACCATAACAGAGGTCTGTTTTGTCCATGTTTTGTGGGGCAAGTGATGCACCGGTGTAGAAACCTCATGGATTATAGATTGTAGTGATTAAAGTCACCAGGGACGAGGTATTAGAGGAGATGGAGATGAGATCTTGTGTCACTACATAAATAAACAGTGTTCTTTGGATTAAATTGTTAAGGACAAAACTAATCTTTAATTGAATAGACCTTTTTCACAGTAACCATTTTGACATGAAATTGTAAGGTCAATGTTGTTCCTGTGATGATATGATTATATTAATTAAGGCTTTGTTCCATTTATTGAAGCAGAGCCTTTCCAGTGAACCAACATGCACCACAGCAGCACCCTGACTCTGTTTGACCTGAATGGAAAGGAACCTTAATTAGTGTCATTGTAACACCTGTGTTTACCCTATGTCAAAATGGCTGCTGCGAAAAAGGTCTAATGAACTGAAATAAGCCCACAGCCTCGACTATATGTCTGTGTCAGTGTTTTAGATGATGGAAACATTTCTTTTAAGTAAAACAGAGATATCCATTTAATGTAAAAGCTTACTTATTTACATATTCACATGTTTTGTGAAATACTGAGAACACCACCTGATCTGAGCTCACAACCACTGAAGCAACGTATCCATTGTATTTCAAAAGAGACACCTTAATCGAGAACCACACAGCATTACGATTGATCCGTTGCCTTATACTCAAGTTGAAGAGCAAAGACACAGGTATGTGTTTGTCCTTCTTTCTTCATTAGTGCCAGATGAAGTTTCATACTGTATTGAATTGTTCTTGTGCCCTTTTCTGTATTGCTTACTGAGACGCTTATCAAGTTCTGATTGTTGCAGTCCTTGATAGTTCATTAATCCTGCTGACAAGTGATGGTATTGTAGGAGCTTTGGCTTTTCCTGATCGATGCTAAATTCATCAAAGCTTCCCCAATGGCCATAACTTGGTTAACCACACTTAAGTCCAATTCATAAACATTCTGCGAATTCTCTTCAGGCCACAGAGAAGCCACTCATTTCACCAGTGATCAATCTGGCTCGCACCTTTTCAGTTTTGCCCTGCAGCTCAGCCACCTGTTAAGATTACACTTAACCCAGCTTCTTCACATTTCAGCACATCACTGCTTGTTAATTAGATTTCCTCTGAAGTGCGGTGGAGTCGAAACTCTGATCGGAGAGAGATAGCAGGAGAAGCCATTTGAGAATAACTCTGGGAATCCCTGCATGACCCAGTGGAAGCATCTGAAAGAAAGACACCCTGAGAAATGAGAAATGACCTGCCAGAACATCATGAGCTAGACTTTTTTTTTTTTTTTTTCACAGAAAGCAAATATTTGCAGCCAAAATCCATTTTATGCAAGTTATTCCTGTGCAGTTTTACCCTGCTGAGGTTCCCAAGAATTCACAAGTATTTCCTTTGCCTTTGCTTTATGTTATTAAATGTCATAGTTATGAAATGTTAAGTTATCTTTCAGTGAGTCTGTATCCCCGCTGTCAGTCAGAATAAATTTGCACAACATTTGATTTTTACATCATAAAAAATGGAGGCAGCAGAGGGGTGATAATGAATATTGCCATGACTTCGAAATGGGGTGCCATTTGCTTCCAGACACATTCGTCATTGTTACATAAACCAGCGCCTCACTGTCATTTTAGCAGCTTGCATTTGATTGATTTGCATTTGCACTTGATGCATTTGAGAGAAGAAAATTAACTAATATAAAGATTTACATAAATATGTTTGCCATTCATTTTTTACATTTCGTACCAGAGTGAACCCACGGAAAACTAAATAAAGTTCAACCTGACGTTTGCCCTGAACATGCTCTGATTGCTTTGAAAGCATTAAACTAATTCATGATGCATTTACACACACGGCCACAAGATGGCACCTAAAACTCACGGCTGACATCTTTGACATCTGCATGTGAGATGAGAAGGCAAATGAAGTGATGCAAATTGCTTACAAAGAGGTGGTACTGATGGAGTGGAAATGAAAGATAATATATTTGACTTATACTCTCAGCATGGCTGGTTATTTATCTTGAGTGGGTTTATTACTCTACTGAGTGAGGACATGCTGTAAATGATAGTAGTGATAATTATCTTTGACCAAAGTAGGAACATGAAAATACTAATAACAAAGTAGTCGTTTGATTGAACTAAACTTTCCTCTTTTCTTGTTGCTGATGAGCTTTTTAATTTCATTGTTTTGTAGCAGCCCGTTAATATTCCTTAAATTAATTGAGTTTTTATGCTTTTCTCTATAAATATGGCCCTGTTAATACTGTTTACATCCATGACTTGTTGCTGCTCCTGTCTGCCTAATTAGTTAACATGTCCAATCTGATTATTTTTTTCTTTCTTTCTGGCATGTAGAGGACAACAGATCACTCCTATTTTAGGAGAGCGGTGCTTAGGCAGAGGGTAGATTCAAGTCCATCATCATCTCCTCATTTCCTGCAGCTATTTAAGACTGTGCCTCTCTAAAATAGGCGCCCGATGACCGCAGCCAGAGCTATCTGGGGACCTGCTTTCAAAGTAATTCAAGGATATTAGGATGTCTCAGAATGTTTTGTTTTGACATTTCTATACCTTCGTCGACCGTCGTGTGTACAAAGCGTGTGCCCTCTGACTTAACGCCACTTTAGAAGTCATCTCAGATGTTTTTAGGTTTCCATAACTATATATTGTACATCTTGAGTGCTTTATAATTTCTATGCTGCACATTGTTATTTTGGAAATGTACTCAAAACCCAAAGTAAGGTTTAACTGACAGACAGGTCACACACACACACACACACACACGCACACCACGCGCACACACACACACACACACACAGACTGTAGCTCAGTGAGCCCAGGCCTACGACATCCCGCCCAAAGGTTATATTCTATCCGAAATGTTGGGTGTGTAGTAAAATACATGCTCCACACTGTCTGGCTCTCCTAATGAAGGGGTTTATGACTGGTAGTCCTGTGTTTGTACCATGTATCATGCACCGCTCTATCACTGGATACAAGGTCAGATCATATCTCATCCTATATCTGCCAGCAGTGCAAGTCTGCAATGAGAGCTCAGTCTATTAGACACAGTGGAGACATTATTCCACGACATGAAGCCACTAAAAAATAATAAAATAAAAAAAGATTTTGATTGCTCTTGGGGAATAAAATGGAATTTAATGCTATTTGTAGACCTTTTCTGCTTTCATTGTTCTTGATTTCATGAACGGCACATAATGGAGTTTTTCCCCCAAAAAAGTCTCTCTTGTGTTATTCTGAGTCAGACGCAGCTGTACGTGGCCAGACTTGTCAGACTGCGAGCTTTCAGCACCCACAGTGTTAATGTATAATGTCAACGCAGTAGGGAGCCTTGTTAAAAAGCAATTAAGCCAAAATGATTTAAACATTGTGCGGTTTGGCCATTGGCGAGCCTCGAGGTACACACTGTGTTGTTGTCTTAAAATGAGAATTTCACTGTCTGCTCACACTGAAAACCGCTATTTGTGTGAGTGTAGCTCTAACCACACTTTCCCACACCCGCCAAACCATACCAAACCACAGACTTCAGATGAGTATGCGCACCACACACACTCACACAGAGACACACACACACAGTATTCACATGAAGAGTAATTGAGGGGTTTGACTAGTTTTTGGTGCATTAAAACAGTAGCTGTTTTAAATGACAGGGGCTGAGACATACTTGCATTGATGTCTGTGAGGCTGGTAAAGATGGCTGATTACTCAAAGAGGACGTGGCATTCAGTAACTCTTATTATATTCCTCTTTATTTAGTGGAGTTTGACTGAATCACACAATTTAAGCTGTTCCTGACTGTAATGCATTCTTAATCCAGGGCTTTCTTGCTTGGTATATTCATTTCTTGACTGATTTCAGACGCAAGCCTTTCTGCAAACAGTGTTATACTTGGTCTTATTTTTTATGATCAAAACATTACTGCTGACAGTTGAGAGTCTTCAACAGGCAACCCAGAGCTATTAAGTTGTTCACCCTGTTTCCAGAGCAACAGCTCATCCCATATTCCATGTGATAATTTGCCATTATGTGTGTGTCTCCCAGTAAGTCTACCAGAGTTACGTAAGCAGCTTCAATTTTAGTTCCAGTGGCCGTTGTCTTAGACAAAGATTAGTGCTAGGCCATAGTCAGACACATTTTAGCTGTTGGCAGATTGTTAGCTTACACTCTGTGTGCAAATGTGCTCATCACAGCCAGACTGCTTGGATGTGGTTTGGAACATCTGTGTGGTCCCCACTCCAGAAGAAGACAGACAGGGGAGAGACAGAGGGTGAGGAACTGGAGAGGGGAGGAGGGGTGGTGGGACCCCGGGGCTGCTCAGAAAGAAGCCCTCAGTTTTTCCATCACTGCTGTCGCCACCACCACGGTGGTGATGTTGCCTCTGAGCAGAGCCAGGGGACAGCGTGAGGCAGATGCAAAGTGTGTGTGTGTGTGTGTGTGTGGGGGGGGGGGGGGGAAGAGAAAGAAAGATGGAGGAGAGAAAGCAAGATGGGGACAAAGCGACTGTGTGGGGAGCCGTCAGTCTGGTCGATGACTGATGAAGTTGAAGGTTACGTCTGGCAATTCATGGAGCTGCTGGCGGGGGCGGGGAGAGGGGCGTTGAGAGGAGCCTTGGTCCAAACCTGCGGTCGGCTCCCCCACCACCAGCAACAGCAGCACCACAGCCCAGCTCCCTGCCTGTATGCGTGTGGTGTTTATTTACGAGCCTGTTTAACCACGGCGCGGTCCCTGTGGTGGACTGACACAAGATGACAGCAGCCTAAATGTCTTGCCCTTTAAATCCAGCCTAATGGTCGCTTAGTGCTGTGGAGACAGGCACTGGGATAGGCGCCTGGGGTCTTTTCATAGGGGCCCTCTGAGTAACACATCAGCTAACACATCTATGGGCCACAATCCAGAGCCTTATTACTACCTGCTTCTGCGGCTGTGGCGCCACTGATTTAGCCATGGCTGTGTGTGGAGGGACAATACGAGCATGGGAATAGACACTATCCACCTATTACAGCCGCTCTAACAATGAATTTGGATGTGAATGTCTTTTTAATATCTGTGTCTGTGGCGTCTGGGATAGTTTGAATGGCCACTGGAGGGCTGGTTATATGTAGAGTTCAAAAAACAGCAATTTAACATGATGTTTGGGATGTCTGCGCTCCACAAGAGTTGAAATCTTAATTCTAAACCTACAATTTCATTTCTAGAGCAGTCTATTTTTGTTGTTGTTTTTAATATTTCATTGGTGTCCAGACTAGAAGACAAAGAGTTAATCGCATGTGTTTTTGCCTGAAGTAACTCTGTGGTAAGTTAATAGCAGATGTGAGTGTTATTGGGCAAATTATATGCAATATGAGAGCAAACATACACTTCACATAAAAACGACCTGCGTAAACACACCATTCATAACTGCATACCATTCTGTGTGGGCTTGCCAGCCAATGCAATTAGACGCTTTCTGAGAGGAAGAAAAGATTATCATCCAAAACCTTGTGCCTTGCTCAATTCGTGTGAAAAAAGAGATGTTTATTGTGAGTCAGAATCTGCCTGTCAATAATCCACAACAAATCTTAGTTAAAGTCATTCTGATCACACCTCTGGGATCTATGAGAGGAAACAGGCAAAGGGAAACGAGTTGGCCACAAATCCCATGGGAATCCATCTCTGCACAGGAGTCTTTCCCTGAATCACCTGTTGGCCTTGCCCGCTGTTGTTACCCCAACCTCAACTTGTTGCTCAATGCAACACACACACACACACACACACACACACACACTCACATACACACACACAAAGGCTTTGAGCTTCAATCTGCATGCTTCGGTCCTGTGCAAACACAGATCAGACCATACTCATTGGGCTGTGTCTCTGGCACTCATCAGGCTGTTTGTACTGCAATTTCCTCCCCGCTCTTATCCATGTTTTGTCCACTGTCATTCCAGCGGGATTATGGGATGCTTTCATCATGCAGGAACATCAACGGAGGCAGTGGGGGAAATGCAAAGGAGTCATGTTGTTTTGCTCCTCTCATCACACATAGTGTTATCATCACATGCTATAATGAACGCCGCAGTCTGCAGTTATCCTCAGAGCTAATTATTATTTTGTAGGTGCTCTCCTGTCCATCTAAACAAATATAGTATTCAAAGCAAACTCATATTCATTCCACCTCTTCCGACCACTGGCAAGCGCTGCATACATTGTACATATCACATGACTTCAAGGCCAACATGTGTCCTTAAAAGCAGCTCACCAGGCAAAGTTTGATCTTACCTTATTTACATGTACATGTTTTTAGCTGCATTCCCTCGAACATATTGGGCCTTAATCATGTTTATGCATATATTTGATCATAACTTGTGCATTCAAAAAATAACTTTTGTTAGATTCAGTAATGTTTTCTTAATGTTAAAATGCAAGAACACAACTTACCAGCGGCCCAGACTACTATGAACCCACAAACTTTGTAGGTAGGCTTTGAAATTCATAGTTTCTTAGGATGTTATTGTGGTTTGTGGTTGGTCTTGGGACATAAGATAGCAAATAAAACATAAGTTGGTGTTTTTTTTAAAAACTCATGTTTCATTAATCAGATGGAGTTTTCTCTTCTTCACTTTTTAAAGAAAATTTAAGAGAAAAAATAAGAAAACAATGGTGCATGAAGTCCATTGTCCACAAACAGTTTAGCCAACAATACATCACCACCTGTCTATCTATGTCCCTTTAGCACTGAATGTTATATGCAAAAGAAAACCAACCAAACAGTTCCATTAAATTAATGATCCAACCTGAATTACATAATTGCTCCACTGTGAAACCTGTTCACTTTTATAGCTCAGTCAGTCAGCTCAGTTTAGAATTGATTTCAAGGTGTTACTGATCGCCTACGAGGCTTGAATGATACTGAAACTTTTGAGCTTTTGCGTCCTGAAGCACATCTTTAATAGCTGCTCCAAAGTCTTGATTAAAAAACAAGACACAATCTTCTCTTGCTACAAGTCTCTGGAATTAACTGCTTCAGGGGCTCAATGTTTTTGTGTGTCACTGTTAAACTCATGTCTCCTTAAACCAAGTTTTTGTCGACATGCTTTTGTGCAACAGCCTATAAACCCTAATTTTATGGTGTGCATTTGTTTTTATTGTCAGCTCTCTGTTTATTTCTGGACTTGGTATATTCTTTAATCTTTTGCAGTAAAATGCAGTAAACATACATTTTTAAGGTCTTTCTGGAAGCATCTGTGTACATTTTACTTGTGCGTCTCTATGTGTAAGTGTCCTCCTTAACTACAGAAGTGATGTCAATATCCTCATCTGCAAGTTCTTAGAGTTCTTAGAATAAGTCATCAGAGTAGATTAAGGCTCCGTCTAGACACAATCTGTGGTTAGTTTTGTGTTTTCTCTTCATATTAGTTGGCTTTGGTGAGGTTAAGATTATCCAAAGTCATCGCTCCAAGGCTTCGGCCACTCGTGGCTCTAATCTGCGGGGGACAGTTTAGCTGATTTAGTCTTTGATGAGGTACCCTCCGTCTCCAATACTGATGAGCTGTTAGTCGTCATCACTGCCCAGTCTTGCTGCTGTGGTCTAGGCCTGCCGCCTCCCTTCTATCCAAGAGCCTCATTCATCCCAAGACAAACAGACATAGTCATTACAATTAAGCAGCGCTATTAAAGGGACAGGCTACTGGCAGATTAAGAGAGGAGAAATGAAGTGGTTCTTTGTGTTACTGCAAGCAGTCAGCTCATTAAAGGTTGAGTTAGTGAAGTTTTGTTTGTTGTTCATGAGTCTAAATATACTTATTAGCTTGCATGTGGGGATATGTGCATAAAGTCACGCTCCTGGAAAAACTATTTTGCAGCTGAAGTAAAAAAATGCGTTGCTTTTGCCACTTTGTGTCTCAAGAGCAAATGAACACAGGCAAGAGGAGACACTGGGGGCTCAGACACAGTCCTTAAGGGGCCTTGAGACTTGAAGGATTAAGATTATGGGGGAGGTTCTTTTAAATGACTGATAGCACAAAGTGAGAGAGGGAGCAAGGCAGGGCAGGGCAGGAGTCTGTGTGGCGGACCAGCAGCAGCTTTACTCTTCAATCAGTGAGATGAAAATTGCCACTCCTGTCAAAGTAGAGGTGTTTACTGAAAGGAGGACAAGGGAGAAAAAGAAATAAAGAGAGACCTTTTGAGAGGGAGAGTTATGCAACCTGCATGGTCCAGAGTTCCCATGAAGCAGGCCTGCTAAATTTGGCCAATCAGGGTTAAACTTGGTACCTCTTAAAGTCTGCAGGCAGAAATAGCAGAGGTGTTGAGAGGCAGAATTGGATATCATCCTGCGATGATGTATATTGACACAAAATCAAATTGCACATCTCCCTGAATGTGGCTACGAGATGACAGTTTTCTGGGAATGAAAGTGTGCCATCAGTGTTGGGCAGCTGTAAGACACACTCTGGATGTCTTAGAGAAAGTAATCCCGTAACATATCAGGCAACGAGTAAGGCAGAAAAAGCAGCATCTGAAACTCCGGAAAAATGTTTAAGGCTAAGACATGTAAAATGTCACTCATGACCTCAGCTCTTAATCATTTACAGGGGTTTGAGCATAAGTGATTCCCATTAGGAGTGGTCTAAATCTAAGCCTGGTGTGGTTTGGTAGCATGGTGGTCTCAATGGTGATTTATGATACAGTAGGGCCTTGTGGCAATGCTGCCCGCAGTGTATTTTGTGTCTGTCTAGATTTCATTGATCGGTGATATGATGGAGAGCTGCATTTAGACCTCTTTGTCAAGGCAGGATGTCATTGTTAGGGCATTTCAGTAGTGATGAGGATTGAAGATTAATGAGTTTTAGGCCTTCTGCCGCCTTAGTGATTTGCCGTTTCTAAAATGTATTTTTAAATTTGAGTTTCTTTCAAATTTAAGCTTTCTTTCAAACTCTGCCACCATGTTAAAGAGCACCATGGCCTCCATAATTCAGAGCAATTTGCAATTTGATGTCACCAAGAAAGGCCACTAGATTAAATGCTCATCCATTTAGTTTTTTAGGGAAAGCGGATCATATTTTTGTGGAGTGCATTCTGACATCTTCATAAATCAGCCTAATCATAGGGTTGTGGTTCACCCCTGCCTTGTTTGTGTCTTTGTTAATGCCATGCACATGTGACCAATGACATGCTTGTATAGATGAGTGAGCGCCAGCGTGCTCTCTCAGCTGTAGAGGCGGTTAGATGTCTGCTTACATTCAGGAACGTAAAGTGGGGGTAACATGCCGGACGTTGTTTGGATGTTTGGCTGTGAGCTTTGGCATAAAGCAGACATTTTCAAGCTAACACTCTGGAGAAGTGATCTTAAAATGTAAAAATGTGTGCCTAAATTTTAGCTTCAACTTAGCTTTGATCACCTGACATTGCCCCTTTTATTGCTCTTTTCATTTTGGCTCGCCACGTTGAACTGATGTATTGTTTTCCCCGTTTGATACATGAGTTTATCCTCATAGAGGCAACACCTTTATTACAGCAATATATTTTACCATGAAGAACTTAACTTCCTTCAGGCTAAACGCAGCTGGGCACCACATGCTGGTGCGTTCCATGAACCATTCAGAGACAAGATACAGCTCCCGTCTTTGTTTCACTTCACTGACTTCTCATCTATTTTTGTCTCTTTCTCTTATCCAAAGATTTATATCACTCAGTGTATCTACAGACTGCACCCATCATCAGGGTTCAAGTCGTCTTTAAAGAGATCCATGCTGTCTAAAGTGGAGGCAGGCCTTGCTCAGATAGCGGCTGATGAACGCTGGAATGCTTTTGGTCTTATCATGTTGTCGTCACGATGCAGCCGCAGCAGGCCCGAGAGCGGGTTGCACGAGCGAGACACGATGTCATCTTGAACTCAAAGGTTTGCGCTAAGCCGTGAGTCACGCTTTAAAACAACATTTCCTTCTGCTGGAGCTTTCACAGCTTTAAGTCACACACAAGCAACTCCCGTGAGAACAAGGACGTCACTCTTCATATTCAAATGCAGATTCCTGCAGAAGCATTTAATTTATGTGTTTTTGTGTTGGATTGTGACACTGTTATGATTCACAATCCATGTACGTAAATAGCTCTTTGAGATGTTTATCTGTCATTAGGGCCGCTTACTGTATTTTTCCTATGAGTACCTCTCCCAAAATTAGTGACAACAGACATTATCTTGACTGGTTTATTATTATTTTGGCTTATTGGGGACTATTTTTTTGCGCTCTTCAGTATCCGCCCATTAATTTGTATGTTTTTACATACCTCAGTGTTTTCCATAAGTTATGCAGTTGAAGTTTAAGTATCTATTTTCTGTGTATTTTATTAGAAATGTTACTAGAATCATTAATTCTAGTTGACCACATGAAGTAACCATCAGCCCAGTCAGTGAAACATGGCTAGTGTTTCTTTCATACCCAGAGCACTGGTGGCACAGATGACAACAGTACGACTGGCTGTCTGTCAAAGTTTCCAGCAGTCGGGTGTAGTCTACGGTGAGCACAGATCTGGTTGTGATTACTATAACGGAGACAGTAAATCATGACGCAGCATGAGACTAATTTGTGGTGGGGGAAAAAAAAGACCTGGCCCTTTCTTTATGGAGTCTCAGTTAACTACAAAAGACGCGCGCAAAAGAACGTTTCGGTGGCATAAAAGAAGAGAGGAAGAGGAGCAGCCATGAAAATGGAGAGAGTTACTACAATTGTTTTGTGCTCAGGGAATAATGCACAAATTAGGGACAAATTAAGGGAATCACCTACCTAAGGTGCCTTAGTAAGGCCACCATGAGCTGCAGGAACAGCTTGAATAGTCCTTGCTGTAGAGTCTACAAGTTTTTGGACTGGATGAACACTGCTTTTCCAAAAGATATTATCTAATTTGATGTTTTGATGATGGTGCTGTCTAAAGCTGGACCTATAGTTGTGCATTAAGGGGAACCTCCTCTAAAATATAACAACACGTCAGGTTTGGTGGCTGAGGAGATACCATGTGTGGACCGCAAGAAATGTGATTGGTCAGCTTGTGGTTTTTCTCCCTACAATATTCTGATGGGAGTGAAGACAAAATGAGAAAATTACACACAGTTAACAAAGACCCTTTGTGCCCCTGTATGGAAGCATGAGCAATTGTTATGTTTCTCCACTCATTTATGCAGGTTTTTCCTTTCATTTGTGTGTGTGTGTGTGTGTGTGTGTGTGTGTGTCATTGCAAAAAGCCCTGACTCACCACTTGACTCAATCTCCTTAATTGCATTACAGCCAAAAGGAAAAATTGGAAAAATGCAGTGAGTGAGTCATTTTTTGTTTGTTAGCTCACCTGTGTGGATGTTGTGCATTTAAAAACAAGAGTCCTTCTGTCTCAGTAGCAGATCTAATAGCATTTAAGACTAAGAATTTTCCACTCTGGTTGGAGGCCTAGTGAGTCAGCATCAATAAAATTTTTAGGGCCATCATGCCCTCTGTAAGCCAAAATCCAGCGCTACAAACAGCAGGCAGATAAAGTAGGATTGCCTTGCATATCATCTTTCTAGGACAGCTTGAATGGTTTATTAGGACACTTAATCCCAGTCTGTTTGTTTTGGAACAAAATTGTTCTTTTTTACCGTAAAACCACAAAATGTTTGACATGGCCCAAAGGAGCATCCTTCCAAAGAGGCTAGAGGGCTATGGGATAACTAATAGGTATTGTAAAGACTCCTTAATTTTTCAAGTCTCCCATACGACACAAACAATGTTTAGAGAAGTGCTCCGTCTGCCCCTTAATCTTTGGCTGTTGAGATGTTTTTGTCTCCACTGCTCTGCTTTTCAGTTTTAACTCCTTTGAATCTACCTCTCTGGGTCAAATGATTCCCTGGCTTCACAGCAGTTCTGTGGTGGCTCCACTAATGGCGCTGTAATTTTGCATCTCTTTGAAGTTCTCCCCGACCGTTGTGTTACCTGAAGTCTGCGCTTCTCTGAGGTTTTGGGATGGGGCAGGCTAGCTACCCTCTGCAGCCTAATTAAATGTAATTGCTCCATTTTGTAGTGGTGCCCGTGTGGAGAGGGGAAGCCTTGTAATAAGGGAGATTGCGTGAAGGGTCCGAGGATCACAGACGCCAAAGAGGAGCCACGAGGAGACGATCGGAGACGCTTCCCCCTCTGTCGCCTCCTCTGTCCTGAGCAGACCTAGTTATTACCCCCTCCACTCTTCTCACTCTGGCTCTGTCTCTCCTTTCCTCTGTTGCTCTCTCTTGCTCCTTCATCCTCTCTGTCATCATCACTCTGTCTTCCATTCACAGTCATGCATGTGCACAATACGATACTCCACTCAGAGACATGATTCATGTGCACTTAATTTGTTTTTCACCCTAGTCTTTAAAGTTGTTATCCCGACATGACACAGGGATTCATGTTGCTGCTGGATGAAAGATGAATCCGCAGTGTGTACAGGAAATGTCTGGTATGATCTCTATGGCATTCCCTCAGGTGGCGTCACAGTTGTGGGTGCAAAAGCTGGAATTCGTGGAATCCTTCAGGCACCTCTTGGACTCCGTAACTGAGTCAGACACCAAAATGGGCTGTTAAGCCCCCTGACACTGACTGGTGGAGCGACAGGAGACACATTCTTTCCGGGAAAGAGGAGAGGAAAAAAAGGAAATTACAGAGCAGGAGAGAGACAACATGACACACAGAGAGGGAGCGCCAGCTTGACCGTGACCCTGTGGGATAACAGGCTGACAGGGGATGTGTGATGATGTGTGTGCTGTGGGTGCAAAGGTGACTTAGATCGAGGATAAGCATCATTCTCCCTCTCTGTTGTCTTTTTTTTTTTTGATGGAGGTGGTGCCAGAAAACCTTCCAGTGGAGATGATGACATACCTTCCTTTTCCTGCGTCAGGGTGTCCGGCGATTTGCCTCCTTCTTCTTCCTCCTAGTCCTCCACCACCACCACCACCACCACCCGTCTTCTCCGCCCTGTGGTGCCAGTGCGTCTGCCACACGGCCGTTAAGGCTAATGCGACACAGGCTCCAGATCACATTTCAGCCTCACATGAGCACCCCGCTACTTCACCCCCTCCTCCTCATACTCGTCCTCCACCCCCATTTCCTCTCTTCCAAGCTGACCAGGCCTGGCCCAGGAAGTATACATTTGATCGGAGAGCGCAGATCAATAAAAGCGCGGGATCACAAAGCCATCATTTGGTGTTTTATGATCCAGGAAAGTGTCCGCTAAATGATTTCTCTGCTTGTTAAAATAGTTTTGTGAAGCTGGAAATGGGTGGCAGTAGCCAAGCTTCTGCTCAGATGGAGCAGGGGCTGTGTGTGTGTGTGTGTGTGTGTGTGTGTGTGTGTGTGTGTGTGTGTGTGTGTGTGTGTCTGCTTTCCTGACAGTGAGAGTAGGGGTCTCTCAGGAGAAATGATAAAAGTCTGAGGAGGGAAACATCAAAAGTGCGGTGGGGAACGAGTGTGGTGAGATCGCACACAGTGCCGGGCCTGCTGTCTCTCTCATGACCTCCCTGTCATGTGGCTTCCATGAGAACCAAACATCCAGCCACAGTTGTTTCCATACAAAACCAAGCTGCTTTGGTGATCCTTCTTTTCTTTTTCTTTTTTTTTTACTACCACAAAGCTAATCGTTTGGCTGTTTTTGCACGGCTACTCTTTTTTCATCTTATCATGTGTGAAAGTCTCAGTATCACACGCGGTGTCAGATTTGATCTCATTTGTTGTTAAACGTCACGACTATCTGTGTCATATCTTCGACGTGAGCCAAATTCTCTGCGGTATGTGGTCGCACTTATCTCATACCTGTTCTGGTAAACACAGTTGAAAGATACCAAAAAAAAACATAAGTGTTGTGTACGTGTGCTGCTGCTCCATAAATCTGCCAGCCCGATCACGCTCACGTTCTAAACAGGGGGCATAACCAATTAACGAGGCATACACAGTAATTCGCTGTCTGCGTGTTGAATAACTCCTCACTCCCAGTTCCCATTAGTGGCTTATAACTGCAGAGGTTCATAATTATACCATGAATTGTATATGTGCTTGATTCTTAATTATACCATCTATATAATTATAGATTCATGCTTCCTCTGCAACCTGTTTTGACACATATTTCGTGAACTCTGGTGATCAAAGCTATCGGTGTGTAAATGTTATTGAGTCAGGGATTGCAGTAGATCTTTTGGCAAATGTTTTTGTTGTTTCCAAACATTGGCTAAAAACTGTTTTGGTATTAAAAAAGTGGAAACGCTTCAATCCCTTTTCTCTGAGGATGAGACGATTCATCCCTGTGATAAAGCCCAGCGGTTCTCACTTATAAAGGGGCCAATCTCATGCATTTGTTTTGTAGTCTTGGCAAACATATCGTGTTTTTTTTTCCCAAGTTGATGCAACTCAAGCTATGAAGTATTCGCAAAACATGAAACTGCATATTTTCTAACCACGTGTCTACTCTTTGATTAGTGCCTTTTGACTCCGCAGTCATATTATAGTAGGTGCCCTGGAATTAATGTAATTGTTTGAAGTGTAAAGTGTAAAATCAGCATCAGATGGCATTCATTTATGAGCTTATCAAATCCAGATGGAAGCATATTTTACCCAGCATGATTCAAATATCCATCGCTTTGAGTCTGCTTGCAATTAAACCATTCAGTGAACGTTCAACAGCCTGAGAAAAATCCGGTCTTTTGGAATCAGTGGGACACAAAGCAGGGTGAGCTGTTAACACCGGGAAAGACCACCCCTGATTTTGACTGTAAATGATATTATACGTCCGTCAGGGCTCAAAGTCCTACATCAAAGCGAGGGAGACAATACAACTGTGACTGCTTTTTGCCCTGTGTGAGAAAATCAGGAGTGTTTTGAGTGCTGTAGAGTTAATCTCTTCTTTGGATACACAACAGTGATGGCATTCCTCTTGAGGTACACTGTATGAAACACAGCCAATCAGGTGAAAAATGGAGATAGACTCATAGGACCTATAAAAAGTGCATTATGGGAAACTCCAGATGTTCTGCGAGATCAAGAAAAACAAGAAAAATCCCTGTCAGAAATCACCCTCGGGCAACATGGGGTTGTAATTTCAACCCCATTAAGATGCATTAGTGTTAATTTGTTTAAAGACAAGGAGCTGTTGTGTTGTGAGAAGAAGGCCCATTGTGTTGAGAGCAGGGTGTGGACAGCGGCAATTAGATTTATCTGCAAATGTTGGCAAATAAAAACATCAATTCTTAATGAATGGAAAATATTTGTATGCACTTGATTAAAAAATGAAAACTCAGGGTAAACCCACACATACAATTAATTAAAAATGTGTGTTTTGCGGCTAGAGAGAAGAAAGGTGAAGAAATGTGTAAACATTTTGATATTAAAGTGTAACTAAATAACCGGGGATACAAATACAAATCATGTTCTAACCACATAATGAGATGGTATAAACCTGTTTCTTTGAGATGACATGGCTAATCCTGATGACAGCAAATCTGCTGTGTATCTTTCTCATGAAGTTCAAAAGGTAAACTCTCCTGATGGGGTGACAGGTAGCTCAAGCTGCATTAAAGTGTCTGTTATTTCCTTTTACTTTCAAATATTTACTGTCCCAAAAGTGGAAATGAGAAATGTGTAGCAATAAGTGGGAATAAAACTTGCAATTTTGCACTTTTATTAATTTGATTAGAGAGAAAAAGGTTTTAAAAAATATATGAAAAAAGACAATTTGAGACGATTTGGACATCGTACGTTACCCACGGAGACAGAGGTGGACCGCTGAGCACTGGATAAGCTTCACAGGGGGTCAAAAGGGCAACATCTGAACGAGAACAAAAAATAAAATACGTATCGGCCTCTCTCATTAGAGTGCAGTGCACCGTGGGGACTTCCTGGGTTAATAACTGGGATGGGGTTTGCATTACTTTGTGTCTCAGCAGCAGGAGAGGAACACAACCCTTTAATACAGCAGCTTCAATTACACCACATCAGGAAAACGATGTCCCCTTAGATCCCATTAACAAAAATAATACTCAGAAACTGTGGTGTGTGTGTGTGTGTGTGTGTGTGTGTGTCTGGTGTGTTTTTGTAGCAGGAAGAACTTCAAGTGTCCTTTGGTGAGTTAAATTTGGTTCCTCAACTATAAAATCTGGCTCGTCTACTCATCAAATTGCTCCAGAATCCAGAAATTTGTGTGAAGTGTCCTTTAGTCAGTGCTGGAAAGACTGATGTGTTTAAAAGCTCGGTGCACCAACATCTGTTAAATTGCTGCCATTGATAATGATCACAACTACCGGCAAATTGCTGCATCTTATCGTGAGCAATTAACAAAATACGGAACTTCTAAAACACCCTCCGGCTGTCCTTTCTCTTCCTGAAATTCTCTCTCTCTCTCTCTCTCTCTCTCTCTCTCTCTCTCTCTCTCTCTCAGCTGCTCAGACATATGTGGCCTCATGTCAGGGGATGTCTCTTGTAGTGAATGCCCATTGAAGGAAGCTATTTTGCCAAATGCCAAAGCCATTGAGTTGCTTCATATCCTGTCAGATAAGCGGCCACAAAGAGCTCTTTTTTTTTTTCCGGCTCCCTAACCGTTCCTAACATCTTAACATCCTCCTTTCTTCCTCCCCGCTCCCCTCCTACTCCTCTTGTTAGTTGATAAAGAGCGTTGTAATGTCAGGAAGGACACACATTCCTCACGATGTACTCACAGATCTCTGAGGAGCAGGGGTTAGCTTCCTTGCAATGTGTGTGACAGATCAGAGGGGGAAGAAGGGAAGAAAAGGAGAGGCAGAGAGGAACAGCGATAGAAAACTGAAGACTGAGACTGAAGTGAGAGAAAGATGTGTTAAAATGAGAGAGAGAGGCTGGATTCATAACAACAACAAATCTAAACTTTGTAGCACCTGTCATATGAGCAGTTCAAAGTTCTTTAAATTAATAATAAAACAACTTTACCATTGTTTTATCATAAATGACTCACAAATTAGTGTTTTTAAATGAATCAGCTATTCTCCTCTGTGGAAAAACTGCAGGGGCCAAACTTGGCACCGTGCTGAATGTATTGTCTCACAGCTCCAAAATCCAAAGTGCACCAGGTTAAAAAATGTAAGTTTATGTGATTGCACCGCGGGACTCCACATTAGAAAGCAAGTCTATCAGTTTGATGGTAAATTACATGCACAGCACAACAAAAAAGCCTCTGTGTCTCCAGTCAACTAACGTTTCAAAACCTCCCTTGTGGCAATATTTGGACGCCTTGCAAGTAAAACGCTCAATAAATGCAGGCTTGGTACTCGGCCTCAAACCATTAGTAGTGAGCCGAGGCACTCGACGTGGTACACAGGCGTTAATTGCCTCGTTGCCTGTAACTTTTTCTTTCTTTTTTTTAAACGCAGTTGTTTTTGTAAACAAGGTTATTTGGAAAGGATTGTAAACACCTGTGTGCTGGGAAATACTGTATGCCATCAGGACACTTGGATGCTCGGGAGTCTGTCTCTCGCTGATAAGTGTAATGCTCCCGGCAGGCTGGTTCACAGACTGATGATCTGTGTTATCTCTCAGAAGCTTGTGGTTCTTGTTGTCCATTCGAAGATCTTTTATCACTTTATTCTCTTTAATCTTTAAGCCATGCTTTGTTTTTTTTTTTACTCATCTTCTATTCTA
The DNA here is from genome assembly GCA_946959425.1 of Argyrosomus regius. Lineage (NCBI taxonomy): Eukaryota > Metazoa > Chordata > Actinopteri > Sciaenidae > Argyrosomus > Argyrosomus regius. Next base: position 11,621,478 of record OX336894.1, on the reverse strand, counting down.
AACCTGAAACTGATCTGAGAAACTGTCTCCAGATGCTCCACTTAATGCCACTGACTCCATACATCTAAGCAAGAAAACAAAGAAACTGCCCAATAAACATATCAAACAGCAGCGTTATCACGCAGTACAGCGTTAGCATCATCATTCTTAAGATCCTGGAAATATCATGCTTTTAATATTTAAGGTTTTCAGTGCGAGTGGATTAAAAATCACTGATCTGTTCTTTAAATTTCTTTCCATTCCCGCACCAGTAAACTTCTGCTCTTGCTCATTAGATTTACAAACCGTAACATTTTACAGTCTATAACTGCCCCACGTTTATTTTCATTTTATTTGCACATTTTCAATTTGTCAACATGAACTATTTCAATTCGTTTGCCCCGCTGACTCTGCAGAAAAGTTTTCTATATGTAGTGCAAGCGAAAAACAGTGTTACATATGAAGCCTTCCCAGCTTGGCTCCTATCAAAATGGCTGAGATGCTTGTGGCTTTGTGATTAAGCTGCTGCAAACCACACATCCCAGGGAGAGTAAACCCAACATTTAAACCAAAACCCAGATACAGGCAGCCTGGGCAACAACAGTGGCATATTAGTACTTACCCCAAGACAAAATGTCCGTCATTTGTGTGTAACCCACATTCAGGCAATTCTCAGCACATGGAATTAAGTCTGGGAGGCTTGAGGGGGTTTGAGGTAGTATTATGCAGCTATTTGACAGCCCTGAATTGTCTGGAGGAATTAAGATGACTTGCTGTAAAACTGTGATTAATGTTGAGATTTTCAGCTTGACTATATTGTTGCCATAACTTTTTTTTTATCACACATTGTTTGTGGTGTATTTTTCATTACTCTCTCTTTCATTAATGGTCAAATACAGATCACCTGGTAGTTAGACTTCAAAGCAAGCAACAATTGGATATCAACATCACCATTACTTACCAAGTCCCTGTGAATCCCTTTCTGACCAGTGAGACCGTTACTAGAGGGGAAAATAACCCATCTGTCCGGCAAATGCTTCCATATGGACACAAAGAGTTGGGCACATTCTTGTGGAAATGAAAGCAGGTCCTTTAATCTAAGAGACATAATCAATAAATGATAAGGCCTGTAGCCGCAGGACAAAGCGGTAGTTTGAAGATAACTTAAGACAAGATTAGTGATGGGACAAAATGTAGTGGTGGGGGGTTATGTTGAATTAAAACATTATGCATGGAGTACTGGGGTTAGTTGCTTGGTAATCATGGGTTCCTATCAGCTCTTTAGATCACTTCCTGCAAGCTTAGCTCAGTCGTACTCAAGTGATCATTGTTTTATCTGGAAGGAATGCTAATTAGAGTTGTAGAGAAGCCAATCCTTGCCGACATCACCAAAATACACTATGTGGTCAGTTTAAATGAGACAATAGATGCTTTCACAACAACTATTATGCAAAGGAGACATGGGAGTACCAATTCGGAATGCAATCTCTGTCTAGCAAATATTTACCAACAGCCAAAGACAGGGGAAAAGAGCCTAAAAGACAGCTAGCATGGTTAATGACTGAGTATAGAAGGGCTGAAATGTACATTTCAGCAACAGGGGGTTAGACTGAGGCTTCTGAGTGCGATTCAAGCCCCTTGGGAATGTGCTGAGTTGAACATTTGATGCGCAAGATAACCAAAGTAGTGGGCTTTTTCAATCAACGTGTCAACCCAAATTTCAGTAGAGTTTCAAAAATAACACCAAAGATGGATGGAGGTTTTAGGCTTGGCTTTGATTTCATGGTACTATAGGTTTAAAGACCAGAATTATATTTGAGTGCCATGAGAATTTGTTCATCTCTGGAGCTGTTTCTAATGATATGGAATGACCCAGACGGGTGCTACTGCTCTTAAAGTCCCTAAAAATAGAGATGCTTATTTGCAATCCCACATTTGGGCCATGCACACAGAGAATGGCAAACTGTGACACTAGGCAAGGAGTCTAATTTTCTCTCTTTTACGGTTATTGCTGAGAATTCGCTCTAACAAGCCTGGCAGCCTTTGAAATAATAAATATGGAAATATATCCCTTGACGTCTGTATTGCTGGTGAAGAAGAGCAACGATACTACAGGTTAAGAGCTCTTGACATTCACATTATGTTTTCATCATGAGTCACTCAAATGTAAAGAAACCTTACAATTGTTCCTTTTTTTATTTTCTCTTCCTTTCAATCCATAAAATACCCACCTATGCTTTTCTCTAATGTGAGATCTGCGGCTTCAGGATGATGTTAAATGCAACAGTGGTTCTCTCCAACAGATGCATGTGTAGTTTGTGGTTTGTACCAGCAGGCATATTTGTGAATGGATCCTTTCTATGTCCACAGTTTATCAAATTAGGGAAAAAGATGTCATGCACAATAAAGTTAATTCTTTGTCTCTGGCTGTGGCTAACAGTGGGTGCTGGAGTGTGTATGTGTGTGTGAGTGTACGTGATTTATACCTTTCTCTAAATGTCAGCTGTGAGAGTGACAGTAATATGATGTTTCCCACCCACAATGGAGGAACACACACACAGTCAGCAACCTCAACATGGCTGTTTGCTGAGGCTATAGGGTGTTCCCAATCATTTCCTTACCCACAACATAGACAATGAGCATGCTGCGCTATTAAGGTTTGGTCCTGTGAGTGGAAGAACCAGGGAGTACATAAGGAAATAAAGCAGATTTGAGTTAGGCTGTAATTTGTGGAAATCTTGTTGTTTGGAGTTAACATCGAGCCTTTTTAAGTCGTCCACTTGGGACAGGTTTAACAGTAAACGTTGGCAGTGAGGAGGAGAAGAGCTATACACACATCAGGGGAAAGAATTGAACTTGACCACTTTGCACATTTACATTCACTGGGTGTTTCTCTTTGTCAGCTCATTTAGGGCTCCTTAGATGTTGGTGCGAACAAATCAACATTTAGATAGTGTACTAATGTGCTGCTGAGAAGACCCTCTGAAGATAACTACCTTTGATATGACCCCCTGGGACTCACACTGTCCCCAGCTTAGCCCCACCAGCAGGGGCAAGACAATCCAATCCATTTGCCCCCCTGAGAGATCAAAGCCTCGGCCTCCTCCTTCTCATTCTATTACCAAAGACTCCACCTTTGCAAAGTCCCTACACAAATGAGATTGTGCATCAGCCATTTTCCTTTGGTGGGGTTAAAGGCAGTGTTTTTGAAGGGACGGAAAACAAGCAGGGACATTAAAGAGTTTGGGTGATGGATTGGGGGGGTAGGGTGGCATGAAAGGAGGTGGCGAGTGGCAAAAAAAAAAAAGAGCTCTGATTAAGGCCTGATGACTGTTAATGGGACAATGGTTGAATCACTGGGGCCATCACTGTGCCATTGTCTGATAGGATGCTTCCCTATTGAGTAAAAGTATGCCATTACACAACATTCAGGGCTTTTGATGGCTCTGTTGAAGCACGGGGATATTCGTCCATGTCTCAGACAGACAAGCTTATCTCCTGTTGGGGATGTTTTATGAGATGAACCGATGGTTCAGAGACACCTATTTCCTGCCCCCTCATAAAAAAAAATAGTCTGTCTGCTGTGGGCATACTGAATTAGGCATGGTAACCAGCAATGCCTACTGATGGCATACCCTCATAACCAATCATTGGCTAAACTGCCTCCCCTCAGTCTTATAAGGTATTTTTCAAAGTATAAGGTTTCTGCGGTCACCTCTATTCAATCAGCTGTGCTAATTGACTGTGACTCCATAAGCCTGCTGTCTTTCAATGTTATATAACTGGATATAACTTTATTTTTTACTGAATAGCGACTCAGTCCGTGTTAGTTTTCCACCAACTCTCTCACTGTGCAATATATTTTTTTGACTTCTTCGAAAACTTCGTGAATAATGAGTAAATTATATGTGTGAAGCAGCTTTGCGCAATGTGGTTGTGGCTGAGGCAGACTTAACATAGCAGCCAGGAGCTGAGCCAGCTCTGGCCCTGGCCCTTGTCCTAGCCCCAGCCCCAGCCCCAGGCCGCCAGCAGCAAGCTTCTGGACCAACCATAATGAAGAGTAGGCATTTTTATACCCAGCTGTAACCCCCCCCTCCTCCTCCCTCTGGTGCATCTGTTCACTCCCTGCATGTCTGGCAGAGAAGGCAGACGTCGCATATTGGGATATTATTTGTATAAACAATGGGCAGATTGTTTGTTCGGACTGAATTGGTCACAGCTGTGTAAGCACTGGGATGTGTTGCACATGGAGGGAGTGGAGAGAGTGAGGGAATCCACCTGAAGGATACAGGTGGTGGAGGATGAACTCAAAGTGCCTACATGGCCCTCCAGTCCTGGCACCACTGGTTTTGCTAAAAAAAAAGCCAGTAGCCGAGGGAAAACAAACATGGGTCCAGACGGCAACAGAGCATAGCAAACCAGGGTATTGTGGTCAGGTATCTCTTTACTTGGCCTTTCATGCAGTGTTACTGTAACAGGCAGCTTACACAACATAACACGACCACTTGTTTCTGTTTTAGCCCAACACACTTACCGACTATGGGCCTGTACAGCTGAAGTCAGAGCAGCCGAGTTTCCTTCATGTGGTGAACGAGGACTGAAACATAGTATGACATCATCAGAGAAGGACCTGAGACCACAGAGGAGGTGTCAGCTCCAGATGGAAGGAACACCAGGATGGATCAAACCAGTTATTCATGAGCCTCCCCTAGTGAGTGGACCCAATGTCACGGCTCTGTCCCTGGGATAGCAGTGATAGACGGGCTGGGCCTCGTGCTCGCCACATGGAAGGCGCCACACACAGTTCTCTGATTAAGTGGAAATGTTTCACGAGCATTATGCTGATATTTTAAATGAATCGTTCAACAATCTAGGAAAAGCGCTTGTGTAATTCCTGAACTAGACTTCTCTGTGAGCTAGAAGATAGATAGCTTAGCTTAGCATAAATAGTGGTGTAAACAGCTAGCCTGCCTCTGTTTGAAGGCAACAAATCCACGTGCCAGCATATTGTTGCTGGCAATCTTTTCAGGAAGATGAAACAACTATTTTTTTCAGATAGTAGCTTTCAAAATAAACCTAAAATATTGCCTGAAGACACATTTAGCATCAGAATGTTGAACTTTTTTTTTAATATATGGTTCTAACGATGTGTGGTTGGTTTCCAAGCCTTGACTCTTCTGTTTATGTCCACCTTAACTATCAATAGCAAGGCTGCCCTACATGTTTCCACATAGCACATTGGCCCAATCAAAGTAGGCTAATGGCCATCTGACACTGATGTGCGTACATAAGACTCAGTTCAGAGAGATCACAAAGCTTGCATTGATGTCCAGAAATCAACACGTCATTTATCCAAAGCTAACCTTGTCCTACAACATGATGTAACAAAACATCTTATCTCATTGTAGATGGAAAATAATATGCACAACCAAAGTCAAAGTCATCAAAAATGATATCTCATTTGTTAAATCCACCTCCTGACTCTAGTTTCATAATAAACAAATCTGATTGATCTGGGAAAAAAACATTAGTCCTTTAAATTTGGCTCAACTCCATGCAAAGACAGAGAGAGGAGCAGCGAGAGGTGAAACACAACATAAAAACAGTTAGGAGGTGGCTGAGAACAATTGTCACTGGTGAATCACCTGGAATGTAACGCTACACTCAATCAAGGTACAATACATCATCGCCTCACTCTGTAAAAACCCTTGTTTCCCCTGTTGTGTTGACATCACCCAGAAGTTAAATCAGTAAGGCAAACCTGTTCTCCACCTGCATTCACACACTCAGCGTATTGTGCTGAATGAGTTCTCCTTTGTTTAAATATTATTTCCCAAGGACAGGGAGATTTCCCCGCGTTGCTCAACCCAAGATTGTCATCCCACAAAGATGAATAGTGAGCATTGTACTTTTTTTTTCTATGAAGTGATCAGTGCCAGCAACCAGAAGTTTGACACCTCCCTACGAAATTTTGTTTACATAAGAGCTTGGTTTTGATCCGAATGCTCATTCCAGCAGTATGCCACTTCTTTCATCTGACAAAATAACATGCGTTGTCTCTGTGTACACTGCCCTTCCTTTACCTCTTTCATCTCTGATGGTTCACTCATGAGTTTGTTAACTCAGGGATGCCTGTCAAGGGTGTTTGGCAGCGATGTTAGAATAACAATGGCAGATATACCAGGTACTCAGGCAGAGAAAAGATTTATTGTAAATCTTAGATCATGGCGGGAGATAAGACAGAAATATAAACAAATAAGTTCTTTGTTTTATTGCATATTAAGTGTTCTCATAATATGCTACACTTGATGCATATCCATCCAATTAGATCAGAATCTGGTTTGTTTTGAGTTTGGGGTATAAAATACACATAAGCAGAATGAAAGCCGACAGTCTGTAGTATCAGTATTTTCCTGTCAGCATGCATGCATGTTGTTAAAATATAGGATTGCTCTAGTTACATGTTTTCAGTTTCTGTAAGTATACAGTAGCAAGAAAACGCATTTAAGCAGAAATGCTGATTCATTCTTGTGGTATGACAACACCAAATGTTGTTGGTTTGGATGCCATTGCGTGGGTGCGTACAGTGTTACACCAAACCTCTCACACCCCAATAAGAATGTGTGAATGTGTGCGTACATGTGTGGACATGCAGATATGTATTGAGTGTGTAATGGGTGCGATTTGGCATGCGGGGACACGATTGTGTGCGTCTGTTGTCGTGAACGCTGTTGTTGTTGTTTCCAAATGTACCGTAAATGTACCGTAACTGTGTGTCTGACACACAAACACACACACACACACCCTGGCCTTCCTGGAGTTTGGGCACATGCCTGTGGCCTGTGTTAGTCTGTGGTTGGAGTAATGATGACAGACTCTCTCTCTCTCTCACACACACACACACACAGATTCCAGGACCCCCACAAACATGACTTGGCTGAGCCTGCATGGTACTATATTGTACTGCTGACAATGCTCCCATTACTCTTAATTACTTTGAAGAATGGACACTAAATTGTTTAAATGGAGTGTGTCTCTCTGTATGTCTGCCTGCCTCCTCGTCAATGCATCTACCCTCAACAGTGGTGGAACAAGTATTCAGATCATTTAAAAGTAAAAGTAGCAATACCACAATGTAAAAGTACTCAGTACTCATTAATCAGCAAAATTATGAAGGATGACACGGTTATTTTAAGTGTCATGCTCAGTATGCAAGCAGAATGGCTTCTGACAGTGTTATATTTTAAAATATTACACTATTAATGTTATTTTTACTGATGCATTCATGAGCAACAGGCTAATTTGAACTATTATATAAACTGTTGGGTAGTTTAACACGCAAATAAATGTAGTGGAGTACAAGAATAAAGTAGCATAAACTTGAAATACTGAAGTACAAGTACCTCAGAATTATACCTCAGTACAGCACTTGAGTAAATGACCTCAACTGAGTCAGAGTAAACCTCACCTTGTCCTCCTTAAACAAACTGCAAATGGATGTCTATGGATGTAAACAGATGAAGAGGTTATCTGGCTCGGTCAGATATCAAGAGTGCCTTGTGCTCCTTTTGATCTGACACGAGAATCATGCAAAAAGTACAGTAATTTCCTCGCCATCTTCTAATCTAAACAGGTCTAATTACAGGCACCAAGGTGTATTTGGGTGGATAGCCTAGCATAGCCTACACATTAGAGCACATCCATTGCACAACAGCCAGGAAATGGGGTGTGCTGTGCAATTGGACAGATTGAGGAACCAGGATCCACAAGGATTTTTTTTTTTTTTTTTTTGAATTGCATCACATAAACTCTGCTGTGGTACACCTCGTTTCATGAATCCTTGTGTAGATTGAGTAAGATGAAGTAATTAGAGGCTTTAGTTTGGATAGCTAGCTATCTGCTGTGCTGCACATGAAGGCAGGGAAGTTATAATTAGAAACTAGCCAGCAACACCAAAGGGTTAGGTGGCAAACACTCGCCAGGACACACATACTTTGTTATTACCTCTTTGCAGTTATCATTTGATACGGCAGCATCCTGTCCTGTTTTTTAATGTTCGTCTGATGACATAGCCCTGATGGACCATCCTCCTGCAGGATGTGGCCTGTTGAGGCTCCAGTAATGAGTCATTAAAGTTGTATGTTGGTTGTAAGTATGCTTTCTGTATGTGAGTGTGTGTGCACACATATTTGAGCAATTGTGTGAAACGAGTTTGAGAAGCATATCTGAGCCAAACTTTTAAACCATCCACTCAGCCTCAACCACTGATTTGTGAGGACTGGGCTGTGAGTTAAACACCACGGAGTGATTGTTCAAATAACTCTTGCTTTCCAGAAAAGGATAGTTGTTATGTAGCCAGAAATGTTTCCCACCCGTACCAACTGTTAAGTGAATATTTGGACTAAATGGTTTAGACTCTAACTGCTGCAGGAGAGATTGTATTCGATACCTCATGAGTGAAACCTCACGGAAACCATCTCCCAAAAGACATTTCTTTGGTTTTTCGTGACACAGTCAATCAGAAATACTCGCCAATAAATAAGGTGCAGAAAGAAGGAATGAGGTTATTACGTGGCGTTTAATAAAACAAATATATTCAGATTTTCTATATATAACATTTTCTTATAAAACAATATATATAACACATTTACAATGCATGCAGCACCATGTCTTTATAATACTGGTGTTGACAGATTTCAATAGCTCACTTAAGTGCCACCTCCAGGATAATATTTACAATACAGTAATTTACTGCAATAACTGAGGCTTGAAGTTCCATAAAAAGAGAAACAAAACAGCTCTGCCATTACCGACGACATGAATCGATCTTCCCAAGACTTCTGAAATGTCACTTCCGAACTTCCGACTCCTCGTCTGTTGATGGGGAATTGGATCAGTCCGTCTTGCACTGTTGCATCCCTCTGGGTGTATCACTTTTCCAGGAATCATGTCTATCCTTCCGGGTGCTGTTTGTGTCAGCAACTTAGGCAGGAAAGAATGTCTTAGGTGTTGGGTGTCTCTGTGTGTGAGTGTTTGTGTGTCAGCATCTCAGGTGTATGCAAGGCTGAAAAGTGGTTGTCAGTGTCTGTGACTGATTTGTCGGTTTGCTGGGTGTGTGTGTATGTGTGTGTATTTCAGTCTCTGTGTGCATCCACGCGTTTGTGTCAGCGTCTCTGACAGGTGTGTAGGTTCCGGGCTGCAGTCCTGCTGACAGTGTGGTCTTGCTCTCCTTTCTCTGGTCTGCAGGTCATGCCGTCGCCACAGTCGCAGCGCTGGAACAGCTCCAAACCGTGTGTGCCTTTCCTGCGATGGCGCGTGCACACCTGGCCCTCCGTCAGCACTGGCTTACAGATGCGAGACCAGAAGTGTCTGGCACAGCACAGACCCTCAGAGCAGTCTGCAGATCTCAGGCAAGTATCCCCCTCTTGGCCTGAAGATAGATGGAAGAGACACATGTCACATGAAGCAGACCTCATTAAAAACTTCCAGTGTTGTTCTTTGAACCTATTAAAGATTGATGTTTCTTCACAAGATGCTTACCTTTTACAGCATGAGGCTGATGGCCATGGGCAGTGGGGGGCTTCTTGGCCTGATGCTCCATGGTGTTGTTGTTTTTGTGAAAGCCAGTTGTGATGGATGCATCTGTACCATCTATGTCATTTGCCTGGCAGACACCTGGAAAGGTCAAGAGAAAGAAGAAATCCTTTTAGGGTCTGTATTTACCACAGAAGATGTGCACATTGGAATTAGTATCACTAAGCATGCAGACATACACTCTCCATCTCTCATTATAACATCAACAAGTGGATAAATCATACACGCCAGTATTTAATTCAGACGGGATGCCTCTGCTTACCATTACTGCAGCGGTTTCCTGCACAACACATGGAGTCCCGTGCGCAACGCTTCCGGCTCTTACGGCAGGGCAGGCAGGCGCCTCGGGCGTCGTAGCAGAATTCATCACCCCCGCAGTCTTCATCATCCGTGCAAACACCTGCCTGCTATAGTGTGATTAAAAAAAACAAAAGCATCGTGTCATTGAAGTATTGAGATATTACTTATAAAACTTACAGAAAGACAACTTCTGCCGTGGCGCGCAGAATTGAATTTTACGCACGGGAATTACCTGCAAGGTGTCAACGGGTAATTTGTGTCCCATGCTCCCGGAGGGAGAGGTGCGCGGACTCGGACTGACTGTGTCGGAGCCTTTACTGCCAGAAGCACCGGGCAAGTTTTTGATGGCGTTGGAGTTCATCAGGACTGTCCCCGTGTAAACGTCCCCAAGGTATCCAAACAGTGTGAGGTACACAGCCAAGAAGCGGTGCGCTGACGGCATCTGCATGATTCTCCGTTTAAAAACTCTTCTGTGTTGCAAACACACGAAAAATAAAAAGAATCCCTTCTGTGTGGGTGAAAAATGAACTGAGTGACAAAGTCCAAAGCGGCCTTGAATTCTGAATCCCAAAAGTTTCCAGAGAGTTTCGGCACGATGCTTTCGAAGCCGCCTGACTCGCAGTCCTGGGATGATCTCTTTATACATGTGGACCTGTTTGTCTTCCCGCCCCTCGCTGTGCACAACAAAGGCGGAGGGGTGGAATTTCAAAGAGAGCCCCACTGTACGGAAATGGCCATCTATTCTCCCTGCACAGGACTGCGTTTCACAATGTTTGTGTAATGATAATGACCTGCAAAGTCTGTCTGTATGCTCATCACTCTATGACGCACACTGGAAATAAAGTCTATCCACAGTCAGGACTAACAGAGTATAAATTTATATTTTGGATTAAAAAAAGAGTGAATTAATTACATGTTCTTCTTTTTTTCCCACCAGTCCACTAGTGCTGTGCCTTATATACATACATTATGGTGTGGTTAATTATCCTTGTCCCCCAAATTAAGTCACTATGAGAGAAAATAACTAAAGAGTCACTTTCATTCTGGTTTTACTCTACTTTCTATAACTTGAAATCATCACAAATTCTTCGGTTTTCCAAAAAACATTGATGCCATCACTTCACCATATATTCATATATTTTATTTTAATGTCTCTCAGACTCTTATAGGTGGAGTTCATCTATAGAAACAAAACAAACGTATGTGATACCAAACATCACTCACAATTTGTGTTTCTCTCATCATAAACTCTCATCCTATAAAAGCTGTTTTGATTATTCCTGTTTCTTTGACATTCAAGTAGCCTAACAGCCCTTTGGCTGTGTGAAGACGGTGATTGAAGTCACTTGCGTCGATTAACTACTTCATTTGATCCTTCTGATTGCAAAGGGGGCAATTATCCTCCAAAGTGTGCTTGATTACACCAGTGGCGGACATCAATGTGTCGGATATGCAAGACCATTAAGGGGTGTGAAAAGTTTACCGAATTAATGGACTTCCGTGGTGAGGCCTTTCAGGGTTGACTGGCACTTTGAGATTAAAGGCAACTCTGATTTGTCTCTGCTCGCTGACCCCTTTGGGGTCTTCCACTGCAAGAAATGTCAACTCATAAGACAAAACAAATCAATAGAAAAGTTTTTAAAAGTGGCACGTTTTGTCATCTACTCCTGAAGTGATAACTGCATCATCTCTGTTTCAGATGTCCTGAGAAAAACCCACAGGTGCTGAGACTTCTTGGCACTTGGACGTCATCTGCTGGTCACGTAGCCTCTGTTTGAGTGTGAGGATGTGCGTGTGCGAGAGAGATAGACACCTGACAAACACACTGTAGCACTTTGCGCGTTTGAATTGCTGTATATCTTTTGAAGTAGAGCTTTTATCTCCACTTTACTAAATGTCAGTGCTGGTAAGGTGAGCTCCTTTGATGCACTTTGATCCCCTTTGATCTCGCAGAAGTGTCACCCTGTTGTTATGGCTGAAGCCATTCCCTTGACCCCCAAACAGATTTGTTGTGCGAATAACACTGAGACCAGAGAAGCTGAATCATCTGCACTTAACACTAAGTGGATGACATTAACTCTAGGACTGATTATTAGATCTCAGGCAAGCTTAACCAGTTCACATCAGGCTGAGGCAGTGGGCTTTAGAGAGTTGTCTGTCTTACCTGCAGCTCCCTCCTGTGGCGGCTACAGCAAACTGTGAAATGTCCACATTGCTTTCAATCAACCATTGTGAGTTTTATCAAATAAACTAAAGAGACAAACACCACTCAAAAGTATTGTTTTTACTCTATAATTTTAAAAATCTTACACGTGGCACTCTGCAAAATCAATTTACAGCAGAAGAAACAACATAACACAAGGCAAATATCAGGTAACATTGCAGAAGGCGGTCAATATAAGACTCAAAACCAGTGGTTTCTAAAGTGATGGCATACATAAGGCTTTGTGATGAACATAACCTGCTTTTAATACAGTCAAATACTCATGGTATGCCTACAGAAGTAAGATTTCTCCTCATTTTTAGCTCCCCGTCAACATTATTTAATGATTTACATGATATTTAAGTGTGTCAGTCTGTTTCTGGAATGAAATATGAGTTGAGCTGTTCAGGTTTACAGACCAAATGATATGAAATTAAATTCAGATGAAGAAGCATTATGATCAATGCTATCATACCCTTGAAGAGAAGAATATTGTTCTTGTATTTGTGAAAACTGCAAATCATTCTTGCCATCTCTAAATGCTTATATTTCAGGTGACTGATGGTCCCTCAGATTTTTCAGTATACATCAGGCCACTTGCTGTGGAGTTCATGGGACCATATGTAGAGAAAAGCATGTCATTACAGCCATAGGTATGATAGATTTTTATCATTTTACTATTGATGAATGTCCCTGTGAGACAAATCAAAGGGATAAGCAGGAGATTTATTCACATACATATTTTGTATGTGAATAAATTCATAAAAGGACTAGAAATTCTCTTTCCACGGTGATTAATGTATTTATTAGATATAACAAAGGATGAGAAGCAGCCATCTCAGAGGACACATACTGTAAGTTTTTGAGGTGTATATGTGTTCATGCAGCATCGAAAAGGACTTGTGATGTTAATTTTGTATGCCATTGATTTAAGGCACTTACATTTCTTCTGATTTTATGCTCTGACTTTTGGACATGAGAGGTGATGAGCTGGGTGAGAGATCATAAGTTGAGTTGTGAGCTTTCGTCGCCTGTCTATAGGAGACATTTTCAATAAGATGTTAAGTCAAGATAGTCTTAAGATAATGTGAATGTGGTGAATTTTGCCTCCAAAGAAGTGGGTGGTTAATTCGTATGGCGATACTTAACATGATTAAAACCTGTTTTAAAAACCTCGAGAATACCACTTAGCACAATATGACATGGTGTCAAGTGATATATCAAACAAACAAATCTTCGCTTAAGTTTACAAATTGACACAAGTCTCCAATTTTCTAAAGAAGGAAGTCACGTACGTTTCAAAGAAATCAAGCACAAAAACAATAAATCACTTTACGAAAACAATAACCAGTACTGTCATCTCACCATCGCTTATTACTATAATTTATCAATAACAGCACCAAAGACATTGAAACCATGTTCACAGTTATGTCAGAAATATACAGGAGCAAACAGAGGACGAGGCATTTGGGTGATCTGAAACCAAAATTAAGAAGTATGTAGGTAGAGAAGCATTCATATGCGTGAATGAAAACATTTTAAAGAAACAAACAAACAAACAAAAAAATAACGAGTGTGACTTCATCTACTGAAGCTTAAAATTAGCTATAACTGCTGATCTTCTCAGTTAAATGGTCTTAAGTGCATAATGACACATAACCTCCTGGAAACACTAGCTGACATTTCATGTGTCGGTGTGTGATTCATTAAATTTTAAGCAGGGCACTTAAGTCACGTCTCTTTTCCACTGAATGCACAGTGTTTGTGCTTTTCAAGGTAGGTTAATCTTATATAAAGTGTACTAAGTATTGGATTTTCGCCTGGTTGTGTTCATGTGTGAGAATGTAACTTGTAAATTCAAATACTATGTACTGTACATGCTGTGTGCCATATGGATGTTAAATAAGAAGAAAATCAGTGACATTCAGGTTAGTCTTGAGCACTTGATACCAGTTTTACTTGCAAACTGTCGTGTGTAGGTCTCTGGAAAGTATCAGAGATTGCAGCAAGCAGCTGCATGTCGAAAACCAGGGAGCAACTGCAGTAACATCTTATACCCTCTTAGAATTCGGCAAATATTTCACCAAATATTGCGGAGAAACAAACACAGAAATTAAATCAATCATCAACCTCCTCTCGTTTTGAGTGGTCCATCATCACATTTTCATACTCTTATTTATCCTATAACCAAAACTTAGACAGACTGTTAAACATTCATCCACCCACTAAACAGCTTTCCCTGTTACATGGGAAAACATGGCTCCATTATCAGCCTCTGTTCAATTGTGTGTGTATATGTGTGTATCCCTGCACTTTCTTTGCCTTTGCCTTTAGAGCAGAGTGTAAGACAACACTGAAGTGCTACAGCAGTCTCATTATAAATGCTTGATCCAGAGCCACAGTGAAATAAAGGCATATCGGTGACCCAGAGGGTTTGCCATCCATCTGTTTATCTTCTTTTCCATAAGCTCTCTTTCCTTTTTTTAAAGCAGTTTTTTTTACAACACAGCCATGTCCTCATGATGGCCTCCAAGCCAACAAAAGAAGAGTTTCTTTTGGTTTTGAGTTGAGAGGAGGACTTCAAAAATCAACGTCCCAGCCGGAGTTGTCATCAGGAGGCGGGTCCTCGTTGTCCTCTGGGAAGCTGTCGAAGTTACTTGTGTCGACTGCTGATGTGACCTGATAGAAATACAGAGGAATTATTGACGGAAAGACTAAACAAGAGGACAACACATGGATTTTAAGTGTGGGAAAATTACTAGAGGTATCAGCAGTGTGCACTTACATTAGGGATAATAGGAGGCGTCAATGTCCCCTTCTTCAAGCCCTCCCAGTTAAAGCCCTCAAACCATCTAAAGGAAAAACAGCATCACTTCGTCATTTCATAATTATGTTTTACTGCAGACTCACACTGCCCAAAATAAACAAACAAGGGGTATTTAGAGACATGCTTACTTGTGCTTTTGGATGTCTTTGACACCATTTTTCAAGTTTCCCAGTCGTTCAGAAGGATTATCCCTGTGGTAGACAAAAAGACAACATGATGAATCAGCACACAGACCACTTCAATTCGAACTTTAACTACTAAGAGCAACACTCACCTGCATAGCTTTTTGATTAGGTTGGCAGCATTTTTGGTAATTTTCTTTGGAAATTCAATCATGTCGATGCCTCTCAGGATGATGTTGTAGGTTTTCATAGGATCAGGGCCAGAGAATGGAGGGCTGCATAAAACAGGCAAACATCCATCAGTGTGCTTGTGCACTTAACTGTCACATTTGTCACTTGTTTTAAGAAAACAATAGATTTCTCTGTTGTTGTAGATGGTACTATATGCGTATACCATCACAGGGAATACTTTCACACTTTCATGGACATGCCCAGGCTTGTGTGTACCTGCCAGTTAAGAGTTCAAACATGAGGATTCCTAGAGACCAGTAGTCAGCTGAGATGTCATGGCCCTTGTTAAGAATGATCTCTGGTGCTACATACTCCGGCGTCCCACAGAAGGTCCATGTCTTCTTCCCAAACCCGATCTTCTTGGCAAAGCCAAAGTCGACCTGAGGAAAAGAAATATTTTGTTTTCTGTCAGTCAAGTCGACTTTGGATTCATTTCATACAGATTTGTCTGTTATTTGTATTAGATCATATTCATTTGTATGTGTAATAATGGTGAAGCTGGGAATTGTGTAATTATTTAAATATTACAGTTTTTCACTTGATGCTTTGGCATGATGGATAGAAAGAGTTGAGCAGCTGCTTGCTGCTCTGCCAAAAGCTACAAAGTGGTTTCTCCATGAGGGGAGAAGGGAATGGCAGCACCCCAAAAAACACAGAACCCAACTTAATGTCAATTATACTTTTTTTTATACTATAATTATACTTTTATTTACAGCCAGCATGATGGAAGTGTTCAGATTTCACTTGATCATTCATTGTAACATTACAGAAGGATGAGATTTCACTTGTTTGCACCATTTCTTGTAAGGGGTTGTAATCCCTTTTTGATGTCCTACCAGTTTGGCATAGCCTCTGTGATCCAATATAAGGTTCTCTGGCTTGAGGTCTCTGTAGATGATTCCTTTGGAATGCAGGTAAGCGAAGGCCTCCACCACACAAGCTGTGTAAAACCTGGTGGTTGAGTCCTCAAATGAACCCCTGGAAACACAGCAGGACAACAGAGCTGAACTGAAAACTGTGTGCTATCAGTAGTCCAGCAAAAACACCAACCAAGAGGTGTGCTCTACACAGGATTCCAATGACAAATTTGTATTAAAAGGTCTACTGTAGAGGATTTAGTGGCATATAGCAGTCGTTGCACCTAGCAGGCCTAAATTGTACACACTAGACCTTTAAGTGTACAGAAAGTATGTTTTTTCCTTTGCCAGTCACCTGCTATAAATATAACTAGAAATCTAACATTGTACTGCTCCGAAACTCATGCTGAGATATAAAAATGTAATTGTTCTCAAAGAGCTAAATGTGTTAGGCTCATGTGAACCACAGACGTCACTCTTGTGATAAACTGAAAACCCTGGAGGGAAAAGAATTGGAAATCTTGCACAAGAACATGGTTCAAATAACTGAGGCTTTAGGGCTATTACTGTAACTACAAACTCCCTGCGTGCTGTGGTACTTATATGCCACAGCTAAAACAATTCAGTCAGATCTGACCTGATGAGACAGAGCTTACCGGTCTCGAAGAATGGTCCACAGCTCTCCTCCTAAACAAGCTTCCATCAACATGTAGAGGTACTTGCTGTCCTTAAATGTTCTATAGAGTCTGAAAACACAAAATTGGGTGTTATCTCAAACAGCTTTTAAATGCAATCAATATAAATTATTACTTAAGGTGGGGAGTTAATATCTATATTGGCATCATTGGTACATCTGTATTTTAAAATGTATCTCAATGTCTGCTTTATAATGTAATTATTTAATTAACACAAATACATGCCACAGTTGCAGTCTATGGTCAGATATAATCATTGTTTTGTTTAGATTTTTGTTGATACTACTTCCAAATCCCAATGACTGAGAGAAAACTACCTTGCAGCTTAAGGTAACATCAAATGTATATAGATAGACAGTATAAACTGTACAGTGTAGAATAAACATAAAATTTGTTTTCTATCAGGGTCAAAAGAAGTTGGACAATTTTCCAACATATGCAGAGATGAAGGCAGAAGAAACACCTTGTACAGGTCACCAGAGTATCTCAGGAACATCACAGTTACTCACACTCATTGTGCACTTTTGGTACACTGAAAATTGTTTCCAACATACTTGACTTCCAGCCGAAAGGAAACCTTTATTAACATCAAAAAGAACCTGCAAGCTCTACCGAGAAAACCTAACGATGACCTTCTGGCTGTGAGGTAATTACTGATCCTTGTGACACGTGTGGCCTATACTGATGGATTATTTATATGGTGTTTCAGTGAACTTATTCAGTGGGTGTACCTCACAATGAAGTCAGAGTGGGCCTCCTGCATGATGAGTTTCTCTGAACGAATGTGCTCCTGCTGTCTTGTGTCGACAATGTGCCGCTTCTTCAGGATCTTCATGGCGAAGGTTTTGTTCTCATCACTCTTGAGCTGAACCTGCAGCGAGAAAGAAAAGAAAAAAGACGTTTAAAAAAAGGTCAGCCCGTACATTAACCTGCACAGCCTGTTAGACAACTGTAAGAAAGTAAAAAAAGAATCATTCATGTTACTGTCACAGTGCAGTGCCCCCTACCAGCTCGACACGACCGAAGCCACCAACCCCCAGAGTGTCGATGATGTTGAAGTCAGCTAGGTTAAGACTGAAGAAAAACGCGTTCTCTGCCTCGTACCTGTGGTGCCGGGAAGAGGGGGAAAAAAAGACAGAATGGGAACAGGATTAGAGATGAGATGAAGGATGAAAGAAGAGATAATCCACTTCCAACAACCTGAGTCAAAATATCCGCTCATTTGTTTGCAAATCTTAGAGGATTAAACTCATAGTAAACTATCAAGGATGTTATTGAGGATGTGGAGTGTATAAATAAAAGAACATGTGAACAGGATGTGTTTGAGTTGAGCCCTCTGGTGAACCACTTTGACCCCTCTTTGAACGCAAACCAGTTTGTCCCCATTCTTGATAGGAAAGAACAAAGATGGGACATCCGTTACATGAGCTGCTCACTACTGAGTCATCTCTGAAGACATGCTACCGAACACCCCGACATACCATTGCAGACCTGCACATGCTGGCAGCGGAGATTGTTTCCACGTGTCCATCCCTTATCCCCAGATGCCCCTTGTCTTCTGTGGTTATTGTTTGATCCAGACAGAGTTTCATCAGATCAGTCTCTGGATCAGTGGGCTTAGGACAGATCTAAACCTGGGCAGCCCTATCTGGGTCACTCAGAACAGACTATCACCTCAACGTCTGGCTTTTTCCCCATACAAAAACAGTACAGCTGTAAGCCAATAACAGATTTTTCAAAAAATGCAACTAGAAAAGAAGACTTGTTCAGATAAGCCAGCCATCCTTCTTTGTGGAGCAGCAGGGATTACGTTTATTTAAGTAAAGGTTAAACAATGACTCATACTGTTTGAATTTGATAAATAACATGTCAAATGAGACTTTTACTTTTGCCTTATTTCAGTCGAAGCTTATGTGGCCATTTGAGATGTGGAAAGAGATTTTAACGCCTTCAGATCCACCACATACATCAGTTACACTGCAAGCCGGAACAATAAAACCTTTTCCCTCAGCTGCATACCAGTGGGCACAGTGTTGGCACGTGTTGGCAGGTTACTGAGCACAATGTTTCTCAGAAACACATCATGTTACCAGGACAGTCAATGCTTATGTTTATTTGTGTTTATATAGGCACTACTACTAGCACGGAAGATTCACAGGTGATCCTTTCATCTTATTCTGCCCTCCCACCATCTGGAAGCCGGCCCAGAAAATACCCCAAATCCCAAAATGCTCTCTGCTTAACAAAAGGACGGAGACTAGTAACCGAGAGCACATGAATTGCTATGTGTGGTACAGGATTATTAATAATATCAGGGTGACTGACACGTGCACATATGTGGACTTATAAGCACACACACACACACACACACACATAGAAAAACCACAAAGAAAATTTATGAAGTGTTGATATTAGATGTTCAGGTCCTCTTAATGAAGGAGGTCTTGCCAGTTCTTCACAGGAATGAAGGGGTCATTTTACATTGTGTACATCATGGTCTTTTAAAAGTGAGTCATTTGGCCAGCAGATGGCAGCGTCGCTCCATTAGACGAGTCAAGGTGGGGAGTTTGTGATTAATAAAAACTACAAATTTTCAAGGCCCAACCACAAAATTAAACTATTGTACTAAGAAGACAATGGAAGAATCAACCCTTCTAGTGTTTTCTGTCCAAAAGATGAACTCTTCTTTACATGAATAGAATAAGACAACCATGAAACCAGCTGCAATAAATGGTAATCAATAGTTTTCTTTCAGGAAAACCACTTCCTGTCACTCCACGTCTCAACCAAGGACACACAAGGACACATAGGCTCTCTGGGAGTCGATGAATACTCAAGATATTTACTAAAGCGGCAACACAAATACTCATACTGATTTTCTTTTTCAGATATGTCCATGACTGAAGCACTAAACGGAATATGATACTGGCGAGCACAGCGCAGTGGGACTTAAAACACACTCCACCTTAAATAGATGTCTAAACCACGACCTTGAATGAAAACTAACACAGAGCTCAGCTGCATCCAAAACTGTAATGTCACCCTGGTTAGTTACAGAGTACATGTATTTTGAGGCCCCTTACATGAGGTTAAAATGACACGTTACTTATTACTCTTCATTCTATTACCAGCACTGCAATACAAAGTGTTCAAATGCGGGGTTAAGTAGCACCCTAGTGGGTGATAATCTGTATCAGTGAACGGATGAG
The DNA here is from genome assembly GCA_946959425.1 of Argyrosomus regius. Classification (NCBI taxonomy): domain Eukaryota; kingdom Metazoa; phylum Chordata; class Actinopteri; family Sciaenidae; genus Argyrosomus; species Argyrosomus regius. The sequence continues at coordinate 11,601,461 of OX336894.1, read as the reverse complement.
ATCATAAAAAATGATGCAATCCCCATGTGTCTAAGTGTGTGTGTGAGTGTAAACGTGTGAGAGAGACAGTGTGTGTGCTATTATCCTCATTTCCTTTCCTTCGGTTGTTCTTGGTCTAGCCTGACTCAAGGGAGAGGAGAGGCAAGAACAGCATCACTGACCTTAAAGCTGACTCTCATTAAATGCCAGTTTTATTTACCAGTAAATCCTGCTTATTGAACTCCTACATGCTGAGTCATACTGGGTCATATTTCCCCCATCAATCTTGAAAGAGTTTTCTTGCAGGACTGGCCGTGATTGGCAGTTAAGTGGAAAGTAAAGTATTTATACTCGACACAATGCATCTGCAAGTTTCATAAACTTAGATCTGAGACAGTTTTGACAATCTGAATAAAAGAATTTTATGACTTTAATATGAGATGAGCGGCGTGAGGGTAGACAGAGTCCAGGAATGACATGCAACAAGATCCCCGACCAGGGACTATTACAGTTCAAGGACTGAACTGTAATTTATAAGGTCACTAGGATGTCCTAAGTTTTTAAAGACTTCTGCAACTGCATTTAAGAGAATTAAGTATGTTCCAGGGAATTTAGATAATTCAAGATATGTTCTCTGGATTTTCCAATAAGATTATTTTACCTATAGAAAACTTATGGTAACAGATTTATGTAATTTATGTTTTATGCATTCAGAAGTACAAGTGAAACAGCTATACTTTGTATAGTGTGAAGCGCCTCCTGAAAAGAAAAGCAGCAGCGTGATCAAAACCAAAGTGCGCATGTAGCACATAGCAGGGAGCTCGTCTTTGAAGAAAAGACCTGTCAGCCTCATAGAGAGCAGCTGTAGATTGCTGTGTAGTTACTGTACTGCTGCATGGTGCTTATCCGCTGTGACCAATTAGAGATAGTTTCCATCGCTGTGGGATCCTGACTCAGGCTTTCCTCACCAAGAAACAAATGTGCTCTGCTGGGCGGGGAGCGCCAGCGAGAGACGTCACACACACACACACACACACACACACACACAGCAGGGAAAGCTACCTTAATCAGGGCGAGAATAGCTTTGATGTGACAGATTTCAGGGTGTGAAAAGAGAGATTGGCTTTCTGAATATTGTTGATAATAAGGTCACAATCCATGGCCATGCAAAAGTATGACTTCCCTTTCATTTGCGTGACATCAATCTTAAACTGGATTCCCTAAAGATGGGAGGAATGGGGTAGATAATGCACCCTACAGGTCTCTTTCTGTCACACATATCTGCTGGCAGAGCAATCATTGGTGGCAGTGAGCTGTAAGGGGCACCTGGCCAAGGCTGACTGCCAGAGACAAGTTACTGTACCCCCCCCCCCCCCCCCCCGTGATAACCGCCTCAGTCCTCAGTACCTCTGTCCAACACAGTAACTGGTGTTATGTTCTGATCTTTGCTGACCAAATTCCACTGACTGGCCAAAGCTGACTGACACTCGACAGTCCACTAGAAATCCAAAGCATCGGACAGAAGTCTGGTTTGCTTTGTCACCTGCCCCCCTGTCTCTCCTTGTCTATCCTCACTCCATCTATACTTCACATCTCTCTTTCCCTTTCTGCGGTGATAAGCTGCCCCTGCTCTCTCGCTCTCTGTAATCTGTCATTACTGGGTTCTTGTTTCTTCTCACCTTGACGCACAACATAGCACAGAATGAACCAGGTATCAGATTATGCCAAAATGTAGATGCCTGAACCCCAAGATGCCCACCTCATTGCCAAGGTGCCCTGTACCTTCTTTAGTGCTATTCTCTTGTTTCCATAGCGACGATAAACAGGGTACATATTAATTCCTCCAGAAATAGAGGTGGAGGTCATAGCCTCTGCTTTCTGGCCTGCCACATGGGTATTGTCTTGTTACATAACAGACTGAAAGGCACAATGCATTAATGTCCGGCCGAGAGCACTTTTCTTTTTAAAATGTTGAAGCTGGTGGGCAGTCATGATATGTTACAACGAGACTGCAAATTTATTTGCAAAAATTAATTGGTGAAAACAAAAGAAGAAGAAAACAAACATGGAGCATAAAGCTATGAAATACATTTGCATAGGGGGTACTTTAATTAATTCATGCATGCCAGTAAATTCGAATTGTCTTACTTGGCTTTGGCATCAGCATCCTCGTGGCCTTTACTGGACACATCCTCCAAACCTCCAATTAGGTGCTTGAATGAACTACAACACAAGAAAGCAAATGTTAGAACAGCACATGAGACTATTTATTTTGTTCATCTATCCAGCAATACACATATGAATGAATAGCTCATGGTTAGAGGAAGTAAAGCAGTTTGTATTGTACACTGAAGGTATAAGAAGATCTGTATAAGAAGCTGGTACAATATATGGCTAGACTGTCATAAAAAGCATTGCCAGTTACTATTAAATATTCATCAGTCTGCTTTTAGAGACAAGCCTGTAAAAATTGCTGTGAACAGAAGAGCAGACACATGTACCCCGAAGAGGTGTAAAATAGTGATAGCAGACGGGGGCTAAGTGGGAATTTTAGAGACAAAAGTAGAGGCTGTGCATAAATGTTTTAATGAATGAATAACTGAATAGAAAACATACTGTGCTCAGTAAAAAAAGTTATCAAATATGACAATACAACACATAATATATTATGTGTTATTATTTTCTGTTCTTTTTGTACTCAGGCTGTTAAATTATCCAACTGAAAGAAATTGGTTTAACCATGTTCGTTTCAGGCCTTGATAATAAAATAACAGTAATAATTTGTTCATTTTCCTATTGGATATAAAAGAACTTAATTATTTGTCCTTAGCATGACAGCAGAGGATATGAAATTTAAAGAAAGATTACAATGAGAATTATAAGCCACATAATAGGTTAACTCGCTGACATAAAATCTTCCAAAGTTGTACTCGTGGGGAGATCTGATACATGTAAAAATCCTAACGATGCTTCGGCTCATTTCTTTCTGAAGTATGGCTGCCTATGCAAAAGGCTCCAAATATCCGAGAAGAACAACTAACTGAGGCAGTGTTAATACAAGGCTCATCAAACTGTCAGCCAGAAGAAATAATACATCTGGTGTTTTCTCCTGTTGAGACCATAATGAGTGCTGTGAGCTGGGACGCTTTTCAAGCTGAGCTTTTCTTTAAATGTTTGGCTGCTTACAGTGTCTATTGCACTGAGTCGCTGACTCCCTACCGCTTGTTTTTATTTCCCACTGCCTCTATCTCCACCTTTTTCTCCAACACATCTTCATCTCACCACTTAATCTGCATGTATTGTTTTGATGCATCACACGCGTATGGACATACAGGAAATTAATAAATGCACACATAACAACAAGGTTTTAAATATTTACAACCTGGCATTTGCACCAAAACTGGCTTGGCTGGCTGACACACACTTGCACTTGCACTAGCTGATTTTGTGGGCTGTGACAGCATTAGCTATTTGTATGGCAGGCAGAGTGAAAAGCAGTGCTAATCACCTGTGCTGGATGACTCACTCACTATCCCCTCTGCTAGCTCTGAGGATGGCCCATTTGTGCCGGCCATGTTCCCTGAGGCCAGAGGGAGGCCCTGGGTAAGCTGAAACCGTCTACCCATCCTCCCCACGCCCCATATCCATCTGTTTCTCTATTCTCACCACATGATTTAATGCTAGAGACCGAGATGGATCAACATTATTCTTTTTTAATCATACCGTAAAAACATGATAAACATTGTAATGAAATGTCAAGCCATGTTATTGCAATAAAAAGAAAGCAGCAAATATTTGAGCTCAGATTAGTTTGAAGGGCAACATGCTGAAAAATCTTGTTTTGCTCTTTGATAATCTCAGTGAAAAAATTAGTCATTAGTCATTCTTGCACAAATCTAGCATAAATCTAATTTTTTTTACTGAAGTTGATTCAGGATTTAGGACGCATGACGTCATTTAACTAAGCACGTCCAAATGTCATGAGTTTGGCTGTTTGTCTCCAGAAAACATTTACATGAGAATTAAATGTGTCCTGAACATAGAAGCTGGATCACTTGAGAGCAGACATTCAAACAAGGCACTGCAGTGAAAGCATCATTCTGCCAGTGCACAAAATAAATCTCACATTTAATGAAATTATTAAACTGGATTATTTGGAATAAAGCTGACATTTCCAAGAGAGCATTGATGTTTTTTTTGTTTTAAAACTAAACACAATGACACTTAAATGTGAGACATCTTCTATCCACTAAGGTGAAGTCTTAGTAGCAGTAGTTGTCTAGCCTGTCCATAATGAGCAACGCAGAATTTGTGCGCCTTCTTTTACATGGCTGCTCACCAAAGACATACATTAAGTGGCCAAATTTCTTCTCAATGCTAAAGAAACAAAAAGATTAAAATGTTCATGCTCACTCTCTGTCGATGACTAGACAGGTGACTGCCTCTGCTGCAATGACGTTGGCTGTCCTGATGTCCTCCCTGAATGAAAAGATCACACAACACAGTCAGGCACAATAGCAAAAATGACACATTTCATCCAGTGATAACAAATTGTGAGGTCACTGTTAAATCACAACATTATTCAATTTATGTTTGATCAGAGGTGAGATGCTGGAAACAGTGAAAACTAAACACCTGTACATCAGTTACGTCTTATTCAACTCCATTCACTCCATAAATGACACATGCACACGATGAAATCATCACTCTCAACACACATCACTGCATGATTGGCATTACTCTTTATTATATTTGACATCACGTTCGTCTTCCTCTGATGATGCTTCCTCAGAAGAGTCACCCCAGTCGCATGAATCCTCTGAGTCTGTATCCCAAGACTCCATCCTTTGCTGTGAAAAAGTCCCACAGCGATAAGCTCTAACCCTGAGTCAGTGCGCTGCCAAGGGCAGCCCTCCAAAAAAAAAAAAAAAAAAAGACGTCTGTAGTACTTGGATATAAATCTCTAAATCAAGACCAGTGTTATCCTCTTTAACAAAGACTAAAATATTATAAAAAGACAAGAAATTCTTCAGGGGTTGTCTCACAAACAGATTATTTTATGCCACATCTTCAAAAAAGCGAAAAAAGGATCATACTCTGGATGAATTCCATATCCTGGCGGGTAGCAAATAAAAAGCTAAAACAGAGATCTATCTTAGAGAGTCGATTCAGTTCAACTGAAGTGCTAACAGTAACTGACAATCACTGTCTGTGTCTGAACTCAGACATACAGCAATCTATTTCAATGAGCTGAGGTGATAATTCCTCCTCATGCTATGTCAACTCCCTCTGCCTTCCCTCTTCCAAACACACACTCATGTGCAACCCCACCTCCTCGTGCACAAACCCACACACACTGCCTGACTCTTTCTGCTGACCCCTTTGAATAAAGGTCACAGCTGGTGGGGGAACAACACATTTTGAAAGGTGAGGACTACAGAGGAGAAGACAGCAAAGGAGAGGAAGGCAGTGTTTATCACGGGCATGGGATATATTAACAGGTGACTATTGGGGCCCTCTAGCTAGCATAGCACATACAGTATTTCATTCACCTCTGATAAGCTCCTATGAACTGCATCCATGATCTTAACACAATACTCTGGCTAACACCGCCCCACCTGCTCTTCTGTTTGGCCATGACAACATTCAGTACCACTTAAATAAGAACACATTCAGTATTAGTAACCAGGTTAATGGGTGAAAGAACAACATATGTCCTAGTTTGGACAAAGACACTGCGACACAGCCTGGTTGTTACTATTGATTATGTAATCATTAGTTTAGTAATGACGATATTGATGGCTGACAATCAGCGGAAATTAGTTGTTAAAGATAATAATTAAAGGAGAAGAGTATTTGGATTAGTGTACTTCATAAATGGAAACATAAGAGACACTTATAAATTTAAGCTGATGATTATTTAAATATTCAGAGGCTGAATAGGGAGTCATCTTGAACTGTTAAAGAATGTCGAGGCACAAATGCTTGTAATGTGCCAGCTGTGCATTTGCCAGTAACAATGAGCCAGCTGTAGAGTCGCTTTTCAAAAGCCATTCGTCGCCACTATTTCTACAAATGTACCTGCCTCCGTTGAGCTTTTTAATTCATGTCATATAGTGTATGTATCCACGGAGATAGTAGATATTATGTAAATGGTCGATATTTACACAAAAGCCAGCTCATTATGCAGATACACACACCCGTTTTCTCATCAGTGATAATGAACTACAACTACAGCAACACCATTTGTCTCATAAAAGGAAGTGTAGTTTGAAAAAAAAAGTTTGTGTCATTTACTAACCATGGTGATACAACAAAACAACACAACACTGGGCTATATTGAATAGTAGTTACGTAAGCATGAATCATCCTTAAGAGATCTCAAAGGTTTCATATTAGAGAGTGGCTTGTTACACCTGTCCCCTGCTGCTCGACTATAGCTGAGAAAAACAACTTAGAGTGCCATAGCGTTGATACTGGCAATGTTCTATGTGAAACATAATCGCCAAACAATATCTGTCAGAATGATTCATTCGCACACTGTTGAGCCTAAGTCATCCACTAAGCCAAAGATGGCTCTGCACTTGTTAATTGCGGCGCAACAAGAAATGCATTGGAAAACAGACACACACATACACACCCGCTCAAGCACAGACACACTAAAAGCAGCTGCATGCTGTGACTGGAATGTCCTTTGGACTTACACAGAAGGGAGTCTGTGGTGTTGATTTCCAGTAGATAGTTGAAATGAAACTGGTAATTTGACGGTGATCTGGTGTCCCAGGAAAGGGGGTTAAGAAAATAACATTCAGGCTTGGAGGCTGGGAGCAGGAGTAGCTATGGACTACAGTGTGGGAAGTAAAGCCGGGGTCAGGACAGGGGCAAGAACAAGAGGTGGCCATGGGATACACAGCCAGTCATTTGTGTTTCAGCTCTGTGACTGGGAGGTATTCAGGTGGGCCTGGTGTTTGAAACTTTACAGGTTAGTATCAAAGTACTTGAGTAAATGAGTGTGGCGGTGTTTGTGCAGCTTTTCTCCATTAACTACAAATAGTGCATTTTTCACATAACTGCAGAGTTTAACCACTTTCCAAGGCATACCATACATTTTTACATTTATGAATATATTTCCACTATTCCAGTTACTGGCTTCTAAAGACTGCTTTAAAAGCGCTTCCTTATATGTTCTTAATTTTTCAAGCTCCAGCATCCAAAGTTTAATTGTTAGCTGCTGAAAATGATTTCAGTCATAAGCCATGTCGTTAGAACAACCAAACATGGGCAGTGTGGAACATGTAACGTGGAAAGGATAGTCTCAAGTCTCAGATGTCTGAGCTTGCCACAAACACCTGAACACACTAACTGGGGAAACAGTGTTTCTCATGCCTTAAATTTATTTTAGCGGCCTGCTCAAAAGTAAACCGTTTGTGGCAGTTTGTATTTATTATTTCTCACCGTCAAATCTCTGCTTGGACATGCAGTTGACAGATGAGTTCGCCAGAATAGTACATACTGGGCACTAGCTGCATCTGACTTTCAATGCTTAATGCTGTTTTCAGCTCCCCCCCTTTGGGTACAAACACCTAAAATAAATGTTTGGCCTGTGGGAAACTCTGAAGGAACGGTTCATAGCTGCAATACAACACGACAATTGTGCATGTTTCCAAAAATAAAAAAAGGCAGCCTGGGATTCACTTTGATGAAATACTTCTCAGGCAGTCTCAAAAAAGGATCAAATCTTTGGTAGTTCCAACTATGATGCTGAATGCAATATCTGTATAAAATAAGAAATGCCTTCAGTCTAAAAGTCTAATCCATGCAGCAATGTAAAATATACAGATTATGCAAATGGAATTAATGCTTTTACTCATGGGGTATGAGCTGTAAAATGCTGAGGGTATGGCTTGGAAGTGAAGGGAGAGAGGCAATCCGACAAAAGTCGCATTCAGAGTGACGAGCATCCAAAAATGCAGCATTCAGTTCAATGAGGCCACTGTGTTGGTTCAGTATGGATACCGCCTTAGAAAATTCTGGAAAAAAAACCCCCAAAAAATACAGGGCCACCCTGCAAAATGGTTGAATTTGGCTCAACTCCTCCAGCAGCACAGTGCAGCAACAACCAACAGTGAATGCACTGACCAAAAAGAAATCTGCAAGTGCACAGAACAGGTAACAAAACTCTATCGTCATGCTCTGTTAGACTGAACTAAAGGCTGAGGTGAATGTACACGCTAGCATGGTCACAATATCAATATTATATGTTGCTGTTTAGCAGGTGTAATGTTTACCATGTTCATCATCTTAGTTTTGCATGTCATGGTAGCATGCTAGCTTTGCAAATTAGTACAAAACACAAAAGATAGCTGAGGCTGATGGGAATATTTTTGCAAGCATTTAATCATGAACCAATGTATGGGACAAGTTAAAAATGTGGCCTAATGATAGCACTAGGTGAAGGGTTAAGTGATCACCACAGTGATTGGAAATTATCCCGAGAGGGACATGAATATGTGTACAAAATGCTATAGCAATCCATCAACAGTTGTTTTAATCAAAACCTTATGGTGGCGTTAGAGGAAACATCAGCAAAGTCATCAGAATACATCATCTTGGAACCATCAATATCTGTACAGCATCTCAAACAGGACAAAGATATGATGTTTTAGCTTTCCTGTTTTGTAAAACCCTGTCAAAAATGGACTTCCTGGTTTGTTAGATGTTCTCACCAATACCTGCCCTAACATGCACACTAACACAGCCTCTCACTGTGATTTACCAGAGGGATATTGTTGGTCTGAAAGTGGTCTGTGACAGTGACGCCAATCACATTTCTGCCAGTGATATCACACAATTTCTCAGCCTCTATTGGAAAACCCCTACAGACAAACACACACTCGAATATTCAGTAGAGGTAGTCAGATCACACGTTGTGCTATTGATGGATCTACACCTCAACTGAAAACTCACACTTCACCATGACGGGAAGAATGTGACATGAGACCTGATTCAAACTGGTCTTTCTTTCCTGGAACATCCAGCTGTTGGGACGAGATATACAGTATACTGTATATTCACTGAGGGCTATACAACCCTTTGTAGAAAACATGTAATCCGATATTCCTTCAGCTGATTTATGACACGCATACACACCAGCACTCATGCAAGCTCTAACAAACCATTATGGCCTGCAGAAAAAACAGACTTTGATTTGTAAATATGTTATTCTCACAGATCAAAGGCAACGTCTTCAGATAGACAGAGTAGCCTTTGAGTAGGGGGCTATTGAGTTTCATGAGCAAGGACACACACAGTTAACTTCTAATTAGAAAGCTGGCCCTACAGAAGAGCCCTCTGATCAAAAGCCTTGGTCGAAGATAGCTAGAATCTCACTCATTTAAATTTGCGAGACATGCTTGACCATCAAAGGTGTAGCTGAATAGGCGAAGACACTCCAAGACAAAAGGCGTTCGTGACAACATATGATGATACCAAGCAGATGCCGAGGTTGGTGAGAGCACTTTGTTTTAGTGGGATATAGAAAAGATATGGTTTTCTTGATTAATCGAGGGATGAGATGCTCTTCAAGGTGCTTTGAAGAGCGGCACATTACTTGAATTCTCATTCTGGGAAACACTACAAATGCATTGACGTTAATATATGGATACATTAGAGGATATGTGTGATGAATCATGTATTTATTATATAGATATATATATAGGTTCCGACAGTACATGTGTGTGTGGACTGGAAGATTCAAGATACTTCGACACAAAAGTAGCACAGCAGCTCAGTCCGTTATAAATTAGTACTTTGTGTCAGGCTCTCATTCATCAAACATGTTTTTTTTACATCTCATTAACGTTAAAAGGATCAAATTTCTATTTGGAGCGACATACTCCTCCCACCGCCAAGAAATAAAGCTTCCCGCACCTCACATGTCCTACATGCATTTTAATGCCCCGTCATATTTTCTATCCTATACTCATTAGCTTTAACATATGGGGAAAGCCCAGCCATCTGTGCAACTCCAGCTGTCGCTTGAACGTCACATCTAGAAAGTTCCTTTTGAAGATAAAAAGATTGATTTGCAGTGTTTTGACAAGACATAAGCCGGCAATAATTTCTCACAGAGCACTGCTTTGATTCAACTTAAGCCTCTTTGCATCTTAAAGTGTTTATTATATGCTCCTGAGGTGTGATTGTTACTAGTCTAATTTGAGATGCTTTCACATTCAGCGGCCACAAGATGGCAACATCACCACTTTTTTCACGTCGACACCGTTGGCTATGTGCATGCACTCCAACGTGTGCACGAGTGCATATGTTTTCTGTCTCTACCTGACCACTCACAGCCATAATACACTTCAAACTATTTTCTATTTCTGCCCTCCCTCTGTTTTAATAAAACATTGGAAGGCACACAGGCATGACGGGAAACAGCAGGGGAAAAACATCACTTCAAGACACTGCTCTTTAAACCAGAAGCCATATAAAACATTTTTATTACAACAAAGTGTTCTTTCCGTGAAAGTATCTGAGTGCTTAGATGGCACTGGATGTTAGCAGTGGCCGTGAATCACTTTCAGTATATACAATCTGGTCACTTCAAACTTGCTTCATCTTCACAGCTAGAATGCATGCTCCTGGCACAGACCTACATAGTATACATGTTTGGAATGCCATGAGTTCATGGATGGCTCATATCTGCTTATTACACGTTTCTCTCTATTGATATAGTGTTAGTAGCAGCAACTATGGTCACGTATTCAACACAAATGTTTAAGCAAGACATGCAGAGAGGTGAAGATTACAGTAAGACAGCATGTAAGTGTCCTTGATGTTATGATGCTCGAGTAACCAAGACAGAAAGTGAGAAGAAAAGACAAAAGAATCTAAGAAGCACGTAGATAATATCCAAACACCAAACACCACTCACGATAAATGAGATTTTCCCTGTAGCAATTGGTGTTGCTGTGAGTTCATTGTGATTTCAACATAAACACTTTTTTCCCCCTTTTGTTTGGGGTAAAATTAGAGCATGTCACAATAATTGTATGTATTTTCATTTGTAGTACAAACAGGGTTGAAGCTGCATCTATACACATTCATTCAGTTTATGTATCAGCTACAAATACAATACAATCACTGAAATATTTTTGCTATCTTCCCATATTTTCAGTTGCAGAAAAAAAAGAAAGCATTTGGATTTCTATGACAGTTTGGACTTGTTTCTTCTGATCTGCTCAAACTTAACAAGCTTTCTGCGGTTGTGTGGCTGCTACAGCGACAGTAAATCAGGCCTAAAGTTGTGTAATGTGCGCAGGCCTCTCAGCGTTTCCAAACATTTAGCGAGTTATCGTGCCTCGCAAGAGGAGTGAGTGGTGGGAAGAAATAGGGACAGATAAGAGCTGGAGGCTGATTGATAGCAAATTAGATAGTACGGATACATGTTAAGTGTAAGAAGAAGAATATTAAAGACAGTTTGCAAGTGAAAATTAGAAAGGAAGTGGGTGACAGTGAAGGAGACAGAAACAGCAGGAGAGGAGAAGATTTAAATTGGAAGAGACAATGTTATTAAGAACAATCTTACCCTTGCAGGGCTTTCTCTCCAAACCAGTCTCCTTTTCCGAGGCTGCGCAAATAGACAGGCTCTCCATTGGGCAAGTCTTCCCTGGTCACATTAACCTGGTGAAAGAATGGAAATGCAGAAGGAGAAGGGTTAAAGAGACGAGTAGAGTGACAGGGAGGAAGAAGAGATGACAAATAACAGTATGAAGATGTGTGGTGAGTAATGTAGGTGAGATAGTTTCATTTGGGAGGGATAACATTTAATTTACACATCATTCCAAAAGAAACTGACAAGTAAATGATCTCTCAAGATGGCAGGTTAACCACACTGTTTCAAACAGGGGAGAAGCGTCGGTGTGACAGATATCTCTGTGCATGGGTAGTCTGTTACAAACAGGTGAAAGCCATTTCTGTGCAATCTGGGAGGCGACGCTGACCACTTCATTAGCCGGATGACAGGTGAGTGATGGCACTGTGCTGCTCCGGTAGACTTTACAAATCAAAGTGACGGCACTCGAGTAGATCTTAGAGGAAGTGAATGGAGACAGTCATTTCACCTAATGAAGGATCTTGTCTCCATCCATTAGTTAGTTCTGCACAGGTGTAGCAGCGTATCCAGCACTAGCATACTCCACTGCTGCCTACACCTGAGTTACAGGCTAATTATTCATGATCTGATATGATAATGTGGGAGCAGAAAAAAGCGAAGGAAGGAAGTGTTGGGCCTTAGAGAGGATAAAAAGTGGAGACAAAGGGCAGATCGTGTGTGTGTGTTGTGAAAATTTGGTGGAATGTCGTCTTGACAAAGTGCACTGGCTATGGTTAGATAGGGACAAAGTGAGGGATGTGAAAACAGCCAAGCAAAAGCACTGATAAGGTCAGGCATGTATGTCTTCGTCCAAGAGTGTGTTTGTGATGTAGTTGTGCCGACCTTGTGAAGTGGGTTGCATCTGTTTGGGGTCAAAGAAGAGTGAAAAAAAAAACACAGGAAACATAATGTATCTTCATCCTTTACAATGACACCTACATCCTGGACACGTCAACTCTTAGAAAATGCTGTGAACTCTGGGACTTTTTTGGTTACCAACACTCTCTCTCTTAAGCCATGTTTACATCTTACCTTTTGTGGATTTAAGAGAATTGTGTCGTTAACAAATGTATACAATGACGATACAGAAGAGGGGTAAAGTAAATACATGAACAAGTGAAGGTGAGAGACAAAGTGAAGGTAATATGGACCAGACAGTAATGTGGAAGGTGGAATGGGAAAAGCATAAAGACGATGAGGAGCAGCTGGCATCTAAGTATGAAAACACGCTAACAATTCAAAGCAAAGGAAACCCTACTACAGCGCAGATGCTGGATGAGACAGTGTGTCGTCTGTGCTCAGTGTGAAAGCCAGTGTCGATGACAGAAAGGTGAAATTGAAGTGACTTTCCGGATGCTCCCAATGCTGCTGCAAAAGATGATGAAAGAGGTGGCGCTTCTTTCTCTCCTCTCCCCTATCTCAAGATGATTGATGACAGCCAACCTCCACCCAAAAATACTACCACTTTCCTTCAAAGATAGGTGTCTTTTGCCAAGGGTGGCATGATGCCCCTACGTTGTGATGTCGTGGTGATTATTTTCGTGGTAAGCTAGAGGCACTGTTCTCACCTTTCCTTTACTGATGATGAAGAAGGTGTCTCCTCTGGCCCCCTGTCTGATGATGTATTCTCCATCTTCATAATGTGTCTGTCAGGACAAGAGAAGACCAAAGTAGAGGAGAGTTATTCAGTACCATTATAATCCTCTTGTTTCCTTTCTCACATTGGGATTGAGACACACCAGAGAAAAGGCAACTCGTCAGAGGAAGTAAGGCTGAATTGGGTGCAGTGTGATTGATACAAATTAGTTGTTTTTTCTTACAGACTGGCAAGTTGCCCAGGGTGTTTTGTGTGCTTTCTACCCACTACTTGCTTGGATATGCCCTGGGACCTTGAATATGAATAAGCAGGTTAAGAAAATGAGTGAATAAACGAATGCTCCTGCAGAAAATCTGAAGGAAAATCACATTTCCTTTCCAAGTGTAGAATTCATACAGGATATCCATCAAATCATTTCCTATACCCAGTAATCCTGTTAAGTGCTGTGGGTGCTGGAGCCTATTCCAGCATACATTTAACAAGATATACTCCGGACTGGTCGCCAGTCTTAACGCAAGACTAACGGATAAATAGAAAAACACTTTTCCACACACATTCATGCTGAAAATAACCTTCAGTGCTGGATAAAGAATGCATTTGTTCCAAGGATGTTATTTCTTACATGGTAGTGATATGTTAGACACTCTATCTGCCAGTTCCACGTGACGACCCCTCTATCACTGAATGCCTCTCAGACATATCTACATGGATGAAGCAACAGCATCTACAGCTGGATCTCTCAAAAACTGAACTGCTGGTCTTCCCAGCCAAACATACTTTGCACCATGACTTCAACTTCAAAACTGACTCCCTAGCACTCGCCCCAACCAGGGTAGCTGGTACTTGATTACTGTAACGTCCTCCTGACTGGCCTCCCCACCTGCACAGTGAAACATTTGCCTGGTCTTCATTCAACCTAAAAGTGCACATGTTACCATGCTGCTCAACGAGCTCCACTGGCCCCCTGTAGCAGCCTGCAAAAAAAAAATTGCTGTTGCCTACATGATTGCCTTGTAGTCACACCTTTACTTGAATGTCCTTATACAGACATATGTTACCGCCTGACCGTTGCGCACCTGTACGCTCAGGGAAATCCAAACTTTTCTCGTTTGTTGTTCCCCATTGGTGGACCAGGGGCGGGGCTAGAGGGGTGGCCACCGCTGCTGGAACCAGATTGGACACCTCAGGTGTCACCCAAGGTGAAGAGAAGTGAGTCAATCTCCATAGGAGGCCGTATTAAAATGCCCAGTTTCACAGCAGAAATAAACATGTTTACAGCCTGGTTCACACAACAGTTTTGGTCTCTATAGATGGTTTTCCTGTTCATGACAACGGTGAGGAGGGTGAGGTTTTTTTTAACTCACCCATTCAGATGATATTGCAGAGATGTTGCACATAATTAACAGAGTGACCGCTTGATTGACAGGTACATTACAGATGGTTTATTAGAGCACCCAGGCGTCATTCGGCCACCTCAGGTCCGCCGATGATCCACATCTTTGCCAATTTATAGACTAGATGGGAGGCAGTAGAAGCAGTACATCCAGCATGCCGGCAGCCAGCGCCACATGTTTTCAACTTCAAAACAGCTTTCCACCTTCAAATTCTCCTGAAGTGCTACCCGGCTCTTCAGAAGGTCCTCTTATCCTAACACTACCAACAACTGGACCTGCTAAATCTATCCCCCTTCAACAATGGTCACTTGATCCTATGTGAGTAGTACTTATGCTGCACTAACATGTCCTTGTCACACTGTACCTTGATTGTTTCCCTTTTTGTAAGTCAGCTAATATGTTGTGACAAACCTCTTGTGCTACGGCCAGAAACATAGAACAGAAAGCAGAATTAGACACTGACTCTAACCCCGATAAGGGGTTGTTTTTCATAATACAAACTCTGGTGGGATTTTCACTTTCCCAGCAAAACACACAATGCGCTGCATTTCAGACCACAATTTTAGATTGAAGACAGAGCTCTGTGTTTGCTGTTAGCAGATTCTACACTGCATCTGCCAGGTTATTGTTCTCACTCCATTTCACACAGGAAATATACCTTACACGTTACTTCACACTGAATGTGATTCATGTCTGCTGTGTGTCACTCAAAAGCAGAGTTTCTTTTTAATAGTAGACTGCAGTTATATTGTTAAGTTCAGGTTTATTTATTTGAATGATGTAGTCCCTTTTGTCTCAAGCGTGTCTTCAAGGAGACGGAAAAGAAGGGGTTGGATCTAACTAATCAAAAATCAATCGCGGACCTAAATGATCTATTATCGTAGAGGACAAGACATAGGACAGCATGATGAATTTAACCATTATTTGATCCAGCACCACCAACCTATAGAACCTCTGCACATACAGGGAACATTTAATTAAAAAGATAGGAGAGTCAAATGCCACTCATCACTGATTGGTTGTTTATTTTAAACCAACTGTTTTAAGGTTTTAATTATTTTAGAGTTAATTTCGAGTTTGCTTTGTCTATTACGCTGATAATGCAAATTCAATCAAGTTCCCAACACCATATCTCCTTCAGCCATCATTGCAAACACAGGGTACATTTAAAGGCATGTCTAGAAAGTCCTGAAAAACATGTCAGTTTCACAGGGTTGACATTGTTGTGTGCATTCTTTCAGCTCACTCACACAAGCCTAAAAGATTATCTCATTAATTTAATTGCTGGGAAATTAGTTTGCACCTTTCAAATGGCCCCAGTCAAAGAGGATTTGATCACAGGGATGTGAAGGTGGTTTGATAAGGTCACTACCCATAAGGGAAAAGCAGAACCTCACCTACCTACCAACTTGATATCACAAAATTTGAGCTCCACTTTACACTTTTCAATTCAGCCACTGACACTGTTTTGCTGTGGGTGATATAACTGCTGCCTCCTTTTGATTTACTTTTCCATGACCTATTTTCTTTTTCTTGATAGAGTTGTCCTTCAAGAAAAAGGTTGTTATGTGTAAGCCAATAGATTTCCTTTTCTTGCTTCTCCTGCCCTTCAGTATCCAAGCTGAGTGTGCCTGTTGAACCTGAGTGTCTCTCTTGTGTTACACTGTTAATCCTGAAAACCTTTTACATGTTAGATTTTTGCCATATCACCAATGTTACTTAAACTACATACAGAAATGTTCCTTACTGTGATGGTGATTTTATTTGTTATACCATGGATTTCATTATTGTTCATAGTTATCATCCATTTTCATTACAGAACAGAGAAGAAGAAAAGGTTAGGATGTTAGATGTTATTGTTTTAGGTTCAGTTTTGATAATATGATGCAAAGAAACACTTACACAATGTAATGCAGTCTAACACAGTGTTTTTCAATCCTGGTCCTCTGGGACCACTGCCCTGCATGTTTTAGATGTTTCCTCCTCCACCACACCTGATTCAAATGATCAGCTCGTCATCAAGCTCTGCAGTGGCCTGATAACGAGCCACTCATTTGAATCAGGTGTGTTGGAGCAGGAAACATCTAAAACATGCAGGGCAGTGTTCCCTGAGGAGCAGGATTGAAAAACACTGTGCTAGCACATACTTAACAGAAATTTAACTTCATGGTAAGTTCATGTTACCTGGTTTTACTGCAGGAGGTGAAACAGCGTAGAAAATGGCACACTTAATGTGCTGTTATCTTTGCTGTAGGTTCAGTGTTTGGAAAGTATCTAATCACAAGTTTAAAATTAGTCTGTATCCAGGATCCTAAGAGTAAAAATGATCATCATAATGCATGGCTGCTTGTTTGGCAATTTATTCATTTTTATATTGAACAACTAATGTACTGTATCTAGCTAATTAAAACATATCTTTCATTTGCAGGCTACACAACTATAAACTCCTGCTGAATCATTCCTCAGGGTAATTCTTAAGATTTGAAATGTCTGCCACAAGTCTACATAATTAATGGCGTTCTTTTTTTTTTCTTTAAAGCAAAAGGATCGGGAAATAATTTCTCTTTGTTACTCAACACTGGCATTGAATAATAAACGTACTGAATTCAACATATTGAAAGCCTCAATGTTAGCAGCACACATGAATGAAAATGTGTTTGCATAACTAACATATGCTGAAGTGATTGTCAAAACAAAGTGGTGTGCTGATGGGTAGAAAATATTATATTGACACATCTCAAAATGCACACCGTGCAAAACTGCAATATAAATAGCATACCAATGATTCTGGGCGTTTTAGGCCATTCATAACAAATTGCATATCACAACTGCCGTCAATTTTGTGAACCATGCTGCAGTGTTTCTGTTTTTTTTAATGTATTTTTCTGATGTGCAGGCAGCCATTGGTTTCTATTTGTTTGCAAACTTGGCTGAGTTTTGTGTTCCACCACAGTAAACATCAAGTCTGCATTTATTTTCATTTACGTAGCATTATTGTTATGACATAATGCAGTGCGGACCACGTTAGAATAATCTAACTTTGAAAATATTTTGTTTGCTTTGATGGATTACACAACTCAGAAATATTATTATAATATAAAGTATGAATGCCACAAAGAAAAAGAAAAAAATAGGTTACTGTGTAGGATTTAGTGGCACCGAACAGTGAGGTTTCAGATTGTAACCAACTCAATACCCATCACCTCACCCTCCCCTTCTAAGTGTGTAGAATAAAATGTTTGGTTTGTCTGTTTTTGGCTACTGTAGAGGTAGAGCGGGTCATCCACTAATCAGATGATCAGTGGTTCGATCCCCGGCTCCTCCAGTCCGCCTTTCGAAATGTGTCCTTGAGCAAGAAACTGAACCTTAAATTGCTCCCAATGCTGCACCACCAGTGTGTGAATGTGTACAAATAGGTGAATGAGATATGAAGTGGCGCCTTGAGTGGTCGAAAGACTAGAAAGGCGTTACATAAGTCCATTTACCATTTTCACCTGAATCTTACACACTGGACCTTTTTAAGTCTAAATGGACGTCAGCCTATAATGCTAAATAAAATGGATGATGATATGCCTCATCTTGCCTAGATTGTTTGAGCACACATTAAAAGGCAATAACTGCTCTAAAATCCCAACTGTGCACACTTTGTCCCCCCTCCCCAACCCCCAGTAAAATCTTCATTATCTTTACTCATTGTATTCATTATCTAGAATATCGTTTCATTCCCCTTCTGGCTCCCACCTCTCACTGCAATAAAACGAAGTAAATGTATGGAAATATATCAAGACATGTGGAGTATAGGCTTTGTGCTGCAGATGTCAGGCTTTGGAATAAGACATTTACCTCCTCAAGGACATCTGCGAGCTTGCTTAGAATATCTTCCTGCAGGCCGTGGAATGTGGGGACGCTGCAGGACAAAGACAAGAAATGGCTTTTAGACAGAAAATAGATTCATGCACAGCCGTGATCAAGGCTTTTGTGGTTGTCAGACAAAAAAAGATGTAGAGAGCAGTGTAGCTGACTAGCTGGCAGCTGTATGTATTAGCTTTGAAACACTTGACCAGAACTGAAGCAGACCTGTGATCTGACCTGACAAGAACACATGAAAACCAATATTATGCTATGAGAGTTGGCCTGTGTACTGTATTACAATTTGTGTATATATTTCAGCATGAACTGGGCTGCGTGTCTAGTTACACGACAGGGCATCAGGTCCTAAGGTTGAATACACCAGTATGAGGCTTTAATGTTTGTTCCGTTTGCTTCCCGGCAGCTTCAATGAACGTTATCTGCCTGTTATCAAGCCTACTAAATAAAACTGGTCCAATGTTTATCAAGGAGAAGAGAAAATAACCAGTGTTGGTGAACAAAGGACTTATCTCCCCATATCATCTCTCTTTCTCTGTTTCTCCATCTCCTTCTCCCCCCTCATTTTCCATGCTTTATTACAGTAATCTAAACCATCTTGTCTCGGCTCTCAACCCAGGCCCCAGCCACTGTGCTGATCCGTGTGTTGCTGCTTCCTCGACAGAGGCACCAGCTAATCAGCTGGCCAGTGAATGGATGACCTTACTCTACATGAAACATATGGCGTTTCAGTCCCTCAAGCTGTGAGCCTGTTGACACAGCCTCTGTTGTAGTAAATTTCCGATTCAACATCTTAATTGTGTTGTAGCAAATTAATTAATAATACATGGCCGATGGGGAAATGCGGTTTCACTTATATGGTACTTTTTGCTCATTTTAAACATTCTGACATCATACCACTCATGGTGCTGAGATTGTGAGTAAAACATGAGATAACCTTTAGGTGCAAACAACTAGAAAAACAAACTATTCATTGATGCCTTATAGCTAGACTTTAATCTAAAGCGAAATGGGGCAAAGGTTTGACTAATAGCTCACCAACCTTAAACATATTATTTCCCAACAGTATGCATTTATAAACCTCTGTGATGTTTGTGAATTCATTAACACTACCCTTGCTGTTCTTCCTAGAGAAATGTGTGACTGCTTTATAGTTAATAAATGCTGGAAAGAGGTTGTAAAAATAAAAAGTCTTCACAAGCACACTCACTTCCCGTATGCAATACAATGTGGGATTACTCAGTTTTTCATCTGTGTTCCTCCTCCACAACTTGTGAGAGCAAATATGTAATTTCACAGCAGTTAAAGAGTGGGCAGAACACTCACAGGGACCAGCATGTGTTTGTTCTTACGCTTAAACTTCAGCTTTTATTAGATCAGCTTCTAGGAAACAAAACATTAATATCATTATTTACATATTGTGAATTAACAAATGTTGCTATAAATCTCTGATTTCCCCCCTAGACACTCCTTTACAAACTAAACACACAGAGCGAGCCCAAACCAAGCAATATGTACATCTATTAAATATTTACTTATCTGTTGGACGGTTATGCAAGAGCTGCTTGAGAAGCTGTACTACAATACATGCTCCCACACTCACACACAGATAGAAGTGTGTTGTATCTTTTTCAGTCAAAGCCATCACAAAAATAGCATCAGTCTCAGACATGAAAGTAAGATTAATAGTTTTATTTTTATTTGGTTGGAAATATATTTTCACTACCGTACAGCAAGGAGTGAAGTGGCTTTATTGTGACTGACCTGCAAATGTCAGACTGTTATGCAGGGAGATAGTCCTCACCAGAAAAAGACAGTGTTTATTATCATAGTGAAATGCTTACATCTACATGTTATGTTTCCCTAACCTGCCATATCTTGCATGATTGTCCTCTCTCTCTCTCTCTCTCTCTCTCTCTCTCTGTAGCAAAGGCATGTATGATACTGTTGTGTTGCTGCAGCCAGTATACTCTGTTGGAAGTGTCTGTTGGACAGTCAACTAGCTTCCCTTCCTTTTAACTACATCTTTCTGATGTCGGATTAGGAGGGACTGTGTCCAACCATTTTTATAACGTTCTGAAACCGACAAACCGACATTCACACCCACTTCACGCTGTAAATCGGCAGCTGTGTGGAGTTGTGGAAGGAGTCAGGGTTTGAACCTCTTTTTCAGCCCTCTTTTTTTCATTTCTTACACAACTATTTGTGAATATCTGAGTACGACATCTCTCAAAATCGTCTCGGAATGATATCTTATCGTATCTCGCCCCTCTCTCTATGATGGCTGGCTTTTCACTCCGCCTTCCAGTGTGACCATTCAGGACAATATGTAACATTTTGTACCAACTAGTTCTAATCGACTAAACCTCACATCCCTTATGTCTACAGGAAGAGATGAAAGTGGCTGACCTAGTATGACTTTGACATCAGACATTAAGTCCTGTCTTCTCTAAAACAGTGAACGTTGATATCATGTAACAATGTCTGTTATATTTCTTTATACTTACCCCTGGAAGTACCTTTACCTTAAAGGTTGGAGTAATTTTGAAAGGTATTGACATGTATGTCAGAAATGTTGTGTTTGAAATGTCTAGTGAAAAGTTTCCTGTGCTATATTTAGCCTGGAAACAATTCTGTCAAATAGTATCAAGAGTCTGATCATGTGATCACGGTGACTCATTTTCCCAAGCAAAGCGTGAGCTTATGATTTGTGAACTACAAACACGCAAATACAATAGTGTGGATGTGTGAGACTGAGTGAGAACTTCAAATATCAACCCTGAAACTAAGTGAAAAATGGAGTAGGCACATGTAACATAGGGAAGATAATTAATCATTTTCATAATTGGCTTGATGAAGACCAAAGTGGATGATCGAAAAACAGGAAAGTCGAACAGTGATTTATACTGTACGTGCACCTCATGCATCACCGCACACTGCTCTGTCTTTTGATGAGGCTTTCTTTTATGCTATACTCGACACTGACACAAAAAAAAAGAGCGTGCAGGCCTTTTAAGTGATAATAGGCTTCTCTATAGAGAAGTGGTTAGGGCACCCGGTTCTCTGATACAGACAGGGCCATTAAAGAAAGATCATATAGATACATGGTATTTTTTCACTAGAATGAATGACCTTCAGTGACGCACAAGAAATTCATGTGAAGATATATCATTTATTAGCCAAAATGAGAACTAAGGAATCTTTTGAGAAACGGCTCATACATTTTCTCCTGAATTCATTTTGTTAATTCATTCATTGCATTTCAGATCAAAGCCCTATTGAGACCATTTGTCTGTCATTGTGGGACAGTTTCCACCCCCCACCGGATCCTCACCTTTTCAGAAACTCCATATACTCTGTGTGCTTGATGAGACCCGTCCTCATCATGATCGTCTGAAAACATTGTCGGTCGATGGCCCACAGCTTCACATTTGTTAGAGCTGTAAAGAACACAGATAAGCAATGTCATTAAAGTCAGTTATTACCATCAGGCGATCAGAATAATAAAGCAGCACATTTACGCACAAATGCCTTGCAACAACTTTGTGCTTTCTGCATGCACAATATAATAAATATAGCGAATATCATACACACTTTAAAGCTTTTGAATCATAGAGGTATGTGTGAGTGAATTTAAACAACAAAAAATTGAATTCCCTGCTCAAGTGAAGTATGGTGGAGAAATCTGTGAACCTTTAGGTTTGGTCGCTCTTTTAGGGGCAATAACTGACATCCAAAAGTTGTCTCTAGCTTCTAAACAGGCCTGCAGAGCAAATTGGAGGTATTCTAGACAATTACTCTTTACTCAGCAGCTGGAGTTAATTGGTATTTTTGAATAACTTGCATGGATGGCTTGCTTCAAGTCATGCTGCAGCATTTTAATTGGTTGAAGGTCAGGAATCTTACTTGACGATGCCAGTGTTTTGTTTTGTTTTCTTTTATCAGTTAAAGCCCTTGAGTTACTGATTGCTCTTCGTGTTAAGGGCAATTATCAAACTGTGCAACCAAAGTTATGTTAAGTCTAAAATCACAAACAGCTACCCTGATATTAGTCTGTACAATTTCCTGGAACAATTTAGAATGAATTGTTCTTTCAATGATTACAATCTGTGCTGGCCCCCAAGGCACCATCTCCAAACCATAATACTCTATAAATGGAGTAGATTGAGGTTAAAGTGTTGGTATGCACTTTATGGTTTTTTTCTGTTTAAATATAGCACTGGAGAAATCTTTGCACAATACACAGCCTATCAAGAGCTGTAACTCATGCTAAATCTTTCTTTTTTTTTTTTTCATTTTTATGTCTGGCTGTTGATTGATGGAGGTCTGAGTCTTTTGAAATTCCCTTTCTTGCCATTTTCAGTGTTTTGAGCCTCAGCAGCTCCCTTTTTTGAAGACTGAAGAAAGTGACAGAAAGTGAGCACAGGGAGAGGGGCGATGACATGCAGCAAAGGGCATCAAACCGCTGGGGTAAGCACAAGCTTTTCCACATGGGGAACTACCAGGGCGCCCCTGTTGTACTTTTGATCAGAGTGTGTTTCACCTGGACAAATCTCTGTTGTGAGGAGCAGACTCTGTTGGAACCAGGCCATGTGGGTTTTTGTCAGAGCAATGGACCGCTAACCCACACCTGAACGTCATTATACTTCCCCATTCAACCCCTTTTCATAGAAAAGGCTGGGGTGTTGGGGCAGAAACGTTCTAACATATTACCTCTTGTCGAGTCACATTGACTTCCAGAATTCAGTGCTTCACTTTGGTAACAGTTTATGATAATTATTTCAAAATGACATCTCACAATTGCTAGTATCATTATCTTTTGCAAGAAAGGCTCTTATTTCGACTCCAGCCTTTCATTTCTGAAGTTGTACAGTCGACTGTGAGGAGAAAGAATCCGCTGTCTGACCCCAAAAACAAATCTGGAGATCCTCTGGGAGCCTTGCATCCACAGGGACATGAAGTAATATTAGAAAAAATCATCAGATAAAAGTCAGTCTGCTTAATGTTTTATTTGCTGCTTGAGCTTTTCATTCTACCTCATCCTTTTAGTGTGACACTTCTTAACAGAGTTTTAAAGATTTGTCAATAACAATGTGGCGTTTATTGATTATGGGATCACATTTTTCTCTCGCTGTCCTCAACAGTGTAGGCTTAGCTACTGAACAGCACTTCTGCAACTGATGGAGAATCAGCGTGTCACTTCAGGAGGATGACTGTGCCTGCAGTTTAATGGGCATTCCCTAATAGCATATATCTGATCGTCTCCACTTGATAAATGTGTTGTTCAATCACTCACACACGCAGCACCAAACCTTGTTTTCTATCTCTTTGAGTACAGAGGATTTAAATATTTAAACTTTTAAGTACGGATAATGGATAATGTAGACAATAAAGATTAGGGCTGAAATGTTGCCAGTGATAATCTGGCAAATAGTGGTCATTTAATTTGGTCATTGGCTCAAAGAGCACACATACAAACCTGCGCTAAAACATCAACTCATATACTCTTCGTATTTATGTACATATAAATACACATAAGTGAGTGACTAACAAACCCACAGACACTACACATCTTTTCCGTAGGCCAAGAGTTTGGCAGCACTTAAAAATAGGGCCAAACCACAGGAGAAATGCCCTCATTAAACAGACTGTTTTTAGTTAGACACTTTCTTGGAGCAGGAAACCCCACACAGCTTGACATTAAAATGTATACACAGATGTGCGGATACGCAGAAATGCAGATATCTTGTGCATCCAATTCTTCAATGTAAACACACATGTCACTGTGTGCACATACACACAAATAAATTATTAAGCAATCATCTGACACAGTAAAACTGTAAGCACTGTGGATTGAAACACGTTCTACATTTCTTCTCCTCTTTGCAAGCTTTCCAAAGCAAAAATTCCAATCATACCTGGATCTAGTTATGTCTTATCTAATCATAAAGGTCATTTCTATAGAGGTGATGTGGACAAACTGCAGTGTAAAGCCAACAAAGCTGGTATGATAGGTCTAGAGAGAAATTATTAGAGCGGCCTTCTAATTTGACCCTGAAGCAACAAGAGTGGGAGGTTAGATGTCACTGCCCACTATGCAGTGTGCAATTGAGTGGTTTGCCAGAAAGTGGGAGTGTGGGGCACTGGGAAATAAGATATGTAGGGAGCCTGCAGCTCACCACGGTAGGTAAGCGTATTATTCGGAGGCTTGACTAAATTGTGGTGAGACTCTGGGAGCTAGTTATCGTGTAGTGAGAGTGCAGATGAATGTCTTAATGCTCATGGGTTGCCGACCATTAGCTTCACAGCTTTCTGGATACACATAACACCCCAGGCAGTGCTAGAGACATGCAAGGACCAATCCTTCAAAACCTTTCACAGTGAAAGGAAGAATTGGTCAGTTCCAATGGACTGTAAATGCATGCAACATGAGACCCACAAGTGTGTACTGTATATACAGGGGGTGGACAAAAAAAAACCCAGAAATACCTGTGCTATTTAATGCAATCAAATAGATGCCTGACAGTAATTACTACCTGAAGGCCAGTTGCTCCAGATTGCATTATGTTGTTGTTGCATCATCAGCTGCCCAATTCATGTAATGCACATCATATGCAGTACAATATTTTAGCAATAATCTGCGAACATGATCATCAGAATTTGTCAAAACAGTCAGTCATATATGTTTAAGTTTAAAATCCATGCATCCATTCTCTTTCAAAAGGGTAAAAATGCTCCAGTGCAACACACATGAGCAGCATTGCAAAGTGTCAATGTATTTGAAGTGCATCAATTGACACTCATAGCATACGTGCTAAAAAAAAAAAGCAAGTAGGTAAGATACAGTCTCTGATAAAATTGCTGCTTTTAAAAAAAATAAAATTGGTTCTCTCTGGTTGATGCTGCAAAAATGGCCTCTTGATGTGTGCCACCATTGTTAGGGCTTACATAGAAAACACTGGGTGCAGGTGTTTTTATGTTTGTAATATGCAGCCAATGTGTTCAGTACATCTCAAGTATCACATTGTTAGAGTCATTTCAAGCTGTTTTTTATGTGCATGATGTAAAAAATGTCTAAATTAAAATCATGTTAACCTCAAAATCCCTGCTGACTGCTGTTTAACACCTATTTTCTTTTTGCCCCTGAAAGCTCTTCTAAATTGAATGTAATCCCACCTCAGAAGAAAGGATGGCTATTCATAGCCATGCCGCCCACAGCCAACCCACGTTATCATTGTCATTTGCTGGTGCTCCTCCTTTCCTTCCTTCTCTTTAATGCCATGAATGTACAACCTTCAGTTTCTCAATACAATCAAAACAATATATCAACAATGTTGCTTGTAAATACTATAAAAACTGGATAACTAGCTTCTCTGACCACAAAAGAGATGATCTGTGTTTAAGCCTGAGGAAAACAGTTAGAGATAATATACATTTGGATGTTGCCAACAAGACAGAATACACGACACGGCATGTATGCGGAAGGAGTCACTCATTCATTGGACTGGGTCATAATTCATTGTAACTGAATTTCAGCCCAGGGCATTATGCAAATGTTCCATGTGTGTTTGTTCTTGTAATCTAATTTTTGCTCATTAAATTATATAAATATAGGACGAGATTTTCTCTGCACTCTAGTCATGACAATTTATATCCAGAGAGCGTGGGGTTTGAAAACATAAAAACTTTGTGCGTTACTGTGACTGTAATCTTGATTTCTGTTCTGAGCACTGCTGGTTTTAATGGGGTATTAAAGTGACTCGAAACAGTCTGCCCCATGATGATTCAGCTGAAGTATAAAGCATCTGCCATTTGCACAATTCCTTTCCAAAAGCACCACAGGGCTGCATGAAAGTGGTACTTAAATAAAGATTAGGCCAAAATCTCAAGCAGTGAAGTGTGCATGAAAACTTGTACACTCTGATGACAAGAAATATATTTGTTAGTAACGTAGCATTAACACAATATAATGTACTGTTCAATATGTATACATTATTTGACAGAAAATAAGTTCCCTCACTCTCTCACCATCTGTCTAGTGGAGGTTGGGAAATCTGTGTTTATTTCCCTCCCACTGTTGTGCCTGTAGGTACGTTTTCTAGAAAAGAAACCTGCCAAAATAAAAGTATTACAGATGATATGTATTTTGACAACACTATATTATTTGCAGCAAAGTCTTTAGTTGTGATTGCTGTTCGTCTTTCTCTCCCACCTTTCCAACATTATGCCGTGTTAAAGTTATTGTCATGCGGCAACAGAAACGTGTTAGAAAAGCTCTGAAACATTAATCAACATGTGTCTTTATTGCTATGTTGGTTATTAGGACGTGCTCGACTGTGAATGATCATTTTAACACTTGTAGATGAAGCTGCGGGGGCTTTGCAGCTCTGGCAGAAGGAGTGGTGTCTCCAAACTAATTAGTGAAAGCACCAACCATAAGAATTTTCACTCTGGAATATTGTTGTAATGTTTAGGTTTGAGGACATTTGAATTTTCACAGTTTCTCACTGTCCTTCTAAAAACTTCTGCCTGCTCCTGCAACTTGACTTCTCTCATTAACATTTTCTCTTAAACTCCCCCTCCTCTGTAATATCTAAGAAAATGAGAAAATCAAGCATTGTCTATTCACTGACTCAGAGACATGCACACAGTCACATACGCATTTAAAGTCACATAGTCACGTGACCTTAACTCCTTCGAGGCTTCCTACATGTCTTGTTTTGGAAAGCGTTAAGAGAGCGATGCTGTCAGGGCTGCGAGGTGGAAGAGTGTAATCTCCCTCCCCCCCAAGTCATTAATAACATCAGCCAAGTCTGATTACATCTGGATGAGCTCTTTAGAGCGTGAGAAAGCAGGACAGGTCATTTATACCAGACAGTGTCACAGAGCCTAAAGACAAAGGAAAACATTAGAGGAATTCTCCTTATAATTATGGATCTAATTATTATTATTGAGGCTCAAAGGGACATAAGACAGTGTAGGAAAAACACATTAACTGAGCATGTCTGGCAGGAGTTAAAATGCGTAATAAATTTCTAAAATTCATATTCCAGCCTGGATAATTTGTTGTGAACTGGAGCATTGCATGTCTGTAGTTACGGTGGTACCATGTGCGCTTATGACAGCTTTCACATCTCAGTGAATCCCAACATAAAAAACGAACTGGCTTCATCAGATGCAGTCTCCAGCTGCCAGTTCTGCCAGTGCTCACCCCATGTGGGAGACAGGAGTCCATAGACTTGGAACAGCAGCTGCTTGAGAAATACAGAGCTGAAACACCAGTCATCCACCCACCATACTCACCTATGCTTTGCTGCATAGAGCAGTGTTTCTCAAACTTGTTCCACCACGTACCACCTCAGAAATTATCATGCTCTCCAAGTACCACCACCATCGCAGACATTAAAATGCAGTAGTCTAGGGTCGCCCAATTTAGCTTCAGACAGTTCACACAGGAGGCAGGTTTATTCCTAATAAGAAGATTATTTATTGTTTACTGTTGTCGAATCCTGAACTGAATCAGTAAAAGAATCAGAGCTAATTTGGTGGAAAAAAACTTCTGATCACACTTCTCTTCTGAATATTTCCCCCATCCCCAATATCTCCCCATCACATTTAGCTTGTAACTAACCACTGATGTATGTACGTGCTACAAGCATGACCATAACTACGTCTACAGCTAATATGGAAACAAAATAACAAAACAAAAAAGAAATGTAAAACTTATTTTGAATCACATTCCAGTGATCTCTTAGTTTTTTTTATTCTAAATGATGTAGTATTTCTTTTTTATCCTTTCAAGTACCACTATAGGAAGGTGGCGTACTACCAGTGGTACATATACCATAGTCTGAGAACCAGTGATGGAGAACAGAGGAGAACCCATGTTTTGTATCAGAGAATAACAGATTTAATTGTTGGTACGTGTTGCTATTTCAGCAGTGGTTATATAAAAAAAGAGTTTCATCTCAAAACCATCTGCTGTGTCCAAGAATATCCACCATTACAAATGAAAAATACACCTAGATGTGTGGGAGTCATAATATTTAATGCCATAAATCTAACACTGAGCACAGACAGGATACTCACTGTACATTTTAGTTGAAAACTTCCTGTCAGAGGCTGATTGAATAGGAGTATTCTTAAAAGCATGCTTTCAGCTGTCTCTGTCCTAGAGAGTCCCAAGTTAAAAACAGCATTCACCGCTCATCTCTAACATTAACAAACCTCACTCCCAACCTTTATTCATCAATTCTAGTTGATCTTGTTTGGAAGTTTATCATAAATGCGCACACATTTAGAAGACTTGAGTTTTGTCAGTTCTAAATAAGTATTCCATTATCCTGAAAAGAGAGCAGTCCATCTAAAGTTAGCCATGTGATTGCAGGTCTGCTAATGTTATTCATACCTGAAGGAAAGCAGTAAACACTGGACCTCATCATACTCTCTGATAGCATCTACTGATTAAAGGAATAGCTTCTCTAGATGGGCTGTGCCGTCCATGTGGACAATCTGTCATGAGGGGTGACGCTGTCACAACAAAGATCATTTGCATTTTCCCATTACCTGAAGCTATTTTAAAAACAGTGTTGTCACTTGAGGTTCCCTGTTTAGATTTCAAAATAAGTTTGAAGACAGCAGAAAGGACAGAGTATGCAATACTTTGCTCTACCTCTTCAAAAACAGAATTTGCAGACAAATATGTGAAGGACAAGGGGAGATCAGGGCCCTCATTACTTTGATGTTGAAATGTCAAGCAAGACACAAGTGATTTTCCTGCTGGTTATGTGCTGGTGCCTTTTGGGATGCATGTGCACCCAAGCCTTTGGTGAACTAGCTTAAATGATCAGTGTGTAAGATTTTGTGGCATCTAGCAGTGTAGTTGTAGTGAAAACCCTTCTTTCAACCGTGAAGGAGAAACTGTGGAACAATAAAATAAGAATTGTCAATTAGATGTGGGATGTGAGGATTTAATTGCCAGATGCAAGGTGTTTTGAATTAAAAACAGGATCCAATATGTTATATGTGTTGCCTGACTTCAGCCTCTTTTACCACTTTTGTTGTGATCTCTTCCAAAAAGTTTGTCTTCTTTTGATCAATGGCCTTTCCTGACTAAACCCTCATTTGTGCTAGCATTATAGATTTATAGATCACAGGTGGGTAAGTTACAAATGGGCTCCTAAGAACCTGCGTAAGCAATGTTTATTCTGCTCGTTATTTTTTATGAATCAAATTTAAGCATGTCGTCAAAAATGAACCCAAGTTCAAGTATGAATCAAAGAAGGTTTTTCTAAACGAGGCCCCTGGATACTCTGTACAGCAGTGGTGGTATATTTTATAGCACAATGGAATAAAAGGGATCAATTTGTATGAGTCACAATTAATGGACAAAAGTAGTACTGATATACATCACTGATGGAGGGTGTTAGGCCATGATAAAAAGTGACATTTCTCTGTGAGGAGGAGGTAATGAATGGTAGACAGAAGACAGAATGTGTTATCAGAGTAGAGCCAACTCTGTTAACACATTGTTCTTTTTAAAAGCTTTTAATCATCCCAATCAATTTGAACAGGCTCTTGTCCTTTGTTCAAAACATTTTTTCATTAAAAGAAATCATCTCTTCTTTTCTATACAGATTTAATTTCATGGTGTCGTGGTGTAAGTACTGCTACCTCAGCTGATGACGTCAATGGTAAGGACAACTGCCTCTATGTTGGGTGAACAAGGGAAACATAACTATCCACTCCCTGCAGCATAAAAAATTACCTTTTCAGCATGAATTGCTTTCTCATTGGTTTGCAAGATAAATTTTAATTGTTTGTTGTCTTCGTCATTATAGACAATGAACCAGAAACTATTTGCTACAGAGGAAATCAGTCTGAATAACCTGATAAATTTCAGTGTGCCTGGCTGTAGAAAATCAAATGGAGGAAATGAAATGTGTTTGCTATTCATCAGCAAGTAGGTTATTTTTGTGCCCTGGTCCAGGTTGTATCAGGTGACACATTTCTCTTCTTTCTATAGCTGGTTCTGTTGAGTACTAAAACTCTGAAACCTGTCAAATCACTGATTTGTCAGGCAGTCCAACATCCTGAGAACAAAATAAAAACACAAGCCAGATTTTGTCATGTAGTATCTCAAAGTAATATCCTACTGAACGTTAAAGTGTCAACACTACAGTTACTACAATGATATGACTATTTCCCTTTTCAGTTCTGACAACAGGAAGAAATAACTTCTTGTGTCATTGTTTAATAACTGTCACTCTAGGCTGATGTTTCACAGCGCGTTGAGGCAGAAACATCAGTGATAGTTTTGATTCTGCTTTGCCAGAATGTGATGAATCTACATTTCTGTGTGTGTGAGTGAGTAACTGCATGCTAGCATGTGGGCACCATATTCATCATTTTATGTGCCTCTTTACTCTGCAGGGGAACTACATTCAGCTCAGTTTCTGTAAAATCCATAGTGGAACTATTCATTATACAAGGAAAAGATATAGAACCATAAATATATCAAACCGATGAGTGGTCCAGAGATTATAAATGTGTGTTTTTTTGTGCAGGGAAAAATAATAATTCATATTTCAAATATTATCTCATAATCCATCAAACCTATAAATGATTGTAGAGTACATAGTCGATGTTCCTTTAATATAATCAGTCTTAACTCAGTTTTCTCTGCTACCCCCAACCTACTGTTCAACACACGTCAACAGCAGTTAGTTTCATTTTAACATTCTGTTGCCAGTAGCAACCAATACTAGCACAGTTGCATTGCAGTTTAACTGCTATTCATACATCCACAGATCAGCTCTGTGAGCAAGAAAATATTCACAGGCATTGACAGTATAATCCAAATATGCTCACTCCTGGCTCTGTAAAAAAACTAAACTAAAGGTGGCAACGTCAATGATGCCAAACTCTAGGCTTCAAAATGATTGTCCACAAACCAGTGACAGTGGGTTGATGTTGGATCTACACTCTGTTGGGCCTTTATGTAGTTACTTCATTTCTTGTAGTTATTTTATGACAGATGTCTC
Organism: Argyrosomus regius; assembly: GCA_946959425.1. Lineage (NCBI taxonomy): Eukaryota > Metazoa > Chordata > Actinopteri > Sciaenidae > Argyrosomus > Argyrosomus regius. The sequence goes on along the minus strand of OX336894.1, from coordinate 11,569,925 downwards.
TAATTTTACATTTTACAAGTAGTTTTCTGCGATAAGATTAGTGCTAACCAAGCTAGCCATAATCCTAGCTGTCTGATGCTAACACGTTGCTAATATAATATTCTATTTACTGCTGGGCTAACTGTATTTCACTCATTGAACTCTTATGGACTCGCTGTTCATGTTTACTCGATTCTTTGCTGTCATGGTTAAGGGTTGAGAAAGTCAAATGACTTGGATTTGATTGATTTTCTTGTTACTTTATGCCTTCAGTCTCATATTTTATTACTGCCATTGTGTTTTTCTAAAATACTGCTTTCATAGTTGCCTCCAGTAAAAACTTAAATGGCCATCCCCTGTTTTTAACCTCTATTGGAGATGTGTTTACCTTGCTGCAAAGCTAAGCAGCTACACACATAATGTGGGCAGAAGAATTCTAGTGTACAAATGATAAGAAATATCACAGTTGATTTGATATCATCTACTTCTCGTAGGGCATGAAATTACACCTGGTTTTGGGAGGCTGAAGGCCAGAATATAGCTTATCAGTCAGCTACTTTAATTGTATTTCTATGGTTCAAACATCAGGGCCTCTTCACTGCCTCACCAGAATTGGCAAGACAAAAAAAAATTACTTGAAGACTGTCATGAAAGCAGGTGGGTCATGATTGCAAGTATAAACTGCTCAAGCAAGCATATAGTTAGCTAATATAAGTTAAAAACGATCCATATATAAAAGCACTGTATTTTCTTCTTCTAACCCTGTCCTTGCATTCAATGTCAGCCATCCAGCATGTTCTGCTGCTTGCATTTATTCCCAGAAATTTCAATCAATCCCTGGGTAAAAGGTCATTCTCACCTTTTTCTCTCAGATTGGCTCAGCATTAGTGAGTCTAGTAATTTGGTGACAAATGCCTACACTGTATGCTTCCTAGACCGCTGCACCGACACCTATCTGATCTTTGCAATGTAAAAATTAAACTGTATTCCACATTTAATTAATCTTTAAACAAGAATTTTGTTCCGCATTCATTGACTTTGATGCTAAGGCTACATTTTGTAAACTGTATGAGAAACTGTTCACTTCCCTTTCCATGGGTAGATCAACAAGTTCATCAAATCAATAAATCTATAAAATAGCCAAGGGCATGAGTCATACATGCTCCACTTGTTGTTCTGTGGAGGATTAGCTCTCATGTTCCTCTTCCAGTCATCACTATCAGTATCTGAGATTCCATTTACACTTGTTATCTAAGTGTCTTGTGTCCAGATCCAGATGTTTTTTCACCTTCTAAACATCTGGCTAGAATCTGTCTCAACAGGTGGACTGAGCAATTAAATTTTTCTTGTGTGTTCACATTTAGCTTTTTATGCTCAGATGGCTGTTCAGTCTAAGATTCATGAAATGACTAATGCCAAGTTCAGACTACACAATATTTTAGTCTTTTTAAAATGGTGTTACTATGGAGTCTTTCCGTGGCTTGACAGACTACTCGTTGGTCAACCAATCATAGCTTTGTCGTCTGTCACCACTGAGTGTAAACCAACGGTTACGTCACCCACTGGTTTGCGGACAACCATTTTTAATCCTCGAGTTTTGCATGTTGGCTGTTGCCATCTTGATTCATAGTTAAACAGAACTGCATACAAGTTTTGTGAGTTGGTCGGTTGCACTGGACAGACCGCCAATGATCAACAGGTAGCCCAAATTAGCATCCCCAAAAGGCAAGCAACACAAACATTCCCTGGAACGCAATGCAAACATTCCCTGGAAAATGTAGAGTTCTCCTCAGTCAGGTGACATTCCCCCATAGAAAATACACATTCATTTTTATTAGCATGTCCATATTGTCACATGAGACTATTAGCCTAAACCATGACAAAGAAAAGCAGCTGTTTAAAGCTACACCTGCAGGGTTGTTACTGTCTGACTGTATATTGCTGCTGTCTGAGGCTTCCTCTCTAGGTGTTTTAACCTTTCAAGCCGTCTAGAGCCCCAGAAGAGCCTCTAGCTCCGGGCTTACACCTGCGCTCCAACTGAGAATCAGGACAACAACAGCAGCAGGGGCCCTCAGTCCAAACACACACAAACACACGGTAGGGCAACCTTTAACACACAGAAGCACATTAAAATTCAGATGCCTTCATCCAACTAAAATAAGCCACAATGTCAAGTTATAATCACAGACATCAGACAAAAATGCATGCAGTGTCCAACAAGAAAAAGTGACTTCAAACAGCTGTGTGGGGGCTACCCTGCTGCCATTACCATTGTACCACCACATTTCTGCCTGCACTCTGGCAACAGTGTTACCATGGCAGCCATGGAAACAGAGAAGATTTTTCCCCATTCTGTCCCACTGGAATTGTATCTACCAAAGCCACTCTTTCTCTCTTCTTCACCGTCCCTGTTTCTGCATTTTCTTCAGTTATCCAGTGGAATCCATTATCCCGTGGCGATGTAGTTCTCCGTTATCCTCTGCACACACATCAGCATGAGGTGATGGTGGTGCCTTAACTTTTACAGCAAACAAAATGAGCTGGCAATTTGCAAGCTTTGTTTTTCTCATCAGTAATAAATTCAATCATTAGCAATTCATGTTGCTGCAATTTCTGATATTTGTGTTATCTCCTTTTCTCTGCTTGTTTAATTGCCTCTCTGAATTTGGACGTGGCTTGCTTACATAAATGTATAGTCCATTTGCCAATAATCTAATTTTGGCATTTGCATGTTTATATTTTGATGCATTTGTATCTTTACCTGGTCAGATTGACATTTTCCTGCTCTTTGGTCGCAACACAAATTACTGTGAATAGCTGTAGATTGTAAAAGACACAGTAGCACAGTATATGGTGCTCGGGTCCCTTGTTGAATGAGTGCACTCAGTAGCTTTGCTGATTCTAAGAACCCTTGTCTCCCACTTTTCACAGCCCGACCCTGCCTAATGATGGTACTCATGTCCACACACATTCACCCTTTATTCACAACAATGAATATAATTTGTTGTTTCTCTTAAAAGCTGCAGTGGTTTTAAATACCTATATATTATATACTCCTGATACTGCTACTCCTAATACTCGACTACTAGGTCATTATTCCATTTACTCAGCTGTATAATGTGTTGCACTTTTTTTCCAAGCTTACCTCTGTGATTTATTTAAATAAGCAACACAAAAAAACAAGTGAAACAGGCTCATATCTGTGGCTGAAATGTATCATGCAGTGTCACATTTGAAAATGATGACTAAATGAGAGGCACAACGTGGTGCTTATGAGTTAGGTTGCCCGCGTCTGTGCCTGTGCTGTCAATGATTACTTGTTTCTTTGGGCTGGCACCACCGAATAACTTAGCTGGCTAGTCGTAGATACAGGTAGCTAAAATGGCACCAAAACACCTCCACAGATGGCTGCATTTATGGTTTATTCTGCTTGAGTACCTGTCCAGCTGACTAAAGAGAACAGAGCAGTGTATACCCAGTATGCCCAGCTTTTAAGTGTCCTTTGGAACAGGAACAAAAGGAGCTAACTGTTTCTAAGTGTGTCTGCAAACTAATGCTTATGCTTGCATTATGTCATCAGCAAGATAATGCTGTTTGCTTTAAATGCTAAATGTCGCTAATGCAGTGGCTAACAGTTGCTGATTATATGATTAATGTAAGAAAGAGCTAATGCTCGCTCCAACATATTTCCTACATTACATTCTGCTGAATTTATATGAAATTGCCATATTTATAGTGCAAATTGAAAGTACTCACTCTGGCATTCAAAAAGCACAGAAGTAATGGCTTTTGTTCAGGGCGTGCTTTTACATCCAGCACCCACTTGATTTTAATCACACTGAAAACAAATTGTATAAAATGCTGTTGTTTTCCCCTGCTTGCAAAAAAGCTGGTGCTTTATATTCTGCACTTGATGCAACACGAGTGCCCAAAAGTAAAGGGGACATTCAGACAGGATCTGGTGCTGCAGCGTAAACGCAGGTCTTTCCATTCACTTGAGTGGGAGTAGTGCGTCTTGGCTGCAGCGGTGTGGGCTGCAGGGGTGTCCGCCAAAAAAACATAGCAGCCTGAAATGTCATTGAAGCTGAGGCTATCCAGGTGGATTCATGGACTACTCTGATACGCTACCTGTTGTGTTCTGGCTTTGCTTATTTCATGTACCCAGCTTCTAAATATGTGTCTGGCATTAGTGAGACAGAGGGAGATGGAGAGATTGAGATTTGGTCCAGAGACATAGACATAGGCAGTCAAAGAGCATCGATAAAACCAGTTATGGCCACACAACCCTACGGCGATGTGTCCTGGTCCTGTCTGAATGCGACCAAAGAGGAGGGCAAGACACAGGAATCACACTACTGGGTCAAAGAGAGGCCGCAGCAGTTGATCTCAAACTTCAATATGTCATGAGTAAAATGTTAAAATGCAGCAGGAATGTTTTGTTGGTAGTCTGTCTGCATTTCTTTGTGTTGCATAGACAAAGCAGATAAACCACAGACACAAGAATAACAATCTGTGAAATAATTATAGATAGACAAACAAAGTGAACCCAAGAGTTAGAGTTAGAAAATAAGAGTCTGAAAGGGCACACTGACAGTCTTACAAGCAACATGTTTTATTACCCATTATTTACAACCCTAACACAAGCAACGTCCCCAACAAAAGCCACCATCCTCCGCCTTCCGCACCAGTCATAATGTTTAACTTGGTGCCTGGTTCTCCAAGGAGTCACACCTGTAACATATCTCTTTCTGCCAAACAAGATTCACTCACTGTGGACAGGGTGATTCCTGAGACTGAGCAGACGTAATCTACTACACACACACTCGCACGTTTACACACACTCACATGCACATTTTCCTCTCTCTGACTGATTAGTAAGACAACCATTTGCTCACTCCCAGCGGAAGGAAGGATTTTCATACTAGCTGAGCTATCACTCTGTTACAAGAGTCCTTCTCAGAACAATGCCACTGCTCCAGCTTAATTTTCTTTATGCGATACCATGATATGAATTTTAGTAATTCATGTGTGTGTGTGTATGAATACTGATAACCAAGCATTGACCCTCTGTTGGCTGCTATGTTTCATATATGAAGATGAAACCGCACCTGTCATATGCAAGCTAGTGTACATACATCAGATAGAATATAGTTATGCATGGCTGTGCTATCTATAGGGGGTAGAGGGTGACTTCACCCCTATGTCTTAGAACAACAATAGTCACCAGGACAAGTAAACAGGCTTTTATATTCATGAGTGAATGGCACATGGTGCCGTTAGCCCACTACTCAACATGCACCCTCATGAAAGTAGAGCCCTTAATCTTAACGGACAGACTCAGTCATGAGTTGGATATCTGCCATCCGTAGGAAATGAAAGTCTTCAATCATATTAATTAACACCTGTGTTTTCATTTTTATCTCAAGTCCACATTATTTGGGAGAGATAAATATCAAGTAATGGGAATAATTAGGCATAATTAAGGAAATGTCTATTTGAGATACGTATCTGACACACAGTATATATAATGTATATGTCATATGTCAATTACATCTAATACATTTGTGCATTAGATATTTATCAACACCACCAGTCACCAATCACGTTCTTTTTACATACATTTTAAACTGGGTTGTTATTTAACACTATTAATTATTAATTACAATATACATGCACACATATATACAATACTTGATCGTCTCATCTTTGACTTGTTTGATGGGTAAAATACACACTTGCTATGCAGCAGCTTTAATCCCCTGTCATTTATTTTCCACTCAATTTAATACTACCATTTTCTTTGCCACGCTTGTTTTTCCCTGAATATCTGCAGACACATGCTCCTTTAAACAGCTGAAACCTAATCCTTCAATGTGCATGGGAGCGTGAAAGGGAAGGCGAAATGTCAGTGTGGCCAACCCATGCTGGACATCGATCATCATGAGAATAAATGCTTTTTAAACCTGACTGCACTATCAAATATTCTCTCTGTATGTGTGTGTGTGAAAGAGTGAGTGACAGAGACTGACAGATAGAGAGGAATATGTGTGGGAAATGTGTGTTTGTGCACACCTACTGGCAAATACCCAACAGTATGCTTGATGGATAGAACTAGATAGACATGCTGCCCCCGTCTCGTCTGGATCTCCCTTTAAATGTTCTGATGTGACCCAGTACTTCCAAAAATAAATGATGACATTATCATTTGAAAAGTATTATAACGCTGAAGCATTCATGTGTATTAGATATATTTCAAACTGAGAGCACAGCTGGGTTTCCGCAGTGACGTCTGAGACTGCTTTTTCCACCACTGTCATTAAGATGGAGCACACAGATAATCAGTCTCACTGATTACGTTAGTAGTGACTGGCACTGGTGACCTCACTCACAAAGAAAGGACCGGTCCAAAACAATGTCAGGATTCCTGACGCTTGTTTAGAGCCACTATGACTGAGCAATATGCTTTGTGTGTGTGTGTGTGTGTGTGTGCTTGTGTAGGTGGCCATGTGCCATGTGTAGGTGTGCCAGGTTTTTTTATTTAATTTGTTCATAACAAAAAGGGTTGCATTTTGGACTTGTAAGTTCAAAAAGTCAAAACAGTAGTTTGACCAAAAATAAATAAATAAATAAACTTTTTCTTTTCAGAAACATGAGATGTGGTTGAAAACTATGGGGGGGGGGGGGGGCTAATAAGTGGACCATAATTTAAGATCATGAATGATTAACATTTCAAGTGTTTGCTTGTTTGTCAATTTAGACAAAACTATAGAGCCTAAAGGGTGAATGGCACTAGTGTTTCACCATGTTTATTCATGTATATTTTTTATATTTTTATCGATATTTTTAATTATTCAAATTTGGCTGGCTGGTTAATAACACTTTCTTCTTTGGTCTGACAAACTCAGAACACATATTTAATCTGACTTTACACAGACTTTAAAGCAAAAATGCCAGACAGTACATAATTTACAACTTCTCTAATTTGTGGCTTTGTTTTTCTGAGTTGTATTATTGTGAACTGAATATCTGAGGGTAGAAAAGAGCCATTTTTCAGATTTTCTGACATTATATAACAAACAATTAACCAAGAAAATAACAACTAGAGAGACTAATCAATAATGAAAAAGTTAATTATCTCTTTCCCGCTGTTCTCATGTGGTGCTCTGATGCTTGCTACTGTCAATTGCTGCACAGCTTTTTGTTGCATCATGCTGAATTGCATCCTGTCAAGTCTTCAGTGACATTTTGATGCTATGAAATAATTTTTTTTTAGCAGTCTTTCTGTAGACAATTTTTTATTTTTATTTTTTTGTCTCACTTCCCTCAAGGTGTCTCATCCATTGCTGTCACTGCTGTCGTTTATTACCTCGCTCTTTTGGCTCTCACTCCTCCCCTTTTGCTCTTTTTTGTTTTGTTCTTTGACCAGCAGCTTTCTGATTGTTGTGAAAATTATGTGATATAGATCTGATGGCAAGTGGACTTTTTTTTTGATAAACTGCGTTTCAGGCAACATTTTTCTCCCGGGCTGCGTGTAAAATCCCACCTCATCTGCCAAGACTGGCAGAGCAAAACCCCAAATCTGACCATAACTTTACACCTTGAGTGCCTGTATCCTGAAACTACACACAGCATATTGATTGATGGAGCTTGTTGGGGGCACTACACAGCCTGAAAGTAAGTGCCACTCAAAATGCTCAAGTCAGGACAAACTTACTGTACACAAGCCATTTCTCCTAGGAGACTGCAAGCAAGTGCTCACACATGAAATCATCCAAAGGCTGAAAAGGCAGGACGAGCAATGGAAAACAAATAGCCTTTTCAGTTCCTCCAGGAATTTACAATCATAGAAAAATGCAAGAATTAATACAAATTCAACCAATTGTATTACTGGGAGAGCAAATCCCTGAAATACATCCACATAGAATTGCTTAACCGGATGGATGCTTTCACAATTTGCCAATCAAACGGTCCAATACATAGTTGTTGTTTTTTTGTAACAGCTTAGAAACTTTAAAATTAGTGATTTGGTGTATCATTCGTTTGGTTACTCAGCCTTCTGTTGGTATATTGTAATTGTAATTTGCCAGGCAGCTGCGTTTTTCCATATTTTAGGTCATTTTAATTTAGATTACACATTCTACACATTCCATTCTACACTATTCCATTACTGCCTACCACTTATGGTTTGACAAACAGCTTACAGAAAACTGAAGATTAAGCGAACATTATGTCTGCTTTTATTGTTGTCAGAGTCATGTTATCCCTTTGTTGTAAGACGGTTTTAAGTGGAGATTGATCCAGAGAGCCGCAGACATAATACTCGCTGTGATAAATTATCGAAATCAAGCCTGTTTCAAGTCTGTGACTTTCAGAACGTTCTGAAATAGAATATCAAATGTTGCCTGGAAGATAGGAGAGGCACAATGAAAAATCAAAACCTCTAGTGTGCTTTGGAAATGATTAGCACTTATTTAAAGTAAATGGGATAAATAATGCTATACTGTATCACTGGCTACAACATTGCAAGCTCATTTTACTCTCACTGTAACTAATTAAATCTCATGAATGAAGCCTCTCAAATTTTAAACTGTTTAATTGCAAAGTTCTTGAAACAAAGAAATGATGAAAAAGACTCTGTGGCGGCCTTGAGTTCTTGATTCGTCTTCGAATCGTTGAACATAATGTGAGTTTGGTGACAAACTAATAATCTTTCCATTATCACGTTAGCAATGTTGTCATTATATTGTGAGTTACCTGTGGTGTGTTGAGGCTGGGGGTTGGGCTCTGTCTGCTCTCTTGGCAGAGATAGGTGTGGTTTGCTGGGTGGCTGAGGAGCTGGCTGCACACACCTGACCCTGATCATCATTTGGAGCAGTACTTAAAGGCTGAGCCTCCTGTGTTCTCTCAGATTGTCACCGCTTCGTGGTAGATCGGCCTGTGTGCTTTTTGTGAACTTGCTACTTGAGATTTCCAACGGAATTACTCACCTGTGTTCTCTGCCTTCAGGATCCAGCTCTCTAACCACCAAGCCACCCTGCCACCGCACCCTTCAGCTCCAGCCTCAACCTTGCCACGCTTTCCACCTCCCTCGTTCCCTGCTTCTACCCCCCCAAGAGCTTGCCTGCCTCCACAGCCTTCCCTGCGTCAGGAGACGCCACCTCACCTCTTACCCTCAGTTTCAATAAACTGCTGTTTTGTTCCTTCTCCCTCGTCTGTTTGTCTGCATTTTGGGTCCAGCACCACCGCCACACATTACCTTTGCTTTGTTATTGAACAGCTGAGTCCACACTAGCAGGTTCATCATCTAAATTCTGCAGAGACGTAATTACTCATGCATGTAACTAGAGGAGACCAGAGGAGGAGGACCATGCAATGTAAAATGGAAGTGAAATTATACTGAGGATATATCTTCCTACGGGGTTCCACACACTGATCAAATTTAATTTGTTGATTGAAAGCTGAACTTGCATGCGGTCTCACAAGGCAGTTGCATGATTTCAATTGGTGGCCATCACCTCTCCGATGTGGCAGCTGAATTTCTGCGTACATTCTCCGTTCTTGTGTAAAGGCATTAAACCAGAGACATCACCCCCTTAGACACAGTGCCAGTGACCCTGTTAGGCTGTAAACACACTTCTCCTATTGTAGACAATTACATCATTTGTTCCACGCAGAGTTTTTATTAAGCAGCAAAGCACTGACGTACACTTCAAAAGATCAGGACAGGAAGTACAGGGCGGTGGGCTGGTGGCAAGCAAAAGAATATACAAAAGAAAAAGACAGACATGCTGTCGCCTGTGGGAGAGGGGAATATTTTATCCCATAAGAGTTGGCTCATCTCCCTGTGGGCACTTGTTGCCATAGTGACGGGAGCTAGGAGTTCGGTCAGGTTGGCTGGTCAGTGGTAGGGGATCATGGGACATGAAAAGGGCCATCAAGGGTGCTGCAACCTTGCAGCCACCATCATCAACCCCGCTTCCTCCATGCAACTTCAACTCAGACCTCCTCGCTCTTGTCTGTGGGCCCGAGGGACGCCCTGCCCTTCTTTCATCCATTCATACCTGGACCACAAATAGAACTGCATCGCACGCAGGGAAAAATCGACCAGCTCACAGTGAGTGGAATTATTTACCAGGTCAACAGTGGTTAGGCAGAATTATGATTGAGTATATTCTTTATTGCTAACTGGAGCACTCACTCAGACACTGACCTACATTAATTTATTTTAATTTGAACTGCGTTTATGTGCATAGAAACACTTTAACCCACCAGACCCGATCTCATCTCACCTTTTGTCTATTTATTATTCCACCCAGAGACACATTTCCAGCTATTTCACATTTCCTGCCTCACATAAACACACATTTTTCATCCTGACACACTCTTATAACACACTAAGTCTCAAATGTGCGTAGTACACCATCTGTCCTGTCCTTTCTCTGTCTTCTCTCTTTACTCTATTAGACTGGCTATTCAAATCGGCTGTCTGATAGACCACCTACTCACCCACTGTGCATCCTTCATAGCTGCAGCTTTTGACACACGAAAGAGCTGAGGCAGTAAACCTTGACATTCAGCTCACTGGGGGTCTCACAAAGACACTTAACTGGAGTGTTGTGAAAACACGGAGTGGTGATGGGTAGTGTTTCATCATGACCCCTGTGTTCACCATTCATAAAGTAACATTGTGATCCCACTCTCTGTGCCGATGTAGGAATGATATTTTACAGGCAGAAAGAGCCCTAATCCTCCACAACGGGAGAACAGATTCCAGTGTGTGTGTGTGTGTGTGTGTGTGTGTGTGTGTGTGAGAACACGTGGACATTCACAGACTCGTGTGAGCATTGGGATGTTTTTCCAGGTGTCTGTGCAGACTCACTCTTGACAGTGGCAGTCCTGGTGCAGTTGTAGAGAATAGCCAGCTCTCCAAACACCTTTCCTGGCCCCATGGTGCAGAGCTTCAGGCTCTCCTTCGTCACCTCCACCTTCCCATCTGGAAACATGCACAGAAATACAGGTACAACATTAGGCATAATGCTATTCAGATTGCACATTTATTTTCCTGTTTGATTACCCGAGTGTGTGAGTCCTCTGCAGCATACAATATGTGCACCAAACAAAGTTTCAGTGATGAGATGGAGTGGATGATAGGTGTCTGAGGGCTTTCGCTTCATTTTTGGGGGGGCGTCCAGTCAGAGTGCTCTTGACTCACTGAGCTGGAAAAAAAAATCTGATTATTTTGCAATGTGGAGTTTCCAAAGGCTACTGGCCTCCTACCAAGCCCTGTGCGTGGCCCTGTTAAATGCAGGACTAGCAACGTGAGAAAAATCAACTTAAAGCTTAACCCTCCATGGCTCACACACAGTATGGTGTGCCCCAAGGGTGGACTGCTAAATCAATATACTGTATGAAAAAAATATGTGTACGCTCAGGACTGAGGCTTTCACAAAGTGGATTCAAGCAGTCATCACCATCCAGATCTGTTTCCAAAGTAAACATATTTCTGCACTGAAAAAGCATTACCTACCACTTCTGGAATGCGAAGAGCAACAATTCAGGAATAGCTAAAAATGTAGGTAAAATTTGATGACGTCATGTTGTGTTTTAAAATCATTAAATAATTTCCTGTGCTTGAACTTCCACTAATGTAGCCAATAGAAAACAGTCTGACAAGACCACCGCCGAATAAAGGAGGAATGTGCACGGAGACAGAAAATCCTTGTCTGCACAGGTTATGGCTCTACTTACTCGAAAATATGACAGGTTCAGGTGGGCGGGTTAAGTGGCAAAGCACCGTTTTGTGTAAGTAAATGGATGCATGCTGGAGAGAGCGTGTCCTGTGATGCATTTTGGTCGCTCCAAAGCACAGCAAAAAATCCTAGAACCATTATTTTTTTTATACAGTGCAGCCAAACACCAGACTAAAAATATACAGTACAGAACTATACATGCTGGTTACTCTTTTGTTAAAATGCACTGTCAGGATGTGCAGGATGAATTGTTTGTGTGCGTGGTGTGAGAAAGAGTTTATTTGATGAAGAGTGAGTTGTTTTGCTGATATTTAACTATAAAGAACACATTTGGAACATTTTGTGCTCACACTAATGTGGGCGGGGGAGAAAGAAGCACTTTAGCAGCTCCCTGACCGCAAGACATTGATTAAAAGGTCATCCAGTCGAGTTTGGACTTCTTCCAAAGCTAATGGAATTTATGATGCAGTTGTACCAAACCATTTTTACCTGCTTTGCATCAGGATTGGAGGTGGGTCATCTTTAACTTTGCATAAAACCCAATGTCACTCCGTAAATGGCACCTGTCAGAAAGTTTTCTCTATTTTTTTTTGTTTTAAAGTTGGGCTGAACATTTCACCAAAGTACTGTCACAACAAGTGATCTTAAGAATAAGAATCAAACTTCCTTTTCAATGTACTTACTACCATTGTCCATGATAAATCCAAATGTCATTTATGCTTGTTTTCATAATGTACTGTAGTTGTAAAAAACAAAACAAAACAATGATTTCCCTTTATTGACTTCTTCTACGTGAGCTGTACATCCTGGTTTTGGTAAACATGACACAGCCTCCTCATACGTTACTTTACTCCCCCAATCCCTACGAACATAAAAGAGACACACACTGTCTGAGCAATACTTGTGTACGTTTGTTTATGTGCAGCCTGGAGAAGCATAATGCCATTTTAAAGCAAGTAAGACTATTTTTTTGGAATTGATGGTTTAACACTGTGACTGGGGGGGGGGTGTCTGCTCCAACTGTGTAGACACAAACCTCATCAAGCATGTATGCTTTCCTGGAAACACAGCACTCCAGTGGGACATCACTCTGATTCACAGAGGAAAAAACCCCAAAGAAAACAGTTAAAGTCGGCTTTAGGCTACTGATGAAATATGGGAAAATGATAAGAGCGGGCGAGTCATACTCAGAGGAAGCAGTTTGACACATTATCTTGTTAGAGAGGGCCGTGAACTCCTTTGACAAAACACCTCCAAAGAACTCACCATGTTTTAAGACGAATTCTGGTCTCCATTTTTCAGATTTTTCACCCTTTTGGAACTATAATGCGTCTTATTTCATCATGGTGAACAATACATTATCCATTAACAACTCAGCATGAAACTTAACATGCAGAGAAAATCTTCAGCTCTTAAAGTGTGTCACCATCTTAGTGTAGACTTCCCTGCTGTTTTCACTGCCCCTATTTAACAGCCTTTTTTTTTTTTATGCCACAGCTTCCTGTTCCACTCTCCTCATCTTCCCACTCAAATGTAGAAACTGCTGGAGATCATGAAATCTAACTGAAATGCCACTAAAAAGCTGCATTCTGATTTTTAACAATGCAGCACATGTGCATCTTTCATTATTATCAGCTTACGTATTCATAAGAGCTTTCTTGGATTGACTGAAAAACACACACACACTAAATCGTTCTTTCAAATTTGTCACTCAGATGCTTCTTTCGGTTGATATACAACCACCAGATTTCTCACTTTCAGAAAATTGTCTGAAGATGATGAAAAAAAGTTTGGTTCCTATTTTTCACTCCTTCCAAACAAGCCAATGTTTGTCGTCTTGAGAAGAATAATTCTTGATTTCTCCCAGGAAAGAGGGAACCCATGATGCATGTTAACAAGAGTAACTGTAAAATGTTTAAAGAGCTGAGAATAGCTGAAGCATTCAGTCTTGCAAAGTCTATAAACACTATAATTAGAAAGCTCAATTCGCTGTAACATTTAAGCCAGGACAACAGCCACTGAGAATCGATTGAGCCCAATAAATATGTGCTAGACCAAATGGTGATGAGTGAGAGGTGTGGAGATGATCTCTCCGATATCCTGAAACCTGAATATTAACTAACAAACCTGGCTGTCATAGATAGACAATGGATGATGAATATTTTTGAAGAAAATGCCAATGCTAATTTCACAATAGCTTCTTTTTCAAATTCAAATAATCCGAGGAAAGACCAAAGACAACCGTGTTTCTTTGTTGCTTTTATTTGATCAGGTGTACAAAGGGTTTGTGTTGATCTCTTAAATGAAGGGAGGAACTGTCTATCATTGAGCCTACTGAGCCTTGTCATGTCATATTACTGTTGTTGGGAGGCTTTGATCAAAAGAGTAGAAATTTGGACTTTCAGTTTAAGGAGGAAGAAATTCTGTTGGGATGCAAACAAATAAAGTCTCTACAGATACTACAGATCATTTTTGTCCGACTTGAAGGATGCCATGCAGCACATGTGGTTCAATAACTGCAGTGCCTTGTCGATGGGTTCACGTAGGGACAATGACAACCGCACACCGGGTAGCAAAAGCTTCACACTATGTACAAAGCTAATAATTTCCTGTGGATAGGCATGTAATTAATTCCTGACAAAGGTAAGTAGTCTGAGCGTAGTGTTTGTTTTGGACAACTCGCTGACAACAAGCTGTGAGGGAACTGTTATGAAATTATAGTAATCCAGTTATTGAATTACTTTTTTTTTTTTTTTAAAGAAACTTGTTATTCAGAAGTTCACACACACACATCAACACATGGCCCAGCTCATTTCCTGCTTTGTCTATTAATAACGCTTGTTTTATCACACTTCTTTATCACATCCACTTGAAATTCACCTCGTAATGGAAGCACTGTTCAAATCTTATTTAAATAACACAACAGGCAAATACACGCTGTCTCATTGGGCTGTCGGTCTGACATCATTTACATCTCACTGAACCATTTAACAACTGCTGTTTACTGTCTTGTATAAAGGAAAATTTAAAAAGGGAGAACTGAAAGAAAATAATTCAAAGAGCATAAAATACTGCATGTATAATATTAACTATGTGTTCCCTGTCGGTGTATCACAGCATGTCCTCTCCCCCCAAGGCTGTGTAGCTCTGTTAATGGCTGATCATTTGAATGCATACAGTGGTGCGCTCCACATAGCAGAGCATCAGGACAGACCTGGGAGCGGGCTTCCCTGTGGCTCGAGATCAGGTGTGATTCTAGCTGCGCTCTAAATTAAATAGCTGCTGTCTTTTGGGTTTACTTTATCTCTGGCGCTGAAGACTTCACAGATAAAAAGCAATGTGAATGTTCCCCTCCTAGCCCATTTATGTGAGTGACAAATCTGACTAAATGATCAGCTATTTCTAATAAGATATCTGTCTTGTCAAGACCAAACCTGATGGCTACGGTTAACACAATTAGATTAAAGATAATGGCGTTTTTCTTAATGAGTCTACTCAATTGTGCCTCGACGAGCAGTATGTGACACAAGGTTCACTATAAACCAGGACATCTCTTAACTTCCAAGTGGAAACTTTCACACTGAGGCCAATAGACTGCTTCTATAAATACAGTTGAGTTTCAAGGGTCAGATGGAGGGTACTGTTTAATTCTTCCTCCTCTTCCTCCATTGATGGTTTTTTTATGTTTTTCAAGCAGCACAAAAGAAACAGGATGTGGGGGAGTTCAAATCCCCTAGACAATAATATACAACCACCATCCCACCCTGATAGGCCTTGTTCTTCAGCCACTTCTCAGAGGTCAGATTACGCGATCCTATCCCAAACCATTAAAGCAACAGAGGAACGGTGATGAAGCAGAACATTGTTCCATCCTGCTTCCATCAGCCAAGAATTGTGGTTGTTATCGCTGAAGGTTGGTAGGTGGTACAGCACTCAAGTTTATATTTCTGACTTTAGGTCAGCAAAGATATGTCTGTGAGAAAAAACGTGACAGTTTGGAGGCTTTTGTGGTGGAAAAACCATGGGAGAAACAAGACTGAGCGTGGGATCTATTCAACAGGGACTGAAAGGGGTTCAGAAAATTCCACGGTTTAAAAATCATTATCTGGTCTTTATTTCTTAACAAAAAGATGTGGCTTGAAAGACCTCGTAAATTGCAGTTGATTCAGAAGTTTGACTGAGATGGGCCTGAAATGATAGCCTTTGATAGCTCTGAGCAGTAATTTTTGTTTTCACCTTGTCGTTCAAAGAACACAATATGACCTCTAAAAATACCCAAGCACTTTCAGCAGAAAAAATATTTATAACTGTCACGTTATGAAAAATGAGATACATGAATCAATGCACAGAGCGAGCAGACATCAGAAAATGAAAAATAAAGTAAACAGATCACGAGATGAATTCAGCACTCTACTTCACATTCACTGAAAAGATATTTAAAGGCCTTCGTGTTTGGTTTTGAGGCTAATTAATGGCCGACCTTATTAAATTAATCATGAATGTAAAAAAAATGGTAATTCCTGCTGATCACAGAACTGTGACCATGTTCAATCACGAGGACTGCTTGTTCTTGGAGCAACATTCAAGCACAAGTCACGCATTATTTTCCTCTGCAGTTAAATAAACTAAATAAACTCCAGAGTTTAAGAAAATACAGATGTAGCTGAAGCCAGCAGCAAGAACAAACCCGAAGAGAGAAAGAGGGAAAAAGCATTGTTAAGTTATTAATCACAGAGGAGGCTCAGAAAGTGAACGAGTGTTGTTGTTTCAGAGAAACCCTGCATGTAGGGTGATGACAATGGTGCACAATGACGTCTGATTGAAAGGTGTATCGTCTTTGACTTGTAAATGTTAAGATATTTTCAGACAGTGACTGGTTATTTTCTGCACCTGCCACCGGGCGTTGTCGGTGTTCGGTATTTTGAATGGGCAGCAGCAGGGTGCTCTAACGGCTAACAGCTACACCCAGTCTTACTAACAACCGCCTGTACTTTGCGCTACAGGCAGCTGCTATCCACCTACTTTAAAAACATCATCACTGAGCTAAATAGAGCGTGTTGTAGCCTGTGGCTAGAAGTATAAATACACGATTAATACAGCAAATTTGCTCAACTGAAGTTTTGAGTTTATTATTTAGCCTACCACTCCAAAATAATACAAACACCTGTCAGTATAATTCAATACCAATTCACCACAAACTGCCTCTAAAAGTTGAACCAACACCTCTCTAAAGTCTAGTAGTGTCAACAAAAAGTAAACATTATAAATCTCCATGAAGGCCGGATTTATTGTTGTATTAGACTGCATTAGTCGTAGCTATGTGTACCTAATAAACTGGCGACTGAGTGTTTGTCAGCTTACAAAAACGATTTTAAAACAACATTAACTTGACAACATTAACAAACTTAAAGTTTGTTGATCCAATAAACGACCAAATTAGATCGCTAAATTTACGATATTAAGTGTGTTATACTGCTCACCATGCTTTATATCTTGAGCAAGACTGTCCTACAAATCGACATCATCTACAAATGACTGAAATTGATTTTAAATGTCTGTTTAAAAATTCAAATTGTCTAAGCTGAAAAAAAGAACAATGTTAAATTTACAGCAACTATGAAATCCAACTGAAAAAAGTGCAGTTACTGCACTCTGACTTGGTTTCTCCTCAAAAAAAAACTCATCTATTTTAACATTTGACACTTTTTAAACAATAAACCATTAAATATAGATATAATGTTATCAGAAGTCAAAAGAAGTCAAGATTTAGACTGTAGTTACTACACTTTGCCTTTGCACTGCCTATATATCTGGTCAATGTAATACAAAGGCAGAGTGTAGTATCTGCATTTTTGGGGTCTTGTGTCCAATAATTGGTCATTATTTTTTAGTCATGACTTAGAACTTACTCAAAAATACATATTTAATAAGTACATAACTGCTGTTCTACCTATAACACATTTCGCTGCACAGTCAACAAACCCTGAAGCTATTTTCCTCTGTTTGATTGTTAGCGCAGTTTGGCTTTGTAGGGCAGTGCAGTTCACTCTGATCTATTTGGCTATGTGATGATGTGATTAGAGTAGGTGGACAGCTGCAGCCTGTGAACATAAAGACAGTTTGATGTTTGCCCTCAGTCCTCCATCCTTGTTCCACAGAGTGGCACGTATTCATCATGTCCAAAAAAATATGCTTGTTAACAGATTTTTGTCAACAAACAGTCTGTCTAGACTTTTGTAGCTTCGGGAATATTACCAATTGAAGTAGAAGGACAGAGAGTTTCATTTATTTGTGTGTGTCTTTTCGAGAAACACACAAGAAACACGCCACCATCCTATTCATTCAAAATGACAAGCGTAGACAGTTTTGTATACATGCTGCTCTGCGGATTTGAGCTCAAACTTGATGACGTCAAACAGTCTTTTTTAAACGTACGCACTTTTTATTACAGGGACAAAAGGAAAAGAAAAAGGCAGGAAGAAGGCAAGAGAAGTGGGATGAGAAATGTTAAAAGGCAGCGAAGAAGAGCGGATGAGGTAAACAGAGGGACAGCGGGGGGAGAAAGACGAGGAAGGACACCTGATGCTGTAGGTGAGCACTGCTGAACATCACATCATTTGAGATGAGAGCACTTCAAATCTGTTTCAGTTCAACTGAGGCACCCTCACAGAGGCCACCCTGCCATCGCCATGGTGTGAAATTACACTGCAGTTTTGTGAGACGTAAGGATACTAAACAGTGCACCGCCAATGGAATACAGAGAACAGCTGGTTTCATCCTTTTTACAGCATTTTATCTTGGAGACAAGGAATTCAGGAAGAACTTACAGTTGCACCATATGTCTACTTTTTAAAGCCTTTCAGCCTCACACTCAAGGCTACTTTTATTCAGTGGGAGTAAAAAGATGTGTGAGGTGAGGCACAACAGTTAAACTCCCTCGTCTTAAACGCCTCTACCATCTGTGTTTTCATTTCATTTCATCCCTGCTACTCTTATAGCCATCAAACTCTGATTATGGCGCCTGTGTTGACAAAGTGATTGATAACCTGTGCAGGGCCAGTGAAAAAGATCATTTTGTATTCACAGACCAAATCACAGCATTGTAATTAGCACTTAGCGTCCATGCTTTGTGCACATAATCTAGCTTTTCCAAACCTAATTAGACAGGTTAAAAATCAGAATACAGATTAATATGGCATCTAAAGTACTACAGTAATGGGCCTCTCTCATTTCCACAGCCTGCTCTCTTCTCAGCATCACCACAGTCATGAGAAGGCATTTACAGCAAGTGTTGGGGACGCAAATAGTTGCACAAACATACAGTATTTACATGAATAAAAATATATATAGACGTTACATAACAAGAAGACAGTCACACTAGCGAGTGTGAAACTATAATTACACACCACTTTGAGCAGGTTTTTTGTAGGTATAGACAAAGTTATTTTAGTTCATGCTGAGGCGGGCATGAATATCTACACCCAGTTTTATGGTAATTCATCCAATAGTTGCTGACATACAGTATTTCAGTTGTATTTCCATTTTCTCCAGCTGTTTAAAGATTAAATGCTGCTCGCTGGGCTGAGAACTGTTCAACCTCCTTGGTTCATGTAATCGTTAGATAATGTCAATAAATGCTTTTTTATCAAAAGGTTGAGATAATTGAGATACAGCGATATGCTCCTACTGTATATCTGTATCTGCACATGTGTACACCGACACTATACGTGCACACAAAGTCATCTTATAACAGTGATTTGTACCTTTGCCCCTACAGAAATTGTGAGAATTCCCATGCTGGGGTTGAGAGCATTTTGGCAGAGGCAATCAAAGTTCAAAAAGAGAGATCAAAGTATGAATTTTAACTCTGGAGACTCAATGAAAAAGTCTGCAGTGAGTGGAGAGGAATTTAAAAGAAAACCTTATCTCAAACCTTGACTCCAGTGATGCTGACTGATGAAACTGGCCTTTCTAAGATTGATGTATTCAGGCTTCCTCAAGTACAGAACAATAGAGTCAAAAACACTGATCAACCTTCAATAGTCACACTGTCCTCAGGTAACAATGTTATTTAGAGCTGTTGACTACAGTATTGTCTTCTTTTCTACAGCTATTTCACGTGTACACGTACAGCATGTGTGTGTGTGTGCTGTGCATGTGCCAGTCTGAGGGTAAAGGGAGGGATTTGTCCTTCACTGTAGCAGAGCAGATTACTCGCACTCTATCTTGTATCCTCAAGTCTGAACCTAAGCAAACACAGAGCTTATCCAGGCACAGCAGACTCTCAGAAATACTCCAAGTATATGACCACCCCTTCGCACACACACACACACACACACACACACACACACACACACACACACAGACAGCAGCTGGCATACAATACAGTACAGTTTATACCCACCTAAGTCAAAGCAAAGCATGGAGTTTCAAGCATTCGCATAATATGCGGCTCATATGAGCTCATATTTGAGCTCTTTTTGTCAGTGCCTGCCTTTTTCCTGTGCTCCTATTATTCCACACACACACCAACACACACACACACTCACACACACACACACAGCTTTCATCATCTTTCCAGATGAGGGACTCTCCAAAGTGGGGTTCGCCACAAAGGGGATAAAGGCTCAGGGATCATTCACAAATTACTCATTAATTCTTGCACTGAAGTATATTCA
Organism: Argyrosomus regius; assembly: GCA_946959425.1. NCBI lineage: Eukaryota > Metazoa > Chordata > Actinopteri > Sciaenidae > Argyrosomus > Argyrosomus regius. The sequence goes on along the minus strand of OX336894.1, from coordinate 11,549,518 downwards.
TCAGACTCTGTGGAGTGAAAATGGGGATCAATTCTTATTCGAGAGTTCAGGGGGAAAAAACTAAGGGCATCTCACACTAATCAGAGGAGAGGAAAAGACAGCAAACGGAGGTGAGCGTGAAACAAAGGCCGAGGTTATGAGCAGAAAAAAAAAAGCATGAAATGGACAGATGGTTGAAGAGCGACAAAGAGGAAAAAGGCAGAGGAGGAAAAGAAGTGACGATCAAATGGAGAAAAGATGTGACAAGAGGCAAAATTGGGGTCAAATTCAGTAAAATGTGAGGAGGAGTGATAGAGCGAAACGTGACTCCGGTATTTGAGCGCTCTGAACAGATAACTTGTACCTTTGTGTGAGCAAAAGTGAGAGGAAGTGACAAAGGGAACGTCTTAAAGGCAGAGAGGGCAAATGAAAAAAGACGCTTGCCAGAGAGAGAGTATTTTCACTTGGTGTTCAGGGCAGATGGTGCACTCCTCTACATCGGAGGAATTATTAGTCTGCAACACACGCATACACACTATTTGCACATAAATGACACATTAGCTGAAGTTGTATTCTTCTTGATAGAAGTGTATTAGGTCATTAGGCTATTATATATATTAGAAAATACAGGTGGATGTTTACCTACCGATGTAAAATCAATAATCCGCCTGAATTAGTTATTGTGAATACAACAATCCTATCCTCTGCTTCTTTTCATACATGTTTTCATCTCCTTTTACTGTTCATTAATTTAAAAATCCATTTCTGATTTGGTGCTGATCTATAGATGCTTTGTATCATTGTTACAATCTCAGCTTTGAAGTGGAAATCAAATCGCAAATGCCAGAAAGCAAAAATATTTTCCGCAGGCTTATTATTCCCTAGTAATCGATATTTCATGCCTGGTGTGCTGTGCATGAACAATGCTGTCAGTCAAGTGGATAAAAAGAATTTTTACGCACACTGAGTTGTATATATTTCAAAAGGAGTACGTAGATTAATATATATCTGTCTGACATTTGAGGCAGCAGCAGAGAAAAATGTCATTACGCACAACATTTTATTTAATAACGTGCAACTTTGTCAATGCAGTTTTTCTGCTCTTGCTTTTATTTTATTATAAAGGAGAGGGGGGGCGCAGCATGACATAATTTAAGCAGACAGACACACGGGCTAACACCTGATCCTGACAGTTACTTCTGACGTGTGGATGTGTGTGAGATAACAAGGGAGAGTGTTTAAATGTCATTCCAATTACAGGCCCCTCACCTTTTCCCCAGATGACACCTTAATAAACCTCCACCAGGAGCTTCATTAGCGTCATCATAAGAGCAGATAGCCTTGCAGAGGGGGCCAGCTATATGTGACTCTCGTGGTAATAATGCTATTGCATGCCATGTTACATAAGTGAGAGCACAAAGAGAGTTCCCAGAGATGCCTTTTCAGCAGCTGTGGTGAGTCTGAGCCTCAGCGGAGGGTTAAGGTTCGTTATTAACTTATAATCACCGTCTGTCAAGATACGACAGGCAGAAATTGTCATATCGAATGTTGTCTACATGCTGCACTCTAAATGAAACCAAAGTCTGTGAGCTTCATCATTTTACTTTGCAGAGCTGCATTAGTTAAGTTGCCAGGCAACAATGCAGTGCAGCGCGCTCACGTTTCTGTAACCCAATGCATTCTCTATTTTCATATCAGCTTATTATTATGCAAATATATCATAATAATTACCAAGATCAGCTGATAATTTATTAACAGCGGTGCATGCGGTTGTTGTACTAGGAGTGGCAGTAATGAAAACAGTAGTAATACCAGGCAGTTCTTCTAATTTGCTTTATGTGTCGTGTCCTTTTTAAACCGCCGACACTGCGTCACACTCAGGTGCCCCTGTTGATTACATCTCTACACTCTGCTTAAGATGAGAGAGGAGCCCATCTCCCTTTACTCTGCCTCATCGGCCAGTGAGCACAGAGGGACTCCAGCCTACAGCACAGTGGGAGGATGAGTCCTTTAAAGCGTAACTTTCTGTCACAATCCCAAACAGTGACATTCATTCATTTTCAGATTCTTTAGGAAGTTGCCTGGGTCGCTACACAGGCCATCTTTTAGTCATTTAATTATTTTAGCAGGTGGGCAGCTAGTTAAAATTATTTCAAGCTGAAGTTTATACCTCATACCAGGAATCCTTAAGTTTGTCCTGCACCAATAGAACAGTGAATATTGAGGAGCTGTGGAGATTAGCTTTCCTGTCAGGTTTCAATAAGTCAGCCTGTAAGGAAGAGTACAACGTGACAGAGAGGTAATAAGTCGCTAGTAGAGGCTAAAGGGATTATCCCAGGATAAAATATGCCATGAAATGATATGTAAACAGACACCTGTGCCTCCCATTTCCCAATGTTGTTTATATTGATTAGATACATGCAAACAGATCAGTGTTTGATGCTTACACGTGCAGTTGTGTTTGCTGAACGACTTGCGAGTCATATCATAAGGAGTCAGATTCTTATGGACAGAAATATCGAGCCACACTGTGGGTAAACATTGCCATTCATTGTTATTCAGAGGTCTGCCTCGGTAAAAGTGGCAGGAATAGGAAAATAACTGGAGGAGTGGTTCAGCATGAGCCTCCAAACAGCACAATGTTCCGTTCTGTCATTCAGACATTAAAGGATGCCATTTAAGCCTCACTTCAAACTTCAAGTCCTCTCAGAGAAATCTGTCAGAATATTATATTTGCCTTCCCTAACGGCAGGTCAGATAAAATAATTGGGACTCTATCCAATTTGTGTTGAGAAAATGTCAAATCCTGGGCGTATTCTCAAATGCTCTGAACGCATCCACCTGAATAAAAAGGTCTGCATTGAATCAGTGGTTTGCATTGAACACGGTAGCCTGTCAAAGATACCTGTCAATGTACTGTGAACACTTGAGGTTTGGAGCCATCTCATACTGTAACATCACCACTCTTCACTTTTCTGCCCGCCCTCCTTGGACACTTAGTAAAACTGATCAAATATACAGTAAGGGCAGACAGCTAGTTCTCACGAAAAGATAACACATGGAAAAAAATGCATAATTCAAACATTCAATATCACGTATGCCTGCATCTTCCTGCTGAGGCTTTTTTTTCTTTTCTTTGAATGCATTTGTTTTTTCATACAGCTGGATGGGAGATACAAGGCAAAGTCAGAATCTTTGCATATTCAAATATAAATGCAAAGTTGTGGACCTAGTCAGGAGAGGCTCCTGTTATCACCTGTACAGTACCATGAAGTGTTATCATCCAAACTGTAAAAATGTGCAGCCACAGAAGTACAGGTTATATCCAAACATAACTTGAGACGAAGCAATAAGTCACATAATCAATTAATCAACAGACTAATCTGCGGCTTGATTAATGAATTGGGTGATTGATTCCAGATTCTCTAGTTCATGTTTCTCAAATGGGAATATTTGTTGCTTTCTTTGTCTTCTATGAATGTAGATGTCAATGTCTTTGGGTTTTGGACCACTGGTGGGACAAAACATGCAATTTAAACATGTCAGACACATGTGGCACTTTGACCAAATGATCAATTTATTGTGAAAAGAATTGGCAGAAGAGTCAATAACAGATCAGAGGAACAGAGCTGCTGCTAGCTGACAGACAGCTGCCGAGGGGACGCGTGGCCCCGGCAGCCCCTGATCGATCTGAACTCCACTGAGGAAACAAACATTTGAACAGTTGTTTGCTTGTCGTCTTGCGAACAGACCTGACAAAGTATGAATTCAGACTTTTGTCATGTCAGCTGTTATTTCAGCATCCTCTTGCTCCATTCATTACAATCAAATTTTGTGTTTAAACCACTGTAACATTAGTAACTGGGTTGGGTGGTTTGCAGGGAAATTTCGCTGAACATTTTTGAGGACATTGCACGCGTGTCTAACTGTAAATCTTGGAGAGTATCATTGTATCGATGGGGAAAGACGTGAAATACTGGCCCCTTTTTTTGTGTCACTGGTTCTGGTTCACAACACAAACTTTTTAATATTCCCCAGCTGACAGGGAGGATAATTACCTTTTTGAATGCAAATTAGACTAAACCTATAATGTGCTCTTCAAAGGTTTGTATTTTGGCTTAGGCCCAGGATTCGGTGTGTTAATGCAATCCAAATGAATCAAATCTCTATTCTCAAAGCTCAGGATTAGGCTCTGTTACACCTTCAGAAAGCTTACTTGTAACATTGTCAACACTCCTGCCACATTATGTTCCTCGAGGACAGGTTCAAACAGAGCTGCGTCTCTGTATTAACAATCACAGTTTCATTAGATTAAGTTGAATGATGACTATGAAGGAAATCCTCAGGGTTCTACTGTAGAGGAAGTACTTGATAGTAATTGGATGTGATTATTCTAGTTATTATCATCATTAGCCACCTGTACGGGTCTTCACGGATGACACGGCCAATCAAAAATCCTCTCTCATCTCCATGGAAACGTGAGCTTTTGTCTCAGTTGCAATCAGTACTTAAAAGAGAGCCAGTGTCATTTACAGCCCAGCGGATTCAACCAAAATACAACATTCATTACGGCAGCTAGAGCCAAGCAGGCAACCTCATCATAGCAGCAAGCCAGTGCCAGGATCCATTCTGTTTGGTCTGATCTTTAATTATCAGGTGCAACATCTGCAACAAACACTAACTACTCTGAGGCTGTTTATCCTTTGATATCAGTCTAGTCTCTCACAGGGAGGAAATGAGTTATGATATGCTCTCATATGTTGTTAAAAATGTTATATTTGAAGTGAGAGCAATGATGTGATGCACTATTATCAGAGTTTTTGTATTAGTGTAGTTTAGTTGTGCCTTATGTGGTTAAATGATGCATGATAAACGCTGTCAGCCCAATGGCAAAACATTAATGATTAGCCTGCCTAGTCGCAGTAAGAAATGACTTTACCGTGTGAGCAGTGAACACTTGATTTGCTAGGAAAATGATGTACGGTCTATGTTTGACATGACACAGCGCAGTCAGACGTCCTGTCAGCATGGATTAAAAAGTCACAGACTGTGATAGGCTTTCACAGACCTTGGTACAAAGTCGTCACCCTATGGGCTAATGCTTTTAACATTTGTTTTTTTATGCAAAATGAGTCAAGGCCGAGGACAGACAAGGTTAAAACTGCAGGGAAGGGACACGCTGGGACAAGAGAGAGAGAGAGAGAGAGAGAAACAAAACGGAGATGAGCAGAAAATGTAATGGAAAAGAGTTGGAGGCAGCAAGAGAGAGCTGTTGATGTTCACTGCAGATTTGTTAAAGACAAAGACATAGACTGTGAAAAAGGGAAATAATTAAGCACACATTTGATATTCGTGGCATATGACCACTATGAACTGAAGCCCTATTTCCAATTACACTACAGCTCTTTCCTCTATCACTGTCAGAAAGGAAATCACAAAGCCCCTCAACAATTATTTCTCTTTCAGATTTGTATCATTTGTTCCTCTCTTTCTGAGCTGAGCTCAAGAGGAACCTATTCATCATGTCAGTGTGACATTTGCTCATTTGTGACCTAGCATGACGAGTCACCTCTGGCACATTCGACTTCTCACAGACTTCGCACCAGGGACAGATTCAAATCTATCCACTGCCTACAGAATGGGCGACCGGTGTTCAGGTGAAGACAGATTTTTTTGGAGAGCATATGGAGATTCGTGCTTTCTGTGAACTCTTTCCGCAACCCTTTAACAGTATATGGTGGTTCAGTATTCAAGGATGTGGTTTCTAATTTGTTTCCTTCTTTGTCAGTGAATTAAAGATACAACCTCTGATTTTATTACAGCGCCCAATACTTCCCCCAAAATTCCAAAGTTTCATCTCAGGTCACTCTTTTACAAGCCACAGTTGTGTTTTGCAATTCATTTGCATGATGCCAGGCGCACGTTAGACTCTTTACATATCTGACTTCTCTCTGTCCACAGATAAGGACCGGTGACGTCCTGCTTGTAACACAGACATGAACAGTGGTGGCAGAATTACACAGATCTTTTGTGAAAGTAAAGTAAACACTATGATACCACAATGTAAAAAAAAAAAAAGTATTTAAAGCTACCTAAATAAAAGTAAAGCGGTATTATCAGCAAAATCTACTTATATCTGCAGATATTGTAACTATCAAACTATCAAAGAGTAGCATTTTAATATTTTGGTTTGTTTTGTACATTTTACTGACGTTTCTTACGTCTGGACAGACCACATGAGTCTACTGCCATCCATGTTAGGATGCTAACATGCTCACAATGACAATGTTAAAATGACGTTTAGCAGGTATAATGGTTAGCCTGTTCACCATCTTAGTTTAGTGTGTTAGCATGCTAACATTTGCTAATCCGCACAAAATGCCAAGAAGGTCAGTTAAGGTTGATTCAATCCATTTAATATTTGTTAAGATGTTTCAGTCTGGACTTAAGTGGTGCATTGCCATCTCTAAAGCATGGCTAAAATGTTGAGTCAGTCTTTTATTGATTAGAATTTTTTATTGACTAGAAATACATCTATATACATTTGTTTCCATTATATTTAAAGTCTCCAAGACAGCAGGATTCATTTCAATCATAGCTGACAAACACAGTAAAAGACTACTGCTGGTGTACTGGTCAATATTTCTGAGTCATCTTCCTATAATAACCTTTAAAGTCACGGTTCTTAGAAGCTCCGCAGTAGGTTTTTGAATTCAGATCTGATGACTCACTAAAGACTAGATGAAGACAGAAAGCAGCCATAGCACTTCTACTAACATCCAAACAGAGACACTGCCTTCCTCTGGAGTCCTTTCAGATGTGACAAATCCTATCTGCTCGAGGAGAGCCAAGCACAGATTATATTTTTACAGTATAGATCTGCAGTAGAATTAAACCAAAAGAAAGTCAAGTGGCTGACTTGTTGTTTTAATGGGGAGTCCAGGAAATGTTTTGCCAACCCCATAATCAAAGTAGGTGGCCGATATAAAACCATAGGAGCGACAATCAATATCAGCAATCTTCCTAGTGAAATATTAACCTTTAAATGCCACGGTCTGTATACCAAACAACAAGATTCAAGCTTATTGCTTCAGTTTCTTTGTTTGCTTTCTTTCTTTCTGTTCTGTCATGTTGTTTAGGCTGCCCATGTGATAGTATGTCAAGTTTTAGAGCGCAAGGGAGCAATAATAGTAATTTATATGTTCTATACTACATTTTAATCTGTATTATGTCTGGGAATGTCCAAGTTCACCTACATATAATGATCAATTATATTGTGCAGGCATTGACTGAGGCCATTATTCTGAGGTCAGATCTATTGTTAGAGACATTTTACAGCAGTATCGCTTGTCACAAATCACGAAACAGAACATGTCCTTTCCCAAATGCCACCAGCACCTGCGTGGACGTAGTGTCGGTGTTCGTGTCATCAGAGATGCAACACTCGGTAAAAAAGAGAACACACATGCTGAAACAAGACCGCTAGAAAAGAATAAAACATAACGTACTCAGCGGGCTCACAGCATCATACAAAATAAAATCAGTGGGGCATGAGGGAATCATAGAGCATCGCAAAGTGTCGTAGTTTTTCACTCATTGTCACAAAATTAAATACTTTTTTTCTAGGGTTGTTCTACTCTTTCTACTTGTATATATTTGCATGTGTGCTTTTACCTTCCATGACGTAGACCAGTGAGCCCACATCGCCTTCCTTAATGATACAGCTGTCCTTTCCATACTCCACAGGGTACATGCAGTCCACGATCTCCTGGATCTGCGACAGCTCCAGGTTCTTCATGAAGTCATTGTCCAAGATGGCCTCCTTGATCAGATCCTTGGACCTTGAGACAAGGTGAAACAAAATGATTTCTCCTTTGCACAAAGATGTAATGAGTTAGATCAAGAGAGATACAAGTACCACGCACACATTTGTCAGACAAAAACCTTGACAGAGATCAAATATATTCTCTAAAATCCGATGAAGGGTGTTCAGTTCAAGTCTCACTCAAACTGTACTGTCGCTTTTAAACGACATATCCTCATTTCAAAGATGTCAAGGTGAAGCCTTTTTATTCCCTGCTGGAACAAGTCAATAAATCACAAAAATCCTTGCCTAATGGAGGCAGATTGTTTGCACTTATGGGTGCATTTTTGAAAGCCAAATCGGCCTTCAGACTGCAGAGTCATTAGGGCATTCTACAGGTAAGTATTTTTTTGCAGTGACTATGCAAGGAAGGGAGAAAATGCAATTAAGTGTAAAGTTAATGTGCAGTTGTCAAGTACAGCTCGGTGTGCATGTGAAAGAGCACTTTGTCATGCGGGCTAAAAGGGAGAACAAGTACAGATGGAATTAGACAACATTATCAAAGAGAGCATTATTAGATGCTGTTGGTGTACCATAGACAGACATTTGTTCAAAAAAGAAATCCATGTGTTGACAGCGACAGGTGAACGAAGGCAAGATGCAGTGAGGATTGAAACAGTCAGCCCGATCCTCTCGGGCACAAAGAAGTGTCGAGAAATCTGACCGGACTCAAGACATTGACGCATGTCATTGCCAGAGTCTGAGTGATGTGTGGCTGCTTTTGACAGAATGTCAGCCGGATGAATGAGGTTAATAATATGTATCAAGGTTAATCCAACAAGGAGTCCCCGCCTGCTGAGAAGTGAAGCTTTTCAACCCTAATTCCTTAAAAAAAACTGCCTCTTGCCTTTTTCGAGCCCTTTCCAAAAAAAAAAAAAAAAAAAAAGATCACCTGAGGAGTTTATAGCGAAAAGAGCAAATAACTTGTGAGGCATTTATGAAGCAATGCTCCTGCTTCACAGGCCTGCTGTCACCCTGCAGCAACCTCCTTCACAAACCACACAACTACACAAAGAAAACTTTGACGGCCAGCCTGATACAATATCAGCAGTGCCCTGGGTTATTTTAGATTTATGCACAACGCTCTATGCGTATGTTTTCAAACTCCTAAGATCACACGAATGCAATCTCCATTAAATCTGATCACGTTATCAAATCTGTGATGAAACAGGTGCTCCTTAAGATAAAACATTTGTGTGAGACACAGCTGGTACATAATTACATATTTCAACTAGCATCTACAGATCAGATTTATACACCATCAGCTGCAGGATTTTGCTTTGGGTCTCAGATAGCATGCTAAAATATCAACATAATGTCTGTTTCGCATTCAACAGATGAACTCTCAATTTGAGGCCTGTGGAGCTCCCACACAGCTCTGCTTTTACTCTCTGAGAGCAGGGATACTTGAGGCTAAAAGTGAGGAGCTAATTGTCTGAAGATTAGTTTGCTGTCACAATATTCTGCTCCTGGAAAATGCATATTACTTAAGTATAAATCAGTAAAACAAAGTATCGTACCATTTTCTTCCATTTACAGAAAACACCACTGTACAAAACTCCCTATGGCACACACTTTGTCATTTATGGACACACTCTTTCACAGTGTATTTTTCACAACCCTCTCTCCAAAGGATTTTAATTGATTTGAACAAACTGTAGGACAGAGAAGTTTCTACTCCAACAGAGCGAACGTGATGATCCAAAAGTTCCTCATTTTTTGATTCTGCCCTTGAGAGTCAGAACAAGTTACTCTAAAGTTAGAATAAAAAGACTGAGGTGCTGCACCTATTTTTAAACCCCCCACCCCACAATCTGTGCTGAGATGTGCACTGCATCTCCCAACCCTCCCTCCTTTTTTTTAAGCAGAGACTGCACAAGTAGGAGGAGATGATTTAGATTTAACGTTGACAGCTCTCATTAGGTTTAGGGAGTTAACCTTAATAAAGGTGTTTTTTTTAATGTACTGTGGTGATCTTATGGTCCTTACTGAGTTAGTGGTGCTTTAAAAAAGGCTCAATTGTATGCAGAGGTAGCTGAACCTTTAATTAGCTAAACTAACAGGAACAAATTTGAAATCCATCACTCTCCAGAGTGAAATTCTGCCTCAGTGACCCTGTTTCTGTTACATTTACACCCAAGAGATTTCTGGCCTTTTCAACCCTGATCAGGACCCCACTCCCCGACTTCAGCCTCTGACGGCAACGTTGAGCAACGTCCTCCAACCAGACCCTTGTAAAAACATCTGTTGGCCTCTCCTTTGTGAGGATGATATATTTGCTTTCATCCACTAGTGAAGTTTGGGGCTGAGCAAGTTCAGCCTTCCTTAAAAGGAGAAAATATGCTCTTTTAGGAGGAAAAAGAAGAGGGGTGGCAGAAAACTGGGAGAGGCTAACGGAAATAAGAGGCAGACAGAGGGAGAGAATATGTGTAAGGAACGCTCTATGGGCCTTGTAAAGAAGATAAAGTGGGTGGGAATGAAAGAAAAATATAAACATTTAGCCAAATCCAACAGGCAGTATCGCTACACTTGAATAACCAAAACAAAATGAAAATGTAATGGAGCTGCTTTTATCCCATGAGGGGTCTCACGTATTAAAGGGGGAAAAAAAGAGAAAGCCTCTCTATTCTCAACTGAGAAATAAAACAAGAGAAAGGTCACACAAAAACTAAACTACTTCATTTGAATTGCTCTATATCAAGACGAAAAGATGAATTTTTGCAAACTGAGTAAGCAACAGTTGTCCAAACATAATGAATACTGATAATGAATCAGAGAACAGTGCCCAAACATGCAAAGTCTTTTGCATTCAGCAGTCTGTCCTCTTTTTTTCTGTGTAGAAGAGAAAAGGTGTGGCAGACACTCTGCACTAAATTGAAGCTGTTGTTGAGAGGCATTGATGGAAACTTCAAACAACCTCCTGTTAAAAAGAAGTTTCTTTTTACTTCCATCATGTCATTTTCTTTCACTTTCTCTGTGAAACATTATCATAAATCATGCAATCATTTCAAAACCCCTCACTCATCACTTTCAATCTCAAATCTCAAACTAACCCATTGTAATTGACAGATGATTGCACGGCCAAGACTTTAAACTCTTTGTGGAGGATTCGAAAAATGTCAAAATGCAGAACAATTTAATATTTTGGAGACTTTGTTTTTTGTTTTTTTTCCATCAAGTCCTCGCTGAAAGCCTCTCGGGGAAATCTCTTCATGGAAATATAGAGTGAAAGCTTTAGAATGAAAACGATTAGCATGATAAAACGGTCACTCCATTGTGTTTTCCTCATCTGCACTTCCAAGCGGGTGTGCAGGATCTTGCACTTATTTATGACAAAGAAACACACAAAACACAGAAAGAGCTGGCAGGTATAACAGAGACTAATGACCTTTTCCGCTCAGATAAATAATCCCCTTCATTTTTTGATTTCCTTTGATGAAATCCTTGGAGCTTTGCTTGCGTATGAATGTCATATCGGAATAATATCTTTCATATCTAACGCATCTGATCTCAAAGTCTGATAATGGTTACAAAAGTAGATGATATATCCAATCATTTAAACTGGAACACTCCATTCTGCTTACGTTAAGTGACGCAGTGCATTTCAAGGTTAGGTTTAACTTTGAAAATATATTATTACTCAATATGTCCACTTTTTTAATGTGTTTGCAGAGTGAAGACTATTCTTCCTGTCCACCAGGGGGGTAAGTGATTCATAATAACACAACCTCACAACCTTTAAGCTCAAATCAAACAGACAGCTGGATTATTTCACAACAGAGGGCTATTTTCAGTGTCAGTTTGAGGACCAGACCGCATGTTGGAGACCAAGTTGGACAGGAAAGAGGTGTTTGCTTGAGTTGAGAGAGAGAGAGAGAGAGAGAGAGAGAGAGAGAGAGAGAGAGAAGATAAACATGCACAGAGAGACTGTTAAGACTGCCTGTCAGAGAATCACAGCTTGTATAAAATAGGCACTGGTACATTACACAGAGCTGCTGCCATCATCAGCTCTGCAAACCTATAATTCCCTGTCACTGGATGACATGTCATTTCTCTCCCATGTTGGTCTATAATCAGGCTTATTGATATTCCGCCTTTTATCGCTGGGATAATCTTATTGATAACTGTCACTGATGACAGCTCCCTGATCCCTCATTTCCATGGCTGACAGACTCAGATTTTCCTTGTATCCGCTGTGCGTGTACGCGCGTGAATGTTAGAGAGCACCATCCATGTGCTACAGGTGCCATCGCCTACCTGCTGCGCCACACAACATTACGCACAGGAATTAGAAAGGTGACAAAGGGTTAATGAAGTCATGCTGGAGCGCAGAGAAAAAGTGAATATGATGCGTTGGTAATTTGGACACCTACTGTGGGCTTTTGGGGTAGAAAGGTAGAGTGACATGACTAAGATCCTGGATGTCGAAGGCAGTGGGTTCGGCTGAAATAGCCTGCCTCTTCGTCCGCTGCTGCTCATGCAGCTCACTCTGCTTGTGGACCTGCTGGGTTGCCGGTTTGATAACGGAGCGGTATTTGTCCAGCTCGTTCTGTAGTCTCTGTATAAGCTCGTCTTTCTGGTCGAGCTCCAGTTCCAGCTCGTCGATGAGCGCGTCCCTCTGGCGCAGCTCCTCAATCTTCTCCTGGAGCGCGTACTGGAGGTCGCGCAAGGTGCCCATTGCAGTTGGCGGAGACGGGCGACTTCCCAATAAGTTTAGCCAAAGGTGCGCAGCCGTGTTTTTATCCTCTCTCCTCTACCACGCTGCTCACAAACTTTATCCGGCATGAACGGCTTCAGAGGATGCAGCCCCTGTGTCTCCTGTGGGGGGGATTCCTCGCCGCTCTCCGTCACCAGCAGATGTTGGGAATTAGCGAAGGTATGTTCGGTTTGCCAAGGTGAAGGCGTCTCAACCACATTCACGCAAAGTTTGCCCTCTTCCTCTCTCTCTCCCTCTCTCTCTCTCTCTCTCTCTCTCGCTCTTTCTCTCTCTCTCTCTCTCTCTCTCCCTCCCTCCCACGGCGGTGTGACAGCGGAGGACCGTCCTCCCCGAGTGCGTCAGGCTGCGACCCGGAGAGAGCGCATGGCGAGAAGGGCGCCTACAGGAATCTGTGGCACAGTGCAGTCTGCCACTCCAGAGAGAGCCGCGCTCGTCTCACATGAATAATGGACTGAGTGAGAAAGCCACCGTTCGGAGAACCATGTCATCATACCTCAGCAGCTCGCCCTGAGGCTGTAGAGTTTCAAATAGATGAAGCACCAGAACCTTAATGGAAGCTGAAGGTGATGGAAACTTAATGAACCTCAGTGAACAAATAAACATGGAGGAGGAAGCTCTGCTGCTTGAATTGTGTCTATATAAGTGAAAATATTTCAAAGTGTGGAAGCCAAATGAAGCTTTGGTATGTTCAAGAAGAGAAGAGTAATTACACTTTTCCCAAATCCATGTCCAACAATAATTCAGTTTTGTGACAGAAGTGAAGAAAGCGTTGGTGCCCGAGCCAAAAAATGATAATCTCACAGACTGTCAAAGAGCAGCTGCAGCAGACATGACAATGCCAAAGCTACTGGGGCTCACGACTCTTCACAGCAGCTCCACATTCCTCATCTAATCTTTTGTTGTGTGTGGACTCTAGTGCTGGTGTCTGTCCATATTATCCCAGTGAGTCATCTAAAGCATTTGGCCTCATGTGCTCTGGACAAATTCAGAGGAGGATAAACTGCCAAGGACAATCTGATGAGGATGAGGAGTTACTGAGAATATAACAGCAATTACTGAGCTGAGAGGATGAGGAGTCACAGGCTGACAGCGAGGACAAAAGATGGGATGAACGAGATTACTTGGCTGTAAGGATAGGTGTGTTTGGCCAGTGTGTGTGTGTGGTAAAAAGCATCTTCTTCCTGACAGAAAGCAGGTAAACAACCCTGGACAGAGATAGCTGCTCTAATAAAAGATCACAGCTGCCCTCTTGTGGTGAGTTAATGCATCAGGCAAACAACAACAAGGTAGCATGCCTCTGCTGAGCTCTTAATGATCCTAAAATGTTTCAGGATCATTGCATGAGTGGATGACTGAGCAGTGTGTTCAGTAGTAATGAACAGTTAGTTTTTAAGTATTTCAGAGGAGAGGAAAGAGTTTAGCACGTGTTGGAACATCTGTTCACCAAACAAGGTAGTTAAATGTCTCATTAAGTCATTAGAATTAAAGCTTTATATATTGTTGTGCCTTGTGCGCCACTCTAAATGCAAACACCCAAACTTCTAATGAATCCAAAGTAGCCTTTCTTGTCTGAGCTAATTAAAAACCAAAGGGCAGGGCACAAAACTTGAGCAACAACAAACTTTCCTTCATATCAGGAAACTGCAGGTGCTTGGAGATTTCAGGTTCTCCCCGGCCCTTGTGCTGCATCCCCACATCCACCCATCATCAAAAGGCCCTCCCACTGTCCTTCAAAGCACCTCTGCGCTTTAAATTTCACCTCTCTAACCATCCAGCTCAGCCCTTTTCCTATGCAGATCAATAGAAACAGGATCCGTTGCTCCATGCTGCGGTAATCCGAGGAGCTGGGCAGGCCGCCGGCTGGTGCCACGTCCTGGCTCTAATGGGGGGGTCACACTGTCTCCGACCCCGCAAGCGGCCCAGCGGGCAAGGCGGCGCAGGTGGAGGCCCTCCTCATGGCACCCGGTGGCACCGAGCACAATCACGTCATCTCATGGGTGCTTTTTTCACACATGCAAACAGCTTTACTTCCTTTTCACTGCACAGGGTGTGCGGCCACATGCAATTCATTTGTGCACTGAAGGCCCCATTCAAGCACTTATTGTGCCTCATCAGCTGATGCATAATTTTCAGAATGAACCCTGTGCCTATAGGAAGGTTGACAAAAGATGATTACTATTGATTATCTTTGTCTTGTTTATAGGTTTCTCTATGAACCTGGGTCATTCATGACCTCCATATATCGTCCTTGTGTCATTTTTTGGGCCTCGAGACTCTTTGTGTGCACTTTTGTTCATGTTTGTTTGAAGGCACACTGAGCATCAGTTAATGAGTGCAAATGAGGACCTTCCCTGTCTGCAGTTTATTAATGCAAATGAAGACTGGGGAAATTGTCTAGCCATCTTTAATAGAATTAACCTTATTGTCTAATGTATTAATTGAGTCAGGAGAGTGATTTCTGCTTGTGCCTGTGTGATATATCAATATAATAAGTCATTTATCCTGAAGGGATTGTGATATTAGAAATGTAGAAATGAAAGGATGAAGACTGAGTGAGTTCAAACTTTATGCAGGGAGTGATTACAGCAAAATGAAGCTGAATAGACTGAAGTGAAAGGATGAGGATGACTTCTCTCTCATGTGAAACCTTCGAAATCAGCAAACGCATACTGTGAAGCTAAAACGAGCACCTAAAGGTGATGAAGGAAGCATATGGTCAAACAAAGCTTTTTCTAATGGAGTATTAAATATCCTCAGACATGCACTTCGGGTCCTCAGCGTCCAGCTACTAAAAGCCAATAATGCATCGCACTTCCTCCTGCCTGTGTCCTGTGGGACTGCCATGATGGATCTGATCAATTAGGAGCTCTTTCTGAAGCTCGTCTTGGAGCTGCGTCATCGGCCCCAAGAATGAAAGTGCTCATCCATTCATGCCAAACATAACCCCCTAACCCTAACCCTAACCCTCCCATTTAGAAAAAAAAAAAAAGATGACACATACAGGGTGGTAAAAAAGCTTTGTGGACACTGAAGTGTCACCAGGAAGTGTGTGGAGTTACTATCAACACATGTATTTACATTTTCAATCACATTTCTGTTCATTCAGGGCAAACAATCAGAAAGATCTTTAAAGTAGAGTCTTACCAGTCGGACTTGGCATATTTCCGAAACGTCTGCCTTGACAGGTCCTGGTGCGTCTGAGGCTCCGCGGAGATGCCCTGCGCCCTGCGGGTCCTCGGTCCAATAAGTTGAGCGCTGGGTAGAACAGACTGACATTTGTGTAATTTTCTCTTCAGTTCTTGAATCTCGTCTTCTCTGTCCGCCAAACGCCTCTCCAAGTCCCGTATCCTCTCCTCTTTTAGCAACAGGATCTTGGCAAAGTCGTCCTCCAGGTCACTCATGTTGAAATGTGCGTTAAACTTTGCCGCGATTACTCCGCGATATGTACCCAAAAAAAAAGAAAAGAAAAGAAAGAAAGAAAGAAAGAAAGAAAACGATGAACTCCCCCGCACAGGCTGTGAAAACGGGACACAAATCCTCTAAATACGCGCAGGATGATGATGCTCCGTGTATCCCCTTCACTGCCCACTTGTTTATTTCAGAAGAAAACGAGCAAAGCTGGTGTTTAAAGCCGGACAGCGGACGCTTGATAGAGCAGCGCTACGCTACAGTCCGCCGAGCCTCCGGGGAGCTGCTGATGATCCTTCATTGAGAAACCAATTACAGCAGCTCTTCCTCTCCGAGGACGCAGACAGGCCGTCAAACTGGGCACTAAAGAGCCGAGACAACTCCTGTAGTTCACCGCCTCTCACACTGCAAACACACCACAGAGGAAGCTCAGTGCTGCTGCTGTCAAATATTTGTTTACCATCTATCTGCACAATCCCGAGCCCCCTTTGAGCGCAATGTTAAACACCCACATCACCTCCCCGACCTAACCTATTGCACAGGAAAAAAAAAAAAATCAATTGTCCCGCACTCTCAGTCGCTTCATAGGACAGTGGACTGGGCTGTAGCTTGTTTGCCACATTTTATATCTGGAGTATGCACACATCAGTGAAGCGACAGTAATCCCCCTATAAGGCTAATGACCTTTGAGAGTTCTGATTTGCTGCCTTAGTCCACTTATATGCCACTTATATATGTATTTATTGTTTAATATCCATGTTTTTAGTGTTCATACAATCTTATGTCTAACCAAAGGATCTAAAAAAGTTTGTTACATCGCAATAAGCATATGAAACATTTAATTTGATACACAAAAATTT
This sequence comes from Argyrosomus regius, assembly GCA_946959425.1. Classification (NCBI taxonomy): domain Eukaryota; kingdom Metazoa; phylum Chordata; class Actinopteri; family Sciaenidae; genus Argyrosomus; species Argyrosomus regius. Next base: position 11,532,690 of record OX336894.1, on the reverse strand, counting down.
ATAATAGATTATAAATCCAGACTTTACCCAGAAAAAAGACACAATAGATTCATATAAAATAACAGAAATTTGGAGTGTGTTATCTCACCAATATGACTATTTAGTAATTACATTTTTTTGGTATCACTTTATGCTGTTCAGACTGTAGAGTTCACTCATAGATCATCTCTCCTCTCTGTAATATTAATCTCCAGACCCAGCCAGTCATTTCTATGCACCATTTTTCATTCTACTGCCTAAATCTGTTTCAACTCAATGAATTCATTGAGGGGAGAGAGAGGAGGGAAAAAAGGGAGCTCATGGGCGCTAGGGGGATGTTTCATTAAGATTCTGAGTTAAAAATAGAGTGAACAGATCTTCCCTTTGCTAGTTCAACATATCTCACCCTTGTCTACCGCTTGCCTTCTTATTTTTTCCAACCCCTGTCTCATTGGGTGAGAGATGACTGCTTGTTGCTGGAAAGCATGGCTCTATAGGTGTATTTGCAGAGTTTTTTTGACATCTTATTTAAACTTGGAGGTGAATATTACCATGATAACTGGTCTTAGGACGTGATAACCTGCTTAACTCTCTTCGGTTATCAGATTGCAGTTGTTTTCATCATGAAACGCGTATGATCTGCTTCTTTGCTGAGTGTCTCTCAGTGAGTGTGTTTCACAGTAATACGTGAGCCCTAAAGTGAATGTAATCAGCATTCAAAGACAAGGTGAGGACCGGGGTTGTGCTGTTATCAATGTGGAAAACAGTGATCAATTAATTATGTATGCAGCAGACACTGTGCCCATTATGACAGTGGTAAATTAAGTGTCACCTTCTGTGACCCCCGTCCATATCCACGGAGAATATGGTTGCACTGAAAAAGAGCCACTGACATCATGTTCAGAAAAAAAGGGGCATTCTGGACAAAACCATTCAGAATATCATCAATAAGTTTTGCATTAAATTGTGTTTGATCTTCTGTCATTACCACAATCAATACGTGCTATCAGCGCCTGCACCTATAACACGCTTGTTGCGTCATCACCATGGCTATATCAGCCAAAGGTATATCTGTGTTGCCCCCACACTCGACTATTTACACAAAGTGAGTAATGCTGCACTACCAGTTTCAGCTTGTGTTGTCTGAGCACTACATGGGTCATCTCCCTTGGATGTTGTGGGTTAGGTAATGGACACCAAGTTAACCTTGCAGCACCCAGAGATGGATGCTCTGAGAGCGGCCATTCATGGGCGCCAATGAGTTCATGATTGCTCAGTCCGACTGCACTGCAATAAAGGCTACATGTGCTGTCTTTGCAGTGTTTCGTCTCCGGGCAGAGAAAAGCCGGTGCCCTCTCATACGCCTCAGGGACAGATCAGCTTACGGAAGAGAAGAGGGCAGACATTAGTCACTGTTTTCCTGTAATACACTCACACATACACACATACACACACAGAAGAAATAGAGAGGTATCTTGGGTATACCCAGACATATGCTTGCACATCATTATCACCCACGCACACGTTTCATACAAAGATTTATGTAACCATTCACAAAGCTAAAATCCCAGCAGACACACAAACAAAATTAAGCCAGCATCCCGTATGGAAACTTTAGAGGGGATTATTGTAAGTGCACTGGTAGGAGAGGTATGTTGCTGCATCTCTGGAGAATATTCCCCCTTGAGCCCCTGATGCCTTTGATACCACTTCTGACTGTGCTCTCAGTGTCTTTGTGCCGTCCCAGTGAGACACCACCAGCTGGCCGCCTGCCTGGGCCTGCCATCCCAGGAGAGGTGAGATGAGCGTTGGGAGGAGGTGCAAGGCGGAGAGAGACAACACTGGGACGAGGACAGGAGAGATGCTTTAGCCCGGGGGCAATCTATTTCTGAGCCTCTCCAGTCCCGTAAAAAACTACAGCAAATCCTGCACTTTAGCAGCAATATCAATACTTCACATCACATCGATGTAGTCTCACATTGTAACATGATATCGTATCCAGAGCTGCAGATTGATCACTCGTCTCACACTGGAGATGGATAGAAGCAGAGCTCAGGAAATTGACTTAGCAAGCGCAGTAATGATACTTCCTTCCTGCCTTCCTACATCAGTACTGTCAAAATCAGATGGTCAGGATAAGGTGTATTTCAACCTTTTTTTGCAACAATGCAAGGGCTGCAACTACTGTAACGATCATTTTAATTATTCATCAACCTATCAGTGAAACTGTCTGGGAAGATTCTCGCTCAAAGGCGACTGGACTTGAGGTAGAGTATTTAAGAGAAGTGACTACTGACCTTTGATCTGAAGTAGCTATAATCAATACTTTATATTAGCAATGAATCACACGACTGTTCCTTCGCTCTAAGGAGTGTTTTAAGATAAGATAAGATAAGATAAGATAAGATAGACCTTTATTGTCCCACAATGGGGAAATTCACAGCGTTGCAGCAGCAAAGTGGATGGAGTAAAAAAAAAACAAAAAAAAAACGTTTTGTATCATCCTGACTGCGTTTCTCACCACTGTTTCCAGACGCATCCGGAAGCTTTCAAGCTTAAGCTCTGTCAATACCTGCCAGGCACCAAAGTGCAGACTGACAAAGTTAGTGACTTTAATGAATGATGTAAATGGAGTGAATGTTGGACATTCGTCATGTTGCTCTGTATCTCTTGGGTGTGTAATGAAGCAATGGTTTGCTAACAAGTTCCCCAAATCAACTGAAAAGAAGACAATATTATGTCTTTGTTGTGTTTACAGCTTATTTCCACTGCCCCGATGTGGCCATAAAAATCTGTCATTGTTATTTAAGTCCATGTGTCTTTGACTTAACACACATGCAGCTATCAAATAATCATTCAAAATCAAAATATATTACTTTGAAAACTTATGTAATATCAAAAAATAAAGTCAAATGTTTGCCATTTTTATCTTGATAAATGACTTAAATGATGTCAGTTTGCTAATCAATTAATCGACTAATTGTTTTAGCACTAGACGGTGCTCAAATAGCAAAGTGGGGTGTACGCTTGAATGTGCTGAAGCCACGCCCACTCGCGGGAGCCGTCAAGCAGCCATTTTGAAGCGACTAAAACATGTCAGATGAGTTCAGAAAATGACATGACTAACTTTGAAACACTCTGAGCAAGATGAATTAATCTCTATCTCTGTGCTAGGGGTGCAGGGGTGGCCTCAGTGTGTCATCGAGCCACCCTTTAGGACCGCCCCAAAAAACTATTTTAAGCTCTAACTCCACATTTCAGTAATATATCGTTCATCTTTCATCAAGTTTTTTCACGTTATCAGCAACTATTTTCCAACATATTTAATGTATTCTGAAAGAAATCTCAGAATTGCCTCTACACAGAAAAAAAAAAAAAGACTGTACTCTGATCCAAAGATGTCATGACAGTGTGAGAACAGAGTCTGGGTCTGGTGTTGTAGAGAGGAGAAATGTGTCTGTGAGGTGAATGGGAGGTCGGGGGTCACTGGTTGGAATGCTGCATTACCGTCATCGTCCAGGTGCGCTGGGTGACTAACTTTGTTAATAACCTCAGTCATGTTTACGGTGGCCCAGAGAGCTCAAAACACCGGAAAAGTGAGACAAACAAAATGCCCAAGTTTCACAGTGTTTCTCTATTTGCTTGTGTTTCTTTAGTTGTGTGTTTTTAGCTCTCTGGGCCTCTGTACAACAATGCATAAAGGAGTTCATACTTTGTCTCAGTATGTTACCTTTCATCAACAAAATGTCAACTGAATATAACAATTTATTAGGAAATAGAGCATAGAGGATGTTGTGTGCTGCACATAGTGCAGGCCTCTTGAGGCAAATTACTACTACTACTGAGTTGTGTAAATAAAATTGACTTGACTTGATTTCTCCCACACGATAGGTACTTCATTTCTATGTCAACAGTCAAATGACTCATGAATGCCCTTTGTTTTGTTTTTGCATAAATGAAGTGGTATTAGCAAATGTTCACATGGTCACAGTCTTAGTCTGCTGATGTTTTCTAGTCATGAAAAGTGTTTGCTTCATGGATAAACAGAATTGACTCACAGACAGAAATCATCATGAGCACTTATCCTCCTGCCTGTCATCCCACCAAATCTACTTGAGATCACTCCTATATCAGCTGCAGAAAATGGAGGCTGTGCTCTCTCGCTGGAAACAGGATTATTTTCTGCTCCTCCAATAATTCTCGGGTGTAATAGAGGTGTCTCTTTTCACGCCTGTCCCAAAGCCGTCTGGCACTCCACCATAAAGGCGCAGTAAGAAGCGGCTGTGATGTCAGTACAGAAAAATTGACTGTTTACCTTTTTGTTTCCTGCATGTGTTTATTTTAACCACACTCAGGCATGTGGAGGCTGTATCCATATGAGGAGTTAACCTGAGCAGTAACATTGTCTCATCTGAGGTGTTAGGCTATACACTATATCATCACATTATTGATACCCATCTGGAGTAATGGACCTGGCTGTATCAAATGAAAGGAGACATGTTATATAAGCTGTGGAGAATCCCTCTCATCTCTCAGGTTATAAGACAACAAATAGCCGTCCTTCCTCCCCAGCTGGCTGAGCAGCCGCTGCACTAAAGCAACAAACTCATATAATGCTAGAGGTGGGATGTAATTGATGGTTCTGTGTGGAATGAAATGACCCTGTTGATATCTGTAGCTCACCTTAAGCCTCTCGGCCTCACACATACATGAACACCGTCTCACTCTCTCCATCTCTGCCTCCCTTCCCGTGTGTTTGTGTTAGTGAAAGTGTTTGAAAAGGTCGTCACCTACGACACATTTGTATTGAATAACCGCCTGAGAGGATGAATTGCTTTGACTGTTTCTTGGAGCTTAAAACACGTGTTACAAAGCGTTGTTGGTCTGTCTCCAGAGAAGCCTCTTTTTCTTGCGTAATAAGCTGTAAACACACCTGAGTGATGAGTCACATCACTGGAGAGCTGGGACCTACTAGCGTGCCGTTATCAGGCTGTTAACAAGGAATGCGTTTAATGGAAGCTAGTTTGAGAGAGCACGTTCCTCCCCCCGGTGTAAACCACACCATATGGAGGCTGTATGCCAGACCTTCTTCTGCGAAGGTCAGGGGATAATATAGTGTGCACCAAGCTTTCACATGCATGCAGTTAATTCTACGTACAAGTCATGGATTTAGGATGTTTTCTTAGCCCTTTAATGGACAACTCAACTTGTTTGGTTTGAGATGTGACATCTTTACCCAGCGTGACTGATCATTCAGCTAAAGTGGGTTCGTCCAAAAACAGCAACAGTTTTCCAAAAGAAAAAAGAAAACAGCTTTTCTGCTGGATTGGCTCCAGGTTTCCAAGTCTGTGGCAGATAAATCGCTTTTTGGACTTTTATGTGGCCTGTTTGCAGTGAAGATTTCGTAACTAGTTATATTTTGGATTTAGTTCTAGAGGGGTGGTCCGATGACTACCACTTTTTTGTTGGTGGTGCTGACAACTTTTTCTGGGTTAGAAGTTTCTCTTAAAAAGATTTTATTTTAGATTTAGAGATTCGTAAACCATTACTTAGCATCAGTTGAATGAATGTGGGACCAGCAAAAGGATCTTTTATGTACTTTTATGTAGCTTGGAGGTTTGATAAGGTTTTGAAAAAAAAGGTGTAGGAATGGTTGAACTAGTAAATTTGCACAGACCTTAAAACTAGTATTAAATAAAAAATAGCAGCAGACAGGCCACAGGAGTGTGCAATAATAACAAGCACAAACAATAAATAGTACAAATAAAAAACAGCAGCTACTGAAGAAATGCAGGATTATTAATAAATTGTTTTTTGACTTAGCTGGTTGGATTTATTTTGGGAAGTTTTTTCCAGAGTAGACTAAACAACAACAACATGTTCAACATGTTCAACAGCTTTGTTTATTAAGGATTGCCAAAATGGATCAACAGTGATACTAAAAGGTAAAAGCCTTAAACCATGTCCACACTGATTCATAATAATATCAGCACATCCACGTAAAGGGGAATATTCAACATCAGGCTTTTAAATACTATAGCTAAATTATACTTGAATATATACGTTAAACTGTCGCCCATCACTGTGTGTGCTGAAGAAGAATGAAGAGGAGGCGTGCTGAGCTTCTGACCAATCCAGCCTCAAATATACAGTACTAGCATGTATCTTTAGATCACTGATGAATAAATATGTTAGCAGCATTTTCTTAAATTATTAAATAATTGCAACTTATGATTAATATGTTTTTTTTAATCTAGTGTTTTCTTGATTAATTGGTATGTAGAATGCCAGCATATAATGAGAATGAATGCCGATCACAAAGCCTGTTTGAAAAGTCCAAACTACAAAATTATTCAGTTTATTGCAATTTAAGATAAAGACAAGTGGCAAATCTTCAATTTGAGAACTGTAACCATGCATGTATATATATATATATATATATATATATATATATATGTAGCATTTTATATTTAAAAAATGAATTAATCAATGAATCATTTATGTTAATAGTTGCTGATTATTTTCTCTCAATTAACTTAATCATTTCAAGTCTAACTTTACATATTGTCATCCATAATAATGCAAATTTTTTTATAAGCTTGTCACATGTTTTGTATGTAACATCTTTATCTGTAAAGTTACACAAATTAAAGCTGTGAAATAAATGTAGTGTAGAAGAAAGTAAAGTACCAGCACCTAAACTTTGTACTCAAGTACAGCACTTACACACAGTAGCAGTTGTCAGCTATCAAAGTCTTAAAAACACAGCTACTGGAGCCCTGAATTCCTCTGCCACATGCCTATCTCGGCAGGGTTCCACGCAAAACTAAGCAAGCTTTGCACAACCTATGGAGGGACGAGTCATGGAGGCTGAAGGCTGAAGGCTGGTCCAAGTGTCTGGAGCGAGCTCTGACAACAGTGCCACAGCACGCCTTCACTTCAACAAGCTCATAAAAGTCTGCGTGGCTAAAGATAGACACAGGCGGTCAGAGGGACAGCAATAAATCAATAGGCCTGAGACCCCTAGGGCCCGATGAGGAAGGGTCCTCAGATGGTGTAGCTTAGCTTGATGCCATTTTGATGATCCTGTCACTGAGCTAAACCCCCCTCATGATGTGTGCTGTGACCCAAAGACCTGCATAGTATCTCTGAACGCTTTTATGTTGCTTTAATGCTCTGAACAATGACTCGATTCTTGATAGTACCAGCATTAGCTCTTTAGGAGAACCTTCTCCTGTCTGCACGGTTGATCCCATCTGCTTTGCACCCAAAGGGCCTCCACATTCCTGGCTCAGCTGGACATTCAACAGGCCACCACCTGCAGCATGTCAACATACTACACAAGGTTAACAATCCCCCGCCTCACTGTGAAACCATTTACCGTCACCCTAACTGGAAGTTGCTGTAAAAATAGTGCCTGAAAGCACTTAGAGGGCCTGTTGGCAAACGCTATCCAGTAATAATAAGAGAAATAACTGAAAATGTGAAGAAAAATTAAGAGAATAATATTAATTTTGACATATACGGCATCAAACAAAGAACAGAGAAGAGATGATACTGTGTTCACAATAAAGAGACGACACAGATGACACAGTTACAAACAAAAGGCTGGCGTCTTTGACTGACATTTGCCCATGGCTGTGCTGCATGCTAACAGTGGGGGAAGGAGAGACACGTTGTCTTGTCTCAGCTGTCACTTCAGAGCCCGTGGTGGGAAAACGTGAGAAAAAATGCCCACACACTGTCTCTCAGTCACATCCACCACCTTGTAGGAAAAAAAACCCCAACACATCAGAACATCTTTTGTTTTCCTCCTTCGCGTTGTCTCGTTCAGATTGATGTGAGTCGGTGTGTGTGTGTGTGTGTGTGTGTGTGTGGCCCAAAAAGAGTTTGAGTGTTTTCCCAAGTCAGCCTGTTAAAAAGATTGAGTGACTGTGATAAAAAAAAGCATCATTAATTTTCTCTGGCAGCTGAATGCGCTGCTCTGCTTTGATGTCTGATTCAAGAAACCATCCTTCAGCAAGACCGGAGCTGTCTCACTGTTGATTACGCAAATGTACTTTCCGTATTTGCATAACAAAAACAAAACTGATTGATATTAGGAGAAGAGATTGAGATCTTCCTGCGTCGTTGCTAATTTGCGCTGCGCTGCAGTTGCCTGGTAGCCAACGACGCCCTCTTCATTTCCAATCGACATCACATGGCGCCAGAGGAGCTCACCGAGAATAACTGGACAGGCCTCCTGAGGCAACTGCTCACTAATGTAATATGTACGAGCTGAGTGGTCATCTCTTTCTTGGATATCACAGCGTGTGTGAGAGATATTAACAGAAAGATAGAGACATAGATGCTTGGAGGAATCTTTGCCTATATTACACAACAGTGTACTCACCGTGCATTTACTCAAGAGAGACTCTTTGCAATGACTTTGCAAATGCAGCTAGAATAAAAAAAATTTTAAAAAAGTGTTTTCTGGATGAGAGCATATCAATGTTCACTGCTGTGGAAAAAAAAAAACTGGTGGATGACTCAGCCTGAAGGAGCGCTTGGACATATCTGGTTCAAAGTCAGGCACGGCTGCTGGGAAACACACCAAGTCTTCATGTTGCAGGCGTGATCACTCTTCATTTGCGTGTGCCGCAGTAAATCAGCCATACAGGTCTCCATTATGGAAACCCTTTGACCTCGTACATGCTCGTCAAGATAAACAGCATCACTTAGTGGACACTCTCACCATCTAGTAAAGATTTAGATTTCAGTGTTTATCTCATTTCTACCATCATTGCCTCTTAAGCTGTATATATTTCTTTTTGTCTGGTTTCCAGTATTTGTTATACAAACCTCCTTTTTTCTACTTTTATATAGCGGAGCGAAAGGTAATGTTCCCATGAGCAAAGAAGCATGATCGCTTGAGAAGATAGGGAACATAAATCAGCTTCTAAAAAAATGCAATAAAGATGAAATAGCTGCGTTTACAGGCTCCACTTTTGAGTTTTTAAAATCCCTGAATCGAGCCGATAGAGAATCTTTGACTTGCGGAGTTTACACATTCAGATTAAGATGTTCAGAATAACTGTTGTTTGATGGGTTGTGTGATTTGGTGCTCTACTAAACTACAGAGGAGCATTCTGGGAAGCTGGTAGTGCTCCAGTATTTTGGTCAAGGACATTTCATGCAGGGTGTGTGTGCTCTATATATGGTCATCATATTGTTCCTGGGAACTTTAACTATCATGACAGCCACATGCACTATTACATAAGACCTTGTAGAGACTGTACTGACATTTACCCGTTCCGCCCATCTGCTGACCAAAGCTTTGTTCTTCTTTCATAACATCTAAATGTCATCCCAAAGCTAAAAAAAAATAAAAGTTACAATGACGTCTTGGATCAAAAGCGTCTCTGTCTGGCTTTTTAAAGCTTTTTGGTGTTTGAAAATGATCCACTTGTAGTCAGTCAGTCAGACAGCGGGGCTGGAGACAAAGCATGAGAATACAGAATCATCATCAATGCTACTCACAGACCCACCAAGAATCATCAAAGGAGGAGAAAACAGGAGGAGGGAGGCTCGCTTTCAGTCCACATTGCAGTCTGCTGCCGTATTTTCAAAATCATTCTGTATTGATTGATTTCCCGCTGATGGGCCTTTCAAAGAGGGTTCAGGTCTGGATTCTGACTCAAATGTTTTCTGGATTGAGACACAGAAGTTTACAGGAAGTTGTGAGCTTGACTAATGACAAGAAGACCTATCTTAATTTCAGTTAATAATTTGAGAGCCATGTGCTCAATTCAGATGATAGGACCATGCACTGCTGCTGTGGTTGCCATGGGCAACATGTACAGTAGGCCTTTACCAGTTGTCTCTCCTAACCTGAAGCCCAGGTTGTCAAGAGACGTGGCCCTCTCCCTACAAATAGCCAGCAGCAACATCTGCATTATATCACAAATATGTATTAGATATATTCTCTACATTAAAGCTGCTCTAATCAAAATTTTTAGATCAACAATGGATCAATTGATGTGTAATGTGAAATGGCTCGCTTCCCTTAAGGGAATTACTACCCAAATTTGCACTTCCCCTCAGCTCTATGTAGCTTTTTATCCTCTTTCAGCTCATTGTTTTGTTTTGTTTTACAGCCTACAACTTTGCTGTTTTGGTTCACTCTCCCCGCTCTTAACTTAGGGATGTTCTTGACGACTAATTTTGGTATCACTTAAACAGAAATTAACCTTAGACTAGTCAGCTAGTCTTAAAATAAGAAAACACTCAGTGGACATTTTGCACAAATGTAAATTGTAAACACATAAAGGCCACACAGACAGCCAGACTTCACAAGTTACTCTGTTAAGTGACATACCTCGGTATGTCCAGCAGTTCGTTACATTATCCTACTACTGAAATGTGTGACATATGTACTATATCCTCCTGACAGACAATAAGATGGCATAGGAAAGAAGAAACAGCTGATGTACCCACCCAGCACCAAACTACAAAGTTATAGCCTAGCAGGTGGAGCAGTTAGCAGCTAAAGAGCCAAATAGTTCTCTCAGGAGCTGGTGGACACCAAAAAAAGGTAAAAGTAAAGTGAATATTGGATGTATATTTGTCAGGAGACCTCAAATGAATGCTGTTGATGTTGCTTTTCAACCGAACCGGGTGTTAAATTACTCTTTAAAGTGAGGCGTACATTAGTGTAGTCATTGAAATAGGAGGATGATGAATAGGAGGAGAACAAACTACTGTATATCTGCATGACTGTGATCAATAGTTGCCAGTAAAGCCACAGTGCAGCAGCGGTGTGGTCTGCGTCTAAATGACACTTTGACAACCAGGATCTGACAGGTATCAGTTTGCCATCTGCTCACCCAAACGTGTCGGCAGCGTCCCTCAGCAGAAAATAAACTACTCAGCAGCCACAGATCAAAGTGTCTGTTCAAGGATGGTACATTAACAGTCGGCCTTCTAGGTAGAGTGGTGAGACGGCTGAGGACGTCTCTATTTGTCTGGTCTGCTGTGCCAGCACTGGTGACAAAGACTGTGGACAGATGGCACAGAAACTGTCATGAGAGTGTCCCCTCAGTGGGCGTGAGTTGACTTTTGACTTGTTATATCACACAGTATGTCGTTTTCTGAGATGATTCCAGTTCAGACAGGGACACAGTCCAAAGCTTGTAACATAATAGAAAGTAGACACTGTTTCTTACAGGACAGTCTGAGCTGGAGTTTGACTTCCAGCCTCAGACCTTCTTAGAGTGCAACATGGCCCAGGGGTGACCTCCACAACAGAAAATCACCACCTTGTCATATCGGCTGTTATGACAGCCAGTGTCTGAGTCACCTCTCCAGTGGTCGAGGAACTGAAACTGAAATGCAATTTCAAGTGGTCTGAGAGGCTGGAGGGAGTGTTGGCCCAGCTGACAGAGCATGGCGAGATGAGCAAGCTCTGAAGCAAGGATAAACTTCAGTGGTCAGCGGAGGGAGGATGACACGGTCGCCTCTTTAAGCTCTGGTTATTTCACGGCCTTTTCAGATGTGTGTGTAGGTCTGATGGTGGAGGGGAGGGAGGGGGGGGGGTAACGTTACATCTCACCAGCCCCGATAATGGTGTGTGTGATGGAAATAACTACCATCATTACAACTGTCACTGTGTTGAGCAGCCACATTCGTTCTGGACCTCGAGTGTTTCTATCAAATCGAGTCTCTCGAGAGGAAGCTTGAAATGAAAAGAGGCCTCCAAACTGTGCAACACAACTCTACTGACCTCGCTGCATCTCAAAAACTGTTAGCAATAAAAGTACAATGTTTTGTCTCGATGTTTTTGAATGCTGCTATTTTGGCCTTTTTGCTCTCCTTCAAATCTGAGTTCGTGAACCAAAACAGAACAGAGAATATTAAGCTGCTGTGTAAGAAAAGTGGCTATAATCAACATTGTTGTAATAACAGTTTATCAAATTATAATATGAATATATAAAACCTATTAAAATGTATAAATAGAAGTAAAGCATAATAAAATATATAGATAGGGTAAGATATATAAATAGACAGACAACTAACCAAATAAATAAATAAAAGTGAAAATGGTGTAACATATTAAAATATATAAACAGAATAATGTATAAATATAGTTCAAGTAAAAGCCTAATTAAAAAGATAAGTCTAGCTGGTGAACATAGTGGAGAATTAGGCAGCTAAAGAGCCAAACCAGGTGGTCAGAAACACAACTCCAAATGAAAGATAATGTCTCTGTATCAACCTTCAAAGGTGATTATATGTCAATGTGTGTTCATTATTTGTTTCTGCTGCCCCCAGGTGGTCAAAACAATCAGTCATTTCAGGTTTCAGTATATCCTATATACAAAAACACTCCAATGCACTATAAAAATGATTAAAACAAGCAGAGACAAGGGAGGAATTTCATGTTCAAACTGATCATGTATTAATCTTCACAAAACATGATGCAACAATGTACTTTATGCGTGTAAATGTGGGTGTGTCTTTCAATCCATTAACTATCACCGGTACAAGGACAGGAGGGACTACAGTGCAGGACATGATTGTATTCACCATGGCAGTTTTATTACCTTCTTTCTCATACCACCCACTTTCCGAGCCATCCATTAATAGACAAAACTCCATTTGCACTCCAACAACATTATCTTCACAGACTAAGTATGGTATTAACGGTGAAAGACCGCAGCACTGCTGAGAATAGAATAGAAAATTCTCGTGAACCCATGAATCAGATCATTGTTTCTCTTGGCTTCACGGCCTTGAGGGAGGGTAAGTTGCTCTATAGCAGCGGAGAGTGTATTGTGATGCAGTTGCGTAACTGTAAAAATAAAGTATTTTCCTGTATTGAGCAGTAGAAAATTTCTCATGGAGGAAATTAATTGATGGACAGACGAGTGTAGAAAGTGGCCAGATTGGAAAACAGGCTGCTGCCAGTGCGAACAACGGAAGAGCAGAGGCTGCCTTTTTACATGCTAACACATGATTCATGTTGTAAAATCTATTTGCAGAGTATGATTTGAATTAAACCTAACAACTGCAACAAATAAAGTGCCACACATAAGCTCAAACACTCAAATCAAATGTAAGGTGACAGTAATTAAGAACACTGCCTGTTTTCTGTGCACAGTACAGACTGCAAACCTGCATAATTAAAATATTTTCAGCCACATTAAGCTGCAAACTATCTTGAGAGCATCACTCTGGCCTATTTAATGAAGTCAGCTGAAACTAGATGTTTAGAGCAGACTAACTCCTCCCTCTCCTGTGTACTGTGACTGTGTACAGTAGTAGTGTGTGGGAGTTTGTCTTGGCTGGCCAGCACAGTCTCTCTAGGGTGCCAGCGAATTCTCCAGCTGGCGGAGGAGCCAGCACGGGATAAATATATGCCTCTTTTCATCAGAGGAATTGTGAAGACCCTCTTGCTCTTTTCCAGCAAGCATCTGCAGAAAATGCCGGAGGTGACTCAAACCCCCTAGCAACAATTTATCAGCAGCTGAGGTCGTGATCTAATTAGTTTTATTTGGATCTCTCGAATCTCTAGAGTTTGAATTACACAATAATTAGCACCGGATCAGCCCTTTGATCATTTGCAAGATAAACTTTTTTTGGACACATTTATGTCAAGAGTTCGTTCACAATTTCATTCCTAGAGTGAAATTGGGTGAACGTCAGTAGCTAACTTTAAATTTGGCTGTCTCCAAAGCCCAGAAAAACTATTTTCTAACTCAGCTTCCTGCCGTGAGTGACAGGGTCCTACATGAAACTTTTCTGAGGAAATTCAAACAGTTTCGTTTTTTTTAAACAAAAGATGTTCCGTGTCTTAGTTTTGTCTTTATATTTTTAGGTGGAGAAATCAGAATTAACAACATTTGAACCAAAGTACAATGTGGGAATAGATGAAGGGTGAATATAGACAAACCAAAACCAATGAGGGAAGAAGAATAGAAAACAAAACACAAACTACATGTGGTAAAAATAATAATAAAGATGATGATAATAGTATGCAAAGTAGCTGTTGTTGCTAAAGGCGGTTACATAAGACAAGTGTGTATGACGGTGTGAATGTTTAGAAATGAAAAATTAAGGACACAAGAGGAGGAGGAGGATTGAGCAAATGACGACTAAAATAAATAAAACAAACAATCCTCAATAAAGACAATTATTTATATTTCCATTTTAATTTTTATCAAGACAAAACCAAACCAACAATAAAAAAACTGTAATAGAAGAAAAATATATTTATATGTAAGTATGTAAATGGATGTGGGTTGATCTTGACTGTATTACTCATTTAGTGATGAATATTCAGTGTTACACGAGAAAAACCTTTTGATTTCAGCTGCTTTTAGTCATTACTATGAAGTGTGTATTAAAAGCACTGTTAACACTGGGCTGCAAAACTGTGAAAAAAGTGCAAGTATGTGTGGGTGGTGTGTGTTTATTCAAATCTCAGCAGACTATAAACACCTGTGTTGCATGAGGTTACATAAAGTTTAAAGTTTGAGACGTGTGAAGGGTTAATTAACTTTGTCGGACATACTTGGTGGAGCACATATGGAAAGGAGAGGCCTCCCCTCGCTGTACTTGTCTTATTAAATGTGACTCAATGTGTCCATCTGCTGGCTGCTAGCGAGCCTGCCATGACGTCATCTTTTGGCACAATGAGAATCTGCTGTACAGAAAAACAGGCCGACAGTAAATCGAATACATTATCGTAAAATGTTTTATTCAAAAGCGTCCCAAGTAGAATCCTTTATCATATCTTACAAACATCTGGTATACACACACAAACAAAAAAAAAAGAAGGGGAAAAGTGGGTGATACGTTTACAGAGAAACATATAGGATAACAAACTTTAATTTCTTTGAGACGAACAAAGAAAAATCCAACTTGATTGGCAAACTATAACGACAAACATTAACTCCAGCCTTGATCCTTATCAAACTCCTCAAACATTTGGACCATTACTTCAAACGATACCTTTAATCATAATGTGAGGAAACTGCTGTGCTCGAGAAACCGTTCTTTGTAGATGGAGTGAAGTGATTGGACAGTGCTACAGAAAGGAGGGTACGCCTGTGCTGGAATTTCTCAAACATCAAGACTAAAGTTATCATAAGCTCTCATTGAAAATGTCACTCTCACCTCCTCCTTTTGACAATGTTTAAAGAAATTAAATCACATCATGATTATTATTTATTTGGATTTGTATAATCTAAAGCTTAGTGCAGTTCTTCATTGAAACTAATCAGCTTAATTTGAAATTAAAGTTTCACATAATGAGTTAAAACTTTCCCTAAAGATGAACTTGTGCAATACTTATTTAGAGTTCAGTCATAGTTTCACAAAGAAAAAGCGACAACATGTATATGATTAGGATCATCAATAAGGACGCATTTTCACATTCATGGAAATCAATGGTATCTCGTTTGAACGCAAACATATCAGCTCTGTGCATCATGCTGCGGCTTGTTCCCCACACACAAGTTCCCGTACTTCTTGAAAGAAGATTGTTGTGGTGTTGTTCAGGAGAAAAACACTGTCTTCAAACTGTAAGGTAGCAGCTTGGTTTAGCACAAGACAAACCATAAAAAGCACGTACAGATTCATCACAGACATGCTCAGAAGCTGTCTGAAGCTTCCGTTTTCGCAACTTTGACATTCCCTTAACTCGACAAAAGGTGTCACAACAAACACTTTCGTCTATGCTTTCATCGCCAAAAAGGTTACAGGACAAAATGGTAATGAGGATAATTCAAACTCGATGTGGGGAACAAGAGAGGGGCTCATTATCGCCTACGCAAAGAGATGCAGCGATGATGCAAAAGAGAGTGAGGTACAGAATAACTTAACTCTGCACCTCAGAGACATTTCTTATGCAATTTCCAATCAGGCAGTGACGTTTAGCAGATCATGTTGTGGTGGGAAGTAAAACGAAAAGACGTGGTGGTGGTGTACACAGGCGATGGGCTTTGAACATGGCTGGTGTTGGTAAAAATGAAATGTTACAGAGGTAAAAAAAAAAAAAAAATACAGTTAACAGTCATTTTTTCCTGTTAGAACAGCATTGACCAACTAAACACAAACTGACATCATAAAGCATCAATAAATAAACGGGACATTTCACTCACTGTACTTAATTTTGGGAAAACCAATTTTCTGGTAAGGCTGGCGTAGTTGTTTTTACATTCATGGGAACGAGACCGAGAACGTTAAACGTTAAGTACCACCTCGTACCGCGGTGTGGTCACACCACGGCAGAGAGACACAAGACACATAGTACTTGAACTGTTTACAATCAAGCTAAGAAAGGCACTGGAATAATGTTATACCACATTAGATTCTTATGCTCTCAGTTATCCATCTTGAAAAAGGTAAAAATCTAAAAATCTTTTCTTGGACATCATTTGTTTTTGAAAAATAAAGTTTGACATACTTAAAAAACTTATTTTTTGCACCTTTGACTCATTTTTAGCAAGGACAGTTTACAAAAAGTAATTTGCTATAAAAAAAAAAAGAAGAGAAATGCTTATGGCATTTTGGTTATCAAATAAGCATTTGATTGACACCATTTGCACTAAAAAATCTTGTAAGACCATGAAGCCATTAACTATGGTTTTGTGCAGAGAGGAAATAAAAATGATGAGTCCTTATAGCCAAAAAAAACTGAGTTTGAGTTTTAGAAGTTTGACGAAATGCTTCATAGATCTGCTGCAAAAGCAGAGACGGTTATGTGGCCCACAAAGAGAAAAAGACACAAAACAAATATAATTTAGTGCTCTGTGTTGAGAAATACTACCAGAGGAGAAAGAGGACGAAAGAAAACGGAGAAAAAAATAATACTAGGTGGGTCACAGTGCTACCCATTTGGACAGGGATGTGTCTGTTACTAGAGGTGAAAGGACAGCGCGCTACATTTAACAGTGCCGTCTTCCGTGGGGTAAAAACAGCACTTATAAAAGTCATAGTCCTCGCTTGCTTTGACATGATGAGGGTCACTGGATGTCCAGTTTGCTGTACTTCACGCCGCGGTTCCACTGCAGCGATCGAAATGACAACGGCAGCTGATAGTGACGAGGCACCGTGCCGTTGACGTTCTCTTCAAAGTATTGAAACAGTCTGTACCACCACACCCGCGAGAACGGGTTACTCTGTGACGTCTCCTTCAGCGACTGAAACAAATACACAAACGTGGTTGGTTAACTTTTGATTTAAGCAGCGTACTTCAAATTATTCAAAGACTTCTCGTTGTGAAATTGTCATTTCACATTGTGTCAGCTGTACCGTCTGTTCCTAAAGTCTTTCACATGGACTCCTTTATGTACAGATAAAAACAAGGAGAACAAAGGGGAAATCAAATACAATGAACCTGAGACACTTTAAAGCTAAAACAACCAGACAAATATGTTTAGTTGGCTAATCCAGTGAATTAAATACCTGGAAACTCAAGATGCTGCACACTGATGCAAAAATACTGTAACGCCATAGATAGCAAATAATCAGATTTCACAAAAATGTGAACGGGACAGCATGTCAAGATTTGTAGACATGAAGACGGAGGTAAAAGCAAGCCTGGATCTGTCCAAAAACTCATCTCTCAAGCTCACTAATTTACAAATCATTATTTTAATCCAAGCAAAACCAAAGTGTAAAAACAACGGGGTGCTGTGGGTCAGACTCTTTCCAGTCTTTAGCTAAGCTAATCAGCTGCTGGTTGTTGCTTCATGTACAGATATGACAGTGGTATCGCTTTTGTCAGGTGACTTGCAGCAACAAAACTATTCCATTACAAGGTAAAAAGCATGAGCACTAGATTTAACTTGGCATAACTTGAAACTCACCTGCTGGTTAGCCATAGTATGGTACCACCAAAAGAGGCGTGTAGTGATAAAGTATGCAACCACCACATCCACAGTGTAGTGGTCGTGTGCCAGAAGGATGCAGAAAATCCCCACAGCGCTCAACGTCCAGCAAAACCAGTGATACCACCAGAACCGCTTGGGAGAATCTGCCAATCAAACAGAAGAACACAGATCAAACCCAACAGTACCAACTCCTTTAACAGAAATATTTGCCAGTTCTCCTTTTTTCCACTAGATGTCACTGCTCTATCAAGCAGGTGTGCCAGCACAGACATGGTGTGAAAGCACTGCTTCACCACGTGACTGAGCAGAGGAAAGGAACCGTTGACTCAAAGCTTCCACGAGACAAGTAATAACATCGGTCACTTCACCAAGCAGTTAAAATGCTACAACTTCTGGTCGTGATGCTGAGTGGTTAACAAAATGCATTAGATAGCAGAAATGTCTGGTGAGGAACTGAAAACGTGGTTATGAAACAGAACAATGTCTTAATATGCTGAAACCTACAAGATAACAGAAGTGTCGATAGCATGACATTTCCTCTACATATCCTTTGTTACGACGTTTCCTGATGCTATTTAAAGAAGTGATGTGAAAGCCAAGGAGTACTTCTCTTTATCAGATACAGATAGCAGAAATTGTGGCACATGAACCTAAAAACAATACTGAAACTGACCAATAATACAAATATCACACACAAAACCACGAGTATCAACCTGTGTACTCTGTGTCTTTAAAAGCACTTAGTTTAAAAGTCACCATTTATGGTTAACGTGACCCCGACCTTCTGAAGGAAGTGTGCGCTAAATTATGTCAGATGTGGTTGTCAAATCTCCTGCATGTTACTGTTATAGCATGATGTGAGCTTCATGTATGTGACTTAGAGATAAAATCTTCCTGCATGTTCTTACTTTAACTCTAGCGTAGACACAAGGGAACTTACACTCTTTGATGAAGAGGTACGTTAGTGTTAACATGACGGTGTGGCCACTGTACAGATAATCTCCACACATGGTGTGAGAACCTGTGATTGATAGGCCCCCACCAGCAATCATCTTCATTATTCTCCTCATCTGTGCCTCCCAGTTCCCGAGAAGCTGAAAGAAACAGAGCAAGTCAATACATGATATTAATAAAAAAGTGTGATAACTGATAATATAAGTGGTAGAGAATTGTGAGATGTAAGAGAGAGAGAGAGAGAGAGAGAGAGAGAGAGAGAGAGAGAGAGAGAGAGAGAGAGAGAGAGAGAGAGAGAGAGAGAGAGAGAGAGAGAGAAAATAGGGTTCATTTCTTCATGGCAGAGGTGAGAACAGCTGCTATAGTTTTCCATTGAGTCTGGATTCATCTGTAATGCCACGTCTCACTTCTACAATACTTCGGAGACCTTTTTTTTTTTTTTTACAGTGCAGGGTGATCTCATTTAAGGAGCAGTTACTGAGGCATCCCCGTGCTTTGTTTAACCAAATCTTCCAACAGCGTAACAATACTTGATTGCAAGTTAAACTCCCGTATTCAAAGTTTTTAGAGTAGATGACAAATGTATTAGCTGCAGCAAAATAGTAGTAGTGTAGTAGTAGTAGGATTTTTCCAATATTTCCTCTGAAATATTGACAGTGAAATATGTCAAAATTATATTTACAGTAAGTACAGTAGTTTAATCTTAGACTGACCTCTTCGGCATTTCGTATCATAAACAACTGGTGTTATTGTTTGTATCGGTTCCCACAAAAAGCCACAAGTGCAACTTCCTGTCAAGAACAGAAAGTATGGGTGTGGAGGACGAGGGCGGTAGCAGAGATTAAAACAAGTTTTACTTCAACCCTGGAGGTCACGGGTCATTACACGTTGTTGTTTCTTTAAAACATGATGATGATGGCCTTAATTGTCACATTACTCGCTGGTTTTAATGCTTTTACCTCCAATAGATATTTTAGTTGCTTCAAACTTGGTAGCATTTCTGATGACAGTTTTTTACCACTGCTGGTGCTTCAGGGAAATGTTTTGATGACTACGTACCCATATTGCTGATATTTTGTGTTCAAACAGCGGAAAAATGTTGTTTTACGAGCTAAGATGTGCATAGAGAACACAGACTGGATCTATTACACCAAAATTGTCTAATTGTCTATTGAAAAAGAAGCTTTAACCCAACACAAAGGCTACACAGTGGCCTTGATTAAAAGGATATGCTTTCCTTGTGGAACAAATGAAATTTTATCTAATATGAACTACAAAAAGAGTGGAGCAAACACTCAAAAGCTCCTCTTACGAAAAATGGACATGCACATATCTTACAATCAGTGGTCAGTGGAGAGCACTCAGGGGCTTTCGGCTAACAAAAGACATCTCATTTTTTCTGAATTTGTCCATTCAGCACGACTGCGCCCAGAGCAGTTCAGTAAGAAAGAATCCTTTCATGCTCAACCAACCAACAATGGCAAGAGAGATAAAAGTGTGTGTTATACCTTTGGAGAGCATTTGAAGTGCATCCCAGGAACAGGCAGAGTGGTGATGTACATTGTAATACACCGGTACATATAGAGTGTGCCCACAATGAAAAAGAACCGCCTGCCTACAATTGACCTGAAAAAACAAGACAAAGATATTAATAATGATATTTTAGTTGTAAATCAGATGTGACTTAAAAAAAAAAAAATCTGACTGTACCTGTGCTTGAGTAAGATCCACTGGATGAGCCACAGTCCCACCAGCAGCATGCCGTTAATCTCACAGATGGAGAAGGCCCACTCCACCCTGTCAAACAGGTCGAAGAATTTATCGGGCAGGGGTGGGGTGTGCTCCTTTGGCGGCACTCTTTCATGAACCACTGAAATGACAACAGTGGTGGTAACAAACCACACCACTGAATAGATGTACGCTATGCCCGTCTTCCCCCACTCGGCAGGGAACGAGGAGCGCGTAGTTTCCATTGTAGGGATGGGGATGTGGACCATCTCGGTCCTGAAGTCCTTCATCCCCAATGCACCGTTCCTTTGAGGCTTGCTAGTTCCGTTAGGTAGTCCACCGGCGTGCCCGTTTGCATGGCCGTTTTTGTGCGCTTCGATATGAGTCTCTATCCGCAGCGTCTCCAGGCGCTCCAACAGCTGCTGCCCGCCATCACACGACACCAGCGAGAGGGGAGGCTTCTGGAAATCCGCCTCGGTGAGCCTCAGCAGAGCAGGGCCGTCCAGCTGACGGAGAGCCTCTATGTATTCCGGTATCCCCTCTTTGCTCAACCAATCGGAGACGTCCTCTGCTGTCCATGATGCCACCTTCTTCATCTTGGCCAGTGGGCAATGCAGAGGATAAGGAGGGGTCTTCAGACTAGAGGGGGAGGTTCACAAGAATTTTGGCTGTCTATGGGGCAATGCTAAGTCCTCTCCAGTTTTGGCACATGGTATTTTCTCGCACCTAGAGGCAGCCCAGCCTCCTCTAGAGGTGATGGGGGTTGAAAGTAGACAGCAGGGTCACTCAGGTTTAGGGCTAATAGATAGCAGGTGAACCACAGGGACCTTGTTTGTTTTTTTTCACCGCATCAGCTCGTCTCCACACACGCTGCAACCCTGTTGAAACAAAGATGAAATACTGTGAATCCGAATGCAGTGACTGCCATAATCACTTCTGCAACACTACTGGGTATCATCATGAATCGGATGTCTCCCGAGTCCCGGAAGCTGTACACTCTGACTGAATAATAGAGAAAAATCACGCACAAAACTACTTAGGCTCCATTTCACAGGCATGAAACATTAAATGAATAATTCACATCTTTCTAAAGCTTTTACAACAATAACAGCAACAGTACGAGGACTCAATCGACCTGTTTGATCTACGCTGCAGGGAAACCTTTTCATACATCAGTGGCAACATCCGGAGTAGAGCTGCAACAGTATGAGATTGTCGTGGTATGATAAATATTTCAGAAAATTTGACGGTTCATGATATTGAGCAAATGTTATTATTATTGTCATCATCATCACCTGTTACAATGACCCTATTATGTATATCTGTATATCTTTATTTTAATAAACACTAATACAGTAGAATTAAACACAGTAGATAAGCAAACGTACACCCTCCACCCCACTGGCTTAGCTGAATACTTGATGGATATTATTAAGGGTGCACCAATCAAGATTTTTGGGACACTGGAAGCAGAATCGACCAATACCAATCACTCATGACTGAGTCCATTTGAACCCTTCTATTTATTGTGTAGCATTACTTATTTAGCATTTTTGAACTATTCTTAAAAACATATTAAGTATTCAAATTAAGAAATAAAAGGAACATGAAGTAACAACTGTTTATTTATTGGCAGGCAACATGTCCAACATATTCCACTTAAACCAGAGCAGCTTGTGCTTAGTTATTGGGAGCAGTTAAGATTTTCCCACAGAAAAACAGTGTCACTGGGGAGGGGGTATATTTCTATTTCTAGTATGTTGTTTCTTATTCTACTTAATTCTCCACCTTATTTTAGTGGGGTTTTTTAGTTCACAGTCCTAAAAAATACAATCCTGTAAATTTGATTTGGGTGGAGTAACACTGCAGCTGGTCTTACAATTAAACTACATGTTAAACACTCCTTTTTATTATTATTATTTTTAATGCCTTTATTAGATAGTGACAGCTTGAGGCAGGACAGGGGGTAAGAGAGAGAGCAGATGACATGCAGCTGCAGCCTGACTTGTTTTATGATGTGTACTACTCTGCATCCATGAGTACTATTACACATTGTTTTCCTACTGCTTTTGTTTCCATTCCTGTTCACAGCAAAGTGTGCTGGAGCAGCTGTTTTGAAATGTGCTATAATCTAAATAAAGTTTATTGCTATTATTTATTATTCTCCTCTTTTGCCGAGTGGCTGCAGGGAAATGAAAATGAAACTCTTATTTTTGGTTCATTGTGAAACTGAAGGCAAAAGAAAATGATGGATGGGGAGAGGAATGAAAACATGTACAGTGAAGCAGTGAGTAATCATTCATTAGATAAGCAGAATAGACAGGGCCAAAGAGATAAATCTTAATTTCTACAGTTTAATGGAGTAAACAGTGAAGTCAACTGACCGTTTAATTCAAGTTATTTAACCAATTTATCACTCAGGACGAACAAAAACATCTCCATGTGAATTACACGGTGTAGCAGATAAAAATACGACCCTACCAGTTCTTTCACAGATCTCACTGTTTAACTTTAACTTCATTTGTTTTCCATAGTGTGTTTCTCATCCAGAGCTCAGCATTAACAAGAGGGTGAACATCTGCTGCTGCATATCATGTGTTTGTTTACAGACAAGACGTCAGCGGTGGACACAGGATGGCTCTGCTTGTGTTCGGGGGAGTGCGAGGTACAGCTGGAGGCAAGTTCTGATCTACTGCATACCAGGAAAGAGGGAGGATAGGAGGGAAACGGACTGCAAGAAGGAAATCATAAATTTATGAGTGAAGGTCAGCTCTGAGTACAGCCCCACCCCTGTAAAGAGGGCAATCAGCCAGCAGCCAAGCCACAGCACAGCCAACTCAGCGAAGGCCAATAGCAGCTAAATACACTGGCAGGCTGGCCGGTTGGCAGGACAACAAACTGCACATCAGTACCTCATCTCACCTCAGCTCAGCTCAGCTCAGTGGCTTGTTCATTTAGGCCAGCAAAACAGGGCCAAATAAATGGGCTATGAGCTGGGTCGTCTACAACTTTGACAACACCTGGCATCAGATGTATTCCTGCTGAGGACAATTTGACCTCATAACTCCACGAATCCAACGTGCAACATACAAACACTAAAGAGCAAGTGTAAAAATAAACATATGGATAGCATACAAACAGCACAGCGGGAGAGTCCTCATTGCAAAGGCTGAGCTACGTGACAACCCAGCTGTGTACCTTAACGTAGTGTGCAGAGAGCAAAGCAGAAGAGGATTTGGTAGAAATAGAGAAACACAGAGACATTGAGCGGTTGCATTAATGTGTTAACAATTCAGACAGATCAGAGATTAGCTGTCACTGAGTCAGCCATGTGCTGAGGACCTTTGGTCTATGAATCAGCTTACAACGTGCTCGGTGAAGAAATAATCTCACTGAGAAAAACAGACTAATCCTGAAACTTATAAACTCACCTCTGTTTACTCAGGTATGTGCATACAGCGGTGTCAGAAATCCCAGAAATCCTGGATATGAGGATTTCATCATATGCATTTAGGTAGTGGAATAATGGAAAGAGTATGACGGTGCTCTGTTATACAACACCTGGACATACCTGAAGTACATACATGCACCGAATTACTTTCCACTGGCTGTAACCTCACACTGCAAACATATGAGGCTGTGGAAAATGCATATTTCATCCCAACAAATTCTTGTGTGCTGAGGTTAACTATCACCTGATGACCAAAGCGGAAGGGCTTTTGTTCGCTCGGAAATCTGATCAAGGACGATATTGTTCGAGAGCAGAAAAGTACAGAAACAGAGGAAAGTGTGGAAATGCACCAGCCTTATGATGTTATGAATTTTGATCATGAGATAAAAGATAAGAAAACATTGAAGCTGCTCCCCAAACAAAGGATTCTAACTTTGAAAGTTTCCCGTCAGAACTTTAGTAAATATGACAGAGGACGACGGCGCAGAAGGATCTGACTGTTACATGCAGCGCTGTTCACGCCTTTATCCTCATCCTTGAGGTGTGTACTTACCAAGTAGGGAGTTTCACTGTCATATGTTTACATAGGTTCCTGTTACAGATTTGCATATCATAGAGGACTGGACTACTCGTCTTGGCGGTGGTCTGCCCTCCCAGCGAGCTCCTCTAGTTTGAGGATGTTTAAAAAGGTGTTACGGGAAGTGTCTTTTTTTTCTATATACACGACCACAAAAGGAGACAAGGTGCACACACACACGCTGAAGATAATAGTGCTGTGCTGGGTGGGACCTTAACAAGCTGAACTTTGAATCTTAACACTGCTCATAAACCAGCACAGCTCACACTAACTGAAGTAATCAAACAGGTGACCAGGCCGCAGACTGGTATCCACAACAGACTCAAACATCAAAAACATCTTTGACTGCCTACATAATAATTATGTCAAACACGGCGGATAAAGTCTACAAATGAGGGCCACAAAAGTACAATGAAGTGCTCAAAACAAACCTCAGACTCAGATGTTGTAAGAGGCTTTTTGCAGGACACACCACATGACAATGACTCACCAAGATGATGAGAGATAACGGCTGCTGTTGCAACTTACACCAGCAAAGACTGATGACCAGTAAAATGTGATAAGAAAAGGGTAGCCAACAAAAACAGTAGAGGTACACCAAAGACATACAACAAAAAATAAGAAAGATGTTCTAAATTGTGCGTGCCTTGAGAGAATAAAGATAAAAAAAATTGACAGAAAATATGATAAATGATATCTCGGTCATATCACACTTGCTATGTAACTATTACCTGACTATCAAAGAACAATAGTTTAGCCCAATATCTAAATTCTGACATTATATCATCACCCTATGAAACTTAGCTAACTGGTTTATAATATTTACCCAGTGTCACTGAGCACACCACGCTAACGCGTGCCTACAAAGTAGTCTCCAGTACTGCACCCATTTACTTGGGCCCTTATACAGACTTATGTTACCTCACGACCGCTGCGCTCCTCCAATGAACGGCGCCTGGCTCTGCCACCCATACGCTCAGGGCAATCCAAACTCTTCTTGTCCGTTGTTCCCCGCTCTACCAGTTCCTTCCAGAACAGGGCCGTCCCTCCTCCTGCCTCCTCTCCTCGCACTACCAACAGCTGGACATGCTAAATCTATCCCCCTTCTGCAACTTGGTCACTTGATCCTATGTGAGTCGTACTTATTACTGCACTAACATGTCCTAGTGACAAGTAATGGTGATAAAAGTATTTGTTCACTTGTTCACTGAATCTATGACGGTAAACTTGTATCAAGCTTCTACTACTATTATTCTCTGTTTTGTTGAGAGGAAGTGGAGGATCAGAGCTTTGACTGGAGTGTCACTTCATGGGGCTTTGCTGGTGCTTTGATCACTTATGTCTAGTGCTATATGTCACCTATACATCGGTATGGGGGCCAACAATGACAAAAAAAAAGTAAATTTTTATGGTATATATTCTCTATGGGATTTTAAAGTTTGTCATCTCCTGATTAATGATAAAAACTTTCCAATGACTCATCCTGCACTCGGGGGCGTATGCTAATTTTACATCACGTGAAACGCTTTCTTGTTTATGACACTGCCACAGCGGAGTGATTCCTGTTTTCTATGAGCGATTGTGAGAGCAGATTACTTACTTTTTGTATTCTAAAGTGAATAATTTATTGTTATTAAACAATTACAAGTGCAACAGCATTTCCTGGAGGAAACGGACACCAGTCATGACGGAAACATCTCTTTGAAAAAAGGACAGACCTCGAGAGACATCTCTCTTGGTAAAACAGTAGTTAAAGAAACAACATAGTTGCAACATCACCTTCAAACCTTTGTGGCATTTCGTTTCACCACTTCCTCTATACACGTCCTAATTAAGTGGGGTGTTAGTTGGTGCACAAAGGCTCAGTCCTTTCGCAGCGGCCCAGGGTTCGAATCCAACCTGTGGCCCGTTGCTGCATGTCATTCCTCATCTCTCTCCCCACATTCCTGTCACTCTTCAGCTGTCTCTGTCTAATAAAAGCTTGAAAAAGGCCAAAAAAAATATCTTTAGAAAAAAAAAAAATAAAAATAAAAAAACAAATGAAGACGTGAGAACAGAGCAAGACAATCAAAGTAAGCTGTGCTCACGAGGCAAAGTGATAGATTTAAAACCATATAAAATACAATACAAATACAAATAAGTGGGATTGTATCATATACAAATAAAACATTACCACAACTGTGCTTTTCACTCATGCGGTAAATCTTTCCCCTTAGAAAGTTTGGTGGAGCCAAGAGGAGGGGAAGGGGGTTAGCACAAGGCAGTACATGTGACATGACCAGAAAAACATCCCACCCAGGAGCAACAATATGTCAAGCCGACACAAACATAAACACACCATCCATAGTCCATCTTTAGGCAGCCAAGAGTAGTACTGAATGACTCACAAAGGCTTTGAACGGCCTTTCAGAGGACAAGAGCAACTGTTAAAACCACCAAACTGCCTCTGCTGAAACTACAACAACTTTATCTAGACATGTAATAACCAAACATTTACTAGTGTAAACAGCAGCCTGAATAAGCCTACAGTATATTTTGCCTAAAGAAACCTATTGGGCTATCTAAGCTTTTTAAAATGTAAACCTGATCTGAATTTGAGCTTCATAATAAAGTGTACCTGTGCGATACATCATTTGTTTTTATTTTGTTTGTCGTCTTTCATCACCGTGACAGTATTAGCCTCAGAGGGCAGGAAAATTGTTTTTCTGACCTGTCACCACCTTCTGTCTTTTAGTTTCCACCTCTTCCTACATGATCAGCACCTACTGTATTGTTCTTTCTCCCACTCTATCTCTATGTGTCAAGTTTCCTGCTTGCTTCGTTTTGTTTTGTTGTTTTTTTGGCGCTTAAAACTGTTACAAATTGGCAGGAGTACCGATACACGTGAATAACTGTGAGCTGTGAGGACAGATATGCAGAGGTTCAACTCACAATACACGTACATTGACCTGAGGCATATTACAGTTGCAATACCAGTCTTAGCGCACCAGCTGGCATATGTAGCTAGTTTCTGACAAATACAGTATGATCATGAATCAGTGAACACTCAGGTCCAGAAACGAAAAAGTCATAATAAGGGCTTTTTCACAGCAACATGTCTGTGCTTGAACTGGTTCAAACCATCCCAGGGTTTCCACTGAGGAAAATCACCACGTACAGCTAAACTCAGTCGAAGACAACTGGAAGAAGAAAAAGAGCAGCAAGGAGAGCACTGAGGTACGACCCCTACTGACTGCAACCCCCGTGCCTCAGAGAAGCAGAAACTACATGTGGCCATGACACGAAAAATGTGAAACATCTATCTGGGGTGTTTATATCTGTTTTGGACTACTATAAAAAAATATGGAAGAGGACCTGTGGCACCTGTAGATATAAAAGTATAGTAGCATAATGATTCTTATTTTCAAGCATAAATATGCATACATATTCAATTTCTGCCATATTATGCAAATAGAGGCCAATAAATCTGATACACTTGATATTTAAACAAACTTGTGGCTTGCATAAGTTTGCAGGTCATGAGGTTGATCGTCAAGAAAAATTCATAATAAAGTGAAAAGTTGCAAAGATATTGTGTAACAAAAGGGGGAAGAATGACGAGCGGTTAAACAGAAAAGAAGAAACAAAAAAAAAAAATGTGCTGCCAGTACAATGATAAGAATATTTTGTCTTCCTGGATACAAGTTGACGAATAAACGGACTTGGTGACTTGTTATGTTTGTTTTTAGCAACCGTGTTTGACATGATACGAGCTCCTATCAACCACACAACATGAATTTGGAAGTTAAAGCATGAAAGTAGAAATGCAACGATTAATCAAGTCTCAAAATGGTGTATTTGATTCAGTCATTTTACAAGCAAAAAAAAAGGCAAACAGTATTTTGTTGTAGCTCACCAAATGTGAGGGCTTTTCTTAGTCATATGACAGTAAATTGATTATATTTGACTTGTGGGCTTTTGGTTCAACAAAACAAGCAATTTAAAGAGACATCTGCAGACATGTTTCACATGTTTTTGACATTTAATGGACAAAACAATCAAGAAAGTAGTAATTATATTAACAATTAAAGTTAGCTGCAGCCAGAAAATAAAGCACATGATTCTCCGTTGTTATACCACACAGAAATGTGGGCCGATTCATACAAAAGGGCAACAAAGCAGCCCTGTACACGGTTTCACTGATGCGTCTCATATCCGACAGCTCATGTTGCGTCTAACCTGGATATCTGGGTGCAATACATTTGCAGAAATGAAACAGCAGTCACATAAAAGCCAAACAAAGATTTCCCTTCTTAACAAAACCTTTTTAAAAGGAAAGCTTTGTTTGCCTTCTCCCTGATTTGTGTCCTAAGGGTGTTGTCCTTGTGTTTATGAAAGAGTAGTATCCCTTTACAGGTTCTTTTATCTTGTGAGACAAGCTAACAATGGGTGAGCATCACACTCTCACCTGTATCCCTTTACACCTAGTATACAAAAACTGTAGACGATGCAAGGCCAATATTTACACAACTGGGTCAGCCTGGTGAAGTGAAAGACATTATGGTTAAAATGTAACTATGTATGTTCCTGCTGTAGATTACACAGTGTTTAAGTCCTATTGTTAAAATGAGTTAATATTTGTTTCTATATCAAGATTGATATTTATCATGATGATAATGCTGCTAGTTTGAAGACTATCCTGACAATGACTGAAGCCAGAGGAAACCAGAGGGTTCATTGGTTAAACTTTGAATATAGTCTATAAACCTAAAAATAATAACATAATGTAAACGTTTGACTGTGGTTTAGAAAATATATTGCCATAAAAGGATATAACATTTACCTTTGCAAACATGCTACAACTGCCTTAACAAAACTAAACAAGTTAGCTTGTCTTGTAAAGAATGGTGCTGTGATATGTTGGGTTTCTGGCTTGGTTAGCACCAGGAAGTCTTCATCTGCGCTTCACCAATTTTGAGATATCTGAAACATTTCCAAAGAATTGATGTCATGTCACCTTTTTTTGGTCAACAATTTCCTACACTTTGAAGGATAACGCAACCTTATTTTTAGAGTCGCTTTTGATTTCTGTTCTTCACCAAAGCTTGAACAATGCCTTGTGGTAGGCAAAGGACGTGTACATTGATGTGCAAACCAAAATCTGCATAGACTGACTGGCTGTTGCTTGTCACAGTCCTGAACTGAGATTGTTTCGTTGTCACACTTTGTTTTAGCACGGGAGAGATGAGTGAAACCAAGGTGGCATGAAAGGAACTATGAAAGTGAAGTCACATTTTCCTTCAAAGTCGAGGAAACTGTTGACAAAAAAGGTGACATCATATCAATCTATGGAGGTGGTTTCCATATCTCAAAAGCGATGAAATGCAGATGAAGACGGCCTGGCGCCAACCAAGACAGGACACACAAACTAATCACTACGCCATTCTTTACAAGTTAACTTGTTTTGTTTCATCTAATGACCTTTTAAAAATTACAACCAATCCCTAATACAAATTAATTACAGTTTAACACACAAGCTGTTCAGGACAAAAAAAGTTTATGAAACTTAACAGTGAGGTCTGATGGCAGTGTTGACTGGGTGTATTTACTCTGAAGTATGACCACAGGCAGTAAGATTTGATAAAACAAACGAGTGTGGGGCGGGCACTTTAAACTGTGGTCACAACTCTGACTCAGACAGCAACTGTGGTTTTCTTTGCATCTTCTTGGTTGCTAGTACACAAAGTAAATGAAACTTAGCATCTGTTTTTGTACATTTCCATTGTTAGTATATTTATTAATAAATTAGCTGTTCTGTTTTTTTTTTGGTTTTTTTTATGTCAGTTTTAAACTTCAAACAAGTGACATGAATCCCCTAACAATTCATCCCTAAATCACTCTGTCATAAAATGAGGAAAATAGATATGACAAAGTCTACGATGTCAGATAATGTGCTTCATCATGTAGACCTTAGCAACCCTGCTATCACAGAACAACATTATGTCCCATCAGTCTGTTAATTAATAGAGCAAGGTGTTTGGCCATGGGTGAAGATGAGACAGACCATGGAACATGGATGGCTCTTGCATAAGTCTCAGGGGTGGGCTAAGCAGAAGGGCACAATATTATATAAAACAGCCCCTATACTGGTAGCTGCGACCTGCTAATGAGGAAACCACCTGTGGTTTTATGAGTCACTTATCTGGATGTCAGGCCATGCAGCCCCAGAGGACCAGCACACAACTTGCCTAGCCTCTTTGTTAACCTGTACATGGTGCAGACACATCATAAATTATATCTCGGATAGCACACACGGGACTGGTTGTCATCAGGGAGTAATTGGCGTGCAGCATGGCATTTAGCTCATCTTGTCACGTATCAACCATCTGAACCGCAGAAGGTCTGTGTGTAGACAAGACAGACAGATAAACAGTCCTGTAATATTTTTGCATGTATGCACAGAAATGTGTAATTTCCTAACATGAGAAAATTGTGCTGCTTACCCGGTAACTAGGGTTTGGTTAAAGAGGCGGGAGACAGCACATCAGTAAAATGTTGTGGTTTACTTTCCTTCACACAAAACAACTCGCAAAGAACAGGTGCTTTCCCTGACTTCAACTCAACCACACAATTTAAAAAAAATAAAAAAAATAAAACAACATAACCTGATGACTCTCTTCTGGCCTGTGTGTTGGGATTTTTGAGACCAATGTGTTATATTTTAGGAGCAATAACTTTCACAGTACACTGAGTTCTGGCCTTTGCTTTCTTTGACCTGGCAGTCTCCTCCAAAACCAAAAAAATGTCACATAACTGCAATAACATCGATAGTGTTTCACTCAGAGGGGGAAGCTTACACACCTGACTCATTCAAGTCAATGTGCAGTCAATGTTTCCAGCTGTTTTTTTTTTGTTTTTTTTCTGTATCAATCACATTATTTAAACATGTATGCACAGTTACATTCTTTAACCGTGAGGCATAATCCAGGCTTAAAAATGGTTAAGCAAGCAGAGCTAAGGCAACACCCACAGCCACAGAGAAAGTTATTGTACTGTAAATTATCTTTTACAGTCATGTACAATCATTTATAATGCAGATTATAAAGTAAAATAATCCCTCTAATAAACTAGGTCAACTACTGGATAGTAGTTTTGTTAGTTTGTTTTATGTGGTTTTCCTTCAAGGACACAAAATGACACAGTGGCTTACCCCTGGCAAAAGTCTCACCACCTACCCCCCCAATATAGCATTGTGTTGAATTAGAAATAGGCCAAAATGTACAAAAAATTAGGGCAGGATCAGGCCTATAGCAAGTTGAAATATGGTCACGCTGGTGTATCATTAATTGCACCTAACACCCTGAGAAACTTGATGAAGGAATGCAGGAGTAAGAGTTACTCTAAACAAGTCAGGACAAGGGGGACACCGGGCTCAGGTTTAAGCGGACTAGACAATAACATACAAGAGAAAACAAGACAGTATTCACAGGGACAGCTTGCACTACTTAAAATTCCTTACAAATGCTCCCACTCCCTTCCCGTGTCCACATGAATTTGTCACATACCTGCATCATCTTGTGTAATACAGAACCTTGCATACACCTTGTGTCAAACTGTGCCAAATTCATTTGAAGTGTGTATTTATTCAAACACGGCCCGACCAAGTAAGATGATATTAGACTACTTAAACACTGGCCTTGTTTCCCACAAGGATTATTAAAATTTAATCTCATAATTTGACATAATTTCTTTTCTGGAAAACACAAAATAGGCTACATCAAAGTAGCCTAGATTGCCAAAAAGCAGTTGTAGGCCACAGGAAACTGGGACATCATGTGAGTGGCAGTAAAACTTCATGTGTTTCTAATTATGGCAGAAACAAGATTAAAGCCATCATTGCATATTGCTCCTCTGGAGGCAAACCTGCGATGGAAATCAAATGATCAATGGCTATTGCATGGCACTAACATGCACTAGAATAACAAACAGGCCAGAGCCATCAGGTAATAGCATTATAGCCTCGCTGTGGTTTGAGTATTGAGGCTCGAATAAACAGGAGAGGAGCAGATACACGCATCATACATTTCAAGTGTCAAATGTATATCTGAATCTGTTTGGACCAG
This sequence comes from Argyrosomus regius, assembly GCA_946959425.1. Lineage (NCBI taxonomy): Eukaryota > Metazoa > Chordata > Actinopteri > Sciaenidae > Argyrosomus > Argyrosomus regius. The sequence goes on along the minus strand of OX336894.1, from coordinate 11,500,023 downwards.
TAACCTATTTAAAAACAGACTGACAGGTGACACCACAAAATAAATGTTAATGGGGTCATTTGTCAGGGATCTGCACACTGCATCAATAGCAAAGCGTTAATGGAGCGATGCTTTGATCCCGCATGGATCTTCTTCAGGCTTTGTCAGGCAAACAAACATTGGCCGCTAATGCAAAATTTGTTTGATTTGGCAGTGACGTGTATAATTTTGGCTCCACCTATAATTTACTTTGAAGCCAAGTACATATGTTTAGATGATTTATGGAGGGGCTAGTTAAAGAACAAGAACAAGACTAATATTAAACCACCTGATGGAGACAAGGTCCAATATACACTTAGAGGCCACTTTATTAGGTATGCATGCACAATCTAATGCAACCGTTCTGCCATTAACTCAACTTTTATAATGTCTAATGTTTAGTGTTGCCAAATAAAGTGTGTATGTCCTTTATTAAGCCTATTTGTGTCAACTGGATGGAGATGGGTACAATTTTGGTACATTTTTTTAACCTAAAAACAGGGCTTTGGTCGATGTATTGATAATTACAATCATAAAAATGAAACATTAGAAATACAGACACTGGTTGGTGAGTGATTTCATCTAAATGTTAGCCACCCATTGTTATTCAGGTGTCAGGGGGTTAATCACGCCATCAAACTAACTGCTACGACTTGATAAACACCCAGAAAATGTGCAGTTAACACTCTCTGTGGTCTTTAAATGGACTACAACACATACAATAGAAATGTGTACTCTAATTCTTTCCATGTCGTCTCTCTCATACGCCTCCTTCATCCTGTCCTCTCCATATCGGCGTCTTTCCTTACTTCCTGGCGCTCTGTGTTTCTCTAACTCGTTTTGCACAAGCGGACACTAACATGAGCTACGGGTGAGTGTGATCATAACTAAGAGGGATGCTAATGTGAGTTTGCTACAGGGCGTTATATGTTTTCATTCATAAAAATAACACCTCACTCTGATGTCATTAAGTTATCTGATGCTTACGGGGGCACAGGAGAGTGTGCTCCGTTTACAAGAAAACTTCATATGAACATATAGAGTTTAATTATTCTCTAAAGAAAACATTAAGATGAATTTGCAGGCTGGGGGAAGTTGATGATTGAAGCCACTATTCAATATGTTTGGGTGTCAGCTGAGACAGTTTTCCCAGGCTGAATCATAGCTGTCCCTACAGAAAACGAATTGTTTCCAGTTGTTAATAGTCTGACATGCTTTGCTTGGGCAATGAGGCTTTCTGGATGCAGTGCCAACAATAAACCCCATTGACTCGCTTTAACATTTTGCTGGCCCCTTTGACACTGACTGCAGTCACACTGTTAAAGGTCTGTGAAAAAGTTGCTTTCTCACCAGTCCGGTTGGACAGACGTCTCTCTGTTTATTTCAAATCACTGTGTCTGCGGGGCCCATCTATCCATCCATCCATCTGTGCAGGGAGTTTAACTGTGGACTTGGTTAGCAGCCATACACAGCATGCATTGCTTAACAACGCAGATGTGTCTTTTCCCAAACTGTGCAAACACATCTGTGATCAAGTTTGCCCAGTCTCTTCCCAAAAAGAGGAAGGGACGTGTCTGTTAGGACTTTATGGAAAACAGTGCTAAAACAGGCCACCCGTTCCGCCCTCTTCTACAGTGGAGCTCATATGTAACCATGCCAAAAGACGAAACATAGAGGGAAACAAATGTTTGACTACCATTTATTTGACTCTTGGTTAATATTTACATAAACACACAGAGAGAGGTCAGCTGAGAAATATATATATAGCGATCCAGTGTAACGTTAGTAGGCACACCTGTGAAACAGCGTTACATCCAAATCATAGCTACGTGCTAAAAACACTTCTTTCATTCACATAAAGGCCTCTGCAGCCACTGTATATAGTGTGGCTTAAGAGCTTATAGTCTGACCACCTAAAAATAGATAAGCAAGCTGACGTCTCCACTGTTTCAGCTAAGCTAGCTCGCTAGCATATACACTGGGGGTCGTGTCTTAGCGTCGTAGCGCGATTTTTTTGGGGGGGGGTAACCGTTAGCTAACGTGATTGTGGTGATTACAAAGCTGAAAATGTGTTTCTTATATTGATAAATTAAAATATTAACCAGCTCGGCGTGTTTAGTTTACATTTCACACAGTGTTTACTGAGTGCGGCGTCCCTGCCAATCACGTTGGACCGGGATTAACGATAACGGGAGATGTTTTGTCGTCAACTGATAAAAAAAAAAAAAAAAAGGCCAACACATGAGCAGCATTGGTTACGCTAACGTTACGTCTTGTAATAAATACAAAGACGGCAGCCAAGAACTGTTAAATAGCAAAGACTGAGAGCTTAAGTGGGGATACAACGGTATTTAACCTAGAGAGAGCACAGCACAGCACGTTAACTAACAGTTACCTTGAAGCCAGAGTGTTAACCAGCCAGCCAAGCTCACACAGAGCTGAGAGGACTGGGCCGTTAGCTGGCTCTGCTTTCGACAAAAAAGACCAATAAAGATGGCTTGTAATGTAATTACCTTGCCGTCGAAATGTTGAAGGGCTTCTCTTCAAGATCGTAGTGGTTTCTGACCGCAATGTGGCACAAGTCCCTCTGTGAGTCTGTCCGGTGTTTTCATGGGTAGGCGGTATGTGACTTGCCTGGAGACGCTGGGAGTTCCCTTTTCATGCCGTCACCCGCCCTGCCTTCAAGGACCATCAGGAATCTTCAACGCCCGTACGACGAAACACGGAATAAACCGTGAGAAATCGCACGAACACACTGTGTTCCCAAGTGTACAAAACAACCACCATTAACACGCACATCTCCTTTCATATTTATTTATTTTATTTAGCAAAAATAAAGCGCGACAAAAGATGTGAGCATGTTGAGTACTGTAAAGTCGGAGCATTCGAGGAGCATTTGAACACAGCAAAGTGAAAACTACGCAGAAAATGCAGCGTTGGAGCAGCATGAGCCAGCCCCGCTCACTCATCTGAAGCCATCTATTGGTGAAGGGTTGAGCACGCCAAATGTTAACGCACTAACTGACACACTAAAACGTTGGGAGGACAAAAGGGAGCATGGATGACTGACATCATAGCAAAAATAAAGTCTCAGCTTACTGTGAGTCTCGTTAAAATAACCCAATCAGAAAACTGAGTAACATGAGAGTACACTGTATGTTTTTGTTGTTTTGACAAAGTTTAGGAGGGAAAATGGGTAATGCAATTGCTTGGTTACATCAAATAATGAAATTCATACATATATATTTGCATGAAAAGACTCATTTTGTAACTTTTTAATTACAATATGCTTCAAATCACCAATTTGGATAAGACACATGATCAAATCATTATGACTCAATTCCACTGTTCATAGATGGTCTTGAGAGAAGACATTTGAGCTCATACTGCTTGATGAGATATGATAACTGAGTTGGCATATCTTGAATACCCTCTGACAGAGAGCATTCAACTTTACATCCTTATCAGCCTTAACTGATATGTTACTCCTTCAGGGATCAACAATTGATCTGTTTTGCTCACCTTAAACTGATTGCTGACTACCATTAAAAACCTGAAAGTCTTCTTCTAGGACCTGATAAGTCATAAAACATTTTTTACAACCAAGCACAGGTTATGACTTCTAGATGGTTCAGATTTTCTTTGACCCGGGAAAACAGACTAGATGATGCCAGTACTTGCTTCCTTTGCTGGCTCCAGTTAAATATTAGTTGTTTATTTTAAATGGACTGACCACTGCTTGGGACCTCCTATGACACTGCAGATTCTGCATTTTATTACCAGAATTTCCAGTGCAGACTAAACCAAAACTGCAAACTGGAATAAAGTAGTCATTAATGAATCATAATAACAGTACACATGAACTGGATACTGGGTAATCAGTGATTATTGAAAAAATGTTAGCAGAAATTAAGAAACAAATACAAGCGTTTTTCTTTTTTCAGTTATTCACTTATACCTGTGATATGTATGTTAATATCTACTGTATGTATGACATGTTTAATAGCTCATGAAATATTGCAAGTTGACATTTAGATTAGTTATACATTATGTCAAATTCTGCAGATGGGGTGCAAGTAGTTTTTTACTAATGGCTAGAGTAATATGAGTTAAATATTAAGTGTAAGGGTATAAAGCAACATTTGAAATGTGAAATGCACCAATAAGACTGAATTTCTACCAAATATAACTGGCAGACAACTGAGGAGGATGGAAATAAATGACTAAATGAAAGGTACACAAATCTTCATAAGGACATATTTATGTAAGATACCTATTTCATGCTGCAGCTTGATGAGTTCTTGCACTGGAGCATGGTGAATGTTTTAATGTACGTCTTTGATCTGAAGGTGGTTAAAGTGAAACTACTGGCACTGTGAGTATTGTTAAACCAGGAAGTTGTGACAGAGAGCAGATAAAACAAACATCAATATCTCCCTATAAAACGACTTTATAATGACATTGTAAGATCTTAAAACAGCGTTAAACAAGTGGGCCTTTGTAACCAATTTTACAACAATGAAACAAAATTTACATATGTAAATGTAATTGTAATGTAATGTGTTTACTTTACATTTTAAGATATGCTACTGTGAGGAAATGTGGGTAAACAAACTTGACTGGACTCTGCTCAGTCCCATTTTTGACACTCTTCCACAGATGTTTCGAGTTTTCAAAAGCTTTGAGGACAGCTGCTTTTCAAGCCTCTTAATCATGCTGACTTTTCTTTGGAAATTCACTGTCACCTCCTGTTTACTTAATTATGTGAATCCTGAAGACAATCGGGATATACCAGCCATCGCCAAATATTTCAACACCAAAGGAAGGTACGAGGAAGTGAACCCATATCTCATAGAGGACAAACTTCCTGTAAATAAGTCTATTTTACAGCCTCCATCTGCACAATGTCAAGAAATTCACCTGACTGCAATAATAAGACACGGCACAAGATACCCAACCACCAAAAACATCAAGGAGATGCAGCAGATCTACAACATCGTCCTGCACAACGCCTCAGGTGAACAGAGCTGGCTGCGTGAGATCCAGACCCAGTGGACGATGTGGTACACTGAGGACATGGATGGCAGACTCGTCCAGAAAGGAGTGAACGATCACAAGCATCTGGCCGTGAGGCTGTCAAAGCTGTTCCCCTCACTGATTTCAGAGGAGAAGCTCCGAGGTGGATTCATCAAATTCATAACCAGCTCAAAGCACAGATGTGTCAACAGCACACTGTCCTTCAAGGCAGGACTGACAGAGCTGTGGGGTATTACAGGTAGGACCATGCTGTGATAATGTACTATCATGATTTAACATGCATCTTCAATATAACCTGTTGATTTCTCTATGCAGATCAGGAGTTTGACCATACAGTGAATGATGCTCTCATGAGGTTTTTTGACAAGTGCACCAGGTTTGTGGAAGAAGTTGAAAACAACTCAGCAGCTTTGGTAGAGGTGGACAAGTTCAAGCAGGGACCGGAAATGAGGAGGGTCCAGGAGAAGATCGCAGACCGCCTCGGAGTCCCGTACAGTCTCATCACACACGGTCATATCTGTAGAAACACTACATTTTTACACTGTTGCATGTGTTGCGTGTATATAAGATCCATGCACTCACACAGGGTTTCTGAAATAACTAATCAAGATAAAAAGAGTAATTCCCTATTATTCTTTTTGAAGGCAAACCCCAAAGGTTTGCCTTCAATCTAAGGAGAGTAAATTTCCAGAGTTGAATCTGTATTAGAGCCTGAAACAGACTAAAGACTGAAAGAGTATATTGATTACATACTGTACATAAACTATTATACATCAATTCAAACACAAAAATAGTAAAGTAGCCAGTGAACACTGGGTGGAGCTGTTCTCTAATGTGTGAGTACAGAAGCCTCTGCAGCATGTTGTTGTTAACACTGTCATTTATGGCCTTGAATTAGTATTATAGGTTTCAAATAGGTGCAATAATAATTAAGTAACACCTGCCTAGGTTCAGTTTTAAGGTTAAACTACTTTCCAAGCAACTGAAGTGCTACCAGATAGAATAATAGTTTTTGGTTCTTGCAGTGGAAGTATGCTCTCTCTGTGCTTTCTAGTTTATGTTTATGGAAGATGTCAACTTTCTGTTTCTTTCAGTTTTTTTTTAAATGGCTGCATTTTCTATGTAATTCCACCTCTCAACATAGTTTACATCAACCTCTCTCTTGCAGATATGACTGAGGCTGCATTTTACTTGTGTGCTTATGAATTTGCAATCAAGGCAGTGAACTCCCCCTGGTGTCAGCTCTTTGACGAGGATGATGCAAAGGTAGGAGCAATTAGTGTTCAACTGTGTGTGGATGTAATGTGGCAGCAGCATCCTGAATGCTCCTCTTAATTCAGGTGAGCTAAGAGATCTTTGATATTTTTCTCAAGTGACTTTATTCATGGAGTCAGCAACAGCTCTGCTTGATTCAAGTGTCCCAGTAAGTCATGACTGTCATTTCACCTACGTAAGTTCATTTATTTATACAGCTCTCTATCACCAAGTGTAGGACAGGATGTTGTTCTGCAAAATTCAAATTCATCTCAAGCAAGTCTCCTCAGACTTTACAGGGAGAAAAAAAGGAACAAGGAGACACGAGGTAGTAAGAGCGCAGGGTTAGTGTAAGGGTTTTGTTACGCTATAAGGTCACAACAAAGGGACACATGAGCTTACCAGAGAGGCACTTCAGCTGATCAGAGGGGCACTCAGGTCACACAAGGGCAGAGAAAGTAATCCAACTTGAATCCAACATAAACAGGACAACGCAAACAAACGGCTCTATTAAATCTAGGTCAGAGGTACTCAGCACCCTCAACATCATCTATATATATATTGCTTGTTTCTAATAATATGAATATTAACTAGATTTGAAGGTTATGGAGTATGCAAATGACTTCAAAACACATGTTAAGTTATTTTAAAAGTCATACAAGATAACTTTGAAGTATCTTCACCCACAGGTTATGGAGTATGCAAGTGACCTGAGGGAATTCTGGAAAAGAGGCGATGGTCACGACATTAACAGCAAGTCAAGCTGCATGCTCTTTCATGATGTGTTTAGCCGGCTGAACAAGGCAGCTGGTGAAAACAAGTAAGTGAACTTTAAAGTGACTTTCAGTCCATAAAAACCTCTGTGTTGAAGCCCTTAATGACAGCCCTCAGTGGAACAGCTTCAACAATCACAAGTACCTGTAACATTGGTTTTATCTGCTCGTCCTTGAGTCTTGTTTATTTTGCTGCTGCTCTTGGTTCTTTCATTCTGTTTGTAAGTTTCACTATTTTGATGATTTATAAATCATCTATTAAAGGTTAAGCAGAGGTGACAGTAGCTCAGCCAGTAGGTCTGGGAACCAGAGTGGCCATGTTACAGAATGTGGACTGGTAGCTGGGTTTGTGTATTATTATTACATAATACCAACAGTGCACTTCTACTAGCTCTGTGTTAAATGCAACACGCAGCTAATATTTACATTCTGTGAACTTCAGCCCCGTTTCACACTCAGTTATTTTATTTTCAGGGTATAAATCGACAGCAAGCCCTAGGCTAAAATTTGGGTTAGCCCACTTTGTAGAGAGCCAGGGCTGTGTCAAGCCTAAGGCTAAGAATAGTTTGGTCCTGGCTAAATGCAGTGTGAAGAGCCCTTAAGACATGTCTGTGTCCTATCCCTACAAATGAAATACAGCTCCATCAATATTACAACAGAAAATTCTGAATGCTCTTTGTCCTGTGTGTCAGGTCAGGCCAGCAGGTGACTGAAGCTGTCACAATCCAGGTGGGCCATGCAGACACACTCCTGCCACTGCTTACCCTCCTGGGCTTCTTCAAGGACAGTGACGCCCTGACATCCACCAACTACGCCTCACAGACCGGACGCTCCTTCCGCACCAGCCGCATGTTACCCTATGCAGCTAACTTAGTCCTGGTGCTGTATGATTGTGGGGGAGGCGACCTGAGACTGCAGCCGCTGCTCAACGAGAAGCCTGTGACTTTCCCCGGTTTGACTGACCAGAAGGACCCCATGCCGCTCTATCAGGACGTCAAAGATCACTACGGGGAACTGCTCCGAGGCTGTGACTTTGAGACTGTGTGTCAGCTGTTTAAGCATACTGCTGAAGTTTAGGCAGATGTAGCAGATTCTGATGATTCTGGAGTTACTTTTATTTGTAAAATGTCAAAAATAACACGTCCCTGATTGAATTGTTGGGTTTTTACTTCTTTTTTTTTTTCAATATTAGAAGGGGGTAACCGGAGCACCCAGAGAAAACCCCAAAATACACAAGATGGTCAGAATATAGGGGATGAGTGGGGAGTATAGACAGCCTAAACCCTAATTAAAGGGATTTAACTATTCTTATTCTATTTTTTTTTTCTTAAATATTGAAAGGGGGTAAGCACGGAGCACCCGGAGAAAACCCCAGAATTGGTAAAGGGAAGTAAAGGGACGGTGGGGGGGGGTTGAAGTAATTTACAAAAATGTTTAGTCTGAAACGTCTTTGTAGCAACAGCAGGTTAGCTGACAGATGGCATCCTTCATCCGCATGCAAAAGGACCTCTTCTCCTTCTTCTTCTTGCCCTTTTAGGATATTTGTAATAAAAGAAACAAAACAAGTACAGAGATTAAAAAACAAACAAAAAATAAGTTGAAGCCACATTTCAATTCACAACATCTAGTGGAAAATGTACTCAGTAGCACAGGCCTGATTCAGATCCATCGGGTAAATCCGTACAGAGCCGGAAACACCTGAGAATCAAAAGACTCAGGAGACTCATGAGACCCGCGGATCGCTCGCCAATCCGGCGGACTCAAATGACTCAGATGACTCAGCGGATCAGCGTGTCTTCCTGCAGACTCAGACTCAGCAGCACAGACCCGTATTCAGATGCATCGAGTAAATCCGTACAGAGCCAGATACACCCGAGAATCAAAAGAACCAAAAGACTCAGGAGACTCAAAAGACTCCGGAGATCCACGGATAGCTCGCCAAAGGACCCAGATTCACGGATTCAACCAAGTCGACTGGATCTTTTCCTCCGTACAGCGTGAAACGAGGCAGATTCAGACTCGGATGGACTTCACGGAGTTGTGTCGTCAAAAATAAGAAGATAAATACAGCAATAAACAAGATGATAGAAACTTTATTTAAAATCAGTCATCAATAATTATGGAGTTATATTCGCCACATTTCTATGATGTCATTTACTGTATTTATAGTTGAATGAGTGATGCTGACTGTGAGTTATGAGAATATAATACGGTATTTGTGTCAGTTGAATATAATGCAGCTAAATAAAAACATTGTGAACTACTTACAGCCTCATAATTAATGTTAGAGAATTTTTAATAAGATGAAAATGCAAAGTTTTATTTCCTGCATCAAAATTTCAAATGCAAAAACAGTAGACTGCCCTCCTCGTATAATAGCTCTCAAATTTGAATTTATTTGGCCTATTTGTAGTCTAAGACAGGCAGGCTTGTGTTTCACTGGTAGAATTTACCGTAAATTTCGGACTATTGAGCGCACCTGAATATAAGCCGCACCAGCTAAATTTTAAAAGAAAATACATTTTGTACATATATAGGCCGCACTTGAATATAAGCCGCAGGTTTTCATGTTGTAACATGAGATATTTACACAGAAAGACGGTACACGGAAGATTTTTCTTTTAGTTTTAATTTAAGACACGCTTTTTTTCAAAGTGTGCCTGAAAATCGGCAGTACAGCACCAACACGCCATCAACACAGCACCAACACGGCATCAACGCGACATCAACACGGGATGAACATGCCTGCATGGTTAGAAAATCGGTTTATAGTCCGAAAATTACGATAGTGTCTTCTTCGGCGCATAATCTTTCCCCACATTTGTCTCACTTTTGCGTTTACTGCTAGACAGTGCCCCCCGAGGGCAGTAAAAATAATAAATTAGCCGCACCATTGTATAGGCCGCAGGGTTCAAAGCGTGTGAAAAAAGTAGCGGCTTATAGTCCGAAAATTACGGTAGGGGAGAGTGGGGTAATTTGTGCCAAGGGGCAAGTAGTGCCACCCCTGTTATCTAGAAAACCATAGAAGAAGTTGGTCATGTGACCACATATTTTTGAAGAGGCATCCATTTCACTCATCCTGCAAAGAAGGGAGACACATGGCTTGAGAGGTAAGCACATTTAAGTTAAAAAAAAAAATTTTTACCCTCCAAAGTAAAATTTCTATGATCAAGGGTTTTTGATTGCTGTATTTGAACAATTATAGACAACTTTGAAAACAGTTCACACATGTTTTAGTGCTTTAGTAAGCTACAGCATGAGTCTATACAGTTAGCATGATGCCAGCTCAAAACAGCTGGGGGATGCATTTTTTTCAAAATGGTTGGTCTGGGGTAATTTGTGCCAAAGGGCCTGGGTTAAGTTGTGCCAGTGGCACAACTTACCCCAACTTATGATTATTTACTATATATTAGTTGATTGTATTTTATTGTTATTGTACATTGTATTCTTACATTTGATCACTAAAACTATGTGATATTCTAAATTTTAGGCCATCATGCCACGCAAATACAAACGGAAGACAGACAGGGATTCAACTCCTCTTGAGGAGTTGGAAAGAGCAGTGAAAGAGGTGCAACAGGGGAAGACCATACGTCAGGTTGGAAAGGAGATGAAGATCTGCAGGATGACCATAAAAAGATATATGGATAAGAAAAAAATAGGAGAAGTAACAAAGCCAGGCTATGAAAGAACAGCAGCTGCCAAACAAGTCTTCAATGAGACCATGGAGAAAGAGCTTGCTGACCATATAAAGACACTAGCAGCAATGTTTCATGGCATAGGTGCCATGAAATGCCGTGAACTGGCTTTTGAGTTAGCACAAAGAAATAACATTCACATGCCTGCCAGCTGGACCAGAGACAAAAAAGCAGGTTAGATAAAGTATAGGTTATTGGATAGTTAATTGGAGCGGATAGTTTCAACTGAGTAGCCTATAATGTGTTCATGTGGCGCTAGGCCTTGTTTAAGCAAATTGGCCTTTGATGTCGTAAATTATCTTTATGTAAACCACCCACACCACAAAACTTGGTGGTACAGCCAGAAAGGAGCAGAAGTTCATATTTCCCTGCAGCATTGACAAGTAGGATGTTAAGTTGTAGGCCTAGTAGGCTGGATCTTTGAAGAGTAAGAGTCAATTAGGTGTTCATGTGACGGTATAGGCCTTGTTATAAAAGTGGCCTTTGATGTTGTTAAAACTTTAAATAAACGTTAAAAAAGTAATTTGTATTGAATTTGTCTTGCTTTTATATAGCATTATCGTTTGTGAGATTAAAATGATCTGTTTTACTTCAGTTATCAATGGCACAATTTACCCCGGTGTATTCTCTCTAATGGCACAACTTACCCCGTACCGGGGGCAAGTTGTGCCACAAAACCACTTCTTTTTCTAAAGCTATATTTCTCAAACAGTTTGTTTAAGATCCAAAGTAATTGTTCCCAGGGAAGCACAACATCCTAAACTATATGTAGATATCTTAGTTGGAGGCATTACTGTTATCCCCTTGCTTTAAGGGCACTTTAAGTAAAAATTGGCACTACTTACCCCACTCTCCCCTATATGTTTATGGGCAAACGACTCAAATGACTCATAAGATCCGGATCTGTTTAGTGATTGACTCAGAAAGATTCGAATCCCTAAAAGGATCCGAGTTTGACATCTCTACTTGCAACAGGGTGGATCTTATCCTTCTTGAAAATGTGCCTCCACCATGGCATCTTCTTCTTTTGGACTTTGACATTTGCATTAGTCAATCTATCATCTTTACTTTCATGATCAACAGCGATAATTTCCTTTTCATGTAGCCTATCTAAGCCTGTCACATTATTAATGGCAATTATCTCTGTCATTTGCCTCAGCCCTTCCACAAAGATGCCTGTTATTTGTTGCCTCACAATCATGAGATTCAGCTGCCTAAAAATTAGAACAGTGCATAAATGGTAAAAGACAAAAACAAAAATGTACATAATAAATGTCACAATTGTATTCAATTGTGCAAAAATGTGCAGAATTTTCAGTAAGAAAATTGGTTAACTAACTTCACTAAGCTCAGCTAGTTTTTTAACGAGGTGTTCCTCCTCAATAGCAGAGCTAGCTTTACTAAGCTCAACTAGTTGAGGTGTACCAGGTGTTGAGGTGATTGGAGTGTCCTTCAAGCTATCTTCAAGCTTGTTATCAGAATCAACCAACCTCATATTGACAGGGCTCGGGTCGTCCTCTTCCTCTGTGCCAGCAAAGCTAAGTCCTGAAGACCTCTCTTCAGAAATTGGAGAGCCAGAAATTCTGCTTTCCTTCTCGTCCTCCTTTTCCAGATGCTGTTCACGGACCTGCTTTTTTCTCCATCTTGTGCATCTCTTCCACGTTTTCTTCAGCTTTTGGAATAGGAATAGAAGAACGAGATTCCACCTCACCAGATTCATCAGAACTCAAGGAAGCCTGGTTCATGAGGACGTTGCAACACCAGGACCATCAGCACTAACTATGACAGCAGAGGAAAATATAACTTTGAAACAGACGAAACAGAAACCTGCAGGAAAAAAAACTAGCCGAGCTAACTTCACTAAGCTCAGCTAGTTTTTCAACAAGATCTTCCTCCTCAATAGCCGAGCTAACTTTACTAAGCTCAACTAGTTGAGGTGTACCAGGTGTTGAGGAGATTGGAGTGTCCTTCAAGCTATCTTCAAGCTTGTTATCACATCCAACCAACCTCATATTGACAGGGCTCAGGTCGTCCTCTTCCTCCGTGCCAGCGAAGCTAGGTTCTGAAGACCTCTCTTCAGAAATTCATCTCCATCTAGTACATTTCTTCCATGTTTTTTTAATCTTTTGAAATATCCTCTTTCCTGAAGATTTCTGTTTGACAGTTACGCTCACCTTTTTGGTCGTACAAGAATCTGGTGAGGCTGAGTCTTGTTTCTCAGCTTCCCACTGTGACTCAGATATCATTTGCTTGTTGATATATTGTTTGGCTCGATCCAATATGTCCGAAACCAGGGTTTCGGCAATCTCAGATGTTGAGGATGATGGATGATGACATGGGCTATTGACATTCTGTTGGAGAAAACATAGAGTGGCCAACTGGTAGATACAGCTACTACTACATACATACTATACTACACTATATTATATATTTAACTGCAACCTACTGGTAGGCCTAGTCCTCAGATAATGTAACTATCTAAAACAAAATAGGTGGTATTTTAATTACACTCTGCCTCATTGATCACAACTGTCTTAAAACTATTCTTTTAATGCCTTTCTTTCAAACCAAGTGTTGTAGTGTAATCTGTAGGGGATCAATGAAGTGTGTAGTGAGTTTGGTGACACTACACTGTATTATAGTGAAGTTATTGAATATTTTTGTAATAACTCTTTTCTGTGTTACGGTTGAAAACATGCGTGTTTTGTGTTTTAAGAACGTTTCACTTGAGAGTTATTGATCCCGGAAGTTCGAATCTGCCAATATCTTTCCAACTTTACCAAAGTTAATATTATGACTTTATTCTCGTAAATTTACGGCTTTATTCTCGTAAATTTACGACTTTATTTATTTGATCTTACCATATATATATTTTTTTTTTATTTGGATGCAAAGTTAAGTCTCTCAACAGATCAATGTTTGTTAATTGGTACCTTGTTGTGTTGAGACATCTTTAGATCTTCTTGGTCTTCAAGTGCCTCTGGGGTTATAGTTGGTGCTGATGGTCGAATTTCAACAAACACTTTCCGGAGGGCGAAAAAATGATGCAGGTTCCTGCTCACCCTTTCGTTCACATAAGAATCTGGTGAGGCTGAGTCTTGTGCCTCATCTCTCCACCGTGACACAGACATCTTTAGCTCGGCGACATTTGCTTTAGCTCGTTGAAATACCTCAGAAACCATGGCTCTGTCTAACTCAAACGTTGGGGGTGGGATAATATTGACATCTGGTGAGGCTGAGTCTTGTTCCTCAGCTTCCCACCGTGACTCAGACATCATTAGCTCGTTGATATTTCCTTCAACTCGATCCAATATGTCCGAAACCAGGGTTTCAGCAGTCTTAGATGTTGAGGATGATGCTGAAGGGGTTGGAGACGGGCTACTATTGACATTCTGTTGGAGAAAACATAGAGTGGCCAACTGTTAGATACAGCTACTACTACATACATACTATACTACACTATATTATATATTTAACTGCAACCTACTGGTAGGCCTAGTCCTCAGATAATGTAACTATCTAAAACAAAATAGGTGGTATTTTAATTACACTCTGCCTCATTGATCACAATTGTCTTAAAATTAAAACTATTCTTCTCTCCAATTACTGATTTATTTGGCCTACTTTAAAACCTCTGAAAAGGATGGTTGATCATCTGACATTATTGGTATTGCTGGCTATTAAGGGAATGTAATTTAATTATAAATTTATTCATATTGCACAATGCAAATGCTATGTTACCCCCAAAATCCACCGGGCCCGTCCATGGCGCGTTGCGTGAGTGTCGCGTCATTGCGAGTAATACGCAGCCATTCAAGTCTAGTCACGCTCCTGGTGGGGTTTGAAGACGCGTGCAGGACGGACCAAATACAGAACGAGATTCCACCTCACCAGATTCATCAGAACTCAAGGAAGCCTGGTTCATGAGGACGTTGCAACACCAGGACCATCAGCACTAACTATGACAGCAGAGGAAAATATAACTTTGAAACAGACGAAACAGAAACCTGCAGGAAAAAAAACTAGCCGAGCTAACTTCACTAAGCTCAGCTAGTTTTTCAACAAGATCTTCCTCCTCAATAGCCGAGCTAACTTTACTAAGCTCAACTAGTTGAGGTGTACCAGGTGTTGAGGAGATTGGAGTGTCCTTCAAGCTATCTTCAAGCTTGTTATCACATCCAACCAACCTCATATTGACAGGGCTCAGGTCGTCCTCTTCCTCCGTGCCAGCGAAGCTAGGTTCTGAAGACCTCTCTTCAGAAATTCATCTCCATCTAGTACATTTCTTCCATGTTTTTTTAATCTTTTGAAATATCCTCTTTCCTGAAGATTTCTGTTTGACAGTTACGCTCACCTTTTTGGTCGTACAAGAATCTGGTGAGGCTGAGTCTTGTTTCTCAGCTTCCCACTGTGACTCAGATATCATTTGCTGCTTTGATTCTTCTCTCCAATTACTGATTTATTTGGCCTACTTTAAAACCTCTGAAAAGGATGGTTGATCATCTGACATTATTGGTATTGCTGGCTATTAAGGGAATGTAATTTAATTATAAATTTATTCATATTGCACAATGCAAATGCTATGTTACCCCCAAAATCCACCGGGCCCGTCCACGGCGCGTTGCGTGAGTGTCGCGTCATTGCGAGTAATACGCAGCCATTCAAGTCTAGTCATGCTCCTGGTGGGGTTTGAAGACGCGTGCAGGACGGACCAAATACACGACGCTCACGCAACGTGCCGCGGACGGGCCCGGTGAATTTTCAGGGTTAGTCTACTGTCTGCCTACACACACACACACCATCTTAACCCCTTATGTACATGTAACAAATTGTTATTATACTGTAGTTTATTAAAATACAGTGTTTTCAACCATTACAGTATAACTTCTGCTATGACATATTTTTACATAATTACAATAGTCAATTATTTAGACAATAATAATTATTTATCATAGACAACTGTTTTTTTTAAGGGGGGGGGGGGGCTCAAGGGAACTGCTCAAGGAGAAGCCTGTGACTTTCCCCGGTTTGACTGACCAGAAGGACCCCATGTCGCTCTATCAGGACGTCAAAGATGACTACAGGGAACTTCTCCGAGGCTGTGACTTTGAGACTGTGTGTCAGCTGTTTAAGAATACTGCTGAAGTTTAGGCAGACGCAGCAGATTCTGGAGATGATTCTGGAGTTACTTTTATTTGTAAAAATGTCAAAAATAACATGTCACTGATTGAATAAGCATTTTGCTAAATGTTCTACTTTTAAATACGGCTGTCTAACTGCAATCAACATTTTCAGGAAGCATTAACGTGTTTTGTAAAGCACTGAATAAAAAATCTAGATATGCAGCTCCTTCCTTTCTTTTGTGGATTGGATTTGATATGACATGTCATAATATGTACATGCCAGATTCCAAAATGTATCATCAAAGTTCGTGTAAAGGCAATTCCATGTTTTCTTTCAAAACACAATAAATATGTTGGAAAATAGTTGCTGAAAACATGTGAAAAGACTTTGAACAATATGTTATTGAAATGTGGAGTTAGAGGTTCAAACAGTTTTTCACCAGTTTTCAGTCCAGGATTTTTTGGGCGGTCCTAAAACGAGACCGCGTGATGTCATGTGGTGAGCACCTCCGCCCCCCTAGCACAACAGTATAAAAGCCTTCAGCCCCGCCCGCCCCTCATTTTTGAATTACAACACTTACGTGTACCGCAGTTGCTAGCTAGCTCTGTCCTCAACATCCCGAAAATACATCTTCCCTGGATGCCAGAATGTGCACAACAGCTCCATTACTTTATTTTAATTTCCAAATAACAAAGTGATGAAGAAGTGGATTGTGAATGGAGACCTGAAAATATTACAGTAACATTAGGTGACGTGGTGCACAGTAACGTGATTTTACATCGTGTACTAACATAATCACGTTAGGGTTCCTCATCGTTTTCATGTGTGTTATCTAATGTCAGTGCATGTAACGTTAGACTGCTCTTGTTTCCTGAGCGGAATCCAGAGGAAAATACACCGGTAACGGGACACGGGACGTCTCTTATATGCAACTGCAGCTTGTCGCTATGACAGGGAATATACAGTATGTAGTCAGATCTGAGTTTACGTGTGCAGCTGGTCATTCAAATTTGGCTGGGTGGTTAATAACACTTTCTTCTTTAGTCTGACAAACTCAAAACACATATTTATTTTGACTTTACACAGACTTTAACCCTGTACTCATGTACTCTGCTATTAAGAATTAAATAAAAATTTAAATGACAAAAAAAAGAGATATGACTAACTGTTGTTGTTTCTTTCCATAGGTATGACAGACAGACAACCCTTTAATCAGTTATTCATAATAACACTTTTCTTAGTTGGACAACTTTATGTAGATGTGGTATTTTTGTTTTATTTTTTAGTTTGATTATATTACTTATGATAGAAAAAAAAATACAAAAAAAACTGGTGAGAAGACAACTTTGCTAACAGCCAAACATCAGTCAAGTGCAGCAACACAAAATATATATATATATTAGTGCTGTCAAAAATATCGCGTTATTAACGCGTTAACGCAAAACAATTTTAACGGCGTTAATTTTTTTATCGCGAGATTAACGCTCTTTGTGACCTAGTGAACTTGTAGTTTTTTCATAAGCTGTGGCCAGTTGCTGCCATACCAGAAAAAAAAAAAAAAAACTTATCACGTTATAACGTGATACATTTATAACGTGATACATTTATCAGGTTATAACGTGATAAGTTTCACGCTATAACGTGGAAAGTTTGTATGTTGTAATAACGTGAAACGCGTTGTAACTGAAAACTAACAGTGGTTAAGTGGTGAGAACTTCTCTTGTTCTTAGCAAAATTGTAAATATGCTTTGCAAACTGCCACTGAATTCCTTTTTTAGCGTACCTTTGAAACACAGACGAAACCAGCCAAAACCTTATGGGCTATAAAAATATGGCCAACACTTTATATCATCATTTTGCAGCGTAAATTTTGAGTCAGACTCAGATTTAGAAGCTGGGTACATGAAATAAACACAGTGAGAACATACACACACAGGTAGATTATCAGAGTTTAGTCCATGAATCCATCTGGATAGCCTTTTTTTGCGGCAACCCCTACGTTGTGGACTGCCTGTGCGGAAACGCACGACCCCCCTGAAATGAATGAAAAGACCTCAGTTTTTGCCGTGTCGCCTGATCCTGTCAGAACCCCGCTAACCCAGAGTACAGACTGTGGTTTATGCTACCAGCAGTCATTATGATTGAAGGCAGACAGTAGACTAACATAGCATTTGCATTGTGCAATATGAATAAATTTATAATTAAATTACATTACATCACAATAGCCAGCAATGCCAGTAATATCAGATGATCAACCATCCTTTTCAGAGGTTTGAAAGTAGGCCAAATAAATCAGTAATTGGAGAGAAGAATAGTTTTAATTTTAAGACAACTGTGATCAATGAGGCAGAGTGTAATTAAAATACCACCTATTTTGTTTTAGATAGTTAGGACTAGACCTACCAGTAGGTTGCAGTTAAATATATAATATAGTGTAGTATAGTATGTATGTAGTAGTAGCTGTATCTAACAGTTGGCCACTCTATGTTTTCTCCAACAGAATGTCAATAGGAGCCCATCTCCAACCCCTTCAGCATCATCCTCAACGTCTGAGACTGCCGAAACCCTGGTTTCGGACATATTGGATCGAGCCAAAGGAAATATCAACAAACTAATGTCTGTGTCACGGTGGGAAGCTGAGGAACAAGACTCAGCCTCACCAGATTCGTGTATGACCGAAAAGGTGAGCAGGCAGTTACATAATTTTTCCGCCCCCCAGAGAGTGTTTGCTGAAACTCGACCATCAGCAGTAACTATAACAGCAGAGGAAAATATAACTATTGCGTATGAAGACCTTGTTGAAAATGAGATCCCAGGAGAGGATGCAACACCGGGACCATCAGGACAAACTATAACGCCACAGGGTGGACCTTATCCTTCTTGAAAATCCACCATGGCATCTTCTTCTTTTGGATTTTGACATTTGCATTAGTCAATCTGTCATCTTTACGTTCATGATCAACAGCAATAATTTCCTTTTCATGTAGCCTATCTAGGCCTGTCACATTATTAATGGCAATTATCTCTGTCATTTCCCTCAGCCCTTCCACAAAGATGCCTGTTATTTGTTGCCTCACAATCATGAGATTCAGCTGCCTAAAAATTAGAACAGTGCATAAATGGTAAAAGACAAAAACGAAAATGTACATAATAAATGTCACAATTGTATTCAATTGTGCAAAAGTGTGCAGAATTTTCAGTAAGAAAATTGGTTAACTTACTCCTGAGTAAGGCCTGAAATTGAGCTGGGTCCTGGTGTTGCATCCTCTCCTGGGATCTCCTTTTCAACAAGGTCTTCCTCTGTACTAGCCGAGCTAACTTCACTAAGCTCAACTAGTTTTTCAACAAGATCTTCCTCCTCAATAGCCGAGCTAACTTTACTAAGCTCAACTAGTTTGAGGTGTACCAGGTGTTGAGGTGATTGGAGTGTCCTTCAAGCTATCTTCAAGCTTGTTATCAGAATCAACCAACCTCATATTGACAGGGCTCAGGTCGTCCTCTTCCTCCATGCCAGCGAAGCTAAGTCCTGAAGACCTCTCTTCAGAAATTGGAGAGCCAGAAATTCTGCTTTCCTTCTCGTCCTCCTTTTCCAGATGCTGGTGATGGACCTGCTTTTTTCTCCATCTAGTACATTTCTTCCATGTTTTTTTAATCTTTTGAAATATCCTCTTTCCTGAAGATTTCTGTTTGACAGTTACGCTCACCTTTTCGGTCGTACAAGAATCTGGTGAGGCTGAGTCTTGTTCCTCAGCTTCCCACTGTGACTGAGATATCATTTGCTCGTTGATATATTGTTTAGCTCGATCCAATATGTCCGAAACCAGGGTTTCAGCAATCTCAGATGTTGAGGATGATGGATGATGACATGGGCTATTGACATTCTGTTGGAGAAAACATAGAGTGGCCAACTGTTAGATACAGCTACTACTACATACATAATATACTACACTATATTATATATTTAACTGCAACCTACTGGTAGGCCTAGTCCTCAGATAATGTAACTATCTAAAACAAAATAGGTGGTATTTTGCCTCATTGATCACAACTGTCTTAAAACTATTCTTCTAATGCCTTTCTTTCAAACCAAGTGTTGTAGTGTAATCTGTAGGGGATCAATGAAGTGTGTAGTGAGTTTGGTGACACTACACTGTATTATACTGAAGTTATTGAATATTTTTGTAATATCTCTTTTCTGTGTTACGGTTGAAAATATGCGTGTTTTGTGTTTTAAGAACGTTTCACTTGAGAGTTATTGATCCCAGAAGTTCGAATCTGCCAATATCTTTCCAACTTTACCGAAGTTAATATTATGACTTTATTCTCGTAAATTTACGGCTTTATTCTCGTAAATTTACGACTTTATTTATTTGATCTTACAATATATATATATATTTTTTTTAATTTGGATGCAAAGTTAAGTCTTTCAACAGATCTACGTTTGTTAATTGGTACCTTGTTGTGTTGAGACATCTTTAGATCTTCTTGGTCTTCAAGTGCCTCTGGGGTTATAGTTGGTGCTGATGGTCGAATTTCAGCAAAAACTTTCCGGAGGGCGAAAAAATGATGCAAGTTCCTGCTCACCCTTTCGTTCACATAAGAATCTGGTGAGGCTGAGTCTTGTGCCTCATCTCTCCGCCGTGACACAGACATGTTTAGCTTGGCGACATTTGCTTTAGCTCGTTGAAATACCTCAGAAACCATGGCTCTGTCTAACTCAAACGTTGGGGGTGGGATAATATTGACATCTGGTGAGGCTGAGTCTTGTTCCTCAGCTTTCCTCTGTGACACAGGCATCAGGAACTGGTAGATTCTTCCTTTACACTGATTCAATATGTCGAAAAACATGGTTTCATCTAACTCAAACGTTGAGGATGATGCTGAAGGGGTTGAAGATGGGCTACTATTGACATCTGGTGAGGCTGAGTCTTGTTCCTCAGCTTCCCACCGTGACTCAGACATCATTAGCTCGTTGATATTTCCTTCAGCTCGATCCAATATGTCCGAAACCAGGGTTTCAGCAGTCTCAGACGTTGAGGATGATGCTGAAGGGGTTGGAGACTGGCTACTATTGACATTCTGTTGGAGAAAACATAGAGTGGCCAACTGTTAGATACAGCTACTACTACATACATACTATACTACACTATATTATATATTTAACTGCAACCTACTGGTAGGCCTAGTCCTCAGATAATGTAACTATCTAAAACAAAATAGGTGGTATTTTAATTACACTCTGCCTCATTGATCACAACTGTCTTAAAACTATTCTTATAATGCCTTTCTTTCAAACCAAGTGTTGTAGTGTAATCTGTAGGGGATCAATGAAGTGTGTAGTGAGTTTGGTGACACTACACTGTATTATACTGAAGTTATTGAATATTTTTGTAATATCTCTTTTCTGTGTTACGGTTGAAAATATGCGTGTTTTGTGTTTTAAGAACGTTTCACTTGAGAGTTATTGATCCCGGAAGTTCGAATCTGCCAATATCTTTCAAACTTTACCGAAGTTAATATTATGACTTTATTCTCGTAAATTTACGGCTTTATTCTCGTAAATTTACGACTTTATTTATTTGATCTTACAATATATATATATTTTTTATTTGGATGCAAAGTTAAGTCTCTCAACAGATCTATGTTTGTTAATTGGTACCTTGTTGTGTTGAGACATCTTTAGATCTTCTTGGTCTTCAAGTGCCTCTGGGGTTATAGTTGGTGCTGATGGTCGAATTTCAGCAAACACTTTCCGGAGGGCGAAAAAATGATGCAAGTTCCTGCTCACCCTTTCGTTCACATAAGAATCTGGTGAGGCTGAGTCTTGTGCCTCATCTCTCCGCCGTGACACAGACATGTTTAGCTCGGCGACATTTGCTTTAGCTCGTTGAAATACCTCAGAAACCATGGCTCTGTCTAACTCAAACGTTGGGGGTGGGATAATATTGACATCTGGTGAGGCTGAGTCTTGTTCCTCAGCTTCCCACCGTGACTCAGACATCATTAGCTCGTTGATATTTCCTTCAGCTCGATCCAATATGTCCGAAACCAGGGTTTCAGCAGTCTCAGATGTTGAGGATGATGCTGAAGGGGTTGGAGACGGGCTACTATTGACATTCTGTTGGAGAAAACATAGAGTGGCCAACTTTTAGATACAGCTACTACTACATACATACTATACTACACTATATTATATATTTAACTGCAACCTACTGGTAGGCCTAGTCCTCAGATAATGTAACTATCTAAAACAAAATAACTATTCTTCTCTCCAATTACTGATTTATTTGGCCTACTTTAAAACCTCTAAAAAGGATGGTTGATCATCTGACATTACTGGCATTGCTGGCTATTAAATGAATGTAATTTAATTATAAATGTATTCATATTGCACAATGTACCAGGTGTTGAGGTGATTGCAGTGTCCTTCAAGCTATCTTCAAGCTTGTTATCAGAATCAACCAACCTCATATTGACAGGGCTCAGGTCGTCCTCTTCCTCCGTGCCAGCAAAGCTAAGTCCTGAAGACCTCTCTTCAGAAATTGGAGAGCCAGAAATTCTGCTTTCCTTCTCGTCCTCCTTTTCCAGATGCTGTTCACGGACCTGCTTTTTTCTCCATCTTGTGCACCTCTTCCACGTTTTCTTCAGCTTTTGGAATAGGAATAGAGGAACGAGATTCCACCTCACCAGATTCATCAGAACTCAAGGAAGCCTGGTTCATGAGGACGTTGCAACACCAGGACCATCAGCACTAACTATGACAGCAGAGGAAAATATAACTTTGAAACAGATGAAACAGAAACCTGCAGGAAAGCGGCTATTCAAAAAACTGAAGACAACGTGGATCAGTTATAACATGAAACTTAACACGTTATAACTGAAAACTAACCGTGGTTAAGTGGTGAGCACTTCTCTTGTTCTTAGCAAAATTGTAAATATGCTTTGCAAACTGGCACTGAATTAATTTTTTAGTGTACTGTTGAAACACAGCCAAAACCAGCCAAAACCTTATGGGCTATAGAAATATGGCTAACACTTTATATAAAGGTACAAATATCCACCATTAACTGTGTGCTCATTAGCATCCATATTAGTAGTATATTGACTCTTTATTAATCATTATAAAACACATCTGCAGCGGCTGCTGTCTTCCCCTCAGGATTCCCATCGTTACGGAAGCAGCAGCAAAAGCTGATTATTACGGAAGAGTATTGCGGCCATACCAGAAGCAAAAAAAACGTATCACGTTATAACGTGATAAGTAGTGATGTATGAATCGTGATTCATCCGTGATTCAGTCTAGGGACACATTAACCCGGATCCTTTAACTGGCTCGAGAGAAAGACAATCATCCTTTTTAAGTTTAAGTTGAAAAAACTTAAAAAAAAAAAAAAAAGGTTATTGGACGACCAACTCTACCACTGAGCCACGGTTATTTCTGCTATTTTTTATTATTTTTTTTGATTATATTATATTTTGCGTTTTAGCTATTTTAAAGCATTCTCAGTGGTATTTAAATTGTGATTATGAAGTCGGCTCTCATGTCGCCCCCAAGTTCGGCTCCCCCAGTCCTGGATTATATTACATTACTTCATCCCTCTTGTCTTCAAACAGAATATTTGTAGTTGCATAAAATAAAATAATTCACATAAGCAATATCAATCACTTTTTTTTTGGTTAATTATTGCACAAGACATGTGTATGGTAACAGTATTTCCCAGCAAACACAAAACGTAATTTCAAAGTTGATTTCCGGTTGAAAACAGGTTGATATAAGGTTTGAACATTTTTCAACCTCTTTTCAACCGTTTAAAAAGCAGTTACAACATCAACATGTCACAAAACACACATTTGTTTAATTTTGGTTGATAAGTATGTCAGTTGTAGCTCTAAAAAAAGATTGTATTGATTAGATTGATGTTTTTTCTCTAAATGAGGGAGGCGAAAATACGTCTTTAACAAAACGTAATTTCAACGCATTTAATGTTTCATAAAATATCATAAATATGGACCTATATGGGTTTTGTGCTGTTAATAGAAAGCTTCCATTGTGATCAATGATGATATTTCAATGTATTTATGTAAAATTACAGGATGTTGATTACTGCCGTAACGCGCATGCGCGCACTTGCTGCGAGCAACCGTGACCATAACAGGGTCGTACTGATAGAGCATACGGCGAACGAGTCGGTCATGTTGTCTACGCTGCCTGAGTCGGCCAGTACTGCATTTTTTGGTAAGTGCATCTACTACTGTACAGTATTTCCTATGCTCCAACAAGAAATTATGACACCATTTGTTACATTTTATGCTGCTCACGATCCGGGCGAGGCCGCTCGTTCGGGCATGCTAAATTAGCAGTAAGGTTAGCATGCTAGCTTGTAACGTTTGCATGCTGCAGCCTTGACAAAACTTTCTGCCAGACTACTTTAAGGTATGTGTTTTTAATGATGGCTTAATGCATGTAATTTCATAATTGGACTGTCGATGTAGCTTTTTAAATTTAATATTCAGGCTATTTTCAATCGAAAATACAAGGCTGCAAGCTGGGGGAGGGAGTGAATGAGGGATTGTGATCCCTAAAAAAAAAAGGTAACTTTTGCTAATAATGAAGTTTGCCCGTATTACTGAGCGGTTGCACAGTGAAATCCTTACATTTCATAAATGTAATGCTCTTCCCTTAATATTTTAGATGCTGTCATAAGGTTTCATCCCAGCGCCACAGAGGCAGATATCGACAGCGCCATGGGAGACCACCTAAAACAGGCGCCGGGGAGGAGTGGTGTTGGTGGTTTCAAACAGATTAAGCCCTAAGCAGTTTTATCACAACACACATCATTGTTGATGTTACTTCCTGAAAGTACTTTGCTTTTTAAGATCTTTGCCTTCAGACCGTTCAGATTCTGCAGATACCAAACTAGAAAGTAATAGTAGTAATAGTTAGTAATGTGGCTGTGTTTGTAGCCTATAATTAGCTCCTCAAAAAGATAGTTGGCAACTGTTGGTGGGTCACAAATTTAATATATTTATATAAGGGAGCCACAAAAGTTCCATATTCACCAAATATCTGATGTGAAATTTGTTGACATGCGTCATCACAAAAAAATGTCAGCTGATAATGTGTACCAGAGTGGGTCTAGCATTTTTTATTTCCTTGTATATTTTTTGTTGTTGTTTGTTCCAACAACACACTACACAACATTACACACACACACACATACACAAAACAATTTGTATTTAAGAAAATAATAAAAGTGTATTTTGAAAGCTTTATCAGACTTTTTCCATGGGTAAAGAGGGACACAACATTAATATACACAATAATACAATATTACAATACCCCCAATTTTTATACTTTAACAGTGCATGACAACAATTAAAATGTATTTTGAATGCTGCATTAAGTTATGTTTAGTTCTTGTCTTGTGTCTGTTGTCTCGTGACTTCCTGTTTTATTTTGACATCTCTCTTTCCTCTTGTTTCAGATAACTTGCCCTTCCCCGCCAGTCTGATTGTCTTCCCCGCCCTGATTGTTTCCACCTGTTCCCCATTACCTTGTGTGTGAGTGTCTATATATAGTTTGTGCTTCCCTTTGTCCTGTGCCAGTTCGTCTTGTTTCGTCATGTCGGAGAACCTACGCCACATCAATTGTTTGTCAGGTTTTTGTATCTCTTATTTGCTACTTTGTCTTGCCTTTTTTGAGCCTTCTGAGTTTTGTTTGTTCCTCGTTAAGAGTGATTTTGATTTGACACTTTGTCCAAGCCTTTTTGTCTCCTCCTAGTGAGTGATTATTATTTGTTGTTTTGCCTTTTGCTTATTTATTGATTCCTCGTTAGTGGTTTTCTGTTACTTTTCCTCCCTTGAGAGTGATTTTGGTTTAATACTTTGTACAATAAATTGAGATACTATTTGAAGTTGTCTCTGAGTCGTGCGTTTGGGTTCAAATCCTTGTTCAGTCGTGACACATTTAGACCATATTTAACCGTCTTTTGCAATACTGGCTTTCAAATGAGAAATTTTGACAAAATATACCAGTTATGATCCACCGTAACAATATACTATGTCTGCACACTAAATAAGCACAAACTTTTCAATGCAAAATTTCCTGGTGAAATATGGTTTATATGTGAACGTTGAATAGACATCTACAAATAGTAGGGTTGTGAACGATAAACCGATGCGACCGGATATTCGGTTTAACAAGTGAGAGATACAGCTGCATCGGTAGCAGCCTCCTCAATCGATACGAATTAGCCATGAATTCCTAGATGAATCGGTTGTAGAGTCATGGATCGGGTATCGCGAGACTTCACGGAATCGGTTGGCGGCTTCACACACTTTTGGGAAAATCCACCAGGCCCGTTCGCAGCACTTTGTGTGAGCGTGGCATATTTGGTCCATCCTGCACGCGACTTCAAACCCCACCGGGAGCATTTCAGAAGTGTTTAGCCCGCCAGACTTTGTTTACTTGCTCAGATTTGGCCATTTTCCCGGTGTATGTTCTTCTAAACATGCTTCTACGTGTGTAAATATGCTACGTAGTTAATTAGTTTCGCTTTTGTCTGTTTTTACGACCGGCAGTTTGCACGGGGTATTTTATTTTGAAAATCCACCGGATTCTTTCCAACAAATGATGTTGATTCAGCCAGACTTTTTTTGGTCCATGTCTAAAAATAAATATGTTGACATGTGATTTTGTTGTTGTTCTGTTTTTTTATTTTATTTTTGCCAGTGCCATAAAGCAACAATGCTTGGGGATATGTGGTCTTTTACATATTTAAAAAGAAAATATTGTACTGTACTGTAAGATAGTCACTTTCATAGAATTGGCTTCTTTATTTTATAAAATATATAATAATTCACCGGTCAGCATAGACGTTTTTTAAGCATCTTTTCAACCAAAAAATGCTTGCTGGGAACAATATATATCACTTTCATTAAATACCTTTTCCCAACTTTGTGCCAGTAAATCATTCTTAAATATACTCATAGTTTCCTCTGTTGTCACACGTCTGTATTTTAGTTTTTCCTCTGGCTGATTTCTCTGGCAGTTGCTGTTATAAACTGTAAACACTGGTAGGTGGTCGCTGATGTCATTAATTAATAGTCCGCTCATTGTATTATTTTCAATATCATTGGTAAATATGTTATCGATTAAAGTGGCACAGTGGGATGTGATTCTACTAGGTCTGGTGATTTTTGGATATAAACTCATGCTGCCGGTTGTTTACGATCAAATCACACTTGGCGTCTTTCAAATTAATACCAAACACAACATTTTCTCTTGTGAGAGGGGTGAGTTGGATAGTTGATAGCCAGTCCTGCAGATCCTCCCAAAAGGTCCCAGAGTATATGCAGTGGAAAATCAGATGATCAGTAGTTTCAATTTCAGTTTCACAAAAAGCACAGTTGTTATGATCAATACCAAATCTCATTCTTAGCAACTCATTGTATGGATAGATATTATTCATGATCTTGAAGTGGATTTCTTTTGTTTTGGGGCTTACCGGATAAGTAATATATTTGGTTCTCAATTTCTTAATGTCTGATTTAGAGAAAAGTGAGTTTCTGTCTGGTTGTATCGGGAAAAGAAATTTGTTAAGGTGAGAACGCATGACTATGTTTGAATTTTGCTTAGCCACAAAGTCAGGGACATTGAAATGAAGTGCAGGTAGATTTATCACACCTGTGTGTATCTATATTTTGGACAAATTGTCTAACTGCTTCAGGAATCGCTCTAATTACTTTATTAAATTGGGCTAGTGTGCAGGTTAAATCATAATTTAAACAAAAATCTGTGTAAGAGAGCCAATGTCCCTGGTCATTAATTAGATGGGTTATAGACCAGATATTTTTATCCGTCCAATGTTCCAAGAAGAGAGATTTGCCATTGCATGTGACATATCTGTTGTTCCATATTGGGGTTTGATGAGGAGTGAAATTGTGTGTGAACATGAGTTTCCAACATAATAAAACCTGTTTGTGGAATGAGGACAGTTTGGTTGGCAATTTTCTAATCTGAAAATCACATTTTTTTGAAAATACCTCTGGGTAGACAGTACCAAATACAGTTTTTGTTTAGCAGGAAAGATTTTAGCCACCTTAATTTTAGTACAGCATTTAAACACTCAAAATCAGTAGCTTTCAAGCCACCATCTTCATAGTCTTGGATTATTTCTGACTTTTTAATGTAATATACCCGATTTTGTGTGTCAGTAATTTATAATCATAGTTTAGTAATGTAATTGGACAATAATTATCTAGTAAAGTTATTGTCTTTACCTGGCTTTGGTATAAGTGTAATGGTTCCTTGTTTCATGGTAACTGGTAATGAAAAATTAGTTGTAGCTTCTCTAAAGACTTTGAAAAGTATATTTCTAAGCATATTCCAGAAGTGTCTGTAGAAGTTATCTGTTAGACCGTCAGGAGATTTATTTAATTTTAAACACATGACAGCTTTATCTAGCTTTTCTATAGTAGTAACCTTTTCACATTCTTCTTTGAAGCCACTGTCGATTTTTGGAATAAAATCCTTAATATTATTCAGGAAAGAGTCACAATCTGTTATGGAGAAGGATGAGCTGTATAGATTTTCGTAGAACATACTTATATCTTTTGCTATAAGTTTAGGGTCTGTGCAGTCTGCACCATTAATTGTAAGAGTTTCAATAGAATTCCTCTCCTGATGCTTTTTTTCCAGTCTACAGAAATATGCAGTTTTTTTCTCCTTCCTCAATCCACTTAGACCTTGACCTGATAAACGCCCCTCTGGCTTTTCTTTCGTATATTTTATCAAGCTTTGATTGTGTTAAAGAAAGCTTATTTTTGTCAATCTCTGTTAATATTTGTTTGTTACTAACACATTGAATCTCGATACTTTCTTCTTCCAATCTATTTATCCTTTTAATGTGTTTGCTGAAGGAGATTGAGTATTGGCATATTTTGTATTTCATAAACTCCCATTTTTGAGTGTATGACAATATGGAGTCGTCCTGTAATAATTTTTGTATCAGGTCTTTGATGCCATTATTGTGCTCAGCATGTTTTAAAAGACATTAACAAGGCACAAGGCATTAAATTTCCAGTATCCTTTTCTCCTGGTAGACTGCATTATCGGTGTTACTGATAATTCAACACAGCAGTGATCGGTAAGAGGAGCAGGGGATATTTCACTGTTTGATATTTGATTAAGCATTGTGTCTGCTACTAACCAGTAATCTAATCTAGATTTGATTGTAGCATCTGGTTTGAACCAGGAAAACTCTTGATGATTTGGATTTTTTTCCCTCCATGGATCATGAAGACATAAAGTACTGCAGAAATTAACTAATACCAGGTTAGGATGGAGGTCTGTGAATTTGCTGGGGAATCTGTCAATATATTTATCCAAAACCATATTCTAGTCACCACCTATTATTACATTTTCTTTGAGTTCTAATATTGTTTTTTGATGTCTGAAAGAAGGTTTTTATTTAACGTTGTGCTGCAGTAACCATAAATATTTCCCAGAATCAGTGAAGAATCATCTAAGTCCAACACACATATAATCCAATGGCCCTCATTATCAGATTTAGTTGTTATGATGTTCCCAGGACAATTATTAAACAGGATTGCAACTCCTGTAGATCTGGATGTACCATGTGAAAAGATCATTTTATCTCCCCACTGAGGTGACCAGAATCTTTCATCAGAGTCCTGTGAATTAGGGTTAGTTAGTGAGTTTCTTGGAGGAATACACATTGTGGACTTTTGTTTTTACAGTACAAAAAAGTAGCTTTTCTTTTAAGATTATCTCTTAGACCCCTTGCATTGACTATTAACAGTTTAAGGTTGTTTTTCAACGACATAAATATAGATAAAGAAATAAACTAATGTGTAAATACGAGAGGAAATATGGCTTTAACAATAACAAGTAAACAAACAAACAATAACTACGAACTAACTATCCAGTAGTTTTGAGTTGGGGAAAAAAAAAAAAAAAAAAACCTTGAGGCAAGTCCCAATAAAGAGTCATCTTGCATATTGTCCTTGAAGAGTAGTTACTGTTATAATACAGTAGCTAATGCAGGTCAAGTTGTCATGGAAATGCATATGTTCAAATTTCTGTTTTTTCTGATTTCATTTATTAATCAGCAGTTATCATTGCATACAGTGTATTAAGAAAACAGTGAACAGGGAAAACAGGAAAATTAATTCAATTCAATTTTATTTGTATAGAGCCAATTCATAACAAAAGTTATCTCATGACACTCACCCTATTAAGCAGGTCTAGACCGTGCTCTTTAAAATATTAGAAACTCAACACTTCCACCAGGAGCAAGCACTTGGTGACAGTGGCGAGGAAAAACTTCCTTTTAACAGGCAGAAACCTCAAGCAGAACCTAGCCCAATGGTGGACAGTCATCCGCTGCGAGTTTTACTTTTTTTTTCAATATTAGAAGGGGGTAACCGGAGCACCCGGAGAAAACCCCAAAATACACAAGATGGTCAGAATATAGGGGATGAGTGAGGAGCATAGACAGGCTAAAAACCTAATTAAAGGGATTTAAGAATCCGCTTATTCTATTTTTTTTTTCTTAAATATTGAAAGGGGGTAACCGGAGCACCCGGAGAAAACCCCAAAATAGGTCAAGGGAAGTAAAGGGACAGTGGGGGGGTTGAAAGAATCTGCAAAAACGTTAGACTAAAACGTCTTTGCAGCAACAGCAGGTTAGCTGACAGATGGCATCCTTCGTCCGCGTGCAAAAGGACCTCTTCTTCTTCTTCTTGCCCTTTTAGGATATTTGTAATAAAACAACAAGGTAAGTACAGAGATTAAAAAACAACAAACAAAGACAAAACAAGATATTTACAAGTTGAAGCCACATTTCAATTCACAACATCTAGTGGAAAGTGTACTCAGATGCAGCACATAACTAAATACTTGAATAAAATTCAATTGGGAAAAACTTCTGCACACACAACATTGCTGAGCTTCTTACCTGGGTCTCAATTTCCGGCAGGGGTTGGCTCACCTCATCCTTCTGCAATGTTGCAACAGGGTGGACCTTATCTTTCTTGAAAATGTGCCTCCACCATGGCATCTTCTTCTTTTGGACATTACTCAATCTGTCATCTTTACTTTCATGATCAGCGATAATTTCCTTTTCATGTAGCCTATGTAGGCCTGACACATTATTAATGGCAATTATCTCTGTCATTTGCCTCAGCCCTTCCACAAAGATGCCTGTTATTTGTTGCCTCACAATCATGAGATTCAGCTGCCTAAAAATTAGAACAGAGTGCATAAACGGTAAAACACAAAAACAAAAATGTACACAACAAATGTCACAATTTTATTCAATTGTGCAAAAGTGTGCAGAATTTTCAGTAAGAAAATTGGTTAACTTACTCCTGAGTAAGGCCTGAAATTGAGCTGGGTCCTGGTGTTGCATCCTCTCCTGGGATCTCCTTTTCAACAAGGTCTTCCTCTGCACTAGCCGAGCTAACTTTACTAAGCTCAACTTGAGGTGTACCAGGTGTTGAGGAGCTTGGAGTGTCCTTCAAGCTATCTTCAAGCTCGCTTTCAGAATCAACCAACCTCATATTGACAGGACTCAGGTCGTCCTCTTCCTCCATGCCTCTGGCATCTTCTCCTGGGATCTCCTTTTCAACAAGGTCTTCCTCCTCAATAGCCGAACTAACTTCACTGAGCTCAACTAGTTGAGGTGTACCAGGTGTTGAGGTGATTGGAGTGTCCTTCAAGCTATCTTCAAGCTTGCTTTCAGAATCAACCAACCTCATATTGACAGGGCTCAGGTTGTCCTCTTCCTCCATGCCTCTGGCATCTTCTCCTGGGATCTCCTTTTCAACAAGGTCTTCCTCCTCAATAGCCGAACTAACTTCACTAAGCTCAACTAGTTGAGGTGTACCAGGTGTTGGGGTGATTGGAGTGTCCTTCAAGCTATCTTCAAGCTTGTTATCAGAATCATTGACAGGGCTCAGGTCGTCCTCTTTCTCCGTGCCAGCGAAGCTAGGTTCTGAAGACCTCTCTTCAGAAATTGGAGAACCAGAAATTTTGCTTTCCTTCTCGTCCTCCTTTTCCAAATGCTGTTCATGGACCTGCTTTTTTCTCCATCTAGTACATTTCTTCCATGTCTTCTTCATCTTTTGAAATATCCGCTTTCCTGAAGATTTCTGTTTGACAGTTACGCTCACCTTTTCGGTCGTACAAGAATCTGGTGAGGCTGAGTCTTGTTCCTCAGCTTCCCACCGTGACTCAGACATCATTTGCTCGTTGATATATTGTTTAGCTCGATCCAATATGTCCGAAACCAGGGTTTCGGCAGTCTCAGATGTTGAGGATGATGCTGAAGGGGTTGGAGATGGGCTACTATTGACATTCTGTTGGCGAAAACATAGAGTGGCCAACTGTTAGATACAGCTACTACTACATACATACTATACTACACTATATTATATATTTAATTGCAACCTACTGGTAGGCCTAGTCCTCAGATAATGTAACTATCTAAAACAAAATAGGTGGTATTTTAATTACTCTCTGCCTCATTGATCACAACTGTCTTAAAACTATTCTTATAATGCCTTTCTTTCAAACCAAGTGTTGTAGTGTAATCTGTAGGGGATCAATGAAGTGTGTAGTGAGTTTGGTGACACTACACTGTATTATAGTGAAGTTATTGAATATTTTTGTAATATCTCTTTTCTGTGTTACGGTTGAAAATATGCGTGTTTTGTGTTTTAACAACGTTTCACTTGAGAGTTATTGATCCCGGAAGTTTGAATCTGACAATATCTTTCAAACTTTACCGAAGTTAATATTATGACTTTATTCTCGTAAATTTACGACTTTATTTGATCTTACAATATATATATATATTTTTTATTTGGATGCAAAGTTAAGTCTCTCAACAGATCTACGTTTGTTAATTGGTACCTTGTTGTGTTGAGACATCTTTAGATCTTCTTGGTCTTCAAGTGCCTCTATAGTTGGTGCGGATGGTCGAATTTCAGCAAACACTTTCCGGAGGGCGAAAAAACGATGCAAGTTCCTGCTCACCCTTTCGTTCACGTAAGAATCTGGTGAGGTTGACTCTTGTGCCTCATCTCTCCACTGTGACACAGACATCTTTAGCTCGGCGACATTTGCTTTAGCTCGTTGAAATATCTCAGAAACCATGGCTCTGTCTAACTCAAACGTTGGGGGTGGGATAATATTGACATCTGGTAAGGTTGAGTCTTGTTCCTCAGCTTTCCTCTGTGGCATCAGGAACTGGTAGATTCTTCCTTTACACTGATTCAATATGTCGAAAAACATGGTTTCATCTAACTCAAACGTTGAGGATGATGCTGAAGGGGTTGGAGATGGGCTACTATTGATATCTGGTGAGGCTGAGTCTTGTTCCTCAGCTTCCCACCGTGACTCAGACATCATTAGCTCGTTGATATTTCCTTTAGCTCGATCCAATATGTCCGTAACCAGGGTTTCAGCAGTCTCAGATGTTGAGGATGATGCTGAAGGAGTTGGAGATGGGCTTCTATTGACATTCTGTTGGAGAAAACATAGAGTGGCCAACTGTTAGATACAGCTACTACTACATACATACTATACTACACTATATTATATATTTAACTGCAACCTACTGGTAGGCCTAGTCCTCAGATAATGTAACTATCTAAAACAAAATAGGTGGTATTTTAATTACACTCTGCCTCATTGATCACAATTGTCTTAAAATTAAAACTATTCTTCTCTCCAATTACTGATTTATTTGGCCTACTTTAAAACCTCTTAAATGGATGGTTGATCATCTGTCATTACTGGCATTGCTGGCTATTAAATGAATGTAATTTAATTATAAATGTATTCATATTGCACAATGCAAATATGCTCCAAGCTATGTTAGTGTCTACTGTCTGCCTTCAATCATAATGACTGCTGGTAGCATAAACCACAGTCTGCACTCTGGGTTATGCTGTTCATCCTGCTTTGCTAGATGCAGTGAAAAGCCATTGTAACAAGCGCAAGTGCAAGACATTGGAAATAATGGGTTTCAGAGCACAGCGGTTCTGTTATCATATTATGTCTGAAAGGGCCAATAGGAGACAATCCTGGTGCCCTGGCCAGATTAAACCATTTTGAGTTTTTTGTAAGGGTTGATAGGGGCCTCAGTACGACGGAGTATTAGGGCCACATTGAGAAAAAAAAAAATCACAGACTTCGAGAATAAAGTCGTAAATTTACGAGAATAAAGTCGTACATTTACGAGAATAAAGTCATAATATTACGAGAATAAAGTCATAAATTTACGAGAATAAAGTCATAATATTACGAGAATAAAGTCATAATATTACGAGAATAAAGTCGTAAATTTACAAGAATAAAGTCATAATATTACGAGAATAAAGTCGTAAATTTACAAGAATAAAGTCATAATATTATGAGAATAAAGTCGTAAATTTACAAGAATAAAGTCGTACATTTACGAGAATAAAGTCATAATATTACGAGAATAAAGTCGTACATTTACGAGAATAAAGTCATAATATTACGAGAATAAAGTCATAAATTTACGCGAATAAAGTCATGTTATTAACTTCGGTAAAGTTGGAAAGATGCATGTTTTGTGTTTTAACAACGTTTCACTTGAGAGTTATTGATCCCGGAAGGTCGAATCTGCCAATATCTTTCCAACTTTACCGAAGTTAATAACATGACTACTCTCGTAAATTTACGACTTGATTCTCGAAGTCTGTGAATTTTAATTTTTTTCTCAAAAAATACTCCGTCGTACCCTCAGAGATTTTACAATATATATTTTTTTCTATTTGGATGCAAAGTTAAGTCTCTAAACAGATCTACGTTTGTTAATTGGTACCTCGTTGTGTTGAGACATCTTCTTGGTCCTCTTCTTTTCTTCTTGTCTTCGGCTGAAGTGACAGGTTGTCTTCAAATGATGGGATTTGACACTTCAGAGTACAGGGCTGAACTGAAGAGCGCTTTGATCTCTGGAGAAGCTTTAACAGACCTGCACTAATGGAACACTGCTGCTTTTTATGTTCTAGAACACGCCCACATTCTATTTACCTTTTATGTTCTAGGACACGCCCATATTCTATTTACCTTTTATGTTCTAGGACACGCCCACATTCTGTTTTGACACACACACACACACGCACACGCACACACACACCATCTTAACCCCCTTATGTACATGTAATAAATTGTTATTAAACTGTTAAAATGCAGTGTTTTCAACCATTACAGTATAACTTCTGCTATGACATATTTTTACATAATTACAATTGTCACTCTCTGTTTATATACTAGCACTGAGTTATGGATGAACAAATGAATAACATAAATACACACTTTAATAGACCTTATTGTTAGCAGAGGTAAATTGCTCAACTATCCATTGTGTAGTGCAGAGAAACTTTGACACTCACTCACACTGACATTAGGTCAACACCCAGAGCATCTCATTGGCTGTTATCACTGTTCATCATTCAGTTACTCAGCTCAGACAACACTTATATCTTACAAGGACAATGTTGTTCAGAACTCCATACATTACAGATGTGTATCCCAGTTAGCAATACATTGCTGTCACAACAGAAGAAAATTCAAAACAGTTTCATTTTTTTATTTATTATGGAAGCGTATTGCTGCCACACCAGATAAATAAAACTGTATCAGCTAACAGTATAAAGGGAACGTATCACGATATATCATGACAGTTTATTGCTTTAACCTGAAACGTTTCATGTTATAACATGAGAATTTATTGTTATAACGTGAGAAGTTTCACTTTAAGTAGACCCGTGGAGTCTTGGGCGTCCCTCCAGCTGATCAATGAGAATGCCTCAAGTGGGTCGGACTGATTTTTCCTCCTGTGCGGCCTCATGCATTTTAAAATCTTTCTTACTTATCACAATATCATCCACTGTGCTCACTCAGTAACCTTAAGAAAAAATGAAACTATTCTTTCTTTTGCTTTTGTGAGCTGTTTGGGTCCCTCACTCTTAAAAACAAAAACAGGCTGCAGTATTTAGTTAAGGTGTGTGGCAAAATTGCCCACAACCCTCTGACTGATGTAAATACTTTATATGAGACTAGGACCCTGAGGCACAGTCAGTCCTGGCCGACCCAAGTCACCCCCTGAACAGCTCCTTCACGTTGTTGCCGTCTGGCCGCAGATTCTGCCTAAATGCAGAACAGACACAAAAACTATTTTGTTCCTGCTGCAATAGACTTTTTTAATACCTCAATGTGAGATGTGGAACTTTTATGTACTGTAGTATGTATTTATTTTGTTTTTTACTGATTGTTGTTGTTTGAATATGTGTTATTTATGTTAAATCCTGCTGCTGCACAACAAATTGTCCCTCGGGGATAATAAAGATAAAGATTCCTTGAACCAACACAATCTCACCATGTCTCAACCCCAGCATGAAATACTGTACAACTTAACAAACATCACATTATAACTTTTCACGTTTTACGTCTGTCAAGACGTCAAAGATCACTACAGGGAACTGCTCAGACGCTGTGCTGTTTAAGCATACTGCTGAAGTTTAGGCAGACGTAGCAGATTCTGGAGATTATTCTGGACTTACTTTTAATTTTTCTAAAATGTCAAAAATAACACGTCTCTGATTGAATAAGAGTTTTTCTAAATGTTCTACTTTTAAATACGGCTGTCTAACTGTAATCAACATTTTCAGGAAGCATTGACGTGTTTTGTGAAGCGCTAAATTAAAAATTGATATGACAAAATGTGCTGTTCTTTGTAGCTTTCTTTGCATAGGTATGGCAGGCAGACAACCCTTTAATCAGTTATTAATAACACTTTTCTTAGTTGGACAGCATTATGTATGTCAGGGCTACAAAAACTCCTAAAATGCGTCTTCCCTAAAGGAGGACGCACGGCTGAGAAAACTAATTAACAAACTAAAGGTCGCTCAAAGAGGGAGGAAACAAAACAGCAGTATCGGAACTATCACAACAGAATACTAAGGCTATAAAGCTACAAATAAAAATCTCTTACGAGGAAAAACTCAAGGCAACGAAGCAAGGCAAAGCTGTGGCTGTGGCAACGAAACAAGGGCACGGGCTTGTATGACGCAAATACGAACACACTGGCACAAGACAAGGGAAACGCAGACTATTGAACACATGGAGGGAAGGGAGCACCAGGTGCACACTATCGGTGATTAGGGAAGACAATCAGACAGGGGACACACCAGGAAGGGCAAGTGACCTGAAACGAGAGGAGAGTTACTTATCAAAATAAAACAGGAAATGACGAGACATGGCCCCAGTTGCGTACAGCCAACAGCTTCTTGACCTTGTAAACAGGGCCGCCGTCCACTATTTCAGGGGGTGGAGGTGGAGTGGCTGCAGGGACCAGGGAGCTGTCTTTCACGGGCTTTATCTGGCTGACATGAAAGATGGGGTGGACACGCAGGGATCGGGGCAGGCGAAGGCGTACAGCAGCCGGACTGATGATCTGTGAGATGGGGAAGGGGCCCACGAACCAACGCCAGCTTCTTGGACAGGACTTTGAGGTTCAGGACTTTGGCCGAGGGCCACACTCTCTGGCCGGGCTGGTAGTTAGGCACAGGTCTCCTCTTGCGGTCATCCGCTCTTTTCACCCAATCGCCCTGTCTGATGAGCACCTGTCTTGCGGCTGCCCAGATCCGGCGGCATCTCTTCCACGTTTTCTTCAGCTTTTGGAATAGCCGCTTTCCTGAAGGTTTGACAGTTATATTAGCCTCTATAGTTAGTTCTGAGGGTCGGGTTTCAGTAAACACTCTCCGGCGGGCGAAAAAATTATCCAACTGCCTGCTCACCTTTTCGATAGTGCAGGAAGCTGGTGAGGCTGAGTCTTGTTCCTCAGCTTCCCACCGGGAAACAGATGGCATTAACTCTAACCAAAACCAGGGTTTCGGCAGTCTCAGACATTGAGGATGATGCTGAAGGGGTTGGAGATGGGCTATTGACATTCTGCTGGAGAAAACAGAGTGGCCAACTGTTAGATACAGCTACTACTACATACATACTATACTACACTATATTATATTATATATTTAACTGCAACCTACTGGTAGGACTAGTCCTCAGATAATGTAACTATCTAAAACAAAATAGGTGGTATTTTAATTACACTCTGCCTCATTGATCACAACTGTCTTAAAATTAAAACTATTCTTCTCTCCAATTACTGATTTATTTGGCCTACTTTAAGAAAAGGATGGTTGATCATCTGACATTACTGGCATTGCTGGCTATTAAATGAATGTAATTTAATTATAAATGTATTCATATTGCACAATGCAAATGTTATGTTAGTCTACTGTCTGCCTTCAATCATAATGACTGCTGGCAGCATAAACCACAGTCTGCACTCTGGGTTAGCGAGGGTTCTGACAGGATCAGGCGCCGCGGCAGAAACGTCTTTTCATTCATTTCAGTGGGGGTCGTGCGTGTCCGCACAGGCAGTCTGCAACGCGGGGGTTGCAGCAAAAAAACGCACCGGCGTGCGGGAGACAAGTTGAGCCAGATTCAACTTTTGGGAAACCGGAGCCCCACGTCAGCAGGGGCACCTGGAGTTGGCCGGACCGCCGACGGGAGAGCAGGGGCCGCTGGAAACCAGGCAAAAACACTCACAAAGGGCAAATAATCCAGAAACAAGCATGGGAACACAAGCATGAGAACACACTCAGTAAGAAAATTGGTTAACTTACTCCTGAGTAAGGCCTGAAATTGAGCTGGGTCCATCTCCTGCATCCTCTCCTGGGATCTCCTTTTCAGCACGGTCTTCCGCCTCACTAGCCGAGCTAACTTCAATAAGCTCAACTAGTTGAGGTGTACCAGGTGTTGAGGTGATTGGAGTGTCCTTCTTCAAGCTTGTTATCAGAATCTGCCAACCTCATATTGACAGGGCTCAGGTCGTCCTCTTTCTCCGTGCCAGCGAAGCTAGGTTCCGAAGACCTCTCTTCAGAAATTGGAGAGCCAGAAATTCTGCTTTCCTTCTCGTCCTCTGTTACGGCCACCGCCATCTCGCCCCGGTTTAGCTCTTGTGTGCGTGCGTGTGTAGTGTTTTTGGTATGCAAAAACAGGTGTGCTGTCGCCAAGCGGTGACGGCCAATTGGAGGGACAAGCTATTTTTAGCTTATGAAAGCTATCATAGCTTTCCTGAGGGGAAGACAGCAGCCGCTGCAGATGTGTTTTATAATGATTAATAAAGAGTCAATATGCTACTAATATGGATGCTAATGAGTACACAGTTAATGGTGGATATTTGTACCTTTATATAAAGTGTTAGCTATATTTTTATAGCCCATAAGATTTTAGCTGTTTTTCAACAAGGTCTTCCTCTGCACTAGCCGAGCTAACTTCACTAAGCTCAACTAGTTTTTCAACAAGGTCGTCCTCCGCAATAGCCGAGCTAACTATCACGTGGGGTGGTGAGTGGGGAAGTGCAGGTATGGACCCAGACGCAGGAATTAAAAAAGACTTGCTTTAATAACGAAAAGCGGCTGGAAAACCAGGCAAAATCCACAAAGGCAAAAAAACACAGGAAACAGAAACCGAGAGAACACAGAAACAGGGCCGGATACTCACAGATACCAAAACACCAGAGAACACAAAAACCTAACACCAAGAACAAACAAAACCATGACACCATGAACACACAAAACCAAGAGAACGGACAGACAAGGAAACAAAGGAAACCCAGGTACTAAATAGACAGGACTAATGAGACACAGGTGAAACAAATCAGGGCAGGTGCAAAATCAAAAAGGGCGGGAAACGAGACAGGAAGCAGAAGACAAGACAGACGGTGGAACTACAAAATAAAACAGGAAAAACAAACTCAAAACTATGACACTAACTTCACTAAGCTCAACTAGTTTTTCAACAAGGTCGTCTTCCGCAATAGCCGAGCTAACTTCACTAAGCTCAACTAGTTTTTCAACAAGGTCTTCCTCTGCAATAGCCGAGCCAGAAATTCTGCTTTCCGTCTCGTCCTCCAAATGCTGTTCATAGACCTGCTTTTTTCTCCATTTTGTGCATCTCTTCCATGTTTTCTTCAGATTTTTGAATAGCCGCTTTCCTGCAGGTTTCTGTTTCGTCTGTTTTCAAAGTTATATTCATGTCCTCATGTCCTCTTTTATGAGATTGAAGAGGTCATCCTCCCTCCTCCTCTTCCTGCTCAGCCCTGGCTGGCTCTCCTCCTCCTCATCCTCATCCTTGTCCTCCTGGTGGTCACCCACTGCGGCACTTGGCCCTGGTGTGTCCTCAGGGATGGAGGCAATTAGGACAGGGGGGGCAATAGAAGATAAGTTTTTTTGTTTGTTTTTTTCTGGTATGGCAGCAACACTCTTCCGTAATAATCGGCTTTTGGATGAGGATGAGGATGAGGATGAGGAGGAGGAGAGCCAGCCAGGGCCGAG
This sequence comes from Argyrosomus regius, assembly GCA_946959425.1. NCBI lineage: Eukaryota > Metazoa > Chordata > Actinopteri > Sciaenidae > Argyrosomus > Argyrosomus regius. The sequence continues at coordinate 11,459,654 of OX336894.1, read as the reverse complement.
CAGGAAGAGGAGGAGGGAGGATGACCTCTTCAATCTCATAAAAGAGGACATGAGGACATGAATATAACTTTGAAAACAGACGAAACAGAAACCTGCAGGAAAGCGGCTATTCCGTAATAATCAGCTTTTGCTGCTGCTTCCGTAACGATGGGAATCCTGAGGGGAAGACAGCAGCCACTGCAGATGTGTTTTATAATGATTAATAAAGAGTTAATATGCTACTAATATGGATGCTAATGAGTACACAGTTAATGGTGGATATTTGTACCTTTATATAAAGTGTTAGCTATATTTTTATAGCCCATAAGGTTTTGGCTGGTTTTCAACAAAGGTCTTCCTCTGCATTAACCGAGCTAACTTCTATAAGCTTAAATATTTTTTAAAAAAGGGCGCCCTCCGCAATAGTGGGTTTTGAATGTCGGCGCTGTTGTGTGTGAAAGATAGTTAGAGACGCCAAGACCCGCCTTACGTTGCTTCTGATTGGTTTATATTGCGTGGTGCCTTCTGTGGTTGGTTAGATTTAGGCACAAAGGACTGATGGATTGGTCTGGGATTGGTTATCTCGGTCAGTCAATCAGAGTTACTCGAACTACGGCAAGCCGTGAGGACCAAAGTTTGAAAATTGAATGGGGAAATATAAGCGTGAGAAATGTCAAGTGTGGCGTGTGGTGTGAGAATGGGTCAAATTGCGTGACTGTCACACTCAAAGCGTGACGCTTGGCAGCTCTGCTTTATATAAAGGTACAAATATCCACCATTAACTGTGTACTCATTAGCATCCATATTAGTAGCATATTAACTCTTTATTAATCATTATAAAACACATCTGCAGTGGCTGCTGTCTTCCCCTCAGGATTCCCATCGTTACGGAAGCAGCAGCAAAAGCCGATTATTACGGAAGAGTATTGCTGCCATACCAGAAAAAAAAAAACAACCTATTACGTTATAATGTGAAACACGTTATAACAGAAAACTAACAGTGGTTAAGTGGTGAGAACTTCTCTTGTTCTTACCAAAACTGTAAATATACTTTGCAAACTGGCACTGAATTAATTTTTTAGCGTACCGTTGAAACACAGCCAAAACCAGCCAAAACCTTATGGGCTATAAAAATATAGCTAACACTTTATATAAAGGTACAAATATCCACCACTTTATATAAAGGTACAAATATCCATATATTTGTACCTTTATATAAAGTGTTAGCTATATTTTTATAGCCCATAAGATTTTAGCTGTTTTTCAACAAGGTCTTCCTCTGCACTAGCCGAGCTAACTTCACTAAGCTCAACTAGTTTTTCAACAAGGTCGTCCTCCGCAATAGCCGAGCTAACTATCACGTGGGGTGGTGAGTGGGGAAGTGCAGGTATGGACCCAGACGCAGGAATTAAAAAAGACTTGCTTTAATAACGAAAAGCGGCTGGAAAACCAGGCAAAATCCACAAAGGCAAAAAAACACAGGAAACAGAAACCGAGAGAACACAGAAACAGGGCTGGATACTCACAGATACCAAAACACCAGAGAACACAAAAACCTAACACCAAGAACACACAAAACCTTCCGCAATAGCCGAGCTAACTTCACTAAGCTCAACTAGTTTTTCAACAAGGTCTTCCTCTGCAATAGCCGAGCCAGAAATTCTGCTTTCCGTCTCGTCCTCCAAATGCTGTTCATAGACCTGCTTTTTTCTCCATTTTGTGCATCTCTTCCATGTTTTCTTCAGCTTTTTGAATAGCCGCTTTCCTGCAGGTTTCTGTTTCGTCTGTTTTCAAAGTTATATTCATGTCCTCATGTCCTCTTTTATGAGATTGAAGAGGTCATCCTCCCTCCTCCTCTTCCTGCTCGGCCCTGGCTGGCTCCCCTCCTCCTCATCCTCATCCTTGTCCTCCTGGTGGTCACCCACTGCGGCACTTGGCCCTGGTGTGTCCTCAGGGATGGAGGCAATTAGGACAGGGGGGGCAATAGAAGATAAGTTTTTTTTTTTGTTTTTTTCTGGTATGGCAGCAACACGCTTCCGTAATAATCGGCTTTTGCTGCTGCTTCCGTAACGATGGGAATCCTGAGGGGAAGACAGCAGCCGCTGCAGATGTGTTTTATAATGATTAATAAAGAGTAAATATGCTACTAATATGGATGCTAATGAGTACACAGTTAATGGTGGATATTTGTACCTTTATATAAAGTGTTAGCTATATTTTTATAGCCCATAAGATTTTAGCTGTTTTTCAACAAGGTCTTCCTCTGCACTAGCCGAGCTAACTTCACTAAGCTCAACTAGTTTTTCAACAAGGTCGTCCTCCGCAATAGCCGAGCTAACTATCACGTGGGGTGGTGAGTGGGGAAGTGCAGGTATGGACCCAGACGCAGGAATTAAAAAAGACTTGCTTTAATAACGAAAAGCGGCTGGAAAACCAGGCAAAATCCACAAAGGCAAAAAAACACAGGAAACAGAAACCGAGAGAACACAGAAACAGGGCCGGATACTCACAGATACCAAAACACCAGAGAACACAAAAACCTAACACCAAGAACACACAAAACCTTCCGCAATAGCCGAGCTAACTTCACTAAGCTCAACTAGTTTTTCAACAAGGTCTTCCTCTGCAATAGCCGAGCCAGAAATTCTGCTTTCCGTCTCGTCCTCCAAATGCTGTTCATAGACCTGCTTTTTTCTCCATTTTGTGCATCTCTTCCATGTTTTCTTCAGCTTTTTGAATAGCCGCTTTCCTGCAGGTTTCTGTTTCGTCTGTTTTCAAAGTTATATTCATGTCCTCATGTCCTCTTTTATGAGATTGAAGAGGTCATCCTCCCTCCTCCTCTTCCTGCTCGGCCCTGGCTGGCTCCCCTCCTCCTCATCCTCATCCTTGTCCTCCTGGTGGTCACCCACTGCGGCACTTGGCCCTGGTGTGTCCTCAGGGATGGAGGCAATTAGGACAGGGGGGGCAATAGAAGATAAGTTTTTTTTTGTTTTTTTTCTGGTATGGCAGCAACACGCTTCCGTAATAATCGGCTTTTGCTGCTGCTTCCGTAACGATGGGAATCCTGAGGGGAAGACAGCAGCCGCTGCAGATGTGTTTTATAATGATTAATAAAGAGTAAATATGCTACTAATATGGATGCTAATGAGTACACAGTTAATGGTGGATATTTGTACCTTTATATAAAGTGTTAGCTATATTTTTATAGCCCATAAGGTTTTGGCTGGTTTTGGCTGTGTTTCAACGGTACGCTAAAAAATTTATTCAGTGCCAGTTTGCAAAGTATATTTACAGTTTTGGTAAGAACAAGAGAAGTTCTCACCACTTAACCACTGTTAGTTTTCAGTTATAATGTGTTAAGTTTCACGTTATAACCTGATAAGTTTTTTTTTTTTCCTGGTATAGCAGCAATACTCTTCCGTAATAATCGGCTTTTGCTGCTGCTTCCATAACGATGTGAATCCTGAGGGGAAGACAGCAGCCGCTGCAGATGTGTTTTATAATGATTAATAAAGAGTAAATATGCTACTAATATGGATGCTAATGAGTACACAGTTAATGGTGGATATTTGTACCTTTATATAAAGTGTTAGCTATATTTTTATAGCCCATAAGGTTTTGGCTGGTTTTGGCTGTGTTTCAACGGTACGCTAAAAAATTTATTCAGTGCCAGTTTGCAAAGTATATTTACAGTTTTGGTAAGAACAAGAGAAGTTCTCACCACTTAACCACTGTTAGTTTTCAGTTATAATGTGTTAAGTTTCACGTTATAACCTGATAAGTTTTTTTTTTTTTTCCTGGTATAGCAGCAATACTCTTCCGTAATAATCGGCTTTTGCTGCTGCTTCCGTAACGATGGGAATCCTGAGGGGAAGACAGCAGCCACTGCAGATGTGTTTTATAATGATTAATAAAGAGTAAATATGCTACTAATATGGATGCTAATGAGTACACAGTTAATGGTGGATATTTGTACCTTTATATAAAGTGTTAGCTATATTTTTATAGCCCATAAGGTTTTGGCTGGTTTTGGCTGTGTTTCAACGGTACGCTAAAAAATTTATTCAGTGCCAGTTTGCAAAGTATATTTACAGTTTTGGTAAGAACAAGAGAAGTTCTCACCACTTAACCACTGTTAGTTTTCAGTTATAATGTGTTAAGTTTCACGTTATAACCTGATAAGTTTTTTTTTTTTTTCCTGGTATAGCAGCAATACTCTTCCGTAATAATCGGCTTTTGCTGCTGCTTCCGTAACGATGGGAATCCTGAGGGGAAGACAGCAGCCACTGCAGATGTGTTTTATAATGATTAATAAAGAGTAAATATGCTACTAATATGGATGCTAATGAGTACACAGTTAATGGTGGATATTTGTACCTTTATATAAAGTGTTAGCTATATTTTTATAGCCCATAAGATTTTAGCTGTTTTTCAACAAGGTCTTCCTCTGCACTAGCCGAGCTAACTTCACTAAGCTCAACTAGTTTTTCAACAAGGTCGTCCTCCGCAATAGTGGGTTTTGAATGTCGGCGCTGTTGTGTGTGAAAGATAGTTAGAGACGGCAAGACCCGCCTTACGTTGCTTCTGATTGGTTTATATTGCGTGGTGCCTTCTGTGGTTGGTTAGATTTAGGCACAAAGGACTGATGGATTGGTCTGGGATTGGTTATCTCGGTCAGTCAATCAGAGTTACTCGAACTACGGCAAGCCGTGAGGACCAAAGTTTGAAAATTGAATGGGGAAATATAAGCGTGAGAAATGTCAAGTGTGGCGTGTGGTGTGAGAATGGGTCAAATTGCGTGACTGTCACACTCAAAGCGTGACGCTTGGCAGCTCTGCTTTATATAAAGGTACAAATATCCACCATTAACTGTGTACTCATTAGCATCCATATTAGTAGCATATTAACTCTTTATTAATCATTATAAAACACATCTGCAGTGGCTGCTGTCTTCCCCTCAGGATTCCCATCGTTACGGAAGCAGCAGCAAAAGCCGATTATTACGGAAGAGTATTGCTGCCATACCAGAAAAAAAAAAAACCTATTACGTTATAACGTGAAACACGTTATAACAGAAAACTAACAGTGGTTAAGTGGTGAGAACTTCTCTTGTTCTTACCAAAACTGTAAATATACTTTGCAAACTGGCACTGAATTAATTTTTTTGCGTACCGTTGAAACACAGCCAAAACCAGCCAAAATCTTATGGGCTATAAAAATATAGCTAACACTTTATATAAAGGTACAAATATCCACCATTAACTGTGACAGTTAATGGTGGATAGCTGTTTTTTAACAAGGTCTTACTCTGCACTAGCCGAGCTAACTTCACTAAGCTCAACTAGTTTTTCAACAAGGTCGTCCTCCGCAATAGCCGAGCTAACTATCACGTGGGGTGGTGAGTGGGGAAGTGCAGGTATGGACCCAGACGCAGGAATTAAAAAAGACTTGCTTTAATAACGAAAAGCGGCTGGCTAATTCAGTGCCAGTTTGCAAAGTATAGAGAAGTTCTCACTACTTAACCACTGTTAGTTTTCAGTTATAACGTGTTAAGCTTCATGTTATAACTGATCCCAGCGAAGGCAGCTGCGGAGCCCCTCAGGAGGCCAGCTGCAATGTTGTAACAGGGTGGACCTTATCTTTCTTGAAAATGTGCCTCTACCATGGCATCTTCTTCTTTTGGACTTTGACATTTGAATTAGTCAACCAGCGATAATTTCCTTTTCATGGCAATTGTCTCTATCATTTGCCTCAGCCCTTCGAAAGATGGCTGTTATTGTTATTTGCAGATTCATCTTCTAAAAATTAGATATTACGGTTACGATATTACGTTCATCTCAGCAATATGTCCGAAACCGTATTTATTCTCGTAAATTTACGACTTTATTTATTTGATTTTACAATATATATATTTTTTATTTGTATGCAAAGTTAAGTCTCTCAACAGATCTACGTTTGTTAATTGGTACCTTGTTGTGTTGAGACATCTTTAGATCTCCTTGGTCCTCTTCAAGTGCCTCTGTTGGTGCTGATGGTCGAGTTTCCGGAGGGCGAAAAAACGATGCAAGTGCTTGCTCACCCTTTCGTTCACATAAGAATGTGGTGAGGCGGAGTCTTGTGCCTCATCTCTCCGCCCTGACACAGACATCTTTAGCTCGGCGACATTTGCTTTAGCTCGTTCCAATACCTCAGAAACCATGGTTTTGTCTATCTCAGACATTGGGGGTGGGATAATATTGACATCTGATGAGTCTTGTTCCTCAGCTTTCCTCTGTGACACAGGCATCAGGAACTGGTACACTCAAAAAAAGCAAACTGGGTGTCTGTTACCTTATCCTAAGTCTAACATGTAGCTTCTACTATATAAAATCATGTTTTGTAGTTGAACAGTTTTAAAACATGTAGTTTTAGCATAAAATGCAACAATTAAAAATTTACTAGAATAATTTATGTTAAAACAACCTAATTCTAATGGGTTAAGATTGCAAATCAATTCTGCTTACAACTCCAGAGCAGTAGGTGGCAGTAATATGCACATTCCTAATTAGTAGTGCCCCTCTCAGTTGAAGGCCATGGTCAAAGGTGACATGGCCTTTGACCTTTGACCTGGCAGGCAAAGAGGAACCGTCATTTTGAGATAAAGTATCACATTTGGAAGAAGGTAAGTGTAGTGGCTATTTGTCCTCAGTGTCAATAATCAAAAATCAAAAAAATCAAAAACTATAATTAAACAAAATCAAATCAAACGGCCACTGAGACACCTAGGGAGTGAATTTACGCAGGTAAAATACAAAATCCATTGTCCAGGCAAAACGATAACGTTTCTTGTGGGTTTATTCCATTGGCAAACAAACAAACAAAGAACAATGGCCTTTTGCCGCCTCTCTTGCCCTGGTAAAAAACCATCAACCTTCCCGGGTGCCTCCCTCACCTATACCTGCCTACCCATATATATAAGCTCACCCAGTGCGCCCCAGCTACCCAGTACCTTCAAAATAAAAGTATTGATAAATACCCAAATTAACTCAAACTATACTAAATATCATAAGCAAACTAAAGGAGAGTTCCTCAAAGTGGGTCCATTGATTACCCAGCCGACTCTGGTTCGTACTGCATATGGTCCCTCACCCTGGCTGTTAATCAGTTCCCAGGGTTCCATCACTTTAGGAGCATCTGTCCCAATGAGCAGATCAACCTCTGCATCCAGATTGTGAAGTTTTATGTTCCTCAGATACGACCATTTTGCAATATCCTCTTGCTGTGGGATGTTCAGTCTTGACACTGGCATAGTCTCTTGAGTCATAACATTTGACATCTTTAGATCTTCTTGGTCCTCTTCAAGTGCCTCTGTTGGTGCTGATGGTCGAGTTTCCGGAGGGCGAAAAAACGATGCAAGTGCTTGCTCAACCTTTCGTTCACATAAGAATGTGGTGAGGCTGAGTCTTGTGCCTCATCTCTCCACCGTGACACAGATATCTAGCTCGGCGACATTTGCTTTAGCTCGTTCCAATACCTCAGAAACCATGGTTTTGTCTATCTCAGACATTGGGGGTGGGATAATATTGACATCTGGTGAGTCTTGTTCCTCAGCTTTCCTCTGTGACCAGGGGCGCCGTATAGGGGGGAAAAGTTAGGACAATTCCAAGGGCCCACAACTGACAGGGCCCAAAAAAATAGGCCCCAAAAAATAGGTAAACACCAATATAAAATTATTAAACCATCATCATTGAGTATATATATTTCAAATATAATAATGAAATTAATTATCTCTTTGTTTTTACGTGTTTTGGGCAGTAAAAGTTAAATATCCCCATTGACCAAAAATACCCATCCATATTGACCGACCACCCCCCTGTATCTACATGAAATGGTTTGGTCCTACCTGAGCGCACTTATCAGTGACGGTGCTTAGTAGCAGTTAGTATGCGCCAGAGCTGCAGTGTTCAAAATGTCACTTAGTAAACCAAAATCTGGTTTCTGTTGGAGAAAACATAGAGTGGCCAACTGTTAGATACAGCTACATACATACTATACTACACTTTATTATATATTTAACTGCAACCTACTGGTAGGCCTAGTCCTCAGATAATGTAACTATCTAAAACAAAATAGGTGGTATTTTAATTACACTCTGCCTCATTGATCACAATTGTCTTAAAATGAAAACTATTCTTCTCTCCAATTACTGATTTATTTGGCCTACTTTAAAACCTCTTAAATGGATGGTTGATCATCTGACATTACTGGCATTGCTGGCTATTAAATGAATGTAATTTAATTATAAATGTATTCATATTGCACAATGTAAATATGCTCCAAGCTATGTTAGTGTCTACTGTCTGCCTTCAATCATAATGACTGCTGGTAGCATAAACCACAGTCTGCACTCTGGGTTATGCTGTTTATCCTGCCTTGCTAGATGCAGTGAAAAGCCATTGTAACAAGCGCAAGTGCAAGACGTTGGAAATAATGGGTTTCAGAGCACAGTGGTTCTGTTATCATATTATGTCTGAAAGGGCCAATAAGAGACAATCCTGGTGCCCTGGCCAGATTAAACCATTTTGAGTTTTTTGTAAGGGTTGATAGGGGCCTCAGTACGACGGAGTATTAGGGCCACATTGAGAAAAAAAAGAATTCACAGACTTCGAGAATAAAGTCGTAAATTTACGAGAATAAAGTCGTACATTTACAAGAATAAAGTCATAATATTACAAAAAAAAAAAAAATTTAAATTTTATAATTATTTTTATTTTAATTTTAATTTTTTAATTTTAAAATTTATTAATAAATAAAAATTAAATATATTTTAAAATTTAATAAAAAATTAAAATTTTTTATTATATTTTTTTTAAAATTTTTTTTTTTTTTTTTTTATTTTTTTTATTTTTTTTTTTTTTTTTTGGGGTTTTTGGGGAGGGTGGGGGGGGCGGTTTAGGGTTTTTTTTTTTTGTTTTTTTTGTTTTTTTTTATTTTTTTTTTTTTTATTTTTTTTTTTTTTTTTTTTTTTTTTTTTTTTTTTTTTTTTTTTTTTTTTTTTTTTTTTTTTTTTTTTTTTTTTTTTTTTTTTTTTGGGAAAGTTTTTTGTTCTGTTTTAAAGGTTTTTTTTTTTTTTTTTTTTTTTTTTTTTTTTTTTAAAATTTTTTTTTTAAATTGAGGGTTCTTTTATTATATGCTTTTTTTGGTTTTTTGGGCTCCTTGCCTTTTTTCCCTTCTGGTTTTGTTTTTTTGGGTGAGAAAGCCCCGGTAAAAAAAAAAAAAAAAAAAAAAAAAAAAAGAAGAGGGGGAAGGGGAAAAGAAAGGAAGAAAAAAATATAATAAAAAAAAAATTGAAGAGAAGGGGGTTTTTGGGGGGTTTTTTTGGGGGGGGGAAAAAAAGGGAGGGGTTTTTTAATTTTTTTAAAAAATTTTTTTTTTTTTGTTTTTTGGTTTTTAAGGCTCGGTGTTTTTTAAAAAAAAAAAAAAAAAAGGGGGTGTTTGGGGGGGGGGTTGGGGGGGGGGGGGGGGGGTTCTTCCTTTTTTTTTTTTTTTTTTAATTAAGTTTTATTTTTTAAAATTTTATTTTTTTTTTTTTTTTAAAAATTTTTTTTTTCCCCCAGCCCCCCAAAAGGGGGGGTTTTTTTTTTTTTTTTTTTTTTTTATTATGTTTTTTTTTTTTTTTAAATATAAAGAAAAAATTTATTTTTTTTTTTTTCTTTTTTTCCCTTTTCTTTTTTTTAAAATTTTTTTTTCTGGGGAAAAAAAAAAACGTCGTATCTCGCCAAATATGGCATCGCTTCATTCATCAAGAAGGAGTTATCACGCAGCGTTAGTGAGAAGCCATATGTTATCATGTTTGACGAAAGCATGAATAAAACAACAAAGAGCAAACAAATGGACCTTCATTTGCGGTTCTGGACTATTGATGACACGGGCACACACCATGTCATCTCCCGCTACTATGGGTCGGAGTTCATGGGTCACTCCAGAGCCGAGGACATGTTGGGTCATTTCAGTGTAAGTAATGTTACGATTGTGTTTGAAATTGCATAGTATTATTCTGTTCAGGTCACAGTCTATGGTCACATTGAGAATTTAACAGGTAACAACACATTAGCTCAGAGTTTAAGGGGTGTAGCTGTTGGTAATTGTAGTTGATTTTGTCTAAATACGCTGATTTGTGATTTTATGTTGTTCTGACGGTCAGTCTGTGATGGTGTGGCAAATCTAGTTAACAGCTGTTAACGTCGACTGTCACTTGTTGCCATAGCAACAGTAAACATTCACGTAAGGGCTATTGCGCTAAAAAAAAAAAAAAAAAAAAAAAATATTATAAAATTATAAAAAAATAAAAATTAAATTTATATAATAAAAAAATTATATTATTTTAATTAATTTTTTTTTTTTATTTTTTTTTTTTTTTATTTAAAAAATAAAAAAATAAAAAAAAACAAAATATTTAAAAAATTAATAAAAAAAAAAAAATAAAAAAAAATTTTTTTTATAATTTTTATTTTTTTTTTTTTTTTTTTTTTATTAAAAAATTTTTTTTTTAAAAAAAATAATTATTTTTTTTTTTTAATTTAATATTTATTTTTTTATTTTTCAAACAAAAATTTTTTTTTTTTTTTTTTTTTTTTTTTTTTTTTTTTTAAATAATTTTTTAAAAAAATAATAAAAAAAAAAATTATATTTTTTTTAAAAATTTTTTATTGGGTTTTTTTTTTGTTTTTTTTTTTTTTTTTCTCTCTCTCTTTTTTTATTATAAATATATAAATTTTTTTTTTTTTTTTTTTTTTTTTTTTTTTTTTTTTTTTTTTTTTTTTTTTTTTTTTAATATTATTAAAATTTTAATTTTTCTTTTTTTTTTTTTATTATTTAATTTTTTTTTTTTTTTTTTTTTTTTTTTTTTTTTTTATGTATAAAGAAAAAAAAAGAAAAAAATAAAATTTAATTTTTTTTTTTTTATTTTTATTTTTTTTTTTTTTTTTTTTTTTTTTTTTTTTTGAAATATAAAAAGAAGGAGGGAGGGGGGGAGGTAATTAAAAATTTTTGTTTTTTTTTTTTTTTTTTCTCTTTACAAATTTTTTTATATTTTTTTTTTTTTTTTTTGTGATTTTAATATATTTAAAATTTTTAACTTTTTTTTTTTTTTTTTTTTTTTGAAGTGGGAGGGGTTTTTTTTTTTTTTTTTTTTTTATTTTTTTTTTTTTTCTTTTTTTTTTTTTTTTTTTTTGAAAACTTTATACCTTTGGAGGGAGGAGTTTTAATTTTTTTTTTTTTTTTTTTTTTTTTTGTTTAGGTCAAAAAAAAAAACCACCCCACTACAATATCATTTTATAAAACCATTAAAAAACCCCAGAGGGTTCCTTTTTTTTTCTTTTTTTTTTTTTTTTTTTTTTTTTTTTTAAAATTTTTTAAGTTTTTTTTCCCAATTAACCAAAAAAATACCCGTTTTTTTCCTTCTTTTTTTGTTTTTTTTTTTTTTTTTTTTTTATTGTTTTTATAATTATAAAAAAATTTTTAATTTTTTTTTTTTTTATTTAATTTTTTTTTTTAAATAATTATATTAAAAAAAAAAAAAATTATTTTTTTTTTTTTTTTTTTTTTTTTAAAAAATTTTATATAAATTTTAATATTTTTTATTTTTTTTTTTTTTATAATATTATTTTTTTTTTTTTTTTTTTTTTAGTTTTTTTTCAGATTTCTTAAAGAGGGTTATATGGTTTTTTTTTTTTCTTAAAAAAGTTTTTTTTTTTGTTAATTAAAAAAAAAAAATTTTTAGTCTTTACAAAAGGAAGAGATTTTGGGGAGGGAACCCACCCCCCCCTTAAATAAAATTTTTTTTTTTAAATTTTTTTAAAAATTTTTTTTATACAGTTGAAAATTCCTTTAAAAAGTGAAATTTTTTTGTTAAAAAATTAAGAGATCAGGGGCGCCAAGTGGCACAGTAGGTTGGGCATGTCATTCCCCCTCTCTCTGCCCCCCCATGTCTCTCTCAACTGTGCTATCTAATAAAGGCATGAAAAGCCAAAGAAAATATACTTTTTTAGAAAAAAAAACTTAAGAGATTAGATTAATTGTTTAGCCATCAAGCAGTGATTTGTCAAATGTTGTGTAGTATAAGTTACACATAGGGAGAGTTTTGATGTTTCATGTGACTTGTGTGTCAGGGAATGTCAGGCAGTCAAAGTGGTGGAAGTGAGCGTGATGTGCTACAGTTCATGCAAGACAGCCAGAGTGTTCTGTCAAAAATCTGTCAGAACATTCTACTGAAGTGCCCCCTGAAGTACCCCACCGTCCGAAATATGATGTGCCTGGACCCCCAAAAGATGCACACTGAACCAGACAGGTGCCTGCAAAAAATGAAGGCCCTCATCATGAAATTTGTGCAGGACAAGAAGTTGTCAGGAGGAGTCAATAAAAATATTAGCAACGGAATTTTCACCTTCTTTAAATCAGTGGTTTTAAAAGTGGATTCCAACCCCCTTGGGGGGTCTCCGGGGGGCCCCCAGCAAAAAGGGGAATCATTTATTTTCAATATAATTCCATCCATAAACAACACAGTGACAGAATGCATGACTATTTTGGTCATGGGATTCATACACCCTTTTGTAATCAAACATCTAAAAGCAAAATTCTTAAAAGATGGGGATTTGTGGTCTAATTTGTGTCAGTTTAGGGGTCCTTGACATAAAAAATTGTTTGAGAACCACTGCTCTAAATGTTAGTGTCTCTCTCCTCAATACCTTTGACTAAGATGATGTAATTTTTAATCCTTAAATTAGATGTACAATCTAGATGTGAAGTTATACTAGCCTGTTATTTTGCAGTTCATCTTTTTAATTGTATTTTATTTTATTGGAGATATAGCCCAGTTATAACAAATGTCTGTAGGCCTCATATATGTTCTTTAACTTAGACATAATAATTGAAATGTAGTTGGAAATCTGAGATTCATTTTCCAGAGTATACTGAATATAAGTCTCTTGTGATTTCCACAAATATAATTTTAACCGGTAAATATGTGTGCTTGTCTTTATCTAAATGCAGGTGATAAGATTGCACAACAGTATCAGAGGGTCCTCTTCACTGAGGCCAGAGGAGAGGAATTCATGACCTTCAGTGCATTGGATGGAAAATCGCGAGTTGACAGCTTCCTGCATAAGGCCATGAATGGATACACAGAACTTTGGAGCTTTGTGGAAAAGCTGCTGCTTCTGTCCCATGGACAAGCAACTGTGGAGCGTGGATTCTCCATAAACAAGGAGGTGGAGATGTACAATATGAATGAGGACACTATAGTCTCACAGAGACTAATCTGCGACTACGTGAGGATGTGTGGTGGAGTGGTCAAAGTGCCACTAACTAAAGAGCTGCTAAATGAGTGTGCAACTGCACGCAGCAGGTATAGGATCTTCTTGGAAGATGAGAGGAAGAAAAAGAAAAGACAAAACAGATGTACAAGAGAAAAGGGGCTGAAAATGAGCTTGAAGAGCTACGCAAGAAAAGAAGAACAATCGCGACTGTGTGTGAAACACTAGAGAAGGATGCAGATAGTCTTGCGGAGAAGGCTGAGAATACAGCAGGGACCAAGATGGCAGAACTCATCACTAAATCCAACTCCATGAGAAAAAGATGCAAGGACAAGAGAGGAGAATTGATGGACCTAGACTGTGAAATAGAGAAGCGAGGGGCAGAGCTACGCCACATGTCTTAAGGATTTGGGATTTCCAAAACAATGGACCTCTCTGTTTATTGGTTTTTCTTAGTCATGTGATAACATTTGTGTTTGTCCTGCTTTAAGTGCAGACGTGTTATTATTCTGTCCTTATTTGGAAAGTGGTGATTATAATTGTTGGCTCTGTTCTGTCAACATTGTTACAAAATGAAAAAAAAATACAACTGTGATTGCGTTTACAATAAAAAAAATTGAGTATTTCTACCAAACAAATCATTATGACATCTTTGAGTCTTAAATTTTATTTGTTGAGGTCTTAAAAAGGTCTTAAAAAGCATTAAATTTGACTTTTAAAATGGTGCAAGAACCCTGTACAAAGTGCAACACCGAAAAGAGATATTACAAAAATATTCAATAACTTCACTATAATTACAGTGTAGTGTCACCAAACTCACTACACACTTCATTGATCCCCTACAGATTACACTACAACACTTGGTTTGAAAGAAAGGCATTTTTCATACTAAGTGTTGTAGTGTAATCTGTAGCAGACCAATGAAGTTTGTAGTGAGTTTGGTGACATTACACTGCATCATATTGAAGTTATTGATTAATATTCCTAATACAAATTCCCAGAAATTATGAAAAGTCCTTATTTTCCCAAATAAGTGTTGTAGTGTAATCTATAGGAGATCAGTGAAGTGTGTAGTGAGTTTAGTGATATTACACTGTATCATATTGAAGTCATTGATTCCTAATAAAAATTCCCAGAAATTATGAAAAATGCCTTTCTTTCAAACCAAGTGTTGTAGTGTAATCTGTAGGAGACCAGTGAAGTGTGTAGTGAGTTTGGTGACACTACACTGTATCATAGTGAAGTTATTGATTAATATTCCTAATAAAAATTCCCAGAAATTATGAAAAGTTCTTATTTCCCCAAATAAGTGTTGTAGTGTAATCTGTAGGAGACCAATGAAGTGTGTAGTGAGTTTGGTGACACTACACTGTACCATAGTGAAGTTATTGATTAATATTCCTAATAAAAATTCCCAGAAATTATGAAAAATGCCTTTCTTTTAAACCAAGTGTTGTAGTGTGATCTGTAAGAGACCAGTGAAGTGTGTAGTGAGTTTGGTGACACTACACTGTGTTATAGTGAAGTTATTGAATATTTTTGTAATATCTCTTTTCGGTGTTGCACTTTGTAGACGGTCCCTGCGCTGCTCTCACAGCCGGCTGCACGTAAACACTAATGTTGTTGGTGTGGCTCCGAGGATGGCTCGTTTTGATGAAAATTAGGTTGTAGCTCGTTGTCTATCTTACTACGGTTGAAAATATGCGTGTTTTGTGTTTTAACAACGTTTCACTTGAGAGTTATTGATCCCGGAAGGTCGAATCTACCAATATCTTTCCAACTTTACCGCAGTCAGAGCATCTCATTGGCTGTTATCACTGTTCATCATTCAGTTACTCAGCTCAGACAACACTTATATCTTACAAGGACAATGTTGTTCAGAACTCCATACATTACAGATGTGTATCCCAGTTAGCAATACATTGCTGTCACAACAGAAGAAAATTCAAAACAGTTTTTTTTTTATTATGGAAGCGTATTGCTGCCACGCCAGATAAATAAAACTGTATCAGCTAACAGTATAAAGGGAACGTATCACGATATATCATGATAGTTTATTGTTTTAACCTGAAACGTTTCATGTTATAACATGAGAATTTATTGTTATAACGTGAGAAGTTTCACTTTAAGTAGACCCGTGGAGTCTCCGGCGTCCCTCCAGCTGATCAATGAGAATGCCTCAAGTGGGTCGGACTGATTTTTCCTCCTGTGCGGCCTCATGCATTTTAAAATCTTTCTTACTTATCACAATATCATCCACTGTGCTCAGTAACCTTAAAAAAATGAAACTATTCTTTCTTTTGCTTTTGTGAGCTGTTTGGGTCCCTCACTCTTAAAAACAAAAACAGGCTGCAGTATTTAGTTAAGGTGTGTGGCAAAATTGCCCACAACCCTCTGACTGATTTAAGCAATAGACTTTTTTAATAACTCAATGTGAGATGTGGAACTTTTATGTAGTATGTATTTCTTTTGTTTTTTACTGATTGTTGTTGTTTGTTTGAATATGTGTTATTTATGTTACATCCTGCTGCTGCACAACAAATTGCCCCTCGGGGATAATAAAGAGTTTTTCTAAATGTTCTACTTTTAAATACGGCTGTCTAACTGTAATCAACATTTTCAGGAAGCATTAACGTGTTTTGTGAAGCACTGAATTAAAAATTGAGATATGACAAAATGTGCTGTTGTTGTTTTTTGTAGCTTTCTTTCCATAGGTATGGCAGGCAGACAACTCTTTAATCAGTTATTAATAACACTTTTCTTAGTTGGACAACATTATGTAGAAATTGGTATTTTCGTGATTTAGTGCAATATCACTGTTGTAAATATGGACAGTTGCACACGTGTATTGCACACGTTATATTACTTATGATCAAAAACTAGTGAGAAGACAACTTTGCTAACAGCACAGGCACCATTCACCTAATTACAAATCAGTGTGGCATCAAAATAATTTAAAATCTGTGTTTAATGGTGAAAATATTTCTTTAGAAATGCAAATAATGCATGATCTATTGCTGTCTTTTGGTGAAATTAGATGCAAATGGACGTAAAGAGTAGTAAAACAAACACCCAAATGTGTATTTTGGGTGTTTTCCTTGCACCACTTTGAAAGAAGACATGTTATGTAAACCAAAATCTAAAAATTGAGCAATGCATGAAGAACAATGTTTTCTCCTCGTTGTAAAGGCGCCTTTGATAGAGTGGTCAATGTCCATGACCACTCTTTCATTGCGTAAAAGTTTGGGACAAACTTTGCAGCTGAAACTCCCTGTGATTGGTGGGAGAGCCTGACATGGATGACGTCACTCACTTTTGGCTGCGTTAGTCAGAAGTGCACGCGGCCATACCTACAAGCCACGTCATGCCGATCACTGTTTTGAAAGTTATTATTGTTTATATAAAGATAATCGGCTTTTGCGGCTGCTTTCGTAACGATGTGAATCCTGAGGGGAAGACAGCAGACATACCAGCAATCGCCAAATATTTCAGCACCAAAGGGAGGTATGAGGAAGTGAACCCGTATCTCATAGACGACATACTTGCTGTAAACAGATCGATCTTGCAGCCTCCGTCTGCACAATGTCGCCAGATTCATCTGACCGCCGTCATAAGACACGGAACAAGATACCCAACCACCAAAAATGTCAAGAAGATGCGGAAGTTGTACGACCTGGTCAAGAGCAGCGCTGCGGGCAAAGACAGCTGGCTGCGTGAGATCCAGAGCCAGTGGACGATGTGGTACACTGAGGACATGGATGGCAGACTCGTCCAGAAAGGAGTGAACGATCACAAGCATCTGGCCGTGAGGCTGTCAAAGCTGTTCCCCTCACTGATTTCAGAGGAGAAGCTCCGAGGTGGATTCATCAAATTCATAACCAGCTCAAAGCACAGATGTGTCAACAGCACACTGTCCTTCAAGGCAGGACTGACAGAGCAGTGGGGTATTACAGGTGGGACCATGCTGTGATAATGTACTATCATGATTTAACATGCATCTTCAATATAACCTGTTGATTTCTCTATGCAGATCAGGAGTTTGACCATACAGTGAATGATGCTCTCATGAGGTTTTTTGACAAGTGCACCAAGTTTGTGGAGGAAGTTGAAAACAACTCGTCAGCTTTGGTAGAGGTGGACAAGTTCAAGCAGGGACCGGAGATGAGGAGGGTCCAGGAGAAGATCGCAGACCGCCTCGGAGTCCCGTACAGTCTCATCACAGACGGTCAGTGGTGAAGGACGTTTTCAGATCCTTTTATTTAAGAAGAAAAACAACAAAACATACCAGTTATTATTGTCATTATACAATACAGGATTGCACAATGAGATTGTTGTAGCCCCCGTTCCAAGAGACACACATCGAAAATGTATAAACAAATATTAAGATATTGTAAAATTGAATAAAATAAAACAATAAAATTGAAAAAAGTATATAAAAATAGCAATGAAGGAAGAAATAAAAAGGAAAATTAATACTACAAGGAAGATATTGTTACATGTATACATGCAATTACTTTTATACATATATACACATAAAAATGTGTACAATATCAGTGGAATGTTAAAATATAAAAAATCTTGGCCAGTTGTGGGAATAAGTTATGCAAAGGCAGTAGTAGAGTAATGTGCAAAAGAAGACCAACATAACAGAATATGTCCATGTAAAATTCACAGATGCCATTTTAACAGTCATTTATATATATGTATATATATATGGTGGTGTGCAGAGGACGTGAAGGAGTGCCACAGCAGCAGATACATTTAGATCTGTGGTGAACAGGCCGTGGCTGAGGTGTTTTTAGTATTCTTTGTGCTCTGCACATGCTCAATAGAGTCATCACCTGCTGTGAAGCCCTCCAGTCTTGGGCCGTGCATAAACTGTTTTCTTTCCAGTCAGGATGCTTTCTATAAAAGCTGAAAAGGACTTGGCGTGAGAATTTTGCCCTCTTAAAGGGATAATTTGGCGATGCTGAAGTGGGGTTGTGTGCTAAGTGAAGTGCCGGTCAGCACACCCCGAGTTTGAAGAAGCAGACAGGGATCCCAGCACAAAAGCAGAGCAATGCAATGCTGTGGAAAACACATTTTAGCCACATAAAAATGGCCCACCTAAAAATATCCATTTACATCGTATTAAAAAAATCACTTTACCTTGCTGTCAGACAGCTTTTTTCTTCAGAAATACCAACTGAACTTCTGTATTCCTACACATAACACGCACACTTTGTATTACACTGCAGATCAGCTGTTTGGTTTGATTTCAGTCCGACCTTGCAACTTTCTGACTCAAACAGCTGATGTGTCTCTTGACTGACTCTTTTATTTGTGAGGCACAATGGTTATATTCAGTAGAGAAACAAGCCCGGCTTGAATTGTTTCATTTTTTGCATTTTAGACAGGCGATCAGAGCGAGAGGTGGTGTTGGCACGTTGTTTGGTTTTCTGGGTTGGAGGCCGGATGGATTTTTTTAGGAGCGACAGTCATCAAGATCTGATCAGCTACGTTTTTAACCTCAAAAACTGACCAACTTAGATGTTAGATGCTAGCAGCAGGCTATATTCAATAGTGTTCCATGTCTATTGAGTAGATAGAAGTGTAAAGGACTCTAGTTTCATCTTTGCGTATGGATAGATCCAAGTAACTGATTGTGTTAGTACTATGTTCACAGCTGAATTTCAGGAAACTTGAGCTGTTGTTTAGATGTGACACAAAGTCCATCAATTTATTCTGTCTCCCAAACAAGATAAGGGCGCAAGGATATGGGTCCAACTCTCAGCTGTGTATCAACTCTGCCCTTGGGTAAATTGCTGATTTGTACAAACACTCCAGTGAAGGCTCCGTGCCGAGACATAAGCGTTTTTCTATTGTGATTTGAATAAGTGAAATGTGAATATTTCGTCCTCTTTGACTTGAGGTGCTACCTTTTCAGATTTTTTGGAACTCTGGACTCCACTGAGAATCCCACTGATGAAGACCAACCTCCTTCTCCAATTCAGAGCTAATAATAATATAAAGGAAATAGAGATACAGTTCTTGAATATTTGAGTTTACTGAAATATATTTGGTTTTATACACAGTTGGTGATTTTCAGAGGATTTCCCTTTCCCTATGTTTGTCATTGGACTTTTTCAGGGTGTGTTACAGGCACTTAAATGTCTAATGACATTATAAACATAGAACATAGTAGTCAATGACTTCTAGTCATTAAAGTATTATTAGCGGTAAAGTAATGAGGGTATTGTGTGCAGAACATCCCATTGGTAATTTTTTTTTACAGTATTTGCACAGTAGGTGGTGCTGTTCTCTAATTTGTATTGTACATTAATATGTATTGAAGCTCCACTAGTTGCTAGAAGCTAGAAGCTAGAAGCTGTAGGCAATGCTGACTTTGGTCACAGGCCTTAAACTGGTGCTGTAATAGAGCAGTACACACCGTGTTGTTGAGGTTTCACGATAAACTGTGTCACCCCCCCGTGCTTTCTGTTGTGTTTGTTTTCATCGCTGGCCTGTTTGATTTCACTACTTATTTACATTTCACTGTAACCTTTCTCCTCCAGATATGGCTGAAGCTGCATTTTACTTGTGTGCTTATGAGTTTGCCATCAAGACTGTGAACTCTCCCTGGTGTCGGCTCTTCGATGAGGTTGATGGACAGGTACGGGTCATCACATATGTGTGTCAGTTGTTCTTTGAAAGAATGCGGGTAAGATTGATAAGAGAGGATGGGATAGATGTTTAGGGGTCAATGACCTGAAGTGCCTGCGGTAAGAGTTACTCTTAATCATTTATCACAATGTGGACAAATATGATGTTTTCCTACACAAGTAGACACAAACCGATTTGAATTTCAGAAAGCAAGAATGTCCAAGCGAAGAAATGTTTGCAGATCGAAGTTAGAGAAAGATTTTTGTAGTATATAATGCTCTCCCTGCTTTGCCACACTATGCATTCATTGTGAAACTGTTCATGACACAAAGAGTGTTTTGTGTCTTGAGTTACAAACTGACCTAACACTCAGGTAGCCTGAAATGTTACCTTGCATAACAAAACACTGACAGATTACTGCGTTTTTGAACCCTAATCCTACATCCACACCAGCAATGATTTGTGCTGTCTGACTCAACAGGTTATGGAGTATGCAAATGACTTGAAACATTACTGGAAAAGAGCCTACGGTTATGATATCAACAGCAAGTCCAGTTGCATCCTCTTCCATGATTTGTTTAGTCGACTGGACAAAGCAGCCAACGAGTGAGTAAAAACTATCCTTCAGGATTAAAAAAAAACTGGACGGTGGTGTTACTGGTTTTCTCATTGTGAGCAAACCCTATAAAGAAAGATGAAAACCAACAATGTGTAGCCCTTAGCGTTGGTTTACACTGTTGTAAAATTGACGCACTGCTAAAGCATCTTCATGCAGCCAGACTAACGTACAAATAGTCCACCAACAAGTTTAACGCCAGTCTGACTGAACATAGCATCATAAATGAAAATAATGATAGGCAGTAAGTACCTTTGTCTGGAAACTGAAAACAATAATTATGCATTATCTAATTAGGCACGGAAGATGATGCTTTGAGATGTGTCTCTGTGCGTGTGTGCACGGATAGAACACATTTTGGCCTTAATGGCATTTGACATATTTTTTTTCTTATTTCTTTCTCTAATTTTATATATTTTAGTTTTTAAATTCAGCCCATAGCATCACTTCTAAATAAAAAGTCATTGAGCACAAGCCCCTGCTCCTCCCTTTTGTGATGGCAGCCAGTTAACTCACACAAAAGGAGCTGATCCACGTCACCCGGGCCTGCCTTCATTCGTGCCAGGTATAATAATAGAGTTTGCCTTCATAAATAGTGAATTGTAGGCAGTTAGTTCCTTTTTCAGGTAATTGAAATCAGTTATGCATTATGTAAGGCAAGGATTTGACGTATGTGCTTGTGTTTTGGTGTGTACCTTGCAAAAGTTACAGAAAAGCTCTTTGTCCTGTGTGTCAGGTCAGGCCAGCAGGTGACTGAAGCTGTCACAATCCAGGTGGGCCATGCAGAGACCCTCCTGCCACTGCTTACCCTCCTGGGCTTCTTCAAGGACAGTGACCCCCTGACATCCACCAACTACGCTTCACAGACCGGACGCTCCTTCCGCACCAGCCGCATGTTACCCTATGCATCTAACTTAGTCCTGGTGCTGTATGATTGTGGGGGAGGCGACCTGAGACTGCAGCCGCTGCTCAACGAGAAGCCTGTGACTTTCCCCGGTTTGACTGACCAGAAGGACCCCATGCCGCTCTATCAGGACGTCAAAGATCACTACGGGGAACTGCTCCGAGGCTGTGACTTTGAGACTGTGTGTCAGCTGTTTAAGCATACTGCTGAAGTTTAGGCAGACATAGCAGATTCTGGAAAAGAAGGCTTTATTGTGTTTTATTTGCAAAATGGAGTGAAATTATGGTCCTAATGGGATCATCTTAGTCTGAACATTTCCCCTGCGCAAACCATGAACATATCAGTTTGCTTTTTTCACTCCCTTTATACCTGAGAAAAGGTGTATTGGTATCTCTGAAACATGCTATGATCCCAGCCTTTGAATTTAACTTCAAGTTTACCTAAACCATTACAGTATTACAACTTCTGTATTGCTCATTTGCAAGGTTTCTTTTCATTATTGCACAAATAGAACAGCAATTAAAGAATGCATTTTTGCTGTGTGCACATGTTCTGTTTCAGTATTTATTTATAATATTATATTTTCCAGATTTATAATACAACAAAAACTATATGCAGAGACACTGACAGGACAAGATATAACACACTGAAGACCTTGAAACAATTCAGTTTCCTAAAAAAGGCTATAAAAAGGCTGTAGTTCATATCTGAATAATTTTCTTCCGTTTGTGCAGGGTGATATAAAACAACATCCTCATTTGTAAAACTGTACCTTACACAAGTATGGCTTCCCACAGATCTGTTGTGAGAGGTACTGTATGTACACCCAGATGTTAAAGGTATGATGCATACAGTATGGAGATGATTCATCTGCCTGCATCGCTTAATTGAATATCAACAGTCTGTGAAGGTTCTCAGTCATCCAGGTCATCTTTTCTTCAAAAAGGTTAAGCCCGGGGCAACTGGATCTACAAACGAGTCCAGTTGCCCCAGATTCTTTTTGAAGAATATCAACAGTGTTTTAAGTGTGTAATTGCTCCAAATAGATTTCAAATATTGGAAGAAGTTTGAATTATTTACACCAAAATATATTTCGAGTTCATGAAAATGGATTATATCTCAATATCTCACAGCAGGTCACGTCATTAGAAAGGATGGATAATGGATTTATTCAGATTCAAAAAGTATCTGTTACTCTAATTTGGCATTGGCTAGATGGATTAAAACGCTTACTCTTGAAACTGCAGGCTTTTCAGGGTGCATTAGTAGATATCTAATTCATAGCACCACTCTCAAAGCTGGTCTTTAATCTCACAGACGGAATTTGTTTGACCTTTAACCGTCTTGAGCGGGGTAACTGTATTATTACAACCTGTAAACCTGCTGCTTTTTACTCGACATTTCCTGGGTTAACATTAAAGCTTGGTTGGTTTACTTGTGTAATTTTGTGGACACGACTTTGTAACGGATCGCGGAAATGGTCATATTTCTTCACAGCGGAGAGTTAACAGAATACTTTCTGCCATTTTGAGCCGTTAGAACTGAGCTAGTGTAACTGACATTAGCTTTGGCCGGCTAACGACGGTTGAGAACGCCGGCCGAGTGTGTTTAACGGTCCCAGTTAAAGTAACCCACAGATTTGTTTGTGTAAGCGGGGCTGGGTGTTGTTCTTAGCCCGTTGTCTTCCTGGAGCAGCGATGATATGACTAACAAAAGTTTACTCATTGAAGAGAGAGAAGCGTGTATGTGATTTCATATGGCGAGTCGCCAATTTAACACTACTGTAAAGTGAATATCATGCCCAGCCTCCGGCTCAGATCTGCCGGTTTTAGTGCTCGGCCCCGTCGTGTCGTTACGTTAGAGTATTGGTCGGTACATTGCAAATTAAAAAGAGGAGGAGGAGGAGGAGAAGTAGAGCAGGAGGCTGGGCCAGCGGAATGCTACGTGTCTTGGAAGTCCCTTTTAAACCCCCCTCGTCTTCTGCGATTACTGCAGCCAAAAAGTTTGGAAGTTACAACCGGAGCAAGCGGCAGACTGCCCTCCCCTTCATCCAGGCCTCTTGTGTGTGTGTGTGTGTGTTCGAGCCCGGTGTTCCAGCAGCAGCAGCGGCAGCAGTGGTGCGAAATGTCCGGAGTGAAAAAGCTTCGTACGGTGAGTAGATCTGGAGATGAGCGGCAGAGAGAGAGAGAGAGAGAGAGACAACTGAAATACAAACTGTCATTAGATTAGTGTGTCAAAAGTGGAGCCAAGTGTGTGTTTGTGAGTCGCCCAGCGTCCCAGATTCAAAACTCCACCCAAGTATGAGTTAAAAATCAAAAAGTCTCATCAATCTGACTCTCCGTTATGTTTTCTGATTGTTGGATGCTCTTAAAAAAGATGCGATCGGACAGAAAAATCACTAAAAAAAAAAAAAAAAAAAAGAGTGGACACGGTGTGTTTTATCTCTAAAGTGACCCTCTTTTAAACTCATTTTTCTACAACACCTCGTCCACTTTTCTGCCTCTTTACTGTAACTAACTGCCAGGTGTGATGGTTACAGCCTTGACTCTGAATAGGCCGGTTGTTGTAGTAACGTATCCATGTCAATTTGGCCCATTCATAACGTTGGGTGTCTTGTGAGAGAGAGAGAGAGAGAGGGGGGGGGGGGGAGAGAGAAAGAAGCCACTGTGGAAACTGCAGGCTTGATGCTGCACAGGAATTCAGCTGAGAACAAGTCAGTGGAAATGCCACTCATAAGGTATTTCTATGCACAGACCTATCTGTTGTTCAAGGTGTGCACCATCACAGACACCTTATAAACCTAGATAGACCTGAACTGAACTGTCTGAGTCACATTAGTATGAATATTTGTCCTTTTTTTACATGGGTTGGGCTGCTGATCAATCAATTAAATATGTATTTTATAGACAAAATGATACATTTAGAAAAGAATAGACTACTCAATGATTAGTTGCAGGCCTAAAATTACATATATGCGATGGTTACAGCCTTGTCTGTACACAACAGTGTGCATTAAAGCATCGTGGTGTGAGTTATGAAGTCCTTAAGTGTTCTGTACTTTATGTACTTTGTCAAACTATTTTCACTATTGCACATGTGCCTTTAGTAGAGGTTGAGATCTTATCGTAGTTTTATCAATTAGGATTTCCTGTGAGAGAAAGAAGTTTATAGCACATTTCTTACGCAGGAATGCAGTTAAAGGAGCTTTTCTAAAAGCAAGTGAAATGAAACGAAAATGGGTTCAAATGAAGTAAGATTAATAATAGGAAGTGAAGCAATGTGTTCGGATGAAAGCACGTCTGAAGAGAGCAGAGCCTTGAACTTAAATAAATTAATAAATCCACCACTTTTATGATTTTTATGACGAAGGCGCAACAGACTCCAAAAAAAAAAAATACATCATGTTCCCATGACTGTTGAAAGGAAGGAAGAGAGGATCAGGGGTTTTGGCAGTCTGTGATGGAAGGAGTGAAGGTGTCTCGCATGTTTGGAAGAATAGTGGCTATTTGTCTACGGCTCACACGGCTCATATGGCGTGGGTGTGTACATATGGCGTGGGTGTGTACATGCACAAAGTGTAGGCTACTCGTCATTTGGAGAAGATTAAGCTCTTCACCAGAGCATGTTAAGTATATTTTGCATTGTTTACTAGCAGCGGGTTGAAATGTAGGCCATGGTAAGTAAACGCCCTATGATGACAATGACAGTAGTATATAATTACATCCTTCTGCAGCATTGAATGAATCACTTCTAACAAACTAAGTAGTATTTGGTTTAATATAGTGCCAAGAACGATAAACGTGATTTATTTCATGATCCCCTCTTATGTTTTTGTTTGAAATACATCTTTATGTGTCCAGGCCGATGATTTTTAAAGTCATGAATTGAGATTATCAGGTGGAGACTGAAACGCTGTGAGGGTCTATTCAGACATGTTGTAGGCACAGGGAGGAGTAATGACTGAGAGAAGGAGGAGGAGGAGGAGGAGGAGGAGGAGGAGGAGGAGGAGGAGGGGTGAGTATGCAAAAAGTGAAGCCATGGGATGGTTGTAGGGAAGAAGGGAGAGTGGGTGCAGAGGGCGAACGTGTGGGCACGAGCACTGCCACATCATCGCTGGACTGCAGGCAGCACACTGGGCACATTGTCCAATCAGTCCTCCACCTCCCTCCATCTCCTCCATGCCTCCCTCCTCTCCTCTACCCCTCCCCTCCAGAAGTCAATACAGCCCCATTTATCTGCAGTCTGGTCCACATAGTCACTTTAGACTGGGTGTGTACAACCCCAAACTCTCTGTACTAACCACTATGCAAATGCCATGAAATGCCAGTTTGCATGACAAGCCAATAAGTTAGGCCTGAGTTTGTTCATCGCTAACATTATGTCAGCCTTTAGATGTTCACTTGAAGCTGAATACATAAGGGTGGAGGTGGGAATGTGTGTGTGTGTGTGTTTGCATAGCATAGAAAACATAATATAAGCTAAATACATTTATTACAATAAGTTGTCCCCAGAACAACTTTAGTTTGCCTCAATATGAGCCTGTGTTCGTCTCTTTCAGGATCTCAACAGGTCAACTAATGTGGTGTACCAGGCCCACCATGTCAGCCGGAGCAAGAGAGGGCAGGTCGTGGGCACCAGGGGAGGCTTCAGAGGCTGTACCATCTGGCTCACCGGTAAATCTCGCTTGTTTTATACGATATCCATCTATTGCTACGTGCATTGGATTAAGTTTTTGCTGATATGTCTCAATATCACAATTTCCCACTAGGTTTGTCAGGTGCCGGGAAGACTACCATCAGCTTCGCCCTGGAAGAGTACCTCGTGTCCCATGCTATCCCTTGCTACTCGCTGGACGGTGACAACATTCGCCATGGCCTGAACAAGAATCTGGGCTTCTCTGCTGAAGACCGCGAGGAGAACATCCGTCGTATTGCTGAGGTGGCCAGACTGTTTGCTGATGCCGGGCTGGTGTGCGTCACTAGTTTCATCTCTCCTTTCAGCAAGGTCAGAAAACAGTTACCATAGTTTTCTTGTGTGGATCGCATTGATATCAATAAAATCTTATCTATTCCCATCCCTGTTGATACTAGACTAGTTTGATATCCAAAATCAAAAGTACCAGAGACTGGAGTACACTTTAAACTCTTTTATTTCTCTCATATTCTTATGATATTTTAAATGAAATATATATGTACTATTTTCTTCCACAGGATCGTGAAGAAGCGAGGAAGATCCATGCAAGTGCCGGGCTGCCATTTTTCGAAGTGTTTATTCACGCTCCTCTTGAGGTGTGTGAGAGCAGGGATGTAAAAGGACTTTATAAGAAGGCTCGCGCTGGAGAGATTAAAGGTCAGTTTGACAAATATGTGAACCTCATAAACTTTCTCACAACTTTCTACATTTTCTCACTCCATGAGTCACTATACAAGTAATGCCAAGCCCTTTGTCTAAACTGCCGGGTCGTTCGCTTGTAAAAAGTGAAAAATGGTGTTGATAGGGTTCCTTACATGTTTTTACGCATGTTGCCAGGTTTCACTGGGATCGATTCAGATTATGAGCGACCTGAGGTTCCAGATCTTGTACTGAAAACCGGAGAGCTCTCAGTGAACGAATGCCTCAATCAAGTTTTGGAGCTGCTCAGGGATCAGGTAGGTTCAACAGAGACTAATCCTTCAAACCGTCAAACAAACCCTTAAAATTTGTCCAGAGGCACTGTATATGTTTTATCTCATACACGCCTGCAACTATCATAAATGACAAATACTAAGACCAGTCAGTCTGTCAGTACACAGAATAATATATCCCTATTTAAACAAGAGGCTTGTTTCATAAAGAAAGCTTTAGGGATGGGCTATACTAGCTGGTTTTAACAAACCAAACAATGATTTTTGAGACAGATAAAAGATCCGGTCACAGATCCAGTTCACATACGTTATTCAACTCAGGGAAAATTTAACCTTTTATGCCCTTTTATTAGTATTTTCATTACACACATAAGCCCAAAATACACACACATGCACAACACAGGACATATAGACATGCATCAGTAGGTAGACGTCAGTGTGACGGGGCTGCCATGTAGACGGCGCTGGGGTTGGCAGTGCCAAGGAGGAGACGATTTTCTAAAGATGACATTCTGCGTATTGCTTAATAAACACCCAAAGGCAAACCCTGTCACTCTGCGCTACAGTAGACATTGAGTAATTGCCACACATCCGTCTTGTTGCCTGCGAACTGTGACTGATTGGCCAGAATACCCGAACAGTCATGCTTCCATGGAGTTGGGGTGAAATGACACATCATGACTGCATAATAATTATGTGAACTGCAACATAAATGTAACTATTGAATGATTTAGTGCAGTATTATTAAGCAGCCCTTAATATTATTACATTTCCAAAGATTATGTATGGCTCCTTTTTTTTACCTCCTAAAATCCAGTAACAATGATCGATTAGGTTTGAGCGAATAAGATCTGTGATCCCTGGAGATGTTTTAATGCTTTAAAACAAAACTAGGAGGCAATCACACAAAATGCTGTACATACACTTCGTTCTGGACTTGTGTCTCCGTCCTTCTGTAAAACTGGAGATTTTCAAATTTAGTTCAGTAAAGTACAGAAAAGTTTGCTTTGTGGATAGCGCGTTGCAGTAATTTCAGCATCCTTCTCCAAAGTTTGGTCAGTTTATTTTTCAGCTTTCAACAGTAACTAGACCCGAATACACTTGAAACAAACATTTATATGCTGAAAACCTGCCTGAGAGGACAGACAATCAACAGTATCAACAGTTTTATCTGGAGGATAAAACTCCATGCTGTGACTCCCACTAGGGGTCGCCAAAGCTTCACGGGGGGTTAGTGTTTATGAGTTTTTATGTACTGTTATTGTTATGCATCAGATATAATGCAGCGGGTTTTAAAATACAATTAAGTGTCCTGTTCATTAAATCAGTCCTGGGTTTAAACACAACATTCTGATAGTGTTGACTGTTGACATTACTATGGACCTTAGGGTTAGGATTTTTTTGAGTGTCTTTAATAAAGTTATAATATCCATCATCTGTATCTGTATCCTCATCAGAGTCACGGTGGGGCTGGAGCCTATCCCAGCTGACTTTGGGCGAGAGGCGGGGTACACCCTGGACAAGCCGCCAGCTCATAAAGTTATAATAATAATTTAAAAAATGACAAAATAATTCCTTATTAGAATAAATGTTCATGAAAACATTTTAGAGTCCACTGTAGACTAATGCTGACTCATGAAAGTGTAAAGGGGAGAAGAGAGAGGGGAAGAAAGTCCGTGTGTTTTCACTCACTAGCGTCTGTCAGCTGCCTGGCATTTGACAGCAAAATCAGGTTTAAGTGTTCAACATAATTTACTGTGGAAATGTACTCTGCGTCAAACCTGAAAGGAATTTCACCAACCAACAAATGTTTGTGAAGTAAACCTCAAATTAAACTCAAATTAACTTTTGGTGTTTTTTTTTTTTTTTTTTTTTTTTCCCTCTTTTGGGGGTTTTATTTTTAAAAAATTTTTTCTTTTTTCCTTTTTAAAAAAAAAAAAAAATTTGTTTAATAAAAATGGTGGCTTTTTCCACCAAAAGAGCAAACACAAAAATGATTATCGAGAAATGAATGAGTTATTTGTTGCAGTCTTACAGTACAAACCGTATCCAGATATAATATTAACGTTCCCTTTCTCTCCTTGTATATAGAATATTGTACCAGGCGAGATCATGGAGGAGCTGAATGAACTATTTGTTCCGGAGAACAAGCTGAATCTCGCTGTGGCTGACGCAAACACGCTTCCCACCATCAGCATCACCAAGGTAACCCATCTCTCCAGTACATACTGTATGCTTCTTTTTATCACACAGCAAACGAGCAAAGGGGTCAATAGTGGTCGTGGCAGAGAGCTGCCCATGATATATCCATAAACATTCCCTACTGTTTGGACTCTGTGTACTGATGTAACTCGTCTGACTCCCTAATCAACTACTAATAAAGACATAAAAGCCAACCAGGCATACAGCAGTGAGCTTGTCTTATCGAATTACTGTCCAGGTTTCCTGGAAGTGAATAATGATTTGTACCTAAAGAAGAAGATTCATCGTGTAATTACAGACTTTTACAATGCACTGAAT
This sequence comes from Argyrosomus regius, assembly GCA_946959425.1. Taxonomy (NCBI): domain Eukaryota; kingdom Metazoa; phylum Chordata; class Actinopteri; family Sciaenidae; genus Argyrosomus; species Argyrosomus regius. The sequence goes on along the minus strand of OX336894.1, from coordinate 11,430,077 downwards.
TCATTGCTTCTCTGAGGAGGAAACACATGTTGCGAAATGTTGCGTACATGTCTTCAGTATTGTCTGTCTTTCATGCTGTTTCTAATGAGTTATTTTTCTTCGTCCACAGTTGGATCTACAGTGGGTGCAGGTTTTGGCAGAGGGCTGGGCTAGCCCTCTAAAGGGCTTCATGAGAGAGAGAGAGTTCCTCCAGGTCTTGCACTTTGGAAACCTGCTGGATGGTGAGAGACAACTGCACCGTCAAATTACTCTTCTCGTAACCTGCCAGGACATTATCTTTCAAATAAACTGCCCTGAAAGGCACGAACAGCAGTGTAGCATCAACCAGATTAGACTGGGGGTCCTCTTCTAAACTGAATCCTCTTATTTTAAGTCATTGTGCAGTTTATTTGAAGCAGAACTGTACAACAGAAAAAAAAGAAACAGAACTACCCACACAAAGAAACAAGTGGGGTCCACCAGAGTACAAAGGTCCACCCCACAGGAGAAGACAACTGAACATACCATAAATAGGAGAAGATAAAACAGGCTGTAAACTCAAAGATTAGACAGAAAAGGAAGACAAACTTTACACATACGACACCGTTTTTTTTAAAAACAATGGAACACATATCTGTGCTTTTTTTTTTGCTTTTTTTTTACACAATCTGCTGTTTCCTAATCACCAGTCTGTTTCACAGTCTGCTCATGCAAACCAGCTCATGTATATCACAGGGTTCCTACCCCTCTTACATATACAACATAGTATAGTATAATAAAAATGTCATTTTTAACAAAATTCATGTATTTGTTAAGATAACAACCAAGATATTTATATGAATCTATACACTTTAGGTCAGTTTCCAGCCTGTTCTGTTTGACATAACCCCATAGCCCCTTTATTGATTCAAAAACCCTTCACCATCCATCAAGGTCCAAATGTGTTAGTTTAAACTGATATTAAACTGGGTGTTAATTAAACAAGTGGATATTACAATTTTATTCGATACAATTGATCCAAATGATCAATATTTAGGTCAGTTGGTATCACTTGGAGTGGCAGAAGGTGGATATGTCAACCGTTTATCAATTTCTTTCAGCTTTCTGTTTCAATCATTACTTTTTTACACTGTTTACCATGTCAGTGTTTATCCATTTATCTATTACTATTTCAACTATTTATAAAATAATTAGCAAACTAATTTAATCTGTTCATTTATTCATTTTTGCTACTGTTTCAACTTTTCTCGCTTGCTAACTAGTTTTAACACACTCTCTTTGTAACGTGGTGATCAGGTGTTACAGTTGATTCAATATATGGATATATATTTTTCAATTAAAGTTACTTTGATTGTACCTCTCCACAATCTTACCACATACCCCCTGGCACTAGCAGAAGTACTCCTTGGGGTACAAGTACCCCTGGTTGGGAATCACTATTCTTATCCCCAAACATAATTCTGAAGTTACGTATGGGTTGTAATATATTCTTAGTGTTCAAACAAATAATATTTGCTTCAGTTCACTGGTTGAGATCACTGCATCCTCTTCTGTCTCAGGCGGGGCCATCAACTTGTCTGTTCCCATCGTCCTGCCTGTTAGCGCTGAGACCAAGCAGGAGTTGGACGGCTGTGCGGCTGTAGCTCTCGAGTACCAGGGTTCACGCGTGGCTATTCTCAGGAACCCGGAGTTCTACGAAAACCGCAAAGAGGAACGCTGTGCCAGACAGTGGGGAACCACTTGTCCACAACACCCTTACATTAAGGTAATAAGGCATCCATCACGCACGTGTGCCTGATGATTGCATCCTCCTACGTCATATTTCAGTCAGCAAGGAGTAACTAATATTCTTTCTATCACCTTGTGTAGATGGTCATGGAGGGAGGTGATTGGCTTGTAGGTGGTGACCTGGAGGTGCTGGAGCAAATCAAATGGAACGATGGACTTGACCAGTACCGCCTTACACCAAAGGAGCTCAAGCAGAAGTTCAAAGACATGAAAGCAGGTTAGAAAATGTATATTACTATTAAAACTACAATAACAATCAGGGAACAGAAAATGGCATACACGTTGTTGTAAGTAGTAAGTATCTCTTGTAAGTACCAATGTATTTAGCAGTGCACAATTTGTCTTTCAGAAGAACTTGACAAAGGACCAGATGAAATAAAATGGTAAATTTAAAGCTGCATGGTGATGTTTGTTATCTGTGTTCAGTGATGACACTCACTCGTGTCATTTATTTATCTACACTACAGCACAATATGTATTTTCATGTTTTTCTTTTAGTATTCTTTGCTGCCCTGTGGTCCTGAGTTTTGTTACCGGTGCAAGCATGTTGTGTTGTGCACTTAACGGATTAGACTGACAATGTTCTATATTTGCTTATGGTTAATGAACCCCATGAAAAGGCCAAAACCAACAATGAGTTACTCCTATTCTTGTTATTCTATATTTATTCCTACTGCAGAAGTAAACTAATTATTATTAAAACCGCAAAATGATTCCCCAAAATAGCAGAACACTATTGTTGTTGCACAGAAGGACGTAGTGTTTTTGTCAGGGACTGTTTTCTGCTGCAGTATGCTAGTGAGTAATAAGTGTGTCAGTGAGTGTGTCAATACATGTAGTATTGACACAAAATAAACAATAATGCTCATGTTCATGGTGATGTCATCCAGTGCAGCGTTGTGGCTCATTGATGAGTTTTAAACAGTTTCTTTGCTGCACGTACAATTCTTCTTCGGAGGATCAATTGATTGGTCTCTTCATGGGATCTGTTAACAGTAAGAAAAATATAGAATATTAACAGGCTTATCCTTTAACACAAAGTCCATTTGTGAAAGGCAGTATGAGCATGTTTGCTGTGACTGCTATTAAAATGCACAATATCCTGCACATACTTTGGACTGCACCTGTGACGCTCCACTGTACTGTAATACTGCTGCTATTACTACTGCCGTTATGTGAACTTTATTTTGTGCTCTTCCATGTTGTCCCCCTTAGATGCGGTATTTGCCTTCCAGCTGCGTAACCCGGTCCACAACGGTCACGCCTTGCTGATGCAGGACACCAAGCGCCGTCTGCTGGAGCGAGGTTACAAGAATCCAGTCCTCCTACTGCACCCTCTCGGCGGCTGGACCAAAGATGACGACGTGCCTCTGGACTGGAGGATGAAGCAGCATGCTGCCGTCTTAGAGGAGGGCATCCTGGACCCAGCCAACACCATTGTCGCCATCTTCCCCTCACCTATGATGTATGCCGGACCCACAGAGGTGAGCAGTACGGCTGGTTATTGTTTACAATCAGTCCAGCTTTCGACTGTTCAACCATTTACCCAGTGTGAATGAATATTAACCTGCATTTCAATTCTCATCAGGTTCAGTGGCACTGTAGAGCCAGAATGATTGCCGGAGCAAACTTCTACATCGTTGGCCGGGACCCTGCAGGCATGCCTCACCCGGAGACTAAAAAGGACCTATATGACCCCACCCATGGAGGCAAGGTCCTCACCATGGCCCCGGGCCTCACCTCTGTGGAGATCATCCCTTTCAGGGTAGCCGCCTACAACAAGACTAAGAAGGCTATGGACTTTTATGATCCAGAGCAGTGAGTGAAGATTTTTCTTGTAATTAAGAGTTGAATTATATCATAATATATATATATTATATATATATTCACTCGAAACTACAACCATCACCATGTCTTGTTGTCATCTACATGTTATTTATTTTGTGAACGCCCAGTCTCACCATACTGCCCTTCCTCATCCCTCACTCTCTTAGACATGCTGACTTTGAGTTCATCTCTGGAACTAAGATGAGGAACATGGCTCGGAGCGGAGAGAACCCTCCTGATGGCTTCATGGCTCCAAAGGCCTGGAAGGTGTTGGTGGAGTACTACACCTCTCTTCAGAAGGACAAGTAATCAACAAAGCGCTCAGCTCGCCAGTCAACCGCACACTGTAAAACGATTACAGTCTGCTCTTAAAGGGCGTATTTTAGATCCAGTCTTGTTTTATGTATTTAGAGTGATGAATGTAGCTTATTATAAATAATGAGTCATTCTGGAAGGGGTGGGTGTTTTGTACAAGTCTCCAAATCAAAATGACTTGTCTTAAACAGTTAAAGCATTACATTTTTACATTCCTATAAAACTATGTGATTTATAAATCCATGTATGTTTATATACATATTAACTTAAGCTATGTATTTTAATAAATTAATGGTAACTCGAGATTCTTTTTTTTTAGCACATCCCAACACAGGGAAATCATTTTTGATATTTACATGTTTGTATGACCTGAATGAAATCAGTCAGTTTCATCACTACCTACAGTGCCTATTTGCTTTACATGTATGGATGTTGATTAATTCATCGTGTGAGATACAACATAGGATTTTTTTTTTTTTTTTTTTTTTAATAATGTGAAAGTGCCTTTCTCTCAAATGTCAACATTGTAAAACAGAAATAGTTTTTTCAGCATTTGTCTGATATGACATGAGATTTGTGTGATTTTATAAAGTGGGCGTGTGCATTCATGTAATAAAGACCTGCAGTTTTAGTAACTATGTCAGATTCAGTAATAAAGGAGCTTATTTGTTATTAAGGATTATTGGTCACCGACTAGTACTGAAATAAGATATGTCCTTTAATGCACTGGTTTGAAATGTTTTCTCTGTCCTGATTTTATCTAGGTGCCACTGGTTATGCAACATACCTTACACTGATTTCTCTCTGTACATGGTGCATGCTTATCAGCTGAAGGCTAAAGGTCAAAGTCCACGGAGCATGGCTGCACGCTGAGGCTGCAAAGTCAAAAGTACAATGCTGCCATCTGCTGGCAATAACTGGTGCAGCAAAACACAGAAATAACGGAACAAGACACTACTCTGTGAACGCATGTGAAAGGGCAAAGTCATGTTAGGTTTCTCTGAAGGGAGGTAGGCTGCACTCATCATGATAACACTCACTGAGAACAGAGCCAAAGATAGTCTTGTGTTTCTACCTGTTGCACAAAAACAGATTTTCTGTTGCATGCAGAGTTAGACCAGCAGCAGTCACAGTCAGCAGCGGAGTTGTTCTCTAAAATGCTCTAATATCTTGTGCATTGCTTTGTTTGGCTCTCTGGATTGGCTTTGCCAGCTCGATCTTTTATAACAGATTAAGAAGATCCTTAGACGCTTTCAAATTACACTTAAGACATGGTTGATTAAACTTGAAGGACTGATTAATTTTGCCAGTCATTAAGCTGTAAGGGCTTACATTGCTATGAGATGAATGTTCTTCTATGAGGAGAACCAGTCCTCACCTCTAAGTAGCAGATTCCTAATTAGCCTCACACGGGATCAGATCATTTAATCTGCGATGTTCCAGGTAACCCCATTTAAATCTGCTGAACTGCACCCTGAGTACTTATATAAAATCTCTAACTACTGTACATCCAACACATCATGTCACTGAGAAATGACCAGGACAGCTGCTGGTGTAAATCCCTTGTGTCCTACAAGGCCTAATATTTCTGAATATAGGCTAACTCTATTTTAACACCCCAAAAATGTGATGTACTACCTGTAGGAGCACACAAGTCACATTCTCACTCAGGCGTTCAGTACTGGCATGGAGGTTGATGTGCAAAGCTGCTTATTTAAATATGAAAATGTGAATTGGTTATCACAGATTTTATCTGGAATGCTTTGCACATGTTGCCTGTCTCATGGACATGAGTTCAAATTATGGACGTGAACGTCATGAATGTGAAACCCTCTCTCATTCTGTGGTTTGCTGTTTGGCTATAACACCTCCAGCACAGTGCTGGAATGGTGGAAATGCATCTGAGCTGCAGCTAACAGTTATTGGTCATTGCTCGTCTTGTCTAACCAACAGTCCATGACCAAAGATATTCAGTTTACTTTCATAAAGTCAAGTCACCAGTAAATATTACAAATTAAACACCGGTTCTAGGCCTTTGACCTTTTAGTTGTGGTTCTTACCCCCGTAGTTTCTTCTTAATGTGAGTAGGAGAGCATGAAGCAAGGCATTATTGATGCCACTAAATCCTACACACTTCTCCTTTAACTAGTTATAACCAATGACTTTTTGACACTAAAAAAGGAGGGGGGTGCATATTAAATGCTAATCTTCCATTTGTGAATTGACACATTGGTTAATTGACTGTTTCAGCACTAGCTAAGTCAAGTCAAGTGGGTTTTATTGTCATGTCAACCATATACACAGTACACAGATACAAACAGGACAGTGTTTCACTAACAACCATGGTGCTACATGAAACATAAAGCATAGTGCAGACAGGACTATGTTAAAGAGCACACACACATTACAATACAAAATACAGTGGGCTACATAAAGTGCAGTACGCTGAGACAAAACAATTTGTGTGTAACAGACTTGGATGTGAATGTACATATGCTACATTTGGATATATACAGTATAACTAGGTATATCCAGTAGAGAGGTAGATATTGAATAAAATTAACTAATTCAAACCCAACATGGTGAACTGTAAAAGGACCCGCTTCCTCTGTAGATATAAAAGGTTCATTCTAAGGTAACATAAACATAACAATTCTTATTTTCAGGTGATAATACACTGAAAACATAGTTATGAATATTATATTCCATTTCTGTAAATAGGTCCCCTTAAATGTCACACAGGGGACTTTAAATATCCTCCTCTGGGGATATTACATTTATTATTTATATCTATATATATATATTTATATATAAATATCCTCCTCCTCATCATTTCTATTACTTTTTTGTATTTGTAAAGTGTTAAAGGAGCAGTGTGTAGAATTTAGTGGCATCAACAATGTAGTTGCTGATTGCGACCGCCTTGATTCACGCTCTCCTTCTAGCATTAAGGAGAAACCAGGGTGGCAAGAACCACGTCTAAAATTTAAAAGGCCTAGAGCCGGTGTTTAATCTGTCCATTCTGGGCTACTGTAGAAACATGGAGGTTCAAAATGGTGACTCTGTGGGAGAGGACCTGTGGTGTCTGTAGGTATAAAAGGCTCATTCTAAGTTAATAAACACTATTCTTATTTTCAGGTGATTACACACTAATGAAAACATAGTGTAATGGTCGCTAAGAGGCTAAGTAGGCTTGTACTGTGAAGCGTTAAAATCTAAAGAACAAAAACAGTCCACTAAGTTTTATGATGTTTATTAACTAAAGAATAACAACAAACCTAAACTGGCATAACGTGACGAACTGAACTACACAAACCTATATGATATAATATAAGATGATACATATATATTCAGGATTACTGTGAGGAAATTGTATGAAGAAGGCAATAAAGGTGCTGTAACATTTATTAACTGTCCACGTACAAAGGCTCTTGCTGCAGCGGCCCAGGGTACGACTCCATCCTGTGGCCCTTTGCTGCATGTCATCCCCTCTCTCTCTTCCCATATTCCTGTCACTCTTCAGCTGTACTGTATGTGTCAAATAAAACTCAAAAAGCCCCAAAAATATGTTAAAAAAAATAGGAGAGCGCTTATTTTCAAGTGATTTTACACTAATGAAAACATAGCTATAACTATTATATTCCATTCCTACCATTTTCTGTGAATATAGGCTCCTATAAATATAAATATTACATAATACATAAATATTTACTGGTTTTCTCATTACTTTATGAAAGAAACTGAATGTCTTTGGCTTTGGACTGTTGGTTGGACAAGACGAGGCAAAACGAGGAGGTTCATGATGTTTGCATACATAACTTTAATTCATGTCCAATGTGACAAGTGTGGTATATTTTCTTACAAAGGCAACACACTGGACCTTTGAAAGACCGTTAAATATTACCACACAAATGACATCTATATATTTAAATAGAATTATAAATAAATATAGATGTATTAAAGGTCCAGTGTGTAGGATTTAGTGGCATCTAGCAGTGTAGTTGCAGGTAGGCACCCTGTTGTTTAATCACTCTTTCCTCGTGTGAAGGGGAAACTATAATAAAAATGCACAGAAAACCCGAAAACCCAATCTAGAGCCATAGTTTGTCGGACTCTGTGGAAGAGTAGAGTGGTCTCTGTAGATATAAAAGGCTCATTCAAAGGTAGTAAAAACATAACTATTCTTATTTTCAGGTGATAGACACATATTATATTCCATACCTACCGTTTTCTGTGACTATAGGTTACTAAATCTTACACACTGGACCTTTAAAGAGATTATAACATTAGTTTTATTGAAAATATTATATCTATACACATAAAATTATAAATAAATAAAGATTTTTTTTTTATTTAAATGTATTACATGACAACAAAAACATTATCGTTTGTGGCCCCATTAACAACGTTGGTATAGTTTAGGATTAATGTGAGGAAATTGTATGAAGGAGGCAACAAAGGTGCTGCAACGTGTATTAATTTCACATTGTGTAAACATGATAAACGTGTTGTGAGCCGCTGCTTGCAGTGATATATTTTCTATAGGCTGAAATGACAGTTTAAACCGCGAAAAGTGACATTATGTTGGAAACTTCCCTAATTACAGACACACGTGATCACTTTGACAGAAGGGAGCGTCGCAGGCGGACTCACTTTATCCTTCCGCCACATTACAGAAAATAGCTCGAGCGTTTGCGCTTTAAAGGATTAAAACCACCCACACGCGCGCGTGCGAGTAGCCGCGCGTCGTTACCTAATATGAATTGTTAAAAAAAAAAGGATACCAGCGAACGCTGCGTTTATCGGTTTTTTAATTAAAACAGCGGGACTATGTAGTGATGGCGGTGGGATATTTGTTCTAAAAATCCCAGCCTGCGCTACCTTCTTTTTTTCCCCCTTCGGTTGGAGGCCATGATGGGAGCCTGAGAGTTCAGCTGGAGCGAGAGGAGCGAGAAAAGAAGATGATTCCCCGGGACGGAGCTGTCAAACCGATCCGTGCACACTGCTGATCTTTTGTATAGTCTATATACAGCTAAGGTGGAGCCTGTCATTTTTGTTTTTCAGATGTGTTCTTGGCAATCAGTCGATGACAATGTTGAATCGTTAGGAGGCTTTTGGATCGAAGAAGGAGGTAGCTATTGTTGCTAACTAGCTGCTAGCTAGTTAGCTAGCTAGCGAGCTAAGCTACGTCTGAGTGGCTGGATACGAGGCTCCGGTAGCCGGTCTCTACCCGTCTCTCTCGCTGCGAGCCCCCCATCTGCTTTTGGACCGTGTCCGTGGCAATCTGAAAGTTTTCTCTGAGGACAGCTGCATGTGTTTTCTTCGGAGGTGTTTGCAAGACGAATTGCAGGATTTTGTGGGGGGTGGGTGGGGGGGGGAAAGAAGTCGGGCCTGCACGGAGGAGCAAGAGCAGGAGAGAGGCCCGTCTTTATGATCCAGAGGAAGCCTTTTCTAATCCTACCTACCCACAGCTACTGCTACTAGCTCTGCTGGCTAGCACGTCTCCTGCAAAATTCAGAGAAGGAGCCAGCCACTGACAGACTGACTGACTGCGACATATAATAGTAGAAACCTCCTGTTTTTTTTTTTTTCATCATTTACGCCATAAAAGACTCCTGTCACCTGCTACAATGGCTGCGATTATAAAAGAAATGGTCAGCCGGAACAAAAGGAGATATCAAGAGGATGGGTTCGACCTGGACTTAACATGTATCCTTCCTTGTGTATTCCTTGATTTCACAGCAAGCCCCCCTGGACGCTGACTAGTGAATGTGTAACAGCAGCATTGAGGAGCAGAAATGTCAGTGGAGTAAACGTGAGGAGGGGGATAGCCTTTGCTACTTTAGCTACCTTGGCTAGTTGGTCAGACCAGCGCAGCTTTGCTGTCAACCAAAGCATGTTTGAAAGATGGTGGATCTGTCAAACCAGCACGCAGAAATGTCACAGTCACATTACAGCAGCTACACCTTTTTACTGTGTGGGACATTTCACTTGCATACCAGTCCACCCAGTGGTGCACCTAGCTCTCGGATGAGTGGCATTAAGTCAGTATTTTTTATTTATTTATTTATTTTTTTTGGTGTTTGGGTCTTGTATCTGTCTTTTTTAAAAATGTCCTTCCTTTCCAGTGTTCATGCATGTACAGTAGATGCTGCAGGTCATTATATCGTAGGTTTATGCTCTATGATGCAAATAGCTGGGAACATCCCTGATGTAAGCTCACCCTCGCCTCACCTGTGTCCTCTGTAGGTGAGTATGAAACGCTGGATTTCAACAAATCTTTGTGAAATCAGATTTAACGTTTTCCTTTCGCCCTCCATGGAGATTTGAGAATCGCTATTTCTGGCCACTCTGCAGGACTCATTTCTCATCTATTACCACTGATAATAGTTGACCTGGTTCCCCAGTGCAGTATCGCTGGTATCACAGTTGGTACTTTTTCCTTTTTTTTTTTTCTTCTCATTTGGTTGCTGATAAACTAGATTTAGCAAGCGACGTGGTCACCCATGGCAGAGGAAATGTAAACTCTAAATGTGTGACAGCGCTAGTTAGAGTGGGTCATGGTTACAGTAACAGTGGTTGATGTGCACATGACTTTGTGTACAGGATGTCAGACTGGCCTTTTCGGCCTGTTTCAGAGTCGATTGATTGATAAATCTGCAACAGATTTGATAATCCAGCGTGTTTTTATCTTTTGGCTTCTCATGTGAGAATTTGCTGATATTCCTAGTCTTATCAGAGATTTGAATGTCTTTGTGTTTTGGACTGTTGCTGGGATTAAAAAAAACACATGAAGATGTCATCTTAGACCCTTTTTACTATTTCTATACACCAAAAATCAGCTAATCAAAGTATTTGTCTGATTTAATCGATAACGGGAATGATTGAAGTGAAGTTGCAGCCCTATCTGAGACGTTAGCATTTATGGACACAGTTCGCTCTGGTTATTATCAGTATTGTTGCATTAACTTTGATAACGTTGCTGAGTCGCGTCTTGAGTCACTTGAGCTTCAATGCCACCACTGTACTTATACATGTTGAACCGACATCAGGCAGGACTGTCAGCTGGGACGTTTGTGTGTGTGTGTGTGTGTGTGTGTGTGTGTGTGTGTGTGTGTGTGTGTGTGTGTGTGTGTGTGTGTGTGTGTGTGTGTGTGTGTGTGTGGCTGCAGATGCTGAGATGTGTGCATGGCAGTGTTTGATCAGATGTTTCTCACCTGGTTTTGTAATGTGGTAAAGATTGTGTCACGTCTCTTGGTGGCAGGACTTTGTTGTGCCTTTGTCGCTTTGTGCAGGTGTGGAGGGGGGCACGCCGCTCAAAAGTGGCATCTTTCTTTGGCTGGAAGTCTCCTCTTGTTTAGATGTGGGCCCTTTTTCGAACTATGCCTTTTATCATTTTTGGCATGGTGTCTAAAAACAATATGGGCCCTCTGCAGTTATGTAATGCAGTATCACAGTTCTGGGAATTGCCCTTAAAATAGAGTTGCCAGTGATCTTGTATCAGTGTTGCTGTCTGAGTGCTCTCTCCCTCTCTTACCCTCTCAACCCACCACCTCTCCTTTGCTCTTTTTCTTTACTACTCCCACTCTAATTCTCCCTCCCTCCGCTTGCCCCCTTTCCTCTGCTCGCCTCCTTTCCTGTCCTCCCCACCCCCCTCCTTGCTCGGCGCTCGCCGGTTCCCACTCTCCCTTTTCCCCCCTCTCTCTCTCTCTCTCTCTCTCCCTCTCTCTCTCTCTTGCTCTCAGTTGTGGATTTGGCGTATGCATAGAGCTGAGGCAGGGCTGGCTTTAAAGAAAAGGCGTGCCTGAAACGGCAGATTTTCTTTTTCTTTTCTTTTTTTTCTCCTCCTACTTGGAGCTTCCGTCGGGGGTCCCGTATGTGCGTTTCCTCCCAGCTGCAGAGACCAAGCCCCCCATGCCCTAGGCTGAAGCTCTCTTGGGAGCTGTGGAGCTTTTTAAAAACACTTATAATAGTCTGACTGGGATCTCTTTGCCATTAGTTACAAGGGTTAGAGTAGCCTCTTCCAATTGCTTAGAAAACCTGCATTTGGCTCCTAATTAGGTCTTTGAGGCATTAATGGACTGGATTATGGCAAAGTATGTACAGATCTGCTACTCTGTCGTAAGCTACAGGGAAGTAGCTTGGCAGTATGCAAATAATACCATAGATCTCCTGTAGGGCTTGTGGAATTCATGCATCAAGGCCTGTGTTGAGCATGCCTCAGCTGCATTAGGACACTCACACAGGGATTTATTAAATATCGCCTTTTGTTATATTTTATCCAGCTAAAAATCTTTGAAACTTCTTTCATCTTCGTGTACTGCACTTCTTTCTGATTCTAGCTTTTTTTCTATATTAACAGGTCTACTGATTGAACAATGAACTGTGTGTGTGTGTGTGTGTGTGCCATGAAAAGTGGTGTGTGCTTTTGCATGTGCAGGTACTCGTACGTGTGCACACACGAGCAAAGTTGCGGCTGCTCTTTCTCACCAGAGTTGTCGAGATGCGCGTGTCAAATCTTTCTGACCAGTTAAAAAGTGATTTGACTCTGGAAAGAAAATGTGGTCTGCTCAAAAATGAAACAGACACATCCAATCTGAATTATTCAGCTTTTCTATTTTTGACACCGTGGCAAAGGAAGTGTAAGAAAAGGTTGCCCTTTAGTCAGTGGTTAAAGTGTGAAATCCCGCAGCTTATGGCGACAAGCAGACTTCAGTTACAGGTAGGCGTTGCAGCCGAGCCTCAAAGACATGCATGCCAACTCAATTATCCTTTTTAACTGCAACATGACACTGATGTGTGCCTTTTAAAGATTTGTATGTATGTCGCCGTGGAATTGGTCACGACATTTTCCATCACTATCCTGCGCTGAAATACGGAGAGACCCGTTTCGATGATGTAAGGCGACTGTAAAGGCAGCCAGGTGCAGCACGAGACAGACAGACAGACAGACAGACAGACAGACAGACAGGCGGCGCGACCAGAAGTTAAACTTGTAGTGGAATCTGGTGTGTGTGGTTTCTAAAGTGTTGCGTTGTTTCTTGTCCATCACCGAGTGTCAGAGAAACACCTCCTGCTTGCATGTGCAGCTTGCAACTCTCAACACAAAGGATTTGTCTCACGGGAATGGTTTTTTTTTTTTTTTTTTCTCTACCTGTGTGTCTTCATGCTGCCTGCGTTCGATCACAGATATTCAAATTTGGTCCGGGCTGCACTCGAAACAGAGAGAGAGAGAGAGAGAGATGAGCTGAACTGCAATGATTCCTAATATAACTTTGGGCTCTAAAAATAAATGCAGGTCAGGGAGCGGAGACTCTCCTCGTGCACCCACATGTGTGCCTGGCTCGTGGAGGAGCGCTGTTACACCCGTCCTCTCTGTCTGCTTCTCACTGTCAAGGCCATCTGTCACCTCCTCCTCTGTGTTCCCATCTATCCGTAACTACAGTGACACCTTCGTACTTTTTACGTGCTGCTGCTGCTCATCTGCATTCCTGTAATTGTGCTTATGTACTTAGTCTTCTTATAAAGCTGCTGAAAACATGCGTAGACCTACTTTACTTCAAGTTAAATACAGTGCTGGGTGCCTCGGTACATTTCCTTGACTCCTGCTTGAACAGATATCTACCCGAACATCATTGCGATGGGCTTTCCTGCAGAGAGACTCGAAGGCGTGTACAGAAACAATATAGACGATGTAGTACGGTGAGTCGTCTTGCCTCTTCTACCATCATATAAGAGGAAAGTGTGTTTCTTTATTCTGCCGTGGCACGTTGATCTAATAAATGTATTCTCGATGTCTCTCTCTCGCAAACAGGTTTTTGGATTCAAAGCATAAAAACCATTACAAAATCTACAACCTGTAAGTGTTCCACGTACACCTGAATGCCTCTTTGTTGACTCTGATAACTTCCTCTGTGTGTTCGCTAACTGGATTTCGTTCTTCCCGTTTCAGCTGCGCAGAAAGACACTACGATGCTGCCAAATTTAACTGCAGAGGTACACCGCTTTACTCGTTCATAGACCTTTTTTTTTTTTTTTTTATTTAAAAAAATAAATAAATCTGATCTCACAAAATGTCCACTGTGTCACCCTGACCTGTCAACTTTTTTTCCTCCCTCCCCTCCTCTCCTCTGGTTACAACTTTGCGTGGGCCTGCATCCCGTCACGCATCAGTTGCACAGTACCCCTTCGAAGACCACAACCCTCCTCAGCTGGAGCTAATTAAGCCGTTTTGTGAAGACCTGGACCAGTGGCTCAGCGAGGATGACAATCACGTGGCGGCCATCCACTGTAAGGCCGGGAAGGGCCGCACTGGAGTCATGATCTGCGCCTATCTCCTCCATCGGGGCAAATTCCTGGAGGCCCAAGAAGCGCTCGATTTTTACGGTGAAGTCAGGACAAGGGACAAGAAGGTGAGATATCAATCGGAGACCACGTCTCAAGAGATCAAGTGTTACGACCAAGGGTTATTTTCATTATTGATATTGATAATTTCTCAATTTCTTGATCGAGTTAATGTCAGGAAAGTGTGCCACAGCCTAAAGTAAAATATTCAGATTATACCACTCACTTTTAAGGAGCTGGTCCCAGAAAACATTTCTGAATTTCAGTTCACTAGGTGCAAAGACTGAACACACACCAAAGAGAACGTTATTTGTGCGTTGGGGATCTCTAAACATCTTTTCTGTCGTTGCAGGGAGTAACGATCCCGAGCCAGCGCCGCTACGTCTACTACTACAGCTACCTACTGAAGAACCAGCTAGAGTACAAGCCGGTGGCGCTCCTCTTCCACAAAATGGTGTTCGAGACTCTCCCCATGTTCAGCGCGGGCACCTGCAGTGAGTCACGCTCATGTTCAACTTTAACTCCAAACCAGGGCGTAGGCATGTTCAAAACGGGAACGAGCTCTTCGGATGTTGTTGTTGTTGTTGTTGTTGCTGCTGCGCCGTAGCTGCTCACCCACGCTGCAGTTTAGCACCGTAGAACAAGAGAGAGGGTCATCGACGGGAGAGTTGAGTCGTCCTCTTGCCGGGGTTTTAAAACCGAATCAAGCAGTAGTTTTGGACCTTTTTGACAAGGGCAGAATTTTTTTTTTTTTATTGATCAGGTCCTCTTATTGCTTCTTACAACAAGGTCAACTTATTCTCTGCCCGCTTTACAAAAACACTGAATCAGATTGCCTCGGTTTGTCATAAAGGAATCATTCTCTCAGTGAAGAAAAGTACCAGGAAAAAAAGAAGTGTACTATCTCAGATATCTGAGCCATCATCGAAAATCTTTTTAAGCTTCCTCAGGAGGTTTGCCTTTAGACGAGTCAGGGTCTGTGTTCAGTGGCATTATAATATACGCTGGAGCATTTACAACCCTGCACGAGGGAAGTAAACTGGCATCATACCATAAAGCCACATACACACGAGTTTTACGTGCTCTACTTGCGTATAATCAGGAAGTTACTGAAAGGCAGTAAAGCAGTTAAATATATTAGTCAGTGATTTATTTTTACATACAGTACTACAGCGCTCGGGCGCGAATACGTCATGTGGTTAGTTTCAATCATGAGTATGTACATATCACTGCATGTTTGCGCTGAGCTGAGTGGTATGACTTTGTTGTGAAATGGTGTGTGCGTGCAAACAGAGGCACTTGTTGTCCCCCTCCCGTGTTCAGCGGCGGACAACAAGGCAGCCGGCTCGGAATATTTGATTTTTAACAGCGAGTTGAATCACAAACTTTTATCAGCATCAACACAGATTTAGTTTGCAACATCCTCCAACGTAAGATTTGTGTGCGAGCGTGTCAGTTTTGAGACCTCATGTCTGATTTCTAAGCCGATAACGCTGTGTATGACTGTATTTAGTGTTTGTTGGTGTTAAAAGTTACAGTGTTGGTGTTACAAGTTACAGTGAACTCCACACATCGCACATGTCTGTTATGTTAAATTCACAAAAGAACAACTCCGATGTTTTGTGGTCGCTTGTGATAGTCAGCAGTCTCAAGTTCCCCCTTTCCTCCTTCCCCTTTGTGCATCTCACAACACACCAGGTCGACCATGTTGAATGTTTTAAGATGTACGCCTCCACTCTGAAGCCACGTACTGTATGTTTTTTGTAAAGAAGAAGAAAAAAAAGTAGATGCAAATATCTGTAAATATTTGTGTAGAGCTCTTGTGTTTGTGTCTGCTGTGCTGTGAAGCCCCTGACAGGCCAGCCAGGCGCTGTTTGTGATAATCTCCTTCTTTCTCTCTAAGGGGACAGTACCGTTAAAAACAGGAGCGAGCCGACCCCTCAGGGCTTCAAGAAAGGGAATTGGCATTGGGGTAAATGAGCCTTTCATCCATTATTATTATTATTATTATTTTTATTATTTCACTCATTTGCTTTTATATGGCCCCAGAGATCCACCAGGCAAAGGAGCAGTTTGAGGTAGACATGTTGCCTAGCAGGATAGGACTAGCTTACAGGCATATGATGTCATCTCCAACTCCACCCCACCCTGACAGGAAGAAGGAAGTTTTAAATTCTTCTATATGCAACGTGTTGCGCTGGTCCAAGACCAAACCGTGACTGTCTATCAGAATAGGGTCCTGTGTCTCTGGTTCTGGGTCTCTTTGGGTGTTACTTTCCCCCCCTTTTTTTTTCTCCTCCTCCTTAATTTTAATATAATGTTTTGCATTTATTCAGTTGGGGTTGGGTGGTGGTGATGGTGTGCTGTGCTGTTCCTTTTGTCAAACTCATGTTATAACAACTGGTAATCCCGTCTTGCTCTCTCGATTCACTCCTCTTGTCACTCACTTTTCTGTGTGCTCTGTCTCTTTTCCATCACAAATCTCATAATCTTGCCCACCCCCCCCCTACTCCCTCCCTCCCTTCCTTCCCTCCTTCCCTTGCCTCCACCCTCCCTCCCTCCCTCCCTCCCTCCCTGTGCAACGTTGACACTCTTTGCAGATCCCCAGTTTGTGGTGTACCAGCTGAAAGTGAAGATTCACACATCGAACCCCACTCACACGCGGCGCGAGGACAAGCACATGTTTTTCGAATTCCCCCAGCCGCTGCCGGTTTGTGGAGACATCAAGGTGGAGTTCTTCCATAAACAGAACAAGATGATGAAGAAGGTTGGTTGTGTGCGTGCGTCGTCGTTGTTGTCGCTGTCATTAAAGCGCTTATTTCAGCTGTTGATTGGCACGACCTCTGCTCGGTCAAAGAACAATCAGGAGACACATATTCAGAGTGCCAACGATGATGTGGTTTTCTTTTTACAGGTTAGGGCTGGTGGTGTTCTGTATTTTACTTTTATTGTCAACAAACCTCATGAAAAGTCCAAATGTAGCTTAATAATACCTCTGTGCTGTAGATCTTTTTACTATTAAGAACACATTAATGAGCTGCTCTGTCACACCAGTCGACAAGTTGCCGCCGTAGTTTATTTTGAGTCAATCCCACATTCACCGCCCTGCTTCCGGAAATACTCGATAATGTAACAAACGTGTAATAAATAAACCACGGCCGAAAATAGTCCTCAAACAAACACGCTATTTACTCCTGTGTGAGTAATGTTTGCTACAAACTACAGTGCCCAGAGGCTCAGTCATTTCCTACAACAGCTGGCTGTTTTTAGGGTGGTGAGTAGCCTTTTTTTAAAAAATTAAACTACTTGTGTGTGTAAATTTTAAAGATTTACATCTTCTGGAGAAACAAATGGGCTTGAGGCTGAGTGCACAGACGGAGTGGAGACGTCGGAAAGTATTGAGACAGACTAACACGTTGTTGGTTTTATGTTTTTTAATGAGATTTGTTGACAATAAGAAAAAAAACAGAAACCCAGAAAGTTCCTCTGAGTACTTCATGTCGCCCAGTTTTCTCATGACATCTCCCCGTCTCGTCACCTCTGCCCTCCAGGACAAAATGTTCCACTTCTGGGTGAACACCTTCTTCATCCCTGGACCAGAGGAGAGCGGGGACAAGATGGAGAACGGGGCGGTGAACAATGCAGACAGCCAGCAGGGGGTACCGGCAACGGGCCAGGGCCAGCCGCAGAGCGCCGATTGCAGGGACAGCTGCAGGGAAAGCGGCAGGGAAAGCGACCGGGACAGGGACTACCTCATCCTGACGCTCACTAAGAACGACTTGGACAAGGCCAACAAAGACAAAGCTAACCGCTACTTCTCGCCAAACTTCAAGGTAAGGATTTAATTTAGATATTGATAAATGTATTTCTAATGAAGTGTTTTTATGGTGATGATTTTTTAAAAACTGCCCCGGGCTGAAGTTGGTCTTAATTTGCATTTCCAGGTGAAGTTGTATTTTACGAAAACCGTGGAGGAGCCTTCGAATTCTGAGGCAAGCACTTCGACATCCGTCACCCCGGACGTTAGCGACAATGAGCCAGACCATTATCGATATTCAGATACCACTGACTCTGATCCAGAAAATGAACCTTTTGATGAAGAGCAGCACACGCAAATCACAAAAGTGTGAACTCTTTTTAAACAGGAAAAGAAGAAATTATACACCAGAAAAAAAAAAAAGGAGAAAACTTGAATATAAACTCAAAAGAAGAACCTTTTGTCCCTTCCCTCCCCCAGACGGCAATAGAATATCATCATGTCAAATGCCAATTTTAGGGAAAAAAAGATAAATATCCTGACCAATATATTGTTGTTTTGTTTTGTTTTGTTTTTTTATTTTATTTTTATTTTTTTCTTTGGCACGGCCATGTACCATGTGCGAGGTATTGACACTGTTGCCCCATGGGAAAAGGTGCTGTAGCTATAAAATGTATTTATATATATATATATATACACACACGTATATGTATATACATATATACATGCATATATAAACAAACTTTTTGTGTCAAAGACAATGGAAAGAGTACCACAATCAGGAGACGGGAGTTGAAGTGTGGGAGAAGTTAGAATGATATACTAGGACTATGCTGCTCCTTCTCCTGTCTAAACCAAGGCCAGTGCTGCAGTCACTTTGTTTCACTCCCTCTCTTCTCCTCCTCCTCCCCCTCCTTCTCCTCTCATCTTTTACTCTCCCTCCCCTCCATCCTATCCTCCCTTCCTATCCTCCTTTACTGTGAATGCTTCTTGTGCTCTTTGCAGGCTGTCTCACGTGACTTTTGGTCTTTGTGCAGTGCAAACTGCATGCGGGCAGTGGGTTGGGGGTGGGCGGGGTTATGAAGAGGCTGTGATGATGTCTAAAGCATTGCCATTCCTGTTCCCACTGTGTATACGTTTAAATTATGCAGAACAAGGCATCCCATGTAATTGTTAATGTTTTTTTTTATCCTAAGATAATAAAAATATAATACACAAAACAGCAGGGAGACAAGTGTTTGCAATAATGTCAACACTACATTTTAAAGGACAATGGTGATTTGCATGTATTGGAATTGGCGTCCATCCCTAATAAATGTATGCAATGTTGTCTTTTCTTAAAGAAACCAGCTTTGAGATGTGTCTTCTGCGTGGGGTTCCCCTGTGCTTTGAGTCATGCTCAGAAAATTACATCAGAGGTTTATGTAATATTCTCCCGTCGCTGCTCGCGGTTCATGAAAATCATGCAGAAATGAAAATGGGATTTTTGTGCACCAGCGCTGCCTTTAACTCTGTACCATCGCCGTCAACTCGAGTCATAATTTTAGAGAAGCGGCACCCGTAATTTAAACTTGAGCATGTGCAGCAAATCGAGGTGAGGTGAGGTGAGGTAGGCGGGTGCGGGTGCGGGTGGGGGTGGGGGTGGGGAAATGTGCACAAGCGCTGTGCTTGATGAGAAAAATGCTGTAAAGCAGGTTGTCGTCGTTGCAGCTGCTGGTGCTGGAGCCGTGTTAACAGTAACTTCCTGCTTTAAAGGTCAGGGCTGCAAATAGCGAGTGGGACCTGAGGTAGGGAAGTGATGGAAGGATTATTATTAAAAGTTCAACTGAGGGAGAAGAGCCCACTTCAAACAAATAACTGACTGACGGGGAGCTGAGCATCTGCATTAATGGCAGGTCTATCTGAGGAAAGAAGCATATAAATCTTAACAGCAACAGTTTGCTTTCAGTCAAACTTGACTGGTAATTGAAGTTCACACAAAGGAGCTTTTGCTTTTATGGTTTTCTAAATAGATCAGATGGAGAATTCTGCCAAGTAACAGTCCATTTCCTCAATTGATTTCAAAGCAAACTGACCTTTGAACTCTGGAAAAAACTCATTTGTGAGCCAAAAAAGCAGCCTGACCTCATACCGAACCATCAGTGTTGCATGCAGAGTGTTTGCTGCTGCTTAATCAAGGCGTTCTCCACATGAAATGAGCAGAGGAAGGAAAGGCTACCAGCCCAGGAGGGAGGAGCACGAGGCCCTCGGGTAGACGAGCCTGCTCTGCTTGCAGGCTTGTGTGACTCCTCAAATGAAAGGGTAACAGGATTAGCAACCATGTCTCTGTGATAGGAGAGCAGAGAGTGGCAAGACCCTTGCTAAAAACATGGCCCAAAGTCTCCTGATAATAAAATAAAGTATGAATTAAACATATATATTTAAAAAAAAAAAAGTTCCACCCCCAGAGGCAGGCAGGCAGTCACATAATCCCCTTCTGCTCTATTAAGACTCAGTCCCCGGTTCTTTCCTGTTGATAGAGACATCAAAGCCAACCAGTGCAGCGTCAAATGAGACAGGCAGCAGTCGCAGGGGCTTGGCTGTAATTGGCTGAGCTGAGAAGGAGGGAGAGACTCTGGTAGATTAATAATGAATGTGAATGTGCTGGGTTGAGAGAGAGAGAGAGAGAGAGATGCCTCAGCTCTCCACAGGCAGGCGAGACTGAGGAGAGCGAAGAGGGGCTGACTTCAGTCGGCCTCGAGATTCCACATCTTTTGCTTTTGATTGCCCTCCTCATCACGTACACAAACACCGACACACAGCAGCAGCAGCAGCAGCAGCAGCAGTAGCATCTGAAATATTAATCTAATCAAAATAACAGCTTCATTTGTATGTCTCCAGCACCGGCTCCTTTAAAACATGTTTGGTTGTTTGATTTTTCTGCATCAACACCTCTCTTGAGATGAGACAAATGGGAGAAACTGGTGATTTGGAGGAAAAATTATCTGAATTTCCCTCCATTATGTGGGTCAGATACACATCCAGCCAAATGTTTTCCTTTAGTAGTAGAGTATGACATGAAAGGAGACCAAGCAATATGATTTGAAACTATATCTGTGTTGCATTTAAAATATGTTGTTCCACTTCTCCCACTAAGCCTGACCCATTATGGAAGGCTATTCCCAACAGATGAAAATAAACCACATAAATGTAAATATTCATGTCTGCGTGTACATTTAAGTGCTAGGCTAACAAGATTAAACAATCGTACAACATAGAAATTCAAAGTCATGAGAGACTAAAGGCCTTTGAACTTGAGGCACGTTAAGTTAAAGTGCTCGAAATTAGACCTGTGAATTTGTGTCTTTGACCAGTAACAAGGCGTTAACGCTGGGTTGACCATTTTGGAGATGGAGAGCTCCACAGTCCAAAAGCTAGCGCATTAGCTCTGTTGCACCAGTCACTCTTAAAACCTGCATCACAAAAGAAGATTGGGTGTTTTACTGCTGGGTAATAAAAAAAAATGTTTGGTTTGCAGACAGTAGTGGAAAAGAGTCTTTGTATGAAGTCTTTGTCCTGCTAGCGGGCAAGCTTTTTTCTTATTTCCCCTTTTCAATGACCGAATGAAATGATGTACAATGGAGAATAAAATTTCAGGGGGAATAAACAGAACCGTAGAGAGAAAATAGAGAAACTCCAGGAGCTATTGTGACTCCCAATCGGCAACCTCCATGGCTGTGAAGCCAATGTGGAAGTGCCAAAAACTGCAGTTCCTTGAACGGCCACTTGAGGCTGGCTACAGTACAAGTCAGTCTCCATAAGCCCCCATGTTAAAATGTCCAACTTCACAGTAGAAATAAACATGTTTACAGCCTGGTACAAAAAACAGTTTTGGTCTCTATAGCTAATTCATGACAACTGTACTGAGGGTGAATTCTTTTTTTTTTAACTCACCTGTTCAAATTATATTAAGGCTTAAAGTTATGCATCATAAACAGTATAAACTTTGATTGACAGATGGCTTGTTTGAGCACCCAGGTGTCATTCAGCCCTCCTCCGGTCCACCAATGATCCACGTCTTTGCCGACCTTTAGATTAACCAGTAGGCGGCGGAGGTAGGACTCCCTGGTAGTCTGTCGTACTTCCATGCTTACACTTGCTATTTTGAGTACATAAGTGAATTGAAATGTCATTAAGTACCCAGATGGTTGACTCATAACACTCAAAAAGTTGAGTGTGGAACACCGGACACTTCTCGCCCTCAATGGACGCTATTTTGGCTATGTAAAAGACCAGGACAGGCCACCAGCATTGTGACATTACAGCCGAGAAAGCTGCTGGAGCCAAAGCGATATGGTGAATACCACAATATGCAAATGTAGTTGTACAAATGTTTCATAACTACATTTTGGAAGTCAAATGTTGGCGCTAATGCTCCGCTGGGTTGCAATTCAGCTAAGCAGTACGATTTTGCGATTGTCATTTCTGATGCACAACAGCCCAACGGCCATACTCGAACTCATGCTCACAGTAACTACACCAGGAAGTACATAGCGTACTACATAGAAGTGTACTAACGCAAGTATCTAAAGTGAGACGCAGCAAATGTACTTTCACAAAGACGCGCAGATTTATTTCACTGTACCATTCAAAGTTATATAAAATTATGACAAAGGATTAATGTCGACCTCATGCATGTGTCTTCTTGTTTTTCCTGACAGTTATGATCTTCCATAGTCAATGCATCAAACTTCTGTGAGAAGAAACAAAAATCTAACTCCAAAATATAGAGATTTAAGCATAGTGTTGTGACCAAATGAGGGGGTGGAGGTGGGTGGGGGGGTCAGTCTGGCCTACAAAGAGAAGATAAGCCCAAGCTGGTAACCCCATTTCCCTTCCATCTGTTGGTAGCAGTTGTAGAGCATGGCTGCACTCACCAGGACCTGGCAACCCATCCCCCAAGCCCTCTTTCTCTGGCTGACTGCACAGCTGTGTTGCGTTTGGATTAGGCCAGGAATAAAACAGGAAGTAGAAATTAAACAAAAGCTTAAACACACACACACACACACACAGAAACACACACTCTCGCACAGGCAGTGTAAGTTACCAAAGACTCAGCAGCAACACGAGTGACAGCCTGTGGAAAAAGTGCACACACCCACACGTGTAGACCATCGCGCTCGCACACAAATATACTACAGTATGAACAAAGTCATACTCTTTCGCCTCCCACAGACTCACATAAGCTCGGGCACGACCACAGGCGTATCATTTCTCTGTGCCCACACTCATGCTCACACATATGGTCTTTTTACATGCTAAGTGCCTCTCTGCCTCTCCTCCCCTCTTTCATGGTGGTCTGCTGCGGCGGCTGATGAGGAAAACTAGCAAACACTCTCAATCAGCATGCCAGTGTAATGATGCTAATATGGGAACACGCAACACATTATATTCATTCAACAAAAATGACTATGAATGAGGTGAATGCAACATAAGTTACAATTATCACGCAAGCAGAGATGCAGATTTTTTTTTTTTTTTAAATTAATCCAAAACAGTGACGCTTAAATCACATCCAGCTTTTCTTTGAAGGAGATTAAAACAATAACTGCATGTTAAAAACATATTTTTTTTATGTTTTTATGCAACAATCTTCATTAATCTTTCAGGTCAAATGTCACAAACACCTAACGCTCATTCTAAATCACATCGAAACAATCATAATCTGACATCCAAACAGTAAAAACCTTTATAAAAACACATGAGGCGTTGAATATTATAACTCCTCTATCCTTTCTTTGCAGTGAACTTGGCCCAGCTTTCAGCAAATCCTCTGCGTGGTTTCTTTGTGTGTGTGTGTGTGTGTGTGTGTGTGTGTGTGTGTGTGAATGCACTGAAATAGAGCGGCGATCACACACAGGAACTACATTGAATGAGGAAGTGGAATTGGGAAGAAGAAGGGAGACGTTTGGAAACACGTAGCACGAGTACGAAGCAGCCACTGAGTTTAGTTTTAGCTGGCAAGGTGCATCTGATGGAAATCCATTAAAGTGCTTCTCGTCATGACTTGGACCAACTGTTAATGAATATACGGTAAATGTTTTCAGATGTTATTTTTACTGTCAAGACCTGAGTCACCTAATGAGTCACACAGGCTCTCTTTTTCTCTGAGTGTGTGTGTGTGTCTGAGAGTTTTTGTTGACATGGATATGCCAGCATGCTTGTCAGTCTGTGTGTTTATGTGTCTTCATGAATAAGAAAAGCACATGGAAACACTTACTGTATTGCTGTCACCACTGACCCCTCCCCTTCCTCAACACACACACACACACACACACGCACACACACACACACACACACACACACACACACACACACACACAGAAGTACTTATTCCCTCTATGTGATCAATGAAGAGCACATGTGTCCATTGCAGTGAATAATAGCCAACATGCATACCCAGAGGCAGAAAACATGGATACAAGCATATCATCTTCACCATAGGGTTGTATATACATACAGCTTATACAGATGCACACACACATTTTCTACACGTTTTATGTTGCTGCTGCTGCTGCTGCAGGGCTTTTATGTATATCTCCATGACTTTGTGTGAATATGAAAATGTACATTCACACACCAAACTGTGCATTTGTCAGGCTTTGACAAGCTCTGTTCTCTACCTGACTTTTACCCTGAAATCTTAGAGCGGGCGTAATCCTTCCCCCCCTCCCCTCCCCGAGCCTCCTCCTCTTCCTCCTCTTCCTCGCTCTCTTCCCTCTCTTCATCTAGTGTCATCAGGAGGGTAATATGAGGCATATGGCTGCTGATGACAGTCCCTAATCCTCACGCTGATGACTGATAGTTACGCGCGCACTCCTCATCCCCGTCTCATCCTTACATACCAAGAACAAGGGAAGGAAGATGTGAGCGTGTCGGCTGATACTCTTTGCTCAGCCTCGGCGTCCCTCCACTCTCTGTCTCTCCCAGCTGAGAGTCATTATCTGAAATGACTGATGTGAGAACGGCTGATGGACAAGGCCGATATTAGTGTTGCTGTGTGTGTGTGTGTGTGTGTGTGTCGGAGAGTGAAAGTTAGAAATGGTACTGCAGACTTTCAGAGTTTCAAAGAAGAGGATTGCTTCAGGGTTTCTACAGTTCATGAGATGCATCCAAAAAAAAAGGGTGCATACTCTTGAGAGCTTGTGGATAGTCCAGAGAACATTTGGCAGTGCAGTTTTGGTCCTCCAGTGGTTTAAAGGGATAGTTTGGGTATTTTAAATTGGGGTTGTATGAGGTTGATGAGGAGCGTAATACAGTGCATGGCACAGTCATGTGCAGGGATACAGATGTTTTACAGTTAGTACCCAATAAATAGGCTGTCTGACATCAAGGTAAAGTGGTGAAAATATTCTTAATATAGCATACACTTCTACTGAAACTGTATTTTTGAGGTGGACCTTCTTTGTGTGGCTAAAATAAGTTCTTTTCTGCTAACCCTATCCACACCAGTGCATAGTTATGCTTCTCTGTCTCTGTCTCTGTCTCTGTCTGCTTCTCCAACCTGGGGGCTTGCTGACCACTGTCTACTGTAGGTAATACATTAACTATGGATGAGTACCTGATACAACCCCATTTCAAAATACCCAAACTATCATTTTTAACATGAGACTACAAGTCGAAAGTTTAGCAAAAAGTCCAAATATTGCAAAAATGTTTTTATGCTTGAAAGTATGCAGATGTAGTGAATAAATGAAGTCATATGTACATGAAGTGTTTGATGTCCACTAAAGAGGCGAAAATAAGAAGAAAAAAATCACATTTGTGTCGAGCACCCAGGAGACTGTAACACTCCTCAAATAAAACACACATAAATGCCAAATTTACATCACATCCTGACTAGAGAAGTAGTGCTAATATTAACATATAATGGCACTGGGATGAAATAACGCATTTTCTTTTGCAGATTTGGTTAAAAATGCTCTACAATCGGCTTTAAACCTGATTTATGTAACATTACACTTATAAGATGATGGTTAATTTTAATATTTTAATAACTACATTGTAATAACTGTAGTTTATTGGTAGTGCAAGTAGAGAAAAGTATTACATTTTACAAAGTCAGCACCCACTTTCTAGACTTATCCTGAGCCTTCAACCACAACTGACACCAGACCAAGTAAGGCTGCTGCAGCAACACCCTGTGTACTGAGTTGAGCAATTGAGGTTTTATTGCTTATGAGTTCAACTTTTCATTTGTAAGAGGAAGAATGTGTTAATTATTTTCTCCAAAGTTACATAGTCTTGCTGTAAAGAGTGTAACAGTGATGGCTGCCATATACCAAGGCCTTCAGTTTACACAGATATGATGCAAAATAAGTGAAATTACAGCAGACCTGACAGTCTTTTTTTTCCTCTAATGTTGGTCGTTTCATTCTGGCCATATGCTCTCTGTTTAGTTTGCATGCATAAGATTCAAGTTTTCCCTCATCGCACACACACACCAGGAGCAGTCTGAGTGCTCAAGAACACAAGGAGTAGTTCTGAGAAGTACTCTAATTCACTTACTTGCGATCATTGACGGTATAAAGAATGGAAGAGCCATTTTGAAGCTCAAAATCTGTGGCTCTGTCCGCTGCCATGTTTGTAGTCCTGCTTCTTCCACAAAAATCGACAGAGACGTGGATCATCGACACATCTGAGGCTGGCCAAATGAAGCCTGGGTGCTCAAACAAGCCATCTGTAATGGCACCCATCTGTCAATCAAAGCAGCCATACTGTTAATTCTGCATAATTTTAGAGCCTTAATATAATTTGAACAGGTGAGTTCTATAAAAATTCAGACTCAGTACAGTTGTCATGAACGGGGAAATTAGCTATAGAGACCAAAACTGCTTTTTGTACCAGGCTGTAAACATGTTTATTTCTGCTGTGAAGTTGGACATTTTAACATGGGGACTTATGGAGACTGACTTGTTCTGTAGCCAGCCTCAAGTGGCTGTTCAAGGAACTGCAGTTTTTGGCACTTCCACATTGGCTTCACAGACAGAGGTTGCCGCTTGGTTATATATGATGATACTGCCACAAGACTTTATGCTAAGCTTAGCTAACAAGCATATTTCCCAAAATGTCAAACTATTCCTTTAAGCCTGAGCTACGGCTGCTCACACAGTAGTTTTCGAATCTATTCACAGTATGGTATGCATTTATTTAAACCTTCCCTTTTGTCTGCAAACGTTTCCAGGTAAAGCAGTTTTCTCCGTATTGGATGATTCCTCTGGAGAAGCAGCATGCAATAGAAATGTGTGGTGTGCATATGTACATACTTGTACAAACAAGTGACATACTTTCTGGAGGCCTAGTGGATGTCAGTCACAGGAGTGGGTAAGCGTGGTCCATCCTCTCATTTAGAGCCTGCCAGTCAGCCAGCCACTCAACCAGCCCTGGAAGCAGCCAGCCAGAGCTTTTTAAAGGGCCTGTGATTTGACAGAATCCCGTGGGGGGAGACGGGGGGATTAGGATTAGCAGCTGTTTCCCCTCAAACACTGGAGAAGATACGCTATAGCTACACCACGCTGATGGCAAATTAATAGATGAATAGAACATGCGTGCGCCGACTCAGATAATGTGCTAAAGCTCCCCATTTCATAAATAGCGAGGAAGGTGTCCTTTTCTTGAACCCGGCTGCGTGGATCTCTTGTCACACACATACTGAGTAGCAGGGAGGGAAGCAAAGGCATATTGCGGCCGTGAGAAAGGTTTAAAACATCATCATTTTAATCTGGGAGCTCAAAGCCAGCTACAGATTATGATTCTGCCTCTCAAGCGATTCTGCTGCAGATCCGGTTTAGATGACCCCCGCTAACACCCTCAGAGACAGGGGCTTTTAACCCCAAACAAACACTGATAGCAAGCCGCCATCAAATGAGAACACACACATGCACACACATATTATCCTCATCCATGGCATGCACATTGACTGTACCCACCCACAGCATCCAAAAACACATACATGAGGACACACAGACACACACAGAGGACACCCATAGCACATGCTCACAACCCTCAGACAATAACAGATAAACACACAGGCTTATGTCGGTTCCACTTGCATCCATTTCAGGCTATTAGGCAAGACATGAAAAGCCCAAACTGTTGCGTAGCTAACAGGTTTTGAGGTAAAAAAAAAAAAAAAAAAAAATGACACAATTGCTGGTGGAAAGAGACAGCACACAATGAGTCCATCCCTGAGACTGTCACAAAGACCACCTATAAAGTGAGGACGACGATGCTGTGAAGAGACACAAATGCATCATCTTCAGGTTTTCATCAGTTCAACAGATGCCAAACACCTCTGCTGCTGACCTTGGAGGCCTTTATCACCTGTATTAAAAGAGCTGAGGCATCCTGATGTAACACACACACACACGCACACACACAGATTTTTGCACACTCTCTTTTAAACTGGAGCACCAACCACACAATTAGCTCCCTGCAAGTTAATGACTAGTCTTCTCTATCACTTATAAAAACCTCAGAAGGCCATATTGATTGCAGACAGTGCTCAGTTCAACCTCCTGCTTGGCATTTCCTGCATATCTGTCCAAATATTGAACTATTTCAGCTCACAAGATTGACACACTCTGTATAATTTACAATATTTTCTTTGAGAAATAAAGAAGAAGAAGAAGAAGAAAAAAAGCTGGCTCATTTATATTTAATTGGAGATATGCATTATTTACAGCTATCTACATTGAGCTGGAGCTTAACCTTTGCTAAAAGAGAGACAGACGCAGAGCAAACGGAAATGGAAAAGAGGGAGAAAGCGAGATACGGGGGAGAGAAGAAGGATATAAAAGAAGAGCGAATTCTACAGCGGTTTGCCACAATACACTTGAGACCTGAAGGATGAGTCAGAGGAGGAGATGGCCGTGTCAAAGAAAATTGAGAAAGCAAAAGACAAAAGAAGGAAAGAGGGGGACAATTCAAGCACAAGTAGCATTCTGTTTGAACTTAGCCCTTGATTTCGAACTCGGAGAATACAATTATAGCAATGTCATCATATCTCAGTCATTCTCTTCGACTCACCAGAGCTGTATAGAAAAGTCATTCTCTGGCTTGATAAAGCCGTGTGCCTTTATTTTTGCCAGTTTTCAATTCAACTTACTGGCATCACCCCCCCCCCTCCACACTCCACTTTAGCCATTTTGTGTCTTTACATAGAGCAGATCTGGCTGATTTTTTTTTCACACTTTACAATTGCAAAGCTTAACCACCCAAACCGCATGGAAAATGTCCCCACACCCTTCAATAACGGTTGTGTGTGTGTGTGTGTGTATGTATGTGAAAGAGAGAGAGAGGGAAGGAGGTAAAGAGAGTAAGAACACACCCCGATGTTTCCTGTCTCCAAATAAAGACTGATGGCTTGTGTGTGTGCATGCAAAGACAGTGTGTGTGCGTGCGCACTTTGATAGCTAATGTGTGTGTTAAAAGTGCAAAATTACATTTTTTTGACATCTCACACATGACATGAAAACCTCATATCAGTTCCTGTAGTCAAGATGATAAAAAAAAAAAACCCACACACACACTGACCTATTTAAATAAATGTCAGTGCAATCGCATACATGGAGGACACACACACACACACTACCTGTGACATTGCCGCTACCAGCAGAGTGGGATGATGTTTCTGTGTGAGCTCCAGCAGCAGCAAGTCACAAGATAAATCAGGACCAGAGGACACACCTGTGTGTTTCTTCTGCAACACACAGAGCAGAGATTTGATCAGATTTTTAAAAAAGCAGAACATACAGAGCGTCATGTCTGGCATGTCCTGATGCAGTGGCAGAGACGCGAACACACCTTTTTGTGTGTCAAAGTAACACTTCGCGTTACTTCTGAATGATTTCAACCATGACTTCCAACAGATAGAAAAATGACAAAGTGCTGAGGTTTCATGTCTGTTCACTTCCTCTGTGATTTCTAGAGAGAGAGAGAGAGAGAGAGAGAGAGAGAGAGAGAGAGAGAGAGAGAAAGAGAGGACCTGTCTGTGCTTGATCACTTACCACTACCACGAATAAGTGAGTGTGATTCATCACTTCCTTCCTATTAAACACTGGAGCACAAGTGCAAGAGCACAGGGTGTAAACCTCTACAGTTCAGAGCACCACCCGCCTGCATGCATGCACTACACGGTGCACACACCTGCATGCCTCTATTGCATACAAAATGCTTATTTCTAATTGATGTAAAGCACATTCAGTATGCATTAAGTCAGCTTTACTGATCATTTTAAGTATTTATGCGTGATAAGCTCCCGTGCATGCTTGTGTGTGTGTGTGCGTACGTGCAGGATGTGTGTTGTGTGTTTGAGGGCCTCCAAAAAAAAGTTCTGTGTCTCTCGACCTCTGGTGCCATCTGCCAGTGACAGGGCAGAAATGCAAATCAGATGCAGTCAGATAATACACCACGCTCGCTCCCTCCATTAGAGCAGCCTACAGAAATAAACTAGGTCAGACAGACCAGCAGCCAGCTGTGTGTGTGTGTGTGTGTGTGTGTGTGTAATAAGGCACATGCGCCTCTCTTTGTGTGGGGAGACAGCTATACATGTGTGTGTGTGTGTGGGGGGATGGGTTTCGAGTTAGCACTGAGGGTTCATAATATCCTTACTTGTGATGCTGCACACAGTGAACAGTCACACAGTAACGTATAGACAAACAGCAGCTCATCCAGTCAGCACTCCTTCAAAGATTTCAAACAGAGGAGGCACTTCTAGGCTGTGTGACAGGGCGAAGGAGCTGGGTGACAAATAAAGGCTCTTATCTGAGGCTGAAATTAGCCACAGCACAGAGCGCAACTGATAGGGAGCGTATTAAACTCTCGAAAACGAACCACCCGGGAGGGTGATGCAACGCAGAGGCAACGCTGGTGTAATGCAGACAGATGCGTCCTCCTCTCTCATATTGCTGCTGCGACGCCTCTGAATTATGAATGAGGCCCCCGTGCACCTCTTCAATGCAAAAGCCTCCTTCTTCTCTCCATGCTAACAATATACAGTTTGTTTTGGTTAATGCCTCGCACTCAAATGCAGCCTCCCATCATCACTGTTGGTTGTGCTAAAAATCTTAAATAAAGGTTCAGAGAGTGTTTTAGGGGCTTTTTTTAAAAAAACAATTTAAAAATCCTTTGTCTGAGGACAGTCAGGACACAAAGGTGCTGATCTTGGTGTAGCATTTGAGGAGCTGAACTGATTTGTGCAGTACTCGATCGACTAGTTCTAAGTGTGTAAGTTTGTATTTATTTGAAGCAAAATGCTGTTTTACTTTAACCTTTGTGTGTCTTTCTTAAACACACACTGAGGCCTATCACTTGTGTTAAATCTACTGTTGTCAGACAATAAATCCAGCTTCTAAACAGGCATCTTTTTACTTATTCTGTGATAAACATGGAGCAATATGAGCTGAATAATAAATGACTGCATGCCTCTCAGAATCATTTCAAACGTAGGCCTTCTATTTATAGACGCTCAAACATTTCCTTCTCCTGCTAACTTTCTCTGTTTTCTTTCTTCCTCCAACTGATTTCAGGCACAGATTGTAAATTCGGTCACAAGGGAGGGTCAATGATTCTCATTTCCTGCAGTTTGGTCCTCTTTAACCAAATGACTCTCCACTCCCTGAATTCTCTGAAGTTCCTCTGAGATATCTGCAGCCGCTTTGTGTGTCTTGTATTGTTGGTTATGCATGAATCTGTGTGTACTTGTACCAGTACGTTGTGTGCATGTGTGCAGCGTGGCGTGTGTCTGTAGGCATGTGAGCGTGATGCATGAAGAAGTTAGACGAAAAGGTGACATGAGATGAAAAGGTTAATATTTTCCAGGCTGGTGGGTGGGAGGTGATAGCTTTGTGTATTCATGAGTGTGAGTGCTGTGTGTGTATGTGTGTGTACGTGTGTGTTTGATCGCACATTTATGTGTATTTTCTGTGTGGGTGAATGAGAAAAGTTTCATGTAAAATGCTGCCATGTTCTCAGAGAAGTGGATTCATTTCACTGAAGTGAGTAGACTACACAGGATTTTTTGGTTGGTTTATCTGTTAGAATATCTGAAAAAGTTGTCAAATCTTAAAAAGTAGATAGCAAATTTGGTGGAACATCAAGTGTTTGTTGAGGATCCAGTAACTTATGAAGGATTTCTTATCATTAAGAAAGTTGTTTTTGAGCATTTTTCACTAATTACTCACAAACTACTACATTTGAAAAGATGAATCCTGTGATTGTCGCTGATTGACAATTGACTTTTTAAACATTTTGATGATAAATAATAATACAGGCTCACTAAAAGTCAAATTATCTGTCTATATGTCTTTCTGTCCCCCGACAAAACAGATGAATTCAAACTGATGCTGACCTTCATGTTAGAAATGTGTTTGTTGTGAAATGATTTCACACTTAATGTTGTGTGACACTGTTAATTATATAAAAGTGGACATGCTTTTATACTCTCAGCTTTAAGGTTGTTTTGGTTCTTAAAGGTGCAGTGTGTTGGATTTAGTGGCACCTAGCGGTGAAGTTGCAGATTGCAACCAAATGAATACTCTCCCACGTCTCACCATCTCCTTCCAAGTATGTAAGATAAACTCTGGCTGCCAAATTAATATAAATTCATAAAGGCCATATATAGATCAGTTGTAGTTTGTCTGTTCTGAGCTACTGTACAAAAATGGTGGTTCAAACTAACAGACTTCGTGGAAGAGGACCTGCTCTCTCTGTAGATATAAAGGGTTTATTTTAAGACAACGAAAACACGAGGATTCTTATACTCAGGTTATTATACAGTAGTGAAAACATGCTAATGAATATTAATATTCCATTCCTGCAAATAAATACTACTAAATCTTACACACTGGACCTTTAAAGGAGCAGAGGCTGGATGTTTCGGCCATTTATCCCTTACTTTTAGTTTATTCATCACTTATGGCTAACTATTTCAACTAACTGTAACCGTTTAATACATTATAATATAGGTAACTGCTGTTTATCCATTACTTTTAACAGATCAATCATTACTTTTAGCTGTTTTAACCATTTTACTTTTAGCTAACCTTTTTAAACTTTAATTCAAACTATTTAGTCATTATTTTAGCTACCTATTTCAACTGTTTATCCGTTACTTCTAGCTAACTATTTACGCTGTGTCTCAATTTGTATACTTCCATACTTACACTTGCTGTTTTGATAGGATGGTTCACTTGTTGAGTGTGGAATACTTGACACTGGTCACCATTTTGGTTATGTAGCGGAAGGTAGGGGGACTACAGGCATCCGGGTAAGCTGCTGCTTGTTGTAAATGTGTTTTATATTTATATTTTGGCAGTCAAATATTGCCGTTAATGCTCTGAACAGTTGGCAATGAAAAAGAAAAAGTTTCTAGTAAGTGCACAGCAGCCATACTCGAATTGAAAATTAGCGCACTACACCAGGAAGTACACAGTGTACACACTGTACATAGAAGT
The DNA here is from genome assembly GCA_946959425.1 of Argyrosomus regius. Taxonomy (NCBI): domain Eukaryota; kingdom Metazoa; phylum Chordata; class Actinopteri; family Sciaenidae; genus Argyrosomus; species Argyrosomus regius. The sequence goes on along the minus strand of OX336894.1, from coordinate 11,396,573 downwards.
GTAGCAACACAAGTATCCCAATTGATACATAGCAACTTTGAGCCAAGTATTTAGTCATTACTTTTAGCTAACTGTTTCAACTTCTCTGCCTACTTGCTTAAAAATGATAATTTGTATTCTTTCAAATTAATTCCATGTCTCCACAGTCTTTTGTACTCCTGGTTGTGAATTTATGATGTACATCACAGCTAAGGTTTAGAGATACCCTGAGGACCACGTTCACGTCTTCTGCTCTCAGATTTGGGAGAGGGACTGTCCTAGAGGTCTGATTGTGAAGACGTCCTTTCAGGTATTGCTTTAGACAAAAGACAAATGAATGGAGTGGACCCACTCTGAGGACACAGAGGACAGGTAAAGGACAGGGCTGCAATCAGATTGGCCTGACCTACTGAGTCTCTCTCGGCTGCTGCTCTGTTTTGATTAAGTCCCTAACTGGATTTTTCTAATACCAATAGTCCCAATAAATCCATCTCTATGGGATATTCAACCAGCATTATTCTTGTCTTTGCTCTGTGCTGGCAAAAAGCGTTCCGCACAGTTTGGAACAAGACATCTAATCTGCACTCCTCTCCATTGTCTTCCCCACCAGACAGCCCAGTGAATGAATGCTCTCGGCCAAATCCCTCTTCCATGTGCAGACACAGACTCCCTTGCCCACAGATACGCTCAGCTCTAATTAGGCAGACCGCTGGACGTGTTGTGGGGGGAAATCTCTCTGCACAGACATATCGTCTAGTGGCAGCTTTACAGATTTACGTCTTTTCATCTAGTTTGTGTGCATGTGTGTAAGCTGGTGCTGAGGGACTGAAAGACAGTGAGATACTGTAGTTGTTTTTTTTAACTTACTTTTAATGTATAGCACAAAAAAGCACTCAAATAAAATGTATGACTGAGTATCTGAATGTGTGTGTCCGTGCTGCAACATGTTGCACGGTTTGCACAGCCCAGCCGTTGCAGATACAGAGTGTACAGTATGCTTCAGATCTACAGCACTTGCTGAGCATTCCCCGGAGACCTGCGTCATCAGAACAGAGGTTATTTCCTGTAGTTGAAGAGCAGCATGACTCTCTTCCTGTTCTGTGTGTGAAGAAGCATCAGGTTTGTCCCCCCTCTCGCCAGTCCCAGTTTCTTCTGTACTGGCCAAGGCAGACAAGCAGTAATAGATGTGTGTATTTATTTAGTCTGTCATTCTTAATGTATAAGCATGAATTATCATCTGAATACCGAGATTTCAGCATCTGAACATGAGCACTGAATACCAAAATAGTGAATTTTGTCAGTCTAGTTCTTCACTTCAAGACGGAAACAGTGAAAACTGTCACGGTGGTTATGTATAAATGTCAAAGTCGCAGCAGTATAGCTACTCTGAACTGAAAGAGCAAAGCCGATCCCTTTGGAAATATAGTTCTCACATTTACTCTCTCTCTCTTATGATTACTACCTGCAGGCCTAAAAGCTTTGGCTCTATAAAAGAAGTGCTGGAGCTCAAGTTAAAGAAGAAGCTCAACCTTAAGGAAGTTAACATGAAGAACTCTTCTGCTACATGCATGAAATTTTAAATTGAACAAATCCATGGTGTACTTTAGGGGAACTTGCATACACGCAATACAATCTCTGGAAAAGCTTGTTGCTATACTTGTTGTTTTTAGTTGTGACCCAATTTCCAAAAGAAGACAGAGTGCATTGTGACTATACTACATCTGTGAAACACTACAGCATTAATGAACTTCAGCATACCATTGAAGTTTCCTCCCTTTCTTTTTGGTGCCTCTTTTACCCAAAGAGAAGAGCTGTTACCTTCTGCCTCCCCGACTCATATCCTCTCTCTTCTTCTGTGTCCCCGGGGAGGCTTTGCAACTTGGTCCCTTCCAGCAGCTTCCTCCTAACAACAAAAACATTGTTTTATTCTATTTTATTTTTCCTCCCCTCCATCTCAGCGGAGCTATTACTCTGCCTTATTCTGCATATGACCTGGGGGCGATGGGAGGTGGAGCGCATTGGCCGTGGATGATAATGTCTTTCCACACAGCTGAAATCTATGAGCTTCGCACTTCTCTCGTGGTGGTTTTGCAGCTATTTGGTTTTGTTGCAGTACAGCAGAATGGAGGAGAATAGTGCCCTCATTGTGGCCTACTGGTAACAGTTTTATATGTGTTATTGTCACATTTAGCATTAGCCCACTCAAAACAGAGGATGAGGCGCCAAAATACATGCGTTTGTGCCAAGATGACCGTGTCCAATTCATCCACTTATTTATCCTCAAAGCTGACGGAGGTGGTCATCAGAGTTCCTTCCTACATTTGACTTGTATGAATGTCCAGATTATGTTACTGTTCCCCAGAGATTTTTCTGTTTTTGTACATATTAACTCATCTTTTAAAGAGCTACTTATGTTGATAAAAAAAGAAAAAAGGTTGCAGAACCAAATGCAAAAAAAAAACCCTCATTGTTTTCTCACTGATCCAGCATGGTCTAGTTTCAAAAACTGTTTTATAGTTATACTAGCAGCTCTGTGAGTCTGTACTTTCATGGCTGTGAAGTGAAGCCAATGCAGAAGTGCCAATAAACTGCAGTTCTTCAAATGGCCACTTGAGGCGGCCTGCAGAACAAGTCAATCTTCATACACGCAGTGTTAAAATGTCCAACTTGCTGCTTTAATTGACAGGTAGGTGCTGTTGCAGATGGCTTGTTTGAGCACCGAGGCGACATTTGTTCTGCCTCAGGTCCACCGATGATCCGCGTCTTCGCAGATTTTTAGATCAGCCGGGTGGCGGAAGACAGGAAAAGACAGGACAGCCAATATGGAGGCGGCCAGAGCCACAGACTCTGAGCTTAAAAACGGCTCTTCAGAAACCTGTGGGTGACGTCACGGATACGCTATCCATTCTTTATCACAATGCTAACAAATTGATGTTTAGCAGGTACAGTGTTTACGTTGATCTTAGCTTGGTCCTACCTCCTCAGGAGGTCCACTAATCAGATGATCGGCAGTTCGAACACGGCTCAAAGTGTCCATGGGCAAGATACTGAACCACCCAATTGATGGCTGTGCCATCGGTGTGTGAATGCGTATGAGCAGCTGATGAGCAGTTGATGCTCATGAGCAGATGGCACCTTCCATGGCAGCCAATGCCATCAGTGTATATGTGTGTGTACAGTCCATTTACCATTTAATTAATACAAAACACAACATATACATACACACAATGTGATGGTAATCTCAGTAGTTTTGCACATATTTGTTCATAAACCTAGAGAAAATACATTTTTAACCCGATGATGGCACTATTTTAAAAGTTAAGGGCGTAACTAATTCATCCTGAGGGAGACATGGATATCTGTGCCGGAGTTCATGGAAATCTGTCCAACAATTGTGGAGACATTTTACTTAAAAGCACGAATGTCAACATCAGGGTGGTGCCAGAAGAAAAGTCAGGGGAACATCTAATTCTTCCTCTGGAGACCAAAAATATCTGTACAAAAGTGAACGGCCATCCATGCAGTATAGTTGTTAAGATACTTTAGTCTGGATCGACCAAAAGAGCCGTGGCTCTATATGGCTCTGTATTAATTTATGATTTTTAGACAACACCTGTGTGTGTGTGTGTGTGTGTGTGTGTGAGTGTGTGTGTGTGTGTGTATGCGTGTGTGTGTGTGTGTGTGTGTGTGTGTGTGTGTGTGTGTTCATTTTTCTCTCGAAATGGGCCAACTGAGCAGGCAGCAGACTGGTACAAATCTGACACTGGGACTCACTGAGGCTACAAAGGGCTGAAATTTGATACACTTACAAAAACAACCAAATCCCACAGGAGTTCTCCTTCAAGTTAAGTTTTTATTCCCCAGCCAAATACTTTTTTTCTTTCACTTTTGTTCAAAGATACATTTTGCTGTTAACTACACTTGGCAGAGATCAAACAATTTTTTTAGTGTGGGGTTGGGGGGGTGAGGCATTAATTTGTAAGTAGCACAGAAAGGATTTCCTGCTACAGAAATGTAGGATTAATTCGCTCCACAAGAACTTTATAGATTAAAGACTGAGTTTAAAATAACATTGATTCATGTTAGTATTATAGAAGTGTGCTTTCATTCGACAGAACTTATTTTCCACAGCTGGCATCAGAGCGGCAGCTATCCAGCTGTGCAATCCTCTGCTTATATGCATCACCTTCTTTTTACTCTTATTTATCTGATTTCCTGTTCAGGAACAAAAAAAAGACAGATATGAGTGAGTAAGTGGTCAGAAATGTAGTGTTTTAAACTTCAGTTCACAAATCACCTTATAACTGTCTGTAAGCCAAAAAGCAGCTAAACTAAATCACAGCCATGATATGAAAAGAATACATTGGTAAGATAAATCAATGTGGGGTAGTGTTTGTTGTTTATTATGTAGTGTGGATTGAAGTCTGACAGATTGAGACTTTCAGTGTGTACTCGTAGGCGTCATCAGCAGGAGCAAACCCCTCCTTCCAGCGACCAGCACACACACAAAGTGCAATAACACCTCCTAGTGGTGTTAGTGCATGCATGAGAGCAAACCACATAGACATGTTACTTCTGTATTAATCATTTTATATAGCAAATAAATAAAATACAATTTAAAAAATGTTTTGTTTGCTTATTTCCATGAATGGGCTTTTTGTTTATTGTATTTTTTTTTTCCATAAAGAGAGCTCAATAGTTTAACCATAACTATAACTGCTATTGAGGTCACAGAGGTCGTGTTTTAGCAACTTTGGTTTACATACATAAGTGGGCATTGTCTAAGCCAGAGGTTTGCAAAGTCTGAGACTGTGGGACTCCCCTTGGACAAAAAAAGCTTGGAAAAAACCCCCTTTGATTATGTTATTTGATCTGTGATGGTCTCCTGGTTTACCTAGGAGTTACCATAGTTGGAAACACCTGGGCCCAGAGATTTCCACTATATTAACCACATCTCTTTGACTTGTCTGTCTCTTTCTTCTCTGCCGTGCATGGCTTTGTTTATTTCATTCATCCAAATGTGGCTCACACTACACTTAGCATACACACAGCCTCGCTAGTGACGTTACTGACAAACACACCTCATCTTATCCTTTCTTTAGTATTGTTTAGGTTTATTCCATTGTTTGATTTATTGAACAATAAATTACTTTTATTTTTGCCTCCAGTCTGCAGCTCCCTTGTTTCTGTCATGGCCTCAGAGCCGGGTCATGACAGATCCCATAAACAAGTGACCAAAGATAGATAATATTGCTCTTTGATACATCTTCAGACTACAACAAATATATGAAAAAAAGTCTGTCCTGAGGCATTCAATAGTTTCTGACTCAGAGGAAGTGGGGCATAACTGTAAATCTCCCCATATTACTGTATCTCTTTAATCAAATCTGTTTTAATCGAATCACACACATTTAGGCTATTCTCCATTCACTTATCCTCCCTTGAAACTGTTTGAGAAGAACTATTAACTATTGATCCCTCAATGGATCCAACCATACAAACACAAAGGGCTCATAGACATGAATATGGAGTAATTGTGGAGTGGAATGAGCCACGTGGTGACTGCCCCGGGAGCAGTTAGGGGTTCGGTACCTTGCTAAAGGCCACCTCAGCAGTGCCCAGGAGGTGAACTGGCACTTCTCAAGCTACCAGTCCAGGCTGCATACCGTGATCCATGCTGAACTTGAACCCACCACCCTCCAGTTCCCAAGCCGGGTGCCTACTGCTGCCCCAAAGACAAATACACTAATGGAAGTATTTGAATATGATTATAAAATGCATTTGTAATTAAATCAACACTTTTCTTTCTCATGACAAAAGAGGTGGTGTCATCTGAAAAAAATAAGACAATTTCTTATATAAACATACATTTTATGTAATGTTTTCGACACATTATTTAAGGGGAAATTTCAACTGATATGAAAAAAGCTTTTAAAAATAGATTTTAGTCACCCAATACATAGAATACACTTACGTAACAAGGTCAGGGAGACTCAAACCAGTTTCGTGGAATGACTCACTTACTTTAGGTGTACAGAAGATTTCTCCCCCAGAACTGTAGTCCTAGCCATGTTGGAGCATATAATGTACAGTAAGTATAAAGGAGCAGTTCACTGAATAAATACAGCCATAGAGACAGTCTTGGGAAGGTTGAGAGGTTTGGTCTGTACGTTTTTCCAAGAGATACTACCCTGCTGTTATCCGCTGTCAGAGCTGGTAACTGTTGGGGGGTTTCCAAAAGACAACAATCTATATTTGTCATGAAGATAACCAAATCACAGGCTACCATCTTGTCCTTATGTAATATACAAGTGGAAACACAGAGTACAACCTTATACAGCATACAGTGCTGTATTTTTATAATGTACAGTCTATATTGTAAGTTAGAAGCACAATTGATTGTTTAATACTAGTGATCAGATGTGAGCAATGACACTAGGAGAAAGTTAGAAAAATTCCCACATGCGTTCATGCGCATGCGCAGTTGGAGGCTCCGTTATGGTTATAAGACACATTTCTTCTGTCAACACTTGGTTCGAGAGGACGCGATGGCTGCCGATTCAAACAAGTTTCCTGCGTGGTTTATCACTTTTATTCTCACAGTCTCCATCTGTGTGACAGTGTAAGTGACGCTCACAGTTATGAAGTGTGTCAGTTCAATGCGGTTTGTGAGGTGACTTTAGGTGTGCTGTCGAAGTCTGTTGAGCTAACGTTAACCACCAACGATAGTTTCCGTGGGTTACGGTCAGGTAAGGGTTTAATTTAGGTTAAGAGAGGTTAGATTTATAACTAGAGAGCACTGGTAAGGTTTAGGGTAAATGTTGGGTTAATGTTAACATCATATAAGGCGGTAGATTCGCGTTTGTTAAGGACTAAAGGGCGCGGTTTGGAGGGGGGAGAAAATTGATTGGTAACAGAATTCGTTGTAACACCTGCAAAGAGAGTTCAAACCTCGACGTGAAATCCAAGAGAGGAAACTGAAAATACTGACTTTAGGCGGTTTGTTATTCATATTTAAATTTCTTCAAGCTAATGCACTGAGCTGTTAAACTTACTTTCACTTTCGTTTTGCATCAGCAGCGCCTCAGCCCAATGTACAGACGGCACATACGCGCACGATGGGCGGGACTGCTGTCTGTGTGCTGCCGGTAAGTGTCATTACTACCCTCTTAAGTCGTTAAGGACAAAAGAAACTGCTATAAAAACTTTATTTTTATTTTTTTTCTTCCATAAATCTCAAACAAAGTCCTTTCCTAACCACTTTTCCTTGACCTCGATGGAAAACGTCACGAGGTCAAGGAAAGATGTGAAGGAGAGTTCATAAGGAGTTAGGAGAAGACGACTGCACTTTCACTACACTACGTCATTACGTTACGTTCTGTGGTTAAACTACAAAGTTCAGAAGATGGACTACAAAACGCGCATCTGAGATACTTAGCAGATACTCATGCAGGAAATATAAACGTGGACAACCAGGTGAAAAATTTGACTTCATCGTCAACGTCAGAATTCAAATAATAAATGAATATTGTCCACCTGTCACAGAAGTCCGCTCATATATAAACATATAAAGACAAAGATATGATTAATCAGCAATGGTAACTTCATGATGATCTGCAGGTGGCTGGATGTCACAGTTAGAACAGAACACACGTCATGATCGAAGTTTTTACATCACGTCAACACGTATGTTCATATTCACACGCTCTCTCTCTCTGCTGCAGGCTGCATCACACTGTTTAAATAAATTATGTTTTTGTTTTTTTTTTATGTCTGGTTGTGAATGACTGAACGGTGCGTTGATTTTTTGTCGCTGCCGAAAGGAATTGTGGGACGGCATTACCTCCTTTCCTTTCCTAAAGGATGGTCTGGTGTATCCTATGCTAAAGGAGATAATAAAGGACGCATTGAAGCTCCTTTCCTTAACAGTTTGAGAATTCGAACAGCTCTTATCATGGAGGCTACGTTAATACTTCCGGGTCATTTCTCTCAGTTAGGAAGGTTCCTAAGCAAATTTGACTATTCGACCGCACCCATTCAATCATTTTGAGGATTTTAACCCTTTACATGCCAGTTTGATTCCTTGATGTCACTGTAGTTATTTTCCGTTTTTTTTTTTTTCATAAATAACATCAAGTAATCAAACTGTCATTTAAAGGGTTAAAATCCTGACGTGAGTCACTGATGTAAATATTAGACTCATTTTTCACAAGCCACGTATCTTCTGACGCTAAGAGAAAATTAACTTAATCTGTCTCAGCAGCTGGCAACACAGATATCTCTTCTCTTGGTTGGTGCTAAATCGTCAGTGTGGTTTCACCACAGATGATCTATAACAGCTGAACTAAAACTTAAAGAAGTTTCTGGACTGTCTCTGGTACAACACGATCTGTTTTTATCCTTCCACACGACGTTCAGAACACTTCCAAACGAGGTTTGGCGATCGGGGGGCAAGGAGACAGGAGGTGTATATAATTTCACATCATTGGCGCAGATAGTAATGCGTTATCTTCTGTTATAGAAAATCTTGGGTTAAACTTCACCTCCAACCTTAGTGATCACCTTACAGCGCTTTTTTCACCCTTAATTAAGTTACTGCCCTGCGATAAGATGGTGACTTGTCCAGGGTGTACCCCGCCTCTCCCCCAAAGTCAGCTGGGATAGGCTCCAGCCCCACCGTGACCCTGATGAAGATAAGAGGTTACAGATAGTGGATGGATGGATTAAGTTACTTTACTATTCTATATTTCTATATCGTTAACAGTGTTAAAAGTTTGTTTATAGTATTTTTCGGTACGGGGCTTCAATCATTTGTCCAGCTTTTATAACTTAAGACAACTTTTCATCTAGCCATGCTAACTAGAACTGTCTGATTATCAACTCATAACAGATTATAGTAATTTTTACCACTGCCCACCACAAGAAAGAAGACAAGAAATCGTCTTCTGTGTTTCCATTATCAAACAGACAGTACTTACAGAGTACTTACTGGATAGGTTATGCCCTTTTGGATAATCGCTTAGAATGTATTTCTTGACATCATATGTCCTACCATTTTTACTTGCAAGCTCAACCTGTGATGTAGGTCAGGTTTGTGTGGTAGAGCTGTCTGTTCTTTCTACATGATACACGTGAGTGGAATTGGTGTGGATTAAGATATTTTGTGGTGGGTGATGACAGCTTTTTTTTACTGTTGAACACAGGCATATAATGCAAAACAAAATTCAAATTGTTGTATTTTGCCAGAAATGGGAACTTTTGCGCCTGTGTGTGTGTGTGTGTGTGTGTGTGTGTGTGTGTGTGTGTGTGTGTATCACAGGCTGACCCAAACTTATCAAAACATTTTCTTCTGTGTCTCCATATTGTAGGTACCTACCTGACCGAGCACTGCATTACAAGTCAAACTTATGGAAAATGCGAACCCTGTGGCGCTGACACGTATAAAAGTCACCCGGATAGCCAGATGTCCTGCGAACCCTGCACACGCTGCTCACACCCCAATGGTAAAGACACAATGGACATCACTGTTTCTTTTATTTCCAGTAAAACCAGACTTTGACTTATCATAGTAATATAACAACAATATTCAAGATTATGCTTCTTGAAATGACTGTACCACCACTAACATAATATGTCAGTTTCTTTTGTCAGTCCCTCTAATACAGTCGTGTGGTTTTAATATCCTTTCAGAAAACCTAGAGGAGGCTGAACCCTGTGACCCTGCCAGGGACAGGAAGTGTCGATGTAAAGAGGATCACTACTGCGCCAGTGAGATCTGTAGACCCTGCCACCCGTGTACTAAGTAAGTTCTGCCTCTTGAAATATCTAAAAACTTCTATGAAAGAATGTCTTTAAAACAGTGTCATCAATTCATTGATTTGTCCTTTAGACTGCCAGCTGAATTTAAAAAATGTTCTGCTGTCGTGATTCAGTCGGTCACTCACTTGTTTTTCTTTTGGTTCAAGGTGTGGAGACGAGGGCGTCAAAGTACGCTGCACAGGAAAGAATGACACAGTCTGCAAAGAAAAAACAGAAGGTATGACGATTATTACATTTGGATTAAAATCACGATGGCTTTAATTAGTACACTGAGTTGAAGGAGAGTAATCGCACGTACATCACGTAGGTGCAAGGCTATCAGAAAACAGTGTAAATGAAAAAACACGTACACACTTACTCCATGCCACAAAAGTTTAATAAACACAATAATATTTAGATCTTACTTAGATCTTCAAATCTGGAAAATTAAATGTTATGTCAAAAAAGAGTGTGCGTCCAGTACACACTCATGCGCACAGGATGACTGTCCCGAAACATCGAAACATGAGTAAACATGCAAGATGACCTTTTTCTGTGATTCATTTAGTATTTTGCCATCATTAACAGAAATTGAATGTCATGTCCATATCTTTGTTTTTCAGGGGGATCTTTAGTAGGGATAATAGTTGGCATAATTGTTCCCCTTGTTCTGGTCTCTCTAGTAGGAGTTGTGTTTATCTGGAAAAAGAGTAAGTATTTCTACCACTTTACAACTATAAGTAGGCCTTATGGGACCAACAGAGGGCACTACAACCTTGTGTGTTTCTCAGTAAAATAGTACAATAACCTTTAGTTCAGCTCACATTCAGTTCAAGTGACATTCACATTTACTTTCTGTTTTTGAATCTTCTTAATAATGTTTGTGTGTTTTGCTTTTTGATAATTTATCTCAGAGGCGAAGAAGCAAGCGGTGACACTCCAGCAGGAAAATGGAAATCCAAATGATGTGGTAAGTTCTTCTTCAGTGTGATCGCTTCTAGTTCATTCATAACTCTCTGAACAGCTTTATCTAACCTCTTTTGTCGCACTTGCACTGGCGCTCGTTTGAGAAATGCTTTACTCTTTCTCTTTTAATGCTGGCAAAGCTGTCCCTTTCCGTAAGAGGTACAAGTTAGTTGTCTTTGGTGTCCTTGTTAGTGTGCTTGCTCTGTGTCACTGTGGTGTTATATATTTGTAACGCTTGTATAAGCAGTTTAAACACTGTAGACTCGTAAATCTTTTAATAACATTCATTCTATTTCTGCTTCTCAGGAGCTCGTGGAGCTTATTAAAGGTAAGATAAGCCCCAGACCACGTTAAGCTGTTATTTATTATTTTATATTTTGAGATAATCACACTGAACTGGAATTTCACATCTTTATTCAGTCTGTGTTTATGTTAGCTGATTTATGTTTCGAAGGGTTATATTTTATTTAGCTTTGTCCTAACCAATCAGTAGCGAGTAAAATATCCTGCCAAAATATTTTTTTTGTCGATGCAACAATGACAGGGAGCAGTTAACTTTTCACGACAACTTAAGAGACACAGGATGCCAATTTATGCTCACGTACCCAGTTGTTATAATGTGAAATCTATAAGACAGCACAGCATGGTGGTGCAGTGGTTAGCACTGTCCCCTCACAGCAAGAAGGTGGTTCGAACCTCGGCTGGGGCCTTTCTGTGTCCAGTTCGCATGTTCTTCCCATGTCCAAAGATGTGCCATTAGGTTCATTGGTGACTCTAAATTACCCGTAGTTGCTTGTGGTTGTTTGTCTCTTATGTGCCTTGTAGTAAGCATACGACTTGTCCAGGGTGTACCCTGCCCCTAAGTCAGCTGTGATAGGCTCCAGCCCCACCGTGACCCTGATGAGGATAAGCAGTTACAGATAATGGGATGGATCTATGCCTTTTGCCGTTTCTGGAACAACTTACTTGTTGCTATATTTCCTTAATGTAGCTGTTTTAGTGGTACAACATAAAGTTGGAATGTGTGCTGTACTTTATTGTATTAATCCCTATTTTCCCTTTTTTTAGATGTGGACCTCGAGCCTCACCTGCTTGACATCGCAAAAGTGATCGGATGGAAGGACATGAAGGATGTAGCGAGATGTAGCAAAATGGCAGCTGCTATTGAAGCTTGTGAACTGAACCACCCTAATGATGTTGAGGAGCAGACATTTCAACTACTAAGGCAATGGGTGGAGAGTCAGGGCAGGGGGGCCTCAAAGACTTTGGTGGAATTCCTGCTAAAGAATGGCAAAAAGGCCAAAGCTGAGAAAGTGAATGACATATTGGCAAGTAGACGAAATCTTCCCGTTTGAATGTGTCCATTGTGAGCACTTTTTAAGATATTTGCAGTGCCGTCTGCTCTATGAATTATTTTAAAACACACCAATTGTGACGTTTACATGATAGGACTTTTAGGATTTTTCTAAAGTTTAAGATTTTTGAGGACTACTGTTTTCTACAATGGTGTTACAGCAATTACCTCTTAGTTAATTAATTAAGGGATTGAGATTTTCTGTCAAGATTGGAATGAACTGAACTACGCCTTGACATAATGTTTTCCATAGACGAAGGGAGGCGTAACAATGAGCCGGAAAGAGAATTATGATGATTAATTTTCTGTCAATCGAACTAATCAGTCTCTTTTCCAAACCGCTCCAATTATGTACAGTGGAGATATAAGAAACAAGTCATCGTCATATGAACGTTACCTTTTATTTATAGTGATTTAGTTGCTCAATCCGAGTTCCACATTCTGTGAAATCCTGATTTTCCAAGCAGTCACGCTGACAAGAAAGTGGAAGTTGAGTGTCATGATTAAAAGATTAAAGGGTCTGTGGTTAAGTATTACACTTTATAATCCTTCTGAAAAGACAGTGAACTTTTCATTGGAAGGATTTGTAGTGAAACATGGTGAGAATGTGTAATTAAAAAAAATGTGAGGTTGAAAAGACATTTTTAAAGATTATTTTTTTGGCCTTTTCAAGCTTTATTTTTTTTGATAGAGAGTGACAGGAATGTGGGGAGAGAGAGATGGGGAATGACATGCGGGAAAGAGCCACAGGTCGGATTCGAACCCTGGGCGTCCGCAGCAAGGACTGAGCCTTCGCACATGGGGCGGCTGCTCTACCAACTGAGCTAAACGCCGCCCCTTGAAAAGACATTTTTATGAATATCTGAGTGTCATGGTTATTCTTGTTTTGCTGTTTGGTTTTGTTTTGTGTTTTCTCTGTGCTTTACTGGCGGTAAGGTGAGGTGCTCTCGTCTCTCATCCAGCAATTATTCCTGCTATAAAAGCCTGGTCGAGACGCCATTCCTGTGCCAGATTATCCTGTTCCCTGTTGCATCTTTTATACCTTTTGGAGCTTCCGGTACTCTTGTGACTTCCAGCACGAAAGCCGTATCTTGCATCTTTCTTTTGATTTGACACTGTGGCTCATTCAAGTTTTTCCTTGTATCCAGTGTAACTCGCTTTGCTCAGCCAGTGTTGTCCACTGAATCGTCTGATCTGTCTCATAATAAACTCCTTAAAACTGTATCAGCCTCCATCTCTGCATTTTGAGTCCAAACACAAAACCAAAACATAACATCTGAATATTTAAAGCAGGAAACTGTGAAAAACAGTCAACTCATCTACATTTAACTCACTGCAACTTTTATTTTCTGACATTTTTTGCTTATTCATGTAATTATGTAGAGGGATTTTTTGCTGGGTTTTTTTTTTTTTTTTTTTTTTTTACAATTATGTCTTATTGCACAACTTAGACTTCCTACTTCTTGACCAGGTCATGCAGTAAAGGATAATGTGATTTGTCAGGGTCACATTCAACCATTTGTTTATTTACACGACAAGCAGTTATGGAGCAACATAATCATTCGTTGTTTCCGGCCACCTGATGAATGTAGGTCTAATATTCACTCTCCTTTAGCTGTTTTCTGAGGTAATAGACCTTTTTCACAGCAGCCATTTTGACATGAAATAGTAGGGTCAGCTGTTTCCAATGATACTAATTAAGGTCCTGTTCCATTTATTGTAGCAGGGACTTTCCAGTGAACCAACATGCACCACAGCAGCACCCTGACTCTGTTTGACCTGAATGGAGTTGACCCTTAATTAGTATCACTGGTAACACCTGTGTTTACCATTTCATGTCAAAATGGCTGCTGTGAAAAAGGTCTGTTATCAGGTTATTTACTGTTAAATGATCCATGATGTCCACCAGCTATCTGGGCAGATGGTACAGCAGCAGCACAGTGGTAACAGCTTCCTGCTGACACTACCCTTTTATTTATAGCCTTGTGCAACGTTTGTCTAATCTATCCTCTTTGTTTTTTCTGTTGATATTATCAGGAACATATTTATGGCGCATAAATATAAATAATACCAAACAATCAAAAATACTGAGATGCATGAATAAATAATGACATTAGAAGATTCATTTGACAGCACAGTAAACAGGAAGTTTTGGGGCTTTCCTCCAATAAGTAGCAGTAAGTCCACATACGGTATGCAAGAACTTCCTGTTTGTTTGGTAAAGGATCAGCTACCCAAATTCACTGACGCAGATACTACAGAATTTTGGTTTAATTTGAGGTATCAGACTCTGAGATTTTCACATTTATTTATTTATGTTTTTGTTTTCTACCTTTGAATTTTTATCTTTTATTTCATTTTTTACACACACGTTTTTGTTACCAAGAATTGGCCATTTTATATTTACGGAGGGAGCAGACCCTCCTCCATCGTGTCTGCCATGTTGAACCACCATGTTTCTAAAGTAGGCCAGAACAGACAAACTCTAAATAGGACTTTTTTCATGCCCATCATTGTTTCTCCTCCATGTTAGGGAGGAGAGAGTGAAAGAAGGTGGTTGCATTCAGCAAGCACACTACAATGGTTGCTACTAAATCCTTCACACTGATCTTTTAGTAAGTGAAAACACCTGTGTGAGTGTGCAGCGCCTTTAAAATGTGCAGCAAAATGAAAATATAGTTTTCTACTCAGGACCAGTCTAGACAGATAATAAAATCTAATCACTTGTTTGTTCCTGTTTGTACATGAGGAAGGAAGACTTTCTTTTTTCATTCTGGATCGGCAGATTTCCCGGACTGCTTTCATTTCTCATCCTTCAGCCCAAAATTGCAACATTGGCACCCATGTGCCCTCATTCACATTTAAAACCGTACTTCTGCTTTGAAAGCAAGTGAATTTGTGGACTCTTTTTGTTAAGACATCAGCGTCATATCAGACACAGTTGAATATGTGTTGTGACTACTTACTTAAACAGGTGGAAGAGGGAAATCATAGTGCAAAAAATCAAGATAGGAAAAAAGATGTAATGTGTTTGTATTATGAAAAAAGATTGAATGGATGAATGATGTTAAATCAATATGTAATGATAAAATAAATACCACTAACTAGCTGCACTTGTATCTATTTGTGTTATATATTTGTATGTGTATGTAGGCTATAGAGTATGTGTGTGTATTATTAGTAGTATTATTTCAGTTTTCTTTTATACTTTTTCTTTTCATCTGATGGTACCTTTCAATAACTTCTGTAATCACGCAGTTGCTTTTGGATTAATGATAATAAAAGTATTATAAGAATAAATAAAGAGAATTTACACTACAAACTGGTTTAAGCTTTGTGAATAATTATAGAGTGAGGACAGTGAGTGAGAACAGATGAGTTCTTTAATATATTGTAAGTGAAGATGGGGACACAAGTTTGGATTTGACTCCCTGGACGAACATGGGTGTGCCACTTCACAGTACCTCTTAAATACAAATGGTTTGAATGTGACATTGACATGCATGAGACCTGTTTAGTAAAGTCTGACCACTTGTCATTTGCAAATTTTCAGAATCACTTGAAAATAAAGTGTAAAAGTAAATTAAAGTAGTTGGACAAAATAAGAATTGATGATTTATGAAGACTGTGATGAGTAATTCTTTAATAAATGAAATACACTTGCATTACAATGAATGGTGACAAGACTTTAGAAACCTTTCAAACTGCTCCTGCATATTAATCCACTTCTCTGCTGTCAAACTGTATATGCTCAGGCAGTTGTCATATTTATTAAAAAAATGTGTCTCATTATACATTATACAATCATATACATACTTTATGTACAGATCTGGTTCACTGGTCTAAATTACGATTGATGTTATTTAATGTACTTGTTTTTCTTGAAGCAGGAAAGAACAAAGTTTTTACAGCCACCTTTAAAGTTTACATTTTAAATATGACAACATTTTTAAATTGTTTTTATATCTATATTAATACAATAATTAAATGTCAGTGCTGTAACTGTTATTAATTGCTGCAGTCACGATTATATTCAGTTTTTCTTCATTAGTTGCTTTTCTTACACAGCTGAAAACAAAATGTCCTTCACATAATCTGATAATCATGACCCCTTTGAAATCTTTGTGTTTCCTGATTTCCTCTGTGTGTCTTCTCCCCGCAGCGTCCCAAAAAGTCTGTCCCAGTGTGTGAAGTACGGCGCGTAGTTCACTTTGAATTTGAGATGGTGGAGGTCGTGATGCTGTGCTCCTCCGTAGAGACCGAAAGGTACCAGTCTATGTGGAGACCAGGGAAATTCATAGCCGGAGTGAGCCTCCACAGACAGATACATGTTAGTGATATAGAAGAGCATCTCTGTGAGTGGATGGCAGTCCAGGAGCGCAGGGTTTAGTGTTGTAAAGACGCTGAGGCTCAGCATCTCCCAGACACCAGTGTGCTCTGTTGTCAGTGAGAAGGAGGCTGTGTAGAAGTGGTGCTCCTTGTGGAAGAAATGGTAGAGCCAGGACACTTTGTGATGTAGCAGATGCCAAAAAAAGTACTGCATGTCGAATAGGAGGAGGCAAGCCAGTACCTCCCTAACAACAGTTAACATCTTGGGAGCCAGCAGAGGAGAAAACACGGGTCTGAAGTACCAGTGCACGACAGACAGGGGGAAAATGAAACAGACATGGTTGTGTAAAATTTTGCGCAAGCACTTCCAAGCCATTGCCCATGTCACCTTGCTTTGAGGCTGGATCTTGAAGCGTTGTACCAGAGTCAGTCTGTAATAGAGCAAATCCAGACAAATGTAAGGCAAGCAGCAGCTCAGGTAGACAGTCAGAGAGAATAAAACTGGGAAAAATGGAGATCTGAGGAGGCTCTGTTGTCTCAACCAGTCCCAAAGAATCTGCAGAGGGAGCCCCTCTGTGCTCTCTGAGTGTGTCATCCCTGCAGTATGAGAAAGCCTCACTCTACAGATTCTACTTCATGAAGTATTGCGACATTACGTAAGACACTTGCAAAGCATTTCCTGAGGGTTTTCACATGGTTGGCGCTGCCAAAAAAAAAACTTGGGTGATTTTTTTATCTGAACGCTGCTTATAACGGCACTGTTATCACTCGGGTGTTGGTTCTCTGAATACCAAACTTGTGACCTCAGTGATGATGATCCAATACAACAACTCTTTCAAGTTTTTTTTCATTTTCTATTTGATAGAGAGCTGAAGAGAGGGAGAGAGATGGGGGAATGACATGCAGCAAAGGGCCGCAGGTCAGATTCGAACCCTGGGCCGCTGCTGAGCCTTCGTACATGGGGCGGATGCTCTACCAACTGAGCTAATCAACACCCCAATACAGCAACTCTTAGGTGTTGATCTTATGATGATGATGATGATGACAATGAATCCAGCTCATAAAACACTCTCACTGAATCGCCACTCATTTATTGACTATATATGGACGCATGTGAAATATGAAAACCAGCAACTTAATTACTAATTAATAAATTACTTAATTCAAGAAGAAAAGAAGAAAATCCGAACATCCAAAACTCTGCTGTGTCTAAATAAACAAAGGTCCGAATGCTGCAACAGTGTGACCTACAACAACTGCATCTGAGAAAGAAAGAGAAAGTCAACTCCAAACTCCAGCTGTGTTTAATTAAGTCCTTTCCCATCGGCTCAGGTCAGAGACACATGATCGGTGACTTATGATTGGTCCAGAGCAATCTGGACAGTGTCTGTTCAAATGAACTGCATGCACAAGGCAGTGTTGTAGTAAAGACCTCCTAAAGCGAGACCAAGTCATGACCAAGACAAGAGTATATCGATACCGAGACAAGACCAAGACTTTGAAAAGTCAAGATCAAGTCAAGAAGACCAAGACCAAGGCAGGGCCAGACGAGGGTCAAGACCAAGACAGTATATAGCCTACTTAGGTAGCGAATAGTCTTTGGGTTTTTGGTAAATTTTATTACAGAAGATAATAAAGTTAACAATAAGAAATATTGTGAAAGTGAGTCAAATTATTTATTGAGTGTGCCTGAAAGAGCACACTATATGTTATTCCCCGCGCTTATTGAGTGTGCCTGAAAGAGCACACTATATGTTATTCCCCGCGCTTATTGAGTGTGCCTGAAAGAGCACACTATATGTTATTCCCCGCGCTTATTATTATTCTTACGCCCTTTTTTGACGCGCTACTCGTCCCACAGTTTTTGTCACACATACACAAAAAGGTGTCAAATCGACCGGCCGGCCGGGCGACGCGGGCCATGACTTTTCTAAGGGTTTCGGCAAACGGTTTGCCTAAAAATCCAAAAACCACGCCAAAAATGAATGGGTGTGTATTGGTAGAATGTTCGCGAGCTACAGTTGGTGACATCATCGCTAGAGGGCAGAGGGGAGAGAAATTCGTTGAAAAAAAATTGTAAACTGCGCCGAGGCCGCAAATGTCACTCTACAGAAATAATTTATACATAGAAACGTAGGAAAATTTGTGGTGGTCGCAGTGATAACACTGCTGAAGCTGTCGGCTGTATAGTTTTGGTGTCACACGCAAAGATGCGGCAGCAACACCCATCCACAGCCCCATAGACTGCCATGTTAAAAAGCGGAAAATTTCTGGAGGAAAGCAGAAGTAACATTTCTTTGAATCGCTGTAAAGGGGACATTTCTTCATGGTAATCACACAAAACAGGTATCTAGACGTTCAGGAAGGGCTCACGATGCTCACAGTAAAGTTGGTTCAGTGATTGGAGCAACGGTTTGGTCAGGAGTCCTTTCTGTTCGAGGGGTGACTTTCAGCATTTTCTCTCTCTCTCTCTGGGCATTTCCAACTGACATTCTAACAGGTGCACCTAACTGCTCTGCTATTAGGGCCCGGCAGTTGGCCCTGGTTGCTGGCAACCTCCTGCCTGAGGAGCAGAGGGGGAGGGGCTGTTTTCACTCACACAGCTTGTTGTATTAATACTGAATTTGCTGAGCAGTGTCAATAATAATGTATGGGGGCGACGGGGCCAGAGTCAGGCACACTCAAAATTTCTTTAGAAATTTTTCTAGTTTCATTTAAGACAAGAAGTCTTACATCCAACCACAGTAATGATAACAAATAAATCACGAGCAGTTTAGTGATATCCCTGTAGTTGTGGTCTTGACTTGTCTCGAAATAAAGTCCTCTTTGTCCAAGACCAAGTAAAAATGCAATCGATGAGACCAGGACCTTCCAAAAGGGGTCTTGAGATCAGTTTCAAGACCAAGACCAATCTCGAGTACTACAACACTGGCGCAAGACCACAGACTGTGCATGTGAGTTGCACGTGGGGTGAAAAGGAGATAGCTGTAGCCGAGTTGGAGACCTTGTGAACACAGGTGCTTGTTTAATATTATAATTTCCAGTGTTGATGTAACAGTGTCTATCAATATTTGTGTTTGTTCTTACCTGTATGAGCTGTGTTCAGTGTTTGGCTTTAACTACTTTGAGTATTTTTTCCTCGAGCTTGAAGCGCCAACTTGTTGATGCAAAATATTTATTGTCACAGGTAGGTGCTAGTGAAGTTATATGGGTCCATCATGTCACTTCAGTATAGCCATATGTTACTTGTTACTTGCTATTAGGATTGTTATATACCATTTCCAAGGTTAGCTGAGATATTTTATGTAACATTTGACCAACGTCCAGGTCCAACTTGTTCTATTCCAACAGTGAAAAAAAAGCAAAAAATTGAAACCGGTTTTATTTTACATTTTCCAGCATCTTAGTTTAGGCAGGCTAAAACTTTGTAAATGAGCAAAGGCACACCATCCACTGAATGATTGAAGTTTTTGATTTTCCCATCATCCAAGTTAAAATAATCACCAACAAATCATTATGGACTTGTATGCAAGTCCTCTCTCACCTGGATAGAGCTGGTAACACTGTGAGGATCATGTTCTTTGATTTCTCCAGTGCCTTCAACACGATCCAGCCTACACTGCTGAGGGAGAAGCTCCAGGTGATGCAGGTGGATACCTCCACAATCTCCTGGGTAACTGACTACCTGATGGACAGACCACAGTTTGTGAGGCTGAAGGGTTGTGTGTCGGATCGGGTGGTTAGCAACACGGGAGCACCACAGGGAACTGTACTCTCACCTTGCCTCTTCACACTGTACACCTCAGACTTTCAGCACCACTCTGAGTCCTGTCATCTGCAGAAATTCTCTGATGACTCTGCAGTTGTGGGGTGTATCAGTGATGGGATGGAGACTGAGTACAGGGATGTGGTTGATCGCTTTGTGGCGTGGAGTAGGAGCAACCACCTCGTCTTGAATGTGGCCAAAACGAGGGAGATGATTGTGGACCTCAGGAGGACTAGGTCTGACCTGAGCACAGTTTCCATCATGGGTGAGGAGGTGGAGGTGGTGCAGGACTACAAGTACTTGGGCGTGCACATGGATAACAGACTGGACTGGTGATGCAACACTGAGGCTGTCTACAGGAAGGGACAGAGCAGACTCTACTTCCTGAGGAAGCTCAGGTCCTTTAATGTGTGCAGTAAGATGTTGCAGATCTATCTATCTATCTATTATAAAGATCACTGAATAACTGGTATTTTTAGGTGTCTATTCTATTTTTAACAACTGTGAGAACAGCTTGAGAAAAATAAAATAATGTCTACAACTAGTAGATTAGGTAGATTGCAGGAAACCTGTAAAAGGGTCCTGAAGTACAAAAGCCACAAAGACAATTTGGCGATCTTGCAGGAGAACAATGGATCTGAGTCAATAAATGTAGTGATGGGGAAGTTTAGGTGAGGGGAGTGAGGTGGTTTCCAGACCAGAAGGGCAGGATAAGAGCTGAAATAAGAAAGAGTCTGAGGGCATCTGGTGGATGGACGGAGAATGGCAGTGAAATGCATGGTCATGGGGGAAAGGCACTGACGTTGAATTTACTAGTTGCTATACAAATTAAGATGTTTGCACACAAAACATATAAAAATGTATAAATAGAGCTGAAACGGTTAATGTGGAGCTATTTCGATGATAATTTCGGTCATTTCATGCAAAAATACCATATATTTCATGTTTTTTTGTTGCTTTTCCTTTTAATTATTTGAATAATTGTCATTTACCAATACTTTGTTCCATTGGTTTGGACAAAATAAGCATTGTGAAGGCATCACTTTGGGCTCTGGGTAATTGTGATGGCCAAACAGTCAACTGATTAAGGGATTAAAGGAAAAATAATCATCAGATGAATCCATAAAATTAAGGAAAGAAGTCATGTACAAAACAGTTAAAAATGATAATCCTGCTTTTACTTTAATACGTGACTAATACAAGTCTACAATACAATACAATACAAAAAAACTAGTTTAACCACTTTATAGCCAAAATCATTATCTTCATAATCACAAAGTCTAATCTTAATCTGCACAGTACCTATATCTGTGGATTAATAGTATAAATAAGCATAACATTGTTATAGTCAATTAAAACAGCAGAAATTGTCTAGTTAAGTTCACTGTATCATGTCAAATATTGCTATTCAGGATAGTTTGTGTGCTCTTTCCACAGTCCTGGATGATATGAAGATTGTGCACACCGTTTATGATATTTAAATTCATCGTGGGACCCACAGCCCGCTCCTCGCAGCTCAAAATCCCTATTTTGGTTGCACAGAGGCGGCTGGGCGGTGTTTTCGTGCATGGGTGGAGCTCACAGTCAGGAAATGTGTAAACTGTGACTCTGTTCCCTCGTTGTTCACATGAGTTTGATGAGACTGCTTTCACCAGAGACACATGACATGATGACTTTATGAATCATGAACTCAGGCAGAAAACAACACAAAGGTAAGTGTATCATGTTTTACACCGTGTATATCTACCTAAATTGACTTCTCTGGACTTGTACATCGACGAAGTGCGATTCCCAACCTCCCAAACATGCAATTATGTTGCCGGAGTTGTGCTTGTTGCTCATGTTTTTAGTTAGAAATAAACGTTTTAGTTGTTAGTCTGCTTCAAAACTTTACACAGCAGAGTTTGTTAGCTGAGCAGGCTGTAAAGTGACTCATTTGTCTGTCTGTCACCACATTTCCGTGATGAGAGGCGCACTATTTTGTTGCTAAGGCAACTGGGGAGGCAACCGTTGGCAATGTGTCGAAACTACGTAACTTAAGTGCACAGACACGTCACAGTGAGCGTTCTTTTTTACACCCCGAGTTTGTTGTGAATGAGGGTCGACATATTTATTTGACATTTACTCATGTAGACTCCTCTTTTACTCAGCTAAATATAGCAATACCACAATGTATGATACTTTATAAGTAAAACTCCTAATCAGAACTTGTTTTTCTAAATAAAAGTGCAAAAGTATTAGCATCAAAATAGAATTTAAAGGTCCAGTGTGTCAGATCTACAGGCCTCTATTTACAAAATATGGCAGAAATGGAATATAATATTCATAACTATGTTTTATTAGTCTATAACCTGAAAATACAAGAACTGCAGTTCCTCGATCAGCCTCTTGAGGCTGGCTACCAGTCTCCATAAGCACCCATATTAAAATGTGCAACTTCACAGCAGAAATAAACATGTTTACAGCCTGGTACAAAAATCAGTTTTGGTCTCTATAGCTAATTTCCCCGTTCATGATAACTGTACTGAGTATATATAACTCACTCATCCAAATTTAAGGCTTAAAGTTACGCGTAATTAACAGCATGGCCATATTGATTGACAGGTGGGTGGCTTGTTTGAGCACCCAGGCATGATTCAGCCCCCCTCAGGTCCATCGATGATCCATGTCTTTGCCGATTTTTAGATTAGACAGGAGGCGGAAGAGACAGGATTGCCAGGATGGCGACGGCCAGAGCCACCTCTGAGCTTTAAAACGGCTCTATAGAAACCTATGGGTGACGTCATGGATAATATGTCCATTCTTTGTGCTATCTATGGTTGAACCACCTTGTTTCTACAGTAGCCTATAAAGTAGCAGGAAAGTGTAAAACATTGTACAGTAAATATAGGCTACTTAGTTATTTTCTACCACTGAATTTAAGATGTGTCATACAAAAATATAAAACATTGAGTATTTGTAAGTGTTAAACTACACAAAACTTCAAAGTCAGCTTCAACTGGACCAGCTTACATGTAAATGAAAAACAATTATTTAATTAGCTCAACATTTTGCTGATAACACAGGAGTTTTATTTAGTTTTACATAGTGGTCTTTGTACTAATGGTAAATGCTTAAACGTTGTGAAACAGTAGCACAAGCACTTATGTAGTCATGTCATGTAGTCCTGTTTACAAGAAGCAAAAACTCCTGAATCTGTGGCATCTTTTTAAGAGAAATAGTTGGTTATTTCTTCATCTTGGTCTTTCTCAGTCTTTGTTTATGTTGACTATTGCCTTCAGGTTCTTTAACAATAGATTTTTAATGAACCACTGTGCAGCCCTCTCTGTCTGGCTTGATGTTTGTTTGGATGGCCTGAGCAATGTAAGTGTTGGAAAGCATCCCAGTGAGTAAGTCATGGGAAGTTTCCATCATCCTGCGGGCGGCTTCACATACTTTGCCATTACTACACTGCCATTACTGCAGTGCCATTTTAAAGCTCAACTCTTAACAGAGAACGGTTCACAGTCTCCTGATTTTACAGTGAGATCACGATGCATGTGTACTTCCTATTTCTTATTTTGCGTATTTGTGGAACGTTAGTCCCATTTTGAGTATGTTATGTTTAGTAATTTAAAAGATTATAGTGAGAGTTGAAATAACTCAGTCCATCGTACCACAGCGGCGTGCAGTTGTCTTTAACTTCTACTAAAAGCTTGGAACATAAGCAAGAGACTTGTGTAATTTCCTCTTCTGTACAGTATACTGCATTACTTGTCGGCCATCTGATGACGTCCAGGAAATAAGATAATAATGTCAATGTGAGTTTTTTTTACACATTGTTTCACTTAGAAACTTTATTCGGACATTTTCCAGAAAGGGAGGCGCCATTCATTTTTATTTTGTGCAAAATGTTAACAGGATGTAAACGTTAAGAGGCACAATGTTGGTAACTGAATAGGGTTATCAGAGAAGGGCGACGCTCTTCTAAAGGGCTCCATCTTCCTTCCTCCCATGTTGCACAGTCTGATACTGGGTGAGTGCGTCACTCAGCCCACTGCCTCTATATTTAGAGGTACAATCTGTGCTTCCTGCTGGGTGGAGTTTAGCTCTACAGAAATAACTGTATTTTTCTTGGTATGTACCATGATTTTCATAAATCCACTTTAATAAAACCACTATTTCTGTTTGTCTTTCAGGATCTGAGCTGCAGCTGCCTGGACGTCTGCAAGATGCTTAAATGCGTATGTTAGAAACAAGCTGAACATGCAGGGGGCCATTGCACGAGTGTGTGTGGTGGTGGTCGCTGCCATATTGAACCATCCCTTGCTCTTTCCTCAAGAGAACACCACGCTCCCGGACCAGGACAAGGAGCTGATGGCTCGCATGCGGGAGCACGAGGAGAGGTTGGAAATGGAGCAGGCCAAGCTGGAGAAAGAACTTTCACAGCTGGAATCACAGCAGGAAGAAAGCAGCTCGGAGGACGGTTATAGTTGGTACTTTTGGAGCACTTTGTCTTTCGTCATATTCTTCACCATCGAGATGTACAGGATAGATCTTGCTGACACAGAAATCAAGCCAGTTGAGGATGAAGACGTCTTTTCAGAGAGCGGATCTGTCACGCCCAGAACAATGGTACTAGATAAGGATGTCCTGAGTAACTTCTGCGACAAATGCACATACACTTCATCCCACGAAAACTGGAGGGTGAGGGAGTTTGTCGAGGGTTTTGCTGATGACTTGTTGGAATCGCTCAGGAGCGTGTGTGACAGGGACGCGGACATGGAAGTTGGGGACTTTGTCGGGATTGGGAGCATGTTCGAGTCTTGGAAGGTGTGCAAACCACTGATGTGCGATCTTATAGTCCCCTTTTCACCTCCAGATCCATATTCCTTCCAGTTCCATCTGTGGTGCAGCCCCTCTAGTGACGTGCCCCCAGACATGCAGGGCTGTGGCAAGATAAAGGTGACCAAGTTTGGGGAGAATGAGAAGGGCTGTCTCTGTGGTTCTGCCAATATGGGAGATGACATGCTGTGTCTATTGCACAGCAGGAATGACACACCTAAAGTGGACCACAGTCCTGATGAACTGCTGTGCTCCAGGAACACATCTTTCTTAGCCAAAGATCAAGTCATGAAGTGGTTTCAGATCTCTGTAACCAAAGCGTGGGGACGCATCTCTCACAAATACGACTTTGAGGTCACTTTTCGCAACCTGGACGCCGCTGGCGCTCTGACGATCCGATTCCGTTCGGGTAAAGTCATCGTGTTGAACATCATACCGGTGGTTCAGCTGGAGGATACAGACGCTTATTTTGTGTCACACTTTCCATCAGATTGTGACACCCCTCCAGATCCATACTGGCCCCTCTCTTTTGCTGTCTACGAGAGGAATTTGCTGAAACATTTCACTAAACGCCTACCACAAAATTCCTGTCATTTGCACTGCCTTCAGATTGTTACATTCCTACACAGAAAGCAGACAGGGCTCACAGGAAAAAGCGCCCTTACTAACTACCACTTAAAGACCGCTCTGTTGCACTTGTTGCTGAGTGAAAAGCCTTCTGTGTGGGGAGTTGAGAGTATGGAGCACAGGCTTCGGGATTTACTCAGCTTCTTGCAGAGGAGCCTACAGGAGAAGAGACTTCATCATGTTCTGATTGGGAACAGTAAAGTGCCAGGAGATGTGCAGGTTCCTCAGATAATTCGCAAAGCGGAGCCCATCAATCTGTTCAGACCTCTGGTGTTGCAGAGGGAGCTTCATGCAGCAACAGTCAGGCATTTCCACGAGATGTTGAGAAATGCACCTGTGCTCATACAAGAGTACACACCTCACTTAACAAATGGAGGTTTACACCATATCCTAGATGAGAGTTTGTAAGCCTTGGCAGTGTTTGTCATGTGCACTGCTTCTTACTTCTTTACTTTTACTGCTTCTTACAATAGTTGCACCAGATACACAAGTACAGAAACAAAAAGGCAAGTTATTTTAGTTACAGCTGATATCTAGACATGTAGTGGTTTTTGCTGCAGCTGCTTTCTTTACATTCCACAGTGTATCAAGTGTATTGAGAATATGGCCTTCAAACAACACATTAATATTGTTTACCCATGTAGTTATTTTTAGTTCAGTCTGTAGGACAGTTTCTGAGGCTTACAGGTCATATTGCTTGTATTTATAGACAAACCAATTTTCTGCAGATACCCCTAATGCCTCTGAAAGAAGCAGCAACAAGTAATCTACATGAAGGATGATCATTGTAGAAACTTTCACCTGAGAAAAGACAAAGCTCTTTTGTCATTTGAACAGAAATACCTCATATATATCTCATATTGCGTAGCTCTAACAGGAATAATATACCAAACAGTAAAAGTGTTCTTGTTTTCATTCATAGTGTTGCAAATCTAATGGCAGCTATTACATTTTGTAATTTGTAAGTATTCGTTTTCACCATTTCTGTGTTGATGTCAAATCTTTTTTAGATGTCCAGTTTATTAAACGGGACCACTGTGTGCAGCCTGGGGGGGAAACATAATGTAGTTTTTTGTTTATTGTAACACAGACAGTATATTCAGATTCAGACCAGAGTCATTACATCTCATTTTTATTAGAAAAAAATTACAAACTTTTGAATGGATCATTGAAATCAGATTTACCCCACAGTACCTCATTTCCCTTATGGTGAGTTAATTTCCCCTCAATACAAAAATCATCTGTCATGTCTTAAATTTCCCCCCAAAATACATTTGTTATTCACTGTATCCCTTTATTGCTAACATATTATGGTATTTATCACCAAAATCCACCAAAAATGTAAGGTTTAAGGTTTTGATGACTTATTTTCTACAGGCCATAGTCGTAGTCGGGTTTCCCCGCAACGTAAGACTGGTAGAAGGCCTTGTAGGTGTCCGTACTGTGCATGGTGGCTTTGACAGCCGGATCCTCCAACATACGCTCTGTCCACTTCTTCAGCTCAGGTGTACTGTCAAGGCAGCTGAAAAGACAAAGGGAATCAAATCATTCACGCAAGACCAAATTACAACACATATCAGATATCATGAAAGAAAGATGACAAAGAAGTCTTGACTTCCTGCGTGATTCCCTGCTCTTTATTATACAGGTTTTTACTTTTGTACTGTATCTAATAGTGTCAACTTCAGTGTCTTGAAATGCCTCCATAAATAAAATATATTTATTTTTAAATGTCCTGAGAGATTATTACTTACCTTTGCAGCTCAAAGATCTCCAGCCTCTCAAACCACGGCCACATCATGTAGTCGATCATTGTGATGGAATCTCCACCGAAGAACTTGGTCTTCTTATTAACCAGGTCCTGAAAAATAAACATTACATCCATCAGCGTTGGATAAAACACATGGATCTCCCTTTCTCATTATATCTGAACATTTATTACAATTCATAGACGATTTTAGTTGCACTTGACTTTGCAATGTACGTACCTCATTTAATTTGGCAAACTTCTCTTTCAGTTCAGCTTCCAGTCCTGAGACATCCTCCCCGTTCTTTCTTCCCGTTGGTATCTTGTAGAAGTACGGGGTTATCTGTAGAAAGCAGTGGCATTAATATGATTATTTGCTGATGGTAACAGTAGACAAGTATACAAAATAGTAATTTTGTAATTGTACAAAATGTTTCTGTTGACTTGTTGACTGTACACGTGACATCTATTGCACGTCTGTCCGTCCTGGGAGAGGGATCCCTCCTCTGTGGCTCTTCCTGAGGTTTCTTCCACTTTTTTCCCTGTTAAAAGGGTTTTTTGTGGGCAAGTTTTTCCTCACTCGAACCGAGGGTCTAAGGACAGAGGGTGTCCCCCCCTGTACAGATTGTGAAGCCCTCCGAGGCAAAATGTATTTTGTGACTTTGGGCTATACAAATAAAATTTGATTTGATTTGATTTGATTTGAAAATGAAACTCTGGGATTTAGATGCATGTCTTCATTTTAGATACCTTGGAAAAATGCTCCAGCATCATCTTCTGTTGAGCTTTACCAAAAGGAGAGGTAGGAAGCAGCTTCTTCTCCGGGTAAACTTCATCCAGGTATTCACAGGTGATGGGAGACTCATAGATCACCTCACCAGCAGTTGTCTCAAGTGTTGGGACAAGACCAAGAGGATTCCTCTCAAGGAACCAGTCAGGTTTGTCTTTGAGATTGATGTTGATGGTGTCATACCTGAAAGACACCAAACACAAAACATTTAAATTTAATCAAAAGTTCAGATGTGTAATAGTGGTGATTTAAAATAAAGAATAATGAAATGTGTCTTTACTTGATCCCCTTGGCATTCAGCACTAATCTGGCCCTCTGGGCGAAGGGGCAGAATCTCATGCTGTAAAGTCTGATGTGGTCTTTGGGGACTGGACCAGGTGCAGCACTCCCTGAAAGAAATATTTATTCCACATTATCCTATTTTGTACTTAAACATCCATTTCAGAGGAAACTATTGTACTTTATCCTCTACAAAGATAACTATTCCATATAACAAAAATGATGCACACAGATTAAACTATCCAACAGTATAAAGCAGTTAAAGGAGCTCCACCCTATTTACAACACCTGCTACTGTCACATTTATTAAGCAGACTGAGTCATCAACTGTGACTGTGCAAAAATATTACTCCTGTCATTGTTTGACATTTAGCGATGTCAGAGCGGGAGACAGAGTCAAAGTATGCCCTACCTTTGACAAAACACTTCACTTCAGTAGTTTATACAGAAGAGGAAAATATTGTACTTTATCCTCTACAATGTCTTTGTAGATTCATATTCTATATACCAACATTATGCATACAGATTAAACTATCCAACAGTACATAAAGCAGTTCAAATGAGCTCCTCCTTTAGACAGTTAACTGAGAGGAAAATAATGCTAATTGCCATTATCAAATAATTTCATGCATAAATAACAGAAAAATGTTGTTTTCAGACTCTCAGATATGAAATTTCCTCCTTTTCTCTGTTTTGTATCATTTAACTGAATATCTCTGGACTTTAGACAAAACAAGGCATTTAACAACATCAGTAAAAATGTAAACCTTTCCAGCCTTTTACAGTCACATAGGAGTGAGCACATGTTCTTTTCTAATGAGTAACTTTAGTAACCTTCACAGTATATTTCATATAAGTAACGCATATGAAATATAATCAGAAAAGTAGACTGAAAAACTGCATGTCGTCAGAGTATCCACAGAGAGTCGCTGTGCTAATAAAAAGTCTTTAAATTAGATGGTAGAAATAATACTCGAGTTATTTTGACTATTTGCAATACCTGTTGTCCACTGTCACTAAAGAGGTCACATGTTGCATAATCACCATGACTTTGCAAAAAATATCGCTGCTGTCATTGTTTCTGTCATTTAGCAACGTCAGGGCAGAGCAAGTGAATAGGATGGCAAACACCTGGCAGCCTGCAAAATTCAGTTTTCCACGGGCTTGAATATAAAACAATGCATTCAATCGACAAGAAACTGAGCATGCATAAACCTCTGATATGCACGGGACAGATTTCAGGAACTGAGAAAGACTGTAGCTTGACAGCTGCCTGCAAGATGCTTTTCCAGTTAGCTGAGTAATCGCTGTACGTCTTACCTTTGGCGAAACACTTCTCAGTAGACATGTTTATGCTTCAGGCGGGGAATGAAATCAGTATGAAACACGGAGGATCTGTTAACCACTAAGAAGAGAGCTCACTGTGCGCAGCGATATTAAGGCGAAATTATTTAATTTGAACCTTACTTCCGAGGTGGGCTTGTCAGATATAGTATAGCAGCCAATAGCATGAGAGGGCGGTTTCTCAGTAGTGATGGGAATTTAGGTTCTTTTTTAGTGAGCCAGATCATTTGACTCAGCTCACCAAGAAGAGTCGGCTCTTTCGACTCCCAAACGGCTCTTCATTCTACCACTTATATTCTTTATAATTCAGCCAAATTTAGTGCTGATTTGAATTATGATTTGTATGTGTAGACATATATCACTTAAATTATTCAATACATCCTTGGTACTGAAGTATTCAAGTATTCAAAAGCTCGCGGACAGGAGCCGGCTCTCTGAACCGGCTCGTTCACGATCGACACATCACTAGTTACCATAGATACGCAACGACTCGCCCGTCCGTTTGTTTGTTGTGTTTGGTAGAAGTTGAATTTTATTGTCTGTAATTTTATTTTTGTCTTAAAATGGATGACATTGGAAGTTTAGAAGTCAGGTATGTCGCCACTACAAATTCACCTATTTATTTTATTTAAGTACATTATTCATACAGCGTTAATGTAACGTGTTTATCGCTGTTGTCCATAGCCGTTAAGTTAACTTTAGCTAACGTTAACCCCCAGTTTGGTGCCCCGGATGTAGCATAATATGAAACAAAGATGATGTTAATTAAAGACAGTTTACTTAATGATTTAATATTTAAATGTGTGTCTTTACATTAAAGTGGACAGGACAGACGTTTCAGCACACATGCATGATGTTTGATACACATAAATATACACTATCGCCTCTAAACTATGCTGAGTAATCGCAGTGACTTTTAAAATGAGCTCCACCATACTTACAATACCTCTTATCTACTGTTGCGTGAGCTGGGCTGAATAATCACAGTGACTTTGCAAAAATGTTGCTCCTGTCATTGTTTCATTTAGCAGTAGCAGAGATAATGAAAAGAATGACAACACACCCTAACCTTTGGAGAAACACTTAGACATGATTACTTGTAGAAATCTAACTTTTTTTAGGGAGGTTTTTTATTTTTAATCTTCAATTATGTGGGAAACTATATTTTAAAAGATCAAATTCTTGACTATTAACCGCCCATTGATTAATATTTTTCTTAAATATAGATTTTTTTGCAGCTGAGGACTTCTGTCAGACACTTAAAAAGTCATAGTGTTATATAAAACATGAAGGAAATGTTTAATGCTTGTTGTTGTCTTTAATACAAGATTATTTATTTAGCCGTACAATCAAAAAAAGTTTGATATCTTTTTAATTTAAGAAATAAACACAATTTAATGTTGCCAGCTTACAATTTCTGTTCATAATGTAATTTGTCTTTATGATAAATAACATATATATAATACATAATATACTTTAGAACACAAAGGACACACATTAGGTGTACCATAGAAACTTTTCATTGAGATTAATTCATTTTATAAACCATTATGAACATATATTTAATAAATATAACAATATCTGACAGAGGTGACTTCTCTGATGGAGTTGACAGCCGACTGACGGAGTTGACATCATACAAAATCCAAGACAGTACACAAACATAAGCTCAGTGATGTCTCCTATTTGTTTTATTTTCCCCTCCACAGCCCTTTTTCTGCCTTTATGTCTGTCTGATTATTTGCAAATTCTTTTAATATCTGTTAATATATATATATATATATACAAATATTAACAGAACATCATCTATGTCTTCAAATGTACTTTCATAACCAACCTAGATTTTCTACCACAGATGTTTGGAAGACCCTGAAGGTCGTCTAAAAACAATTAAAATTGTTCTGAAGGTAATCATCTTCTATCTAGCTGATATTTATGTATTTTTACTCCTTCCAGGTGGGTTCAGAGTTTCACAAACAAGAGTATCGCGTTTGTCGACAATAAAACAGTATGTTACACGTGTGGGAGTCACATCTGTTTCCTGAACCTGGAGACAAAAATGCAAAGTGTGCTTCAGAGTCCTGGCAGAGGCACTGGTGCGTTGACAGCCAGCGGCAACAATGGGATTTTTGCTTTCTCTGAGCAAAAGCTATCCCCATCTATATTTGTTTACACTTATCCCGAGTGTCAATTAAAGAATGAACTAAAAGGTAAGGTGATATTTTCCATTATTTCCATATATTTTACTGTAACAATTGAGTTCTTAATGTTTGCTCTGATTCTTTTTCTAGGAACGGCACAACTGGACTACACATCTCTGACATTAAGTGACGATGGTCCTTATTTGGGCTGTTGTTCCTCTCTTCCAGACTTCACCATAACAGTGTGGTAAGCCACAGTGCACCACCTTATACTGTGTGCTACATATTTTTCAGTTTTGTTTATTTAGTCTGAGCAGCTCTGCTACAGTAACTATGACTGTGTCATGCAGGAACTGGGAAAATGCTGAGCCACTTTGTACACAACCACGAGTTGGGCGTGATGTCATTTCCTTGGTGTTTAACCCTCTGAACTGGCTCCAGCTTTGTGCTTTGGGCTCTACCTCCCTCACTGTCTGGAATATTGAGAAGAGTGCCAACTTTCATATCATGAAACCAAGGTAAAGCAGACTTGGCTGCACAAACAAGGGGTTAAAAACAAGTGTGATTTAAGTGATGAATTGTTTTACCTGCATTCATCCTTCACATTCAGTAATATCACATTTGTTGCATTGCAGTGTGATAGAGCTTCCAGCGACTGATGGTTCCTTTGTGATGCCTATCTCTCATGCTGTCACCAACAAAATGTCCTATTTTGGTCCAGAGATGCCTCCGTCAGCCATCTCAGGCCTCAAGGGAGACAAAGCAGAAAGCATTCTGGTACTGCCTGACTATCACTAATAGACTAATACTGACCAAATAAATACACTTTAACAGATTAAAATGTTTTGTTTAGGTGACACAGCTGTGGTATTTGGATCTGTGAATTTATTTGTTGGGAAAATGATTTGTTTGTTATCAGGAACACAAACTGTTACCCAACTCCACATGTGTTTACACAGACTAAACTCTGCACCAAAGCCAGACTGACTCCTACTGCCATCTGCTGGACAGCCACATCAGAGCTTTATGTGGGCTGTGAAGAAGGCTTTCTGCTTCTTGTTGACACAGAGAGCCTCTCTGTCTCAGTCATCTTCAACCCCACAAGTAATCACACACACTGGGACATGGAAGATATTTAAAGTCACTGGGAGTATTTATACTCTTCCATATAAGTATTGCCTAATTTTATTTGGTAATAAGAAAGACATTTGATATCTGATTTGTGTTTCACTTTTGTTCAGCTCCCGATGCCATCCCTGAACTCAGACAGACTAGCTTTCAAGGTTTAACCCTGAACATGGTGAATGGTTTGGTCGCTGTAGGAAAGGTACAAGCCCACACACCCGTTAGTATGTTCTTAGCCATCAAAATTTAAAGAATAATATATTAATTCTTCTGCAAATCAGTAGTCAGATTTCCAATTTAAAAGCACTTTAACATGCTTCATGTTTACAGGAGAGTGTGATACACTGTCTGCAAATCAAAGGGACTCAGATTGACATCACACAAAAATGGCATTTAGAAAGACCCGTCACAACAGTGATGTACTCCCCCGACTATGAAACTTTACTTTTATCTTCTGATACAGTAAGTATAAGTTACTCCAGAAAATAATAACGTGTTGCTTAAGAAAAAAGATATCTTGAAAAGAAAATCTGAGAACATAACAGGCTTCTCGTTCTTCAGGGGCAAATCTATATGTTGAACGCAACCCAGTCAGACGAGATTGTGAAGGTCTTGGATGTTCTCAGTGGCAACTTTGTGGCAGCAGCTTTGTCGCACACTGAACTGAAGAAAAATTGTGTGGTAAAACATTTGTGTTGCTCAAGAATTGCTTTGTTTCATGTTGTCAAATGTAATTTAAGTCAATAAGTTGTGACATTTGTGTTTTATGCTGGTCATAGTCAGTGAGGGATTCTGGAGAACTGCAGCTGTGGTCTCCAGAAGGCGTTTGCCTCGGCTCTCTGTCTCTTCAAACTGAGGTCAGGTTCACAACATATCCGTAGAGCCACGTTAGTACACTTGTTTTATAAGCATGTTACATTGATCAAATAATTCCCAGAATAGACTTAAACTTATCATCTGTTTCTGTTTAGGTGACAAGTCTGGCCTGCTGTCCTGTTGCACAATACGCAGCTGTTGGAACAGCTTCAGGAAATGTCCTCTTCATTGACCTGAACAGAGAGCAGCAGCCTCGCCTGGTCCACCAGGTCCATCTCTACCACACTCCTGTGGATCAACTAGTGCAAGTATCCTCCATCTACAAAGTTTCTGTTTAGCATTGTACTTAAGACAAAGTATCTCATACATTTATAAAGTAGGCATTAGTCATCTTTGCCCATCAAACCCACTTCTGGTCTGATGAGATCTGGAAAACAAATTAAAATGTCACATTAAATGGTTACAGGCTTTCATATTGTGTGAATATACCATATGTCTGTGTATGTGTGTGTGTGCTTTTACAGTTTTGATCAAGAGGGGCACTACCTTCTCACCGGTTCCTCAGATTCACATATCTATGTACTAGATGCAAAGCCATCAAAGAGGTTTTCAGTCATAGGATATACAGGTAGAAACTCTTTTTAACTGATGTTTATGTTAAAATATTGAAAGCTATAGCAAGATTAAGTTCACCTGCATCCTTTTGTCATTTGGTTTTGATTTTTCAGTTGTTCCTGGACTCATTCTGTCGATTTCCACTCAGTGCATCAGAGACTGTGAGCAGGTGAAAGCTCTTGCACTGTGCACCAAACAGGAGGGCAAAAATCAAGATGGTAGCCTCCTCACAGTGCTCTCTCTGCCTGTGAAGGGCCTTGCAGGTACAGCACCGATGGAGTAGATCAACTCACTGCTTATTCTCTAGAATCTTTTTAAATGAATGGCATTTTTAAATTAGCACTAGATGAACACAAGCCATCATAAAATAATCCGGTACACATCTAGATGAAGGAGAGCTACTGTATTAATAAAAGATATAAAACGGATCTCTCTGACCAGGGGACTGTGTCAACAATTATTCATAAGATAACGTGAGCACATTGACCTTAAGCAACAAGTTCAGACAGAGGTTAGGGCAGTCCAGACATGGGAGGACTGATGCTGGAACACTGACCAAAAGATAAGAATTGACCAGCAGTCAATGAATCATGTCCTGCAGGTGAGGAAAGTCAAGGATTGCGCTAGTTGGTAAAAATGAGTAATAAAGACTTGAAGTTGCTCACAGTTGCAAAATGTGTCAGCAGTAAATAATTATGTTACCATTTACTAGACTTCCACTTGCCTTCTGTTCTTGTTGTTTTTATGCTGGGTATCTCATTATTTCATCCATGAGAATGCTTCGACAATGGACTTCAGATTTACTTTCAAAGAGAAAAACCATATCCAGACACATTAGCATTACCGATAAATAATACTCAAATGGACATTTTTATCCAAATGTTTAGACATGTTGTCACTAACACTGTTAAAAAGATAGAAAAACGGCTGAACGGTTTATAGAAACACACCCTGTGTTTACACATCCTGGGAAAACTATGTTGAACAAGACTGTGAAACTCTAGAAAGTGCAAACATTAATTCTAGGGTGGGGCCGTAGATGAGAATTGTACCACACGCAGGTTAAATGAGGTTATAAAACATGGCTATGTTATACGGCGCGGCCTACATTAGAATTAAAATTACCAATGACAATGGGGTGAAACACAATAGAGTCATTCTATACGTTTTTATTATAGATGTGTACATGCAGGATTTGCAGGCTCCCTGTAGTAGTTGTCACTGTGGACAGGCACTGTTTAAAAATGAGCCTGATTGTTTCTAATGACTAATTTATTTACTTTTTATTATGTGTCTCCACTGAACTGCAGATCCAGATTGTGTAGACAGATATGGTCGGCTGTCTACTCGCATCCTCCAAGTGTCTAGATACGAAGTGCCTCATCCACTTAATGCCTGTGTTCTGGGAGTCGGTGAGGTCTTTGCTTATTGCCACAAGAGGAAAACCCTTCAGCGATTTCAGCTTCCTCAGGTTTATTACTGTCTTATGGTCCTTATTCTCATTGTCATAGAAACAGTGGCCTCACATGTGTCTTAATCTGTGTATTAAAACATATGAATGCTCCCTGACTTTTTCTGGCCAGGACACAGACTCCAGTCAGCCGGTGGTCCAACTGAAACCAGAGCAGGAAGTGAAGGGTCATCCTCTGGGCCCTGCCTCTCTCGCTCTGTCTCCTCACCAGTTATGGCTAGCCTCTGTGGGCCGAGATGGCCTATTACGCATCCGAGAAACTGCTTCCATGGTAGGAACTTTTAAACATTTGAATCATGTTCGTCTGCTATGTGTACTGCATTACAATCCTGTCGCTGCACCCACAGGAGCGGTACATTGAGCTGCAATGTCATTCACACCGTGTTGGTGGAGTTCGGGCTGTGTCCTTCTCTGCAGACAGCCAGACACTCCTCACTACTGGCTGTGATGATGGCTCTCTTGTGTGCGCTAATCTCAGGTAAAACAGCAAGCAGCCTGTCATGCTTACATAATGCACTGCTGTGAACAGCAGAGGGAACCGTTGCTCACAGCAGTAATAACACTTTTATGCAGTTTGACATAGTTCACATAAAGCAGTATTTTTCTTCTCTTAGCGTCGGCTGTGAGGGACATTGTTAAATAAATACAAGTGAAGTGGTGGGTCGAGGGGGGTCATGTTCATAATCTGCAGGAAAACAAAAATCCAATAAACTTCACAGTTTCCCCACTAAATCTAATCCCACTCACATTCCACATCTGCTTCCTTCGCTCGCTTCTACACTCTTTTGTTTTGAACTACTTCTTATCTTAAATCACTGTTTTTTCAGTGTTCCTTTTTACATCTACTGTATGTGTTGTTAATAATATGGGAATTTGAAGGTGAGTCTGGTGATGTTCTGCGGTCTTCTTTTCGGACATCAAAACCTGTAAAGACTTATTGTTTACTTACTGTATTGTCTGTGTAGCCAAGCCCTATATAGCTTGTTCCATTTCCGTTATTCTGTGATTAATTTTGTCCAGAAACTATTAAAAACACATCAACACGGGCGCCAAGGTTTATTCTGAGTCAGCCCTGCTACCAAATACTCACTAACGCACCAAAAACAGCTGAAAAAACAAATCAACAAATGACTCCTGTTTGAGTAACTATTGTTAACAGTTCCCGGCTGTTTTATGAAATAACTTTAAAACCTTTTTTAAGAATTAAACTATATATTTGTGACCTGTTTTTAAAGATTTACATCTTCAGTAGGAATAAATGGGCTTAGAGCTGAGTGCCACAGACGGGTAGGGAAGTCAGAAATTATAGAGAGACAAACTAATTACTGTAAGAGTAAGTTTGGTCTTTTCATGGGATTTGTTGACAATAATAAATATGTAGAATATCAGCAGTCTCATCCTTTAAGGTTATTCTGCTCTTACTCTTACTGTAAAGTTATCATTCATAGTTCATTCTGTACAATTAATTTTATTTCTTTGACAGCTTTCACTCATATTTAGTTTAGTAATCTTATCATGGGATGTAAATAATTAATGTAAATATGGATCTACATTGCACTTTATTTCCATGTAAAGATACCATAAAAAAAGTTATTTTATAGTTATTTATTTTTTTTATATATTTATTTGGATTTATGGCTCAACTAACAAATATCCTAATATATCTGCTGTGTTACTGTGTATATTTTATGTGTTTTACATGACTCCATACAGAATTAAAGGTGAAGATGCTGGTAAGGTGAATGAAGCTACTCAGTATAGCCAGGACATATTCAATACAGAGAATCGCATCCTCATTGACTTGCCTGAGTGGGGCCAAGAGTGTCCTGCTGCCACTAAAAACCTAGAGGAAAGTGAGGTAAATTATAATTTATTATGTTTTAGCAGCGAATTTGTACTAGATAACAAGTGTGTTGGTTTTTTGTCACTGCAATAGCAGGAAAATGGAAGGAAAATATACAATTCAACAGCACCAAAACCTCCAAAATGATCACAACATCTCTCTAAAACAGTTTCAATGAAAACATTGTATTACAGACTTAAAGTAGTGATGGCATTGTCCTGCTGTACTGAATTATGTCAGTACTGTAGGTGATAAAATTGTAAGAATGTCAGAATGTAATGATAAATGTGAAATGATGGTAATAGTTTGTCTCTGAGCTCAACCACAAAAGAACACTTTTGTGTTCTTAATTAGGGCACTGTGGAATAAGAATATGAATATTACACAATCTAATAGATATTAAATTAAGTTTTTATTGCTGTTGAAGAGCCCTCATTCATTACTTAACTAGATTAACATTTTCTGTGTGTTATTTTTATATGTGTGGTAGGCCAGTGTTGGAGCAGAGATGACTGTGGATGTGACAGAGCAGGATGAGTGTTATAACAGCCAACTGTCTGCTCCACCTTCACACCCCACCTGGCTGGAAAGCAGGCGAGAGGCGGTCAGTGACTAACATGCTGTATTATTTGCGGTGGTGGCACAATGTTAACTGTGTACAGATACTTTCTACTCTACGATGTTGCAGGTGGAGAGTTACAAAAGTGCCCTTTGCACCCATGTGTGATATCTCGCTGCGTTGCTTTCTCTGAGCAACAGCTTGATGTATTATCACTTAGTGAGTGAGAAAATCAACAAATTAGCAAGCGGTAAAGTCTGCTATAAAGCAGATAAGTACAAAATGTTCGGCACTTTGTTACCTGACAAAGCTTGTTGATAACAGTAAATTGATACTGAAGGCGTGTCGAAGTCTTTTGTGGTTTTTGTAGCTGACAATCACACATGGTAAACGGTTAGAGGCACTTTCCAGCCTGCTTTTATGCTACTACATGCTTTTTAATCTGACTCATGAGTTCTCAAGCTGTATCATGTTGAGTGATGAAGTTCTGGATAACATGTAATTTATCTTATTTGCCCATGTTGTCAAATTTATCATAATTAACATGCTGCTTGTTTGTCATTTAGGTTTACTTACTGCAGGAAGGTGTTGTGATTTGTGATAAGTTGACAGAGTACTAACCGTTGCAACACTTTGTTGAAGTATCTCACTTGTTTTCAATCTGTATATTTTGAAACAGGTTATAAAAGAAGACAATGAGAATTATTCGGATATAAAGGAAAACCTGAGAAGAGAGTTCCAAGAGTTACGTGACACTGTAAGAGACTTTTATTTCAATCTTTACTTACAAAGATACTCATAAGTTTTTGAGCAATAAAGAATAATTATGATAAACATAAAACTTGCTGACAAAACAACATACCACGGTGCATGTAGGCACAAATACTGTATCACTAAATATGTTTGGAAAGGGCTTTTCAATTCAAAAAGACTTATCCCTGTAATTATATGTAGCAGCTACACAGACCCAAAAATAAATGAAGGGGGAAAACATTTTATTATAAAACTAAAGCACTAAAAAGCTATCTTAGCTAGTCTGTATCAAGAACATTTGACCTATTAAACAACTTTATTTTTTAGTTTTATTGGTTTCTTGCACACAAAAATACAGTATACTCAAAGTCCGTCATAAAAAAAAATACATATTAGTTCAGAGGTGTTAAAAGTTAACGCGACGATTAAACTGTGTTTCCTGTATTTTCAGATCCAGGAGATGATAAATGAAAATGAGACCCTCCAAGAAAACGAGCGTCTTGAATTATGGGAGTTCAACCTGGACGTTGAGGAGCAGAAGAGACTGGACGCCATGGTGGAGGAGGAAGTTACCAGGGTAATGTACACACACAAATGTGAATGCAATGACACTTTAATTTTGCTTTGAGGTCATGGTGATTCTTCACGCATGTACATTTCAGGTGAGAAATGAAATTGAAATGGAGATTTTAGAGAAAAAATACCTCTGTGATGTCCTGAAGAGAGGGTACTGGGATTCTATGAAGGTCAAAGGCAGGGCTGTGAGGGTAAGCTCTGATATGTGTTACATTTATTCATAATCACAGTATGTTATGATGTGTACTAAGAGTTTTGCATCACTTCTGTCTGCCATAGGCCTTTCACTCTGAACATGAAGTGAAGAACTACCCAATGAAAGAGCGAACAGAGAGAGAGGAGGAAGAGCTTCGCAGGGTTGAGAACATCAGGAAGCTTGAAAATGCTGCTTGCACTGTAAGCAATACTGCAAAGAGAAGCATGTGCGATGAGTTAGATGACATGTTGACTGTTTTTAATGTGAAACAGATAGACAGCATGCAAACAAACAACGCTCAACGCTTTGAGCTCTACATTTTCTGTCGCAATGCAGCCTCCACAGTATGTTGGTTTTTACTCGCTGGAAATACATTTTATAGCAAAACCATTCAAGTCAAAACAGGTTTACAGCTGGAAAATAATTTGATGCTTTGAATCGCAGTCAAACGTGTGACCTTTCTCTGTTGCGACTTTTTAAAATGCTTGAATACACGCCAGCCCTACAGTGTTGAAACTTCTGTAGATTTATGGCCATGTGGCCAAAAGAGAGTTGTCATGATGGTTCTCTTCGCTGAAATATTCTTGGGATGAAGTTTATAATCTTACAGCCACATATTCAGTCCTCAACATTTATTTCAGCCCTCTCATTCAAAGTATTACACCCTGTTTTTCAATTACAGCAGAGCAGCCTAAAGACAAATCCCAACACGACCGACGTGAAGGAAGAAGAGCAGGCAGAGGAAGGTAATGAGGCAGAGAGTGCTGGTGTGACGGGAAGTCTCTCCGATCAGTTGGGATGTTCAAATCCTTACCTCTACAATCAGTTCAGTCTGCATACCACAGAACAGAGGATCAACCAGATAATTCTGCTGCAGGTGGGAACCTGTTCAATAACTATCAACAGAAGTGTGATAATGATGCCTTTATGTTAGACAGCACTTT
The DNA here is from genome assembly GCA_946959425.1 of Argyrosomus regius. NCBI lineage: Eukaryota > Metazoa > Chordata > Actinopteri > Sciaenidae > Argyrosomus > Argyrosomus regius. The sequence continues at coordinate 11,355,731 of OX336894.1, read as the reverse complement.
TCCAAAACACACACTTAACCAAAAAGTTAATAAAATAAAGAAAGCGAAGTAAACAGCACATAAAACTGACTGACTGTCATACATGGTACATATTGTCATCATTATATCTTTTCTTTTGCCAAATTTCACTCCACTCCGAGTGCAGGATGTGATTTATCGCGTCAAGACAGCTTTCAACGCTGACTTTGACGCCGTGTACAGGCTGAAGCTGCAGGAGCTCAACCGTGTGAGGGAGAGGAACAGACAAATCACAGGGATCATGCTGGATCTGGACATAAACGAGAAGCTGTGGGAGCCCAGCCTGACCAACAGCGAGCAGCCAGAGAGGATGTTCACCGTGGACGACTCTGAGGTTACTGACCTTCGTGTGAAACATCTAAACAGTTGACTCTGAGTTCACAGAAAGTTCAACAAACAAAGTGTACATCGTGAAATACTCTGTGGTTTGTTTGTTTTTTTGCAAAATGTGAAATTGTATGTGATTATAATCATATAATAAGAGATATGAGCCTTTGTCCCACTCTAGATTAAAGCAGAAAAGTACCTCACACCAGAACAGAAAGAGGAGGAGGAGAGGAAGAAGTTGGAAGAGCAGAGGTGTTTGGCTGCCAAGGTATGCTGCCATAATAAATGTGTTTTTGTTTTCAACTCTTATTTGTTGCTATTAACAAATTCTTCCGTACTTCCAGACACAAAAACTTCATTTATCGTTATTACTGACTATAGAAAGAGTAAATTCAGCAGTGAGATATCTTTATGTCCTATGTGTCTATGTGATTTACAGTTCATGCAGCAAGTCATAAATAAAAGTAGCTGAGTTCTTCACATTGATGAGGTTTTTGTCTTTCTGCTGCAGGGTGAAAACCTCAGAGACAGGGCTCTTGATTCGATGATGAACGGAGTGCTTGAAGTGAAAAAAGAGGACATCTTGAAAATGGTGGGTCAGATTATTCACATATTTGTTTAATCATTAATACTGTGATAAACTGTTCCGCAATATATTACGTCACACAAAATAATGCACAAACAGGAAACAGGAATCTGTCACTTGTTTAACAATTAGAATTTTTTTACAAATCTTCCAGAGTAACGTGAAGAGCTGAATCTTAGAGCGGTAAATAATTAGTCAATTAATCAGGAAATCAGCAACTGTTTTGATAATCATTTTTTATTTAGTCATTTTTCAAGCAAGAATGTCAAACATTCTCTGGTTTCAGCTTCTCAAATGTAAAGATTTGATGATTTTCTTTGTCATATATGAAAGTTAAGCGAAAGACTTTTGGACTGTTGGTGGAATAAGACAAGACATCTGAATAACATTCTAACATGTAGTGGGCATTTTCACAGTTTTTGAGCATTTTATAGAAAAAAAACAGTAAATCTAATCAGAAGTTTAATTGACATGAAAATAATCATTAATTGCTGCCCTAATGTAAGTGTATCTTTCCAGTTTTGATTCATTTCCATTATTAGATGTTAATTTATTTTGAAATTAGATCAGAGCATTACATATTTTTTGAATGTCTGGGAGAGAAAGGATAAATCTCTACCTTCAGGAAAAATTATGTTTTGGGTTTTTTTTTTACTTGAATTCTTTTCTAGTTAGCGTCAGTTGAATTAGACAAATCAGCCTGAGGGGCACATAGTTTCTATTGAATTGACTCCACAGGAAATACCTCCGCCTGAGTTTGTTTTGACCAAACCTGACATCCAGTGGAGCGAGGACGAGAAAAAAGAATATAAAGTCTATGAAAGTAAAACCAAAAGTCTGGCTGTGGAGAAGGACAAATACAAAAAGGTAATACAGTTGATGCATTCACAGTTCTCCTCGGCGCTCATCACAAATATGATTAACTTCTGATCAGTAATCAATATAAGTCATCTTGTGAACTCTGTTATTGCAGTCACTGGAAACTGAAATGAGAAAACTGCAGAAAACCAACGAAGAAGCAACCAAAAAGTTTGATGAAACTTTGATAAAACTGTTTCAGAAGAAAATTAAATCTGAAATGGCAATATATCAGGTGAGGCAGCACACAGGAACACACACACAGAGACACGTTTTTTTCGTGTTTCTCACATATCATGAAGGGCCCTGTCTTCTCACTGTGGTTTCCTCCTTGAGATAACTATGAGATATGATATCTTGTGAATGTTAACACGTTCAAATTGTTGTTTTTTTATGCATTTTACAGGAAGAGTTCAAGATTACTTATCTTGTCTACTCAGTCCTTGTCGAGGAGGAGATGAGAAATCAAGAGCTGGAGCTCAAGCGCAAACTTGAAAAAACAGTGGCACACAAGGTCAGAAAGCTTGAGCACAGTAATGCTGAAGGAATTTATGACTGCCAGCTTCAGATTCTGAGTGAATGGCCATGTTGTTCTTCCAAATTCTAATATAACAATCTTCCCATCACTCAGGCGTGTCTTGCAAGAGCTAACCTGTGTGGCACGCTCATTTGAAACTACCAATCACCGTGTCCCGCACATACTGCTCTCATCTAATCAACATATATTTCTCCGACAGGATGAGATTGGGCAGGAGGTGAAGAGACTTGATGAAGAATTAGAATTGTTTCAAGAGACCTATGACAGCGCTGTAGCTGAGGATAAAGTAAGCCAGCTGGTAAAATTCTGATCATATTGAATGTGAGTGCACATACGTGATATAACATCCATCCATGTCTCTCAAGGTTTTTGATAAAGAATTCAGGAAAGAGTTCTATGATGTACCAAACCATCTGATTAATCAACTATACAAGTTATTCAAGCGCAGACCCAGGTTTGTAATACTCACCATATAGTTACAAACATCATCCACATCATAAGTTATAAATGATTGAACAGTTGCTGCACAGTGTTTTTATGCCTCAGGGTTCAAAAGATAAGGACTCAGACCGACAAAAACTCCAACCTGTTTAAAGAGAAGCATCTGTGCGGCTCTCTGGCTCCTGATGCGTTCGGCGAAATGCTGAAGGCCATGGAGGAGCTGGATGCTCCGGAGAATATGCCAGAAGGCTTGAACCCATCGATCTGGGAGAGGTTTTGTCTTGCCCGCAGAACAAAAGCAGAGAGTGAGCAAAAGGTAAAATAAGGACACGGACAGGTTAAAGATAGTAAATACACACAGGGCATAACACACAACAATTTTAGAATCTGTATAATCTTTCTCTAACTGCACTTATCAACAAGGCGTTTAAACTTTAGATGTACAGTAGCTTCTCCATCACTGTATTTTTCAAATGTTTTCAGCTCTTAAACAGATTTAGGAAACAAAGTGATTGCAGTGTCACTCACTGTGTGACGTGTCCTTTGCAGGTAAAAGTAAAAGCTTTGACTCTCGCTGAGATGCAGGCGTTCCTGCAGAAGAGGAGAGATGAGGACAAAGCCGCTCAACTGGAAATTAAAAATCTCTCTGAAGAACTTGAGAGGTACGGCTGTGATGTCGTCATTCATTCTGATTGTAGTAATAATACAGTATGGATGACCTGACTGTGTTAAACTTGAGGATTTGTTCTCTTCTAGTCTGCATAAAGAAAAGAACGATTTCCTGACAAACATCATGGTCCAGGTCCTGCTCAAACAGGGCCAGGTGGAGGTGTCTACCACAGACCTGACTGCTGACTACGGCGACTCTGTACTTCTCCACAGGAGTTTGGTGGAGGACCTCAACAGAAACATCACGGTCAGACTATGCCACCAGAAAACACACAGACACTCTTAATGCAAAACATAGATTCTTTAAAACAAAGATGTACATTCTCATGATCGATCTATATACAGATAAATCGGTTCTAATGATGATCATCTGTCTGATCAGACACTTGGAAAGGAGAAGATAGCCTCCATGGAGGAGTGTAAAAACGCCCGGAAGGGCATCATCCAGCTGGAGTGGGAGCACAAGATGATGAGGATGCAGATAGAAGATCTCACCAACAAGGCAAAGGACATCCAGATGTTACAGCTCTCTGAGGTGCAACGGGATGTGAGTATCATCAGGATACTAGAAGACCCTAATGCTGCTTTTTTTTTAGCTTTTAACTCTCAATCGGCAACTCTACATGGTTATGATACGTCAAAAGCTTTGAAAAAAGTTCAGCATCTGCTTGAAATAGCAATGAAATCTCGATATTTGCAGTGAAACTTTAACCCTGTTAGCATCTCTGGCCAAACCTCTGTCGGTGATATCAAGGCAGGTATTTTGGTTTTGGCAGCAGCAGATGTTCTGCAAGCAGAAAATTGTTACCATCCCCGAGTACAGATGGATAATCTTTTGTTATCACAAACACACACCCTATTCACGCAAGCACCCCACCCTGTTTTTCTCTCTTTTCTTTGCATCTTTTAAAACTGTTAGTTAAAGACTAGTTAAATCTCTACTTGCTTTATCTTTGTTTTAACATCTCATCCGTGTTTAAGCAATGATTACAAATTTTTGTGAAAACAGAAAGGCTTCTTTGTCAATCGAAGGCGTGACCCGGAATTTTAATTAAATACAGATCACCCAACATGACGGGAAGATACTTTTCTCATGGTTGCAATCTATTAACCCTTAACGCACATTACAAAACACAAGGAATTTATTGAGTTGGTGATATAAAAAAAAAACAACAAAAAAAAACGAAGTGGTGGTTGAGCAATGAAAGAATACATGAAGATCAAATGAGTCATGCATCATCCTATTTTCAAAAAGTCTATGAGCATGGCACAAACAAAACCAACAAAAAGTTTCCAGGCCTGAATGCCAGTTTCCTCTGGCAGCGTTCAGGTAGCTCCGCTCGGGTGTGGCATGCAGCTTCCTTTCATTGTTTAGGTCCCCTGACACCTTACAAAAACTTTGAATATAAACAAGTCCATCCTGAGTGATCCCTTTCATGATAGAGCGTTCTTGCCACAGCTGTTATCAGATCTTTCATTTAAAAACTAGAAGCTTGGTATAAAATCCTGTTGAGACATTTTACGTTGCTGCTTCAGTTCAAACAATAAAAGTTATTCCTGTTTCTTCTCAGTATCTCAACATGACAGATCGAGACACACGTGACTCCAAGGAGGTTTCCACTTTGGAGAAAACTATTGCTTTCAAGGAAAAGGTAACAGAAAAGTAACGATGTGATCTCATCGATCAGTGACTGACTGATAGTTAATATTCATATTGTTTTTCATTTTCAGACTCATGAACTGAATGTGCAGAAACGCAAAAAGAAGATTAAACAGCTGAACAAGCAGGCGGCAAAGATAGCCGAGAAGAACGCTACATTAGAACAGCAGCTACCTGATTTGCAGGTGGATGTGGCAATGAGGACGCACATCTATGAAGCAGCTGGTAATAAAACAATTATTTCAGGTCTAATGAAAGGAAAGGAAGATTTTCAGTCTGTTCAGATGGATAATAATGTGTCTTGTTTTGTGTTCAGTTTTAGAGGAAAGTCACGCAGCTAAAGGTGAGCAGCGCTACCAGGAAATCGTTCAGAGGAGGAAATTGGAGGACTTGGCCAAAGCACAGGCGGAAGATCTGGCTTTGCTCATGAGAGAAGTGGAACGTCTGAGGAGGAAGAACTTCCCTTCACTTGATCAGCTGAAACACAAATGAGCAAACACTCCTTCTTCTTCAACAGATAACACAACTTTATTTACTCTTCTCTTAACGTTTATCTTTTAACATGTAATTTACGACTGAAGTTGTGAATAAAAAAGGAACAGGAGCAATAAATAATAAAACCATTAATTCACTTTTTTCTCTGTAGTTTGTATACTGATGAAACAAATATTTATTATTAGGTGGTGAAGTCGTCCTCTGTGCGGTCAAAGTGCAGAATGCCATCATCCAGACCAAAGAGGTCAATCAGTCCCGACAGGCTGGCCTTTCTTCCGTCTATGGGGACTTCTGACTGGAGCTCATACAGCGCAGCCTGAGCACAACTCCGCCACTTATCAATCAAGTTTTGGAGCTGTGTTAAATCATTCTGGAGAGAGAGAGAGAGAGAGAGAGAGAGAGGGGAAATGTGTCATATAAAATAACACTTTCAATCTAGTTAATTAAAATAAACCTTGTTACGTTCACAGTGGCAACCCAGAGCATCTAAAGGTGTCTGATACCTTGCTTCTGTACATTTGAACCATCTTGAGTCTGCGCAGAGTCTCCGTCTTGTCTTTAACCTCCTTCCTCAGCTGCTCTCGTTGTTGTATCAAGTCTTTTGAGGGTTCACGCTTTGGTTCAGGTGATCTTTCACTCCCTGATCTTGCCTCATTCCTGTTTACATCTACATTGGGGATGATCAGTGGAGAGTTATGAACTGTCTCCTGAGAATCTGCTGAAACTTGTCGACCATCCTCCTCCTCCTCATCATCAACACAAAGGCGTTTGGCCACAGAGAAGGGCGAGGTGAAGGAGCGCCTTGATCTCTTCAGCCTCTCCTTCAATGAGGCACTCAGCTTTTGATGATGCTGCTGCAGAGATGATAAATGACACGGTGTCTCAACAGGTGATAGTAACACATATTAGACCATGTTTGTCAAACTAAAAGCCAGCTAACATGATCTGACTAGTAACAACTTGCACTTCAACCTACCTTTCCCTCTTTGTTTTCACCGGGGCTTGACTCTGAAGTACGAGGCGATAAATACACCGATTTTAATTTGGCCGATTTAGGAGTGATTTCCATCTTTTAAACTTACTTTGAGTCATGTGAAGTAACGTAGATTTCGCTGTGGATACAGTAACGACAGGTTACTAAGTTAGTATTAACGCTGGCTGCTCCGCAATAAACGTATCGATAAACGCTGTGGCGATAATAAGTGAGCAACAGACAGATATTTAACAAAACGCTGGCTGACATATAAAGCTGTGAAACTGTGATAGCGGTGTTTGTTTTTCCGGTTCAAGAAAACCTCCAAAGCCAGCGATTGGTCAGAATTTGATGACGCGTTACCATAGAGAATGCTGGGAAATGTAGTCCAGCCGTCTAGATATACAGTCATTGGCACAAATCACACATTTCAAACACGATATTTCGATATTATTCCTTATACCTAAAGCGAAAAATCATATCCACAGGCCTCCATCAGCTCTCTTCTTGTTTTGAGAAAGTTATACAGATAAAATGACTTAACTGGCGTTTATAATCGAACAAAAAATTTTTTTTTACTTTTTGAAAACTTTTTTGAAAACTAAACATCACCATAAAGTAATTTGTATACTACAATACAACTCAAATACAATACAGCACCAATAATAAGAATAGAGTAAATGAAAATTGTGAAAAATGAAAAAACATATGTAAATAGAGGGGGGGTTGTTTTAGAAAGGAGAGCTTGTTCTAGCATGATCTTCTCTCACAAAATAAAAAAAAATGCTAAAAGGAAGTAAAACAGGAGAAGTGATTTTTTTTTTTTTTTTTGGTGAGCACGTGGACGGCTTCAGTGTTGTGTTGCATGGTTACCCCCCTGTTACTAGGGTCGACTCACGTAGTGATTCACCGCTTCTCATCAGTTGATTCATCTCTATTAAAGGATTTATTTAAAACTCCTACAGACCGATGTGTTCACTGTTTGTTTGAGGCTGTTTGGCAGCTCGCTGTAACTTTTTTTTTTTTGAAGAACTGTGTTTCTCTGTAGCCTCGAGGAGAAAGGTGTGAATAAAAACGTGATCCTGCCTTGACTTGAACATCAGTACTTGGCAGTCTGATATAACGGGGATTTTTAACATTTTATATGGATGAATCTAACAGGGCTGTGGGGTAAAGATAATTATTATGTGTTTGAGTCTGGAGAACATCTTTTTTTTTTCGTACAGTTGACATGAAATACTGTGCTTGGTCTTCAGCTATTTACATGAAGTAACTGTAGCAATGGTACGAGTTTATAGAATCTAGAGGCTACGTGAGAGACCGAGCCAGGATGCCAGTTTTTCATCAGATGCAGGTGGTGTGTGCTGGGCACTCATAAATAAAGCCTCATGTCATGTTTGCGCATTCTTCTAAAGAAAGTCCTTGATCGTCTTAAATTTAAACAGAGTCCCTTTTCTGGTGGAGGAGCTGTGATCTTGTGTTTGGCTTGTGTTAGTATTTTGGGTTGGTAGTTTATTTGTATTTCCAGTTGTCACACTGTGTTATCTGCTATCTCTATGTCGAAAAGATTCCCTTGCATGTGTTGCCAACATCTTGTGTCTGCAAACACTTACATAACATCCTTTCTAAAGGAAAGCTCTACAAGACACGGTCACTAAACAACTTAATAATGCAGGACCTTTTTTTTTGTTTTTCTAGTGGTGCAAATTCATAACAAATTGCTCAAACTAAGTGGCATGCAGTGAGTCTGGGGTTGTTGTTTTTTTCTAGGCTCTGTATGGTCTGGTGAAACAGGTCTTTTTTTTTTTTGACTGGTCACAGTCGATAAAGCACAGGTGTTACTAATAACAATAAAAATGGGTCTGCTTTTTTTAAGTGTCTCAGTAAGTCATGACAGTGTGGCAGCGAGCCAGCACACACAATACCAGTAACCTGAAACCGGAGCAGCTAAATGGAATTAATCCACTTATAAGAATTTAGAAGAATAATGGAGTGCTTTTGACCCATAACCTACTGACTGTTGTGCTGGTTGGATGATTGTGATATTTCTTAATATCAAAATATCTGTAGGGATGGTTCTCAGGGGATTTTGATGACTTACAGAGTATTTATTGAAGCTCGATTGAGGAGGATAGAGATAAAAAGTGAATCATTGCTGTCAACTCAGTCCTGACGGAGGGCATTTAACACAAACTCAGACCCAGAAGATCTACTAGTATCTAAATAAGGCTCTAACTTACCCGGCTAAATATGCTTGAGGATTTGATTGGGTATTAGTTGAAAACATCTTATTATCAGCCCAGCTGCTCGGTGTAGTCAGCCAAGTAGACAGACAGGAGACACTAAGTTTAACTCTGTGCTTTGAAAGAGGCAGGCTGTGACCTGTGGCCTCCTTTTGGGTTTGATAATGACCCCAGAGTGGCACAGGAAACACTATACCGCTTCAGTGCTCAACTCCACAGACTCCATAAATCAAAACATGCATTCTTTTCAGACACAATACTCTCTTCTATTTTGGAAAATACATTTTACACTATGGCACATAGAACAAGTGCTTCACTGTGTGTCTGTTTTGCTCTCAGTCTGTTCATATGTGTGCTGTGTTATCAATGAACCGATTATTTTCTGGATTAATCAAATCAAATGTTTGATTCCTTGTTTTGTTCAACCTAAAGATTAATTCGCTGTCACATTAGATGAAGAAAAGCTGCAAACCTTCACACTTAGGGAGCTGGGAATAGAGAATATTTGATATTTTTGCTTGAGAAATGTCTTGAAATGAGTCAGTCTACAACATCTAATTGTCTCGGCTAAAGTTAAAGCATCTACTTGCCTATTATATGAGTCAGAATCAACCTTATAGACCAAGTATGTGTACACATGGTCCAGGAATAGACATGAAACTAAGAACAAGGACAACAAGGCTGAACAAAGATGTACAAATAGGGGAATAAGAGTTTGAAAAGAACGAAATGAAACTGAAAAAGGTTAAATAAACAAGTTTGTGCTCTGTTCAGATTTGCTTCACTTTCTCGAAGCCAAACATCTAGGTGCACTCATACAGATAAAATCCAGTAAATGTGCTCGAGCTGCCTCACCTCTAACCGACCAAACAAAGGGTTTCTTTTTGGATTTATTCTCTGCTGCGTGTTTGTTTTTACCAGGGAGGTTTAATCAGCTCAACTTAACACAGAGTGTGACATCCATGAAAAGACGAGCCTTGGCTTTATCTCTGTAAAACTGTCAGTCAAAGTGTGAGGCTTGCTATATATTATCTTTTATAGTTAACAAATAAATGCTGCTTGACTGGCAGAGAAATGCCTGCAGGAGATTTCCCCAGACGCTGTCATAGAGATGCGTAGATTCCTCCACAGCCAGAGAGGAAAAAGCAATGTAACCTATCTATCCCATCAGTTGTTGTAACAGGACAATGAGCTCTGTCTTCTGGTTTACCTGAGGAGAACTGGTGGTTTCTTACTGTCACTTTTACAGTGAATCATTAATGAGTCACATAATCTTGATAAACATGGAGTGATTAAGCTGTCTCTTGTGGTGGACTGCTTTTGAACTCTAATCTCACCTAATTTGGGCACCTCTGCTGTGCTGCTCCAGAGAAATAACAAGCCCTCTTCTGGCGAGCTGTTATCCTCAGCACGGACGTGAGTTTGTTTAAAGCCAAGGGAGTTTTTATTTTTTCCACCACGCTCCAACTGTTATTTTAACTAGCTCTCCCGTTCCGTTAGATAGGCATTATTCAAACTCACACATAGATGTAAGAGTGCAGCAGCAGCTCCTCCTCCATTACACTGTCCTTGGGGGCATTTGTTTTCCATCATTTGAGCAGATTGGAGTCATGCTCCCTGTGAGTCATCCAGGGTGGGTGGATGTCTACAGCAGGGTGTGGTGGGTGCAAGGATCTTCTACTGGTGCTTGCGGCTGCATGTGGGGGGAATAAAGCATCCAATTTGGTTTAAAATTGCAGAAATGCAAATGAATAGATAGGGTGCTTTCTTTATGATCATACAGTTAAAAACAGCTCATATGGGAGTGTGCTTGCGGTGGTAACATCTTCAGTGTCACAAGAAAATCATATCATAATCCCTAATCTCTACAGTAAACAGGAAAACTGATCCTTCAGCAGCTGCACAAATAGTCTTTTGTGCAAAGTTGGGAAGTCACTTTGACAAGTATACTGAGTCTTGCATGCTCTAAAAAAGTGTGTGTACGTGTGGTAGGATACTGTTTAGATATGTAATGGCACAGTGGTTGGAACCATATAGACTCAAATGATCTGTTTCAACTTTCCAATGTGCGCACCAGATGTGTTCCAGCTGCAAAAAAAAAAAAAGAGAGAAAAAAGCTGGATTTGTTGCTGCACACAATAGATCAGCAGACGATGTGATGGTTTGATGGTTGCACTCCTTCAATCCATTAAAAGAAAGAAAGAAAGAAAAAAAAAGAGAGAAAGGAATCAAAATCCCACCTCCCAAATCGCCTCCCGTCGACTTGCTCCCCCACCCCTGAAAAGTTTGCCAGTTTCGAAAAGTGGTGTTAAAGCAGGAGCAGCAGCAGGAGGAGCAGCAGCAGGAGGAGTTCATCACTTTTCTTTTTCACAGTCGACTATCTGTCTCTGCAGAGGTGAGTCTGACAACTTAATTGGTTCCCTCAGGCGCTGTTTTTTTTTAATTTTTTATATTTAAGATTCAGCCTTTCGTGCCGTCTACTACACCTGCCTGCCAAGCTCCAGCGCTGATGGGCGCGGCTGGGACCTGTGCCCAAACCACTGTTGTGACTTGCCTGGGAAAGTTGAGCTGAAAAGGCACAAAAGAACCGAGGACTTTAAGAACATCCCACCACGACGCGTCAACTTCATATAAACACTTTATTCCTGTCGTGGATCAGTCGGTCCATCTTTGAGAGGAGGAGGAGGATTTGATTGATTGTTGTCCGAGCTGGCTGAAGGTATGGATCTTTAACGACACACAGTACACTGGATTAAAACCTGGAGACGTCTTCTGTATGTTTAAATGGTTTATTCTGGATGTTTTTCTTCCCACCTGACTGTTGCATCTCTGCACTAACAACTGGGAGATTGGTGATGGGCTCTCTAGCTCTCTTTTTTTTGGCTTTGTAGTTTGGATTTGTTGTAGGATGGAATTGCGCAAAGTCCTTTATATTCCCATAAAATATGACAAGTACCTATGTTGTGTGTAAATCCAGTAGGCTAACTAGGGGGGTTTTTTAGGATCATCATCTTCCGGTGGTTTCCATATATTTAGTCTGGTTATGGTGATCTCAGGATAGTTTTACATGTATTTTTGCTGGGCTATTTACATCCCTCTAAATATACTGCAGCACCAAGCTGTTAGCGCCAGCTTTATGTGACATTAGCCTTTTATATTTACTGTTCAGATCAGTTACAGGCTATAACAGGAAAGATAGTACACGCTTTAATGAAAAGAAGTGTTGTTTCAATGACTTTCACTCATATTTTACTCTTCTGTGAGCTGGAAAAACTTTTTTTTGTCTCTAAATGTGATATGAAAGTGTGCTGCACATGCTGTTAAATGTCCTTGGCCGGCAGGGTGTGGTGAGAGGATGGTCTTTCAGGGCTGTGCAGTAATCCACTGCTCTCTTTTGTTCCTTTGTTGGTTTGCTCTTCAAAGACACAAAGTGAATACGAGGTTGATTGAAATCTATAGATGACATATTAAAGCTTCAGGGGCCTTTCTTGTGGTATGATGGTATCATTCACATGAGAGTGCCTAGAAAGTTATTTGTTTAGGTGAGAGTTGAGCCTATCAAGATAAAAAAAAAAAAAAGCAGGTTGTTTAGCTCTCTATCTTTTTAAAATATGATCATGGGATTGATGTGATGAGATTTTTCCCTCTACAGTGGCATGAGATGTCCAACAGATCCAGTAAACATCAGACACAAGCGGTCTGGCCTTTAACCCAAATCATTCCCCCCGGCATAACTTTCCCATCAAATGTTTACTAAAATGCCATTTAACCACAGTTAAAAGTCAAGGAATGAACAGGCTTTGATCAACAGTTGGCACGATAATCTGCACGACAGTGGTCAAACATTTTATCATCATCTCACCAGATAAAATGGGATGGACGAGTTAACAAGACAGATGGACTTCTCAGGAGGCTTGTCAGGAGAAAAGGGTGAGATTTCTGGATTTATTTAAGATGTTTTGAAATGAAACCATTAAAAACATTAAAGTTAAAGGGCTGGTTCACTCAAATCACACATTAAAAAAACGCACTTGTAGATATAGATGTAAGACTGAAACATGTCCGGGCCGCGCAAACACAATGGAGATGAATTTATGGTGCTTAAATTATCAGAAATACATTTGAAAATCCCCAAAACAATGCAGACCTCAGTGTTGCAAAACTATAATGTCTCATTTAAAAGGCGTAATGACAGATGAGTATAGTGTGAGTCTGTGTTTAAAGACTCATAAACATTACTCATACTAATAGATTTACTTTCCTGGGTGATGCTTTTGTCTGTCTTTTGGGGGGCTTACTATCACTAACACCATTGGCATGCCTTCACTGGTCTCAGGTTTCCATTTCTGCCCCTGACTCCCAGGGCTCAGGGTGTTAAGTCATCCTCCGGGGTTTCCTCCAGTGGTTATATCTGAATCTAAAAAGGGCAGCTCATCTTAGCCTAACGACGTTTGACACAAGGTCAGGGAACGCCTGATTACATGTTTGACTGACTGAGACAAACATATAATCAGACACTCTGTCGTCCTCATGTTCTTTTCTTGTTTTTGTATGTCACAAGTAAACTTATACATCTTATTTCCAAACCAGTGGTTTGACAGACAAGAGAAAAGACAGAAGACGTAGACAAGATAATGTGGCTTGGACACAATATACAAAGTTCAGGAAAACATCATAAAAAAAGTCAAAACGAGAGAGTTTTAAGATGCTTTTTATGCATTCATTTGGCTTCTCGAAGACCTTTTTTGGAGGCTGTGTGCTTGAAGACTCCAAGGCTGTTTCAAAGTCGAGGAGCAACGGCAGCTTAAGTATGATCACCTCTGGCTTCTAGCCTTGAATCTGAAACAAACAGTAGTCCCTAAAAGGAAGGCGGAGGAGGAGGATGAGGAGGAGGACTGGAGTGAGGAGACAGCATGAAATTGAACTGGAATTTACATTATCTATAACTGATTCCAGTAAATCTCAAGTTGGAGGACAAGATGCCTCCTAGTGGAAGAAGGCTGTTATTAGTGTTAATTACCGTCACCCAGTTCGTTATGAATGTGACGAACTATATTCCCACACGTTGTTTATATTTAGCAAAGAGTTTAACAGCTAAACAGACACAGATTTAGATTTAAGCGATAAATGACACATAAACAAGTTCACAGCACAAAAAGTCAAAGAGATTAAAGTTTCATGATTAAGTTTGGAAAAATCCAAGTACAAAGATCCTCCTACTGGAAATTACTGGTTTAGTTCTTATTATGTCTCATGATGAGAACTAAACTGTCTCCAGGACAACTGAGCAAATGAAAAGCTCGAGATCTGGCGGCGTAAAAAGACAGACGTGTCTTATTTGTTCTTGTTTTTGTTTTTTTTGTTTAAATCACCTGCGATTTATACGTTTTCTCGTGAAGAATTAATTACATTATCAAACATATATCTGAACTTGATCACACATCCTAATAAGCACCTTATAAAGTTGCAACTAACGGCTTTAATAATGATTAAAGTAACTCAAGTTCAAGCAACCGAAGAACAACTTTTATGTGGTCAATGTTTAATAAGTCATCAGCAAAAGTTAGTCACAACTAAAAGGTTCTTATATTGATAACAATCCATTAATTATGACTCATAAATGTTAGTAAGTCGATTGTGGTTCAAGAAGATCCATTGGAGGCTACTCCTGATGAACTAAAGAGTACCAACCTGGCAACCCAAACATTATATATCATTATGAAATTATTTGTTATCCTTTAATAAATCCCTGAGTGTTAGTAGGTGGCCCTGCGTTCTCACTAAAGCCGCACACTGGCAGTAATTCTGTCAACACTGTCTATCAATCAAAGTCTCATTAATTCAACCGTAGACGTGTAGAAATGATCACCATGCCAGTCACTCAACGCTCAAGCCAACACCCACCAAATGGTATTAACATATAGCGGTTTGAATAGTTTGCTGTAGATACCTCTGCTGAACCGCACAGTGTACACAGACTAAGTCCTTTCTTTCTTTACATGTGCGCTCAGTTGTGACAGAAACTATAACGTCCACGACCAGACTGACTTCTCTCCCACCAAGTGAGTGTCTCTTTCTTTCTTCCAGTCATGCTAGCTTTAATTATCGACAGCAAACTAAAAGGCATAATATAGTAATTATAGCCGAGGAGTCCTAAAGGAAGTACCCGATGAGTAACAGCGTCTCCTTGTTTTGCTGTGTGTCTTCTCGTTGCTAGAGGGAACCAGCGGATCAAATCACAGGAATATGTCCAGCAGTGCTGGAGGGCTGGGCTTGGAGAAGAATGTCTTAACCCAGAACAGCAGTGGAACTTATTTCTCCTCATGTGAGAGCAAATTTCCACTCATGGTCCAAAATTTGGGGGAAGTTGTGGCTTCTGTGTTCGGACGTGTCTTGAGATGCTAAATGTTATATTTTTAACCCCCCAGTAGAAGGAAACCAGCAGTCATTTCATTTTCAGGGTTTCTGTATCATTTCACATCACTTGCAGTTTTTATTCTGGGAAGTGTAGGGAGGAAGTTTTCATATTATTCACTCAAGTAATGTAGAAACACAAAAATCCCCGGACACTGTGAGTGTTACACTATTATTTAGCAACACAAGTACTGTAAGTTCACATTTGAGGTACTTGTACTTCACTTAGAGTGTTAAATAATAAATATTGTACTTTTTACTCCACTACAGCTGACACGTATAGCAACTGGTTTCTTTACAAATGTATACAAAGTTTTGTATAAAACATTTTAAAATATAATGCTTTGTTATAGACTTAACTACAGACAGTATTCCTTAATACTATTAGAGCTGACACAATTAGTTGATTAATTAATTAGTCCATTGAGTAACTTAAAGGTCCAGTGTGTCAGATTTATAGGGCTCTATGCCAAACTATGCCAAAACACAACGATGACAGCCAAAACACAATGATTCTTATTTACGTAAATAAGAATCATTGTGTTTTTATTACCATAGAATGAGCTTATTATTATAATACTCTGGTTCTAATTAGGGTCTTTGATGTTTTCTGCATATTTTCGCATATTTTCGTAAAATAGTTGGACAAAACCAGCAGTGTTAAGGTCTCTCAAGTTTTACAAACACAACAATCAATCATTTAATCTCAAAATTAGCAGTAGCAGAGTGTTTTTGCATTGTGGTATTGCTACTTTTACTTAAGTAAAGGATCTGAGTACATCCTCCATCACTGCCCATAGCTGATACGTAAATGTAAATTCATCTTAAGAGTCATCTTAAGAGAAAAATTGTGTAATTTGGTACTAATTATAAGGAAAATAGACCCAGTGAGACAAAACAGACCTGTGCAAAAATGTGAAATGTGGCTGCAGGTATAAGCATAAAGTTCAACATATAGTGAGAGTAAAGTTTACAATAATAATTCAGATTTTCTCTAGTTTGAAATGATCTGCTAGTTAAACACAGAAAAAGTCTCAGAATATTGTCTGTATTTTTGTTCTAAATTTTCAATATTTTTCCTAGAAAACGATGAGCCGGACCTGTAAAATAAAACATTACCACTAATTTGAACAATACTGTTGGGTAGTTTAGTCGGTAACAATGCATCATACTCTCATTGTACTACTGAAATGTAGTGGAGTAGAAGTATAAAGTAGCGTGAAACAGAAATACTCATGTAAAGTCCAAGTAAGCAAGTAAAAGTACTGCATCTAGGTCACCATCGTGTGACTCAGGCATATTCCTGTTTGCACTCTAGAGAAGATACAGTTGCAGGAAATCAAAAATAACTCGCATGTATCATCCTTCCAGCCTCTGTAGGTGTGAACACCAGCTACAGCTCCTCAGGAGTTTACGTAGGAGGTGACTCCTCAGGAGGTGTCGATGGAATTGGGGGATACTTAGATGGAGAAGGATATGGAATTGGAGGCGGAGGAGGAGGAGGCGGAGGAGGAGGAGGAGGCGGTGGGAGTTATCTCGTGAGCTCGGTGTCAAAGGTCAGGTCCAGCTCGTCGGGCGGTGCCAGGCGAACGCAGACCGCTGGCTCATCAGGAGGCCTGTCACCAGGTTTCCGGGAGAGGAAGAACATTTCAAGCCGCTCAGGAGGTTATGATGGTGAGGTCCTGTTAACAAAAACAAGCACTGAAACAGAGGCTTCAAAAAAGAAGGAAACCATCATGCATGTGGGTGTTGTTAAAATTTCTGCTGCCATTGTGTTTTATTATAGGAAGTTCCAGTGCTAATTCCTCTCCAGAATTTACACGCAAGGATTATGGGAACTATTGTAAGTGGGAATGACAGCTCTGTGGGATAATATACTTTATGATTACACATTATCATTCCAGATTTACCCTCATGATATGTCTCTGTGTGTTTATTTATGTTTTCTTCCTTTTTTTCTGTCTGCTTCCTCTGCAGGCTCCAGTACCACCAGAGGGAGGAGCGAAAGCAGAGGTATTCAATAATTTCATCCCCTCCCTCCTTCACTATTTCTGCACCATCTGACTACGAATTGCCCTGGTTTTCTTTTTATTAAATCAGGATGCCTTTGTCCATTGTGTGTTGTGATTTTTGTTCCAGAGAGCGAGATCAGAGCCAGATTACAAAGTGCCTCCCCCACCGCCTGCAGATGTAAGACCACTTGAGACACATTGATCCATTTGCTGGTGGTTATGCAATCTCTCATAAAAGCAACAAAGCATCTTTCTTTGAGCGTGCTCATTCAGAGGAGCTGTTGGATAGTAAAAAAATTTTGCCGCTGCATGGGTCACTTTAGTGCAGTGTGTTTTTTGAATTATGGTGCTGTCAAATGCTTTAGCTCAGTATACAGTATATCACACATTCCTTCTCTCCCACCTCTCATATGTATGTTTACGTCCATGAAATTTCCATTAGTAACACATGTGCAGCTGCTCCAAAGAGGGGATATACAGTACATTAGCAAAAAAAAACAAAGAGGGTGAGACTGAGACAATGAGGATCCTGGGTTTGTTTGCATTGTGTTCACGTGGAGACAAAGTAAAGGGGCAGATTTGTGGTGGCAACAATGGCACACATGAGTCACTCTTTGCAGCACCTCCTATTTGAAGCAAAAAAAAAAAAAAACAGTGGAGAGTCAAAGTTTTATAGACGTCAAACGCTCCCCCTGCTGATTAAAATGTATAACTGCCATAATTAAATCCACATTTTCATTCTGTGCAACCCTAACCCCGCCTGTACTGGGTCTCATTGCTATGTTGCATTGTATGTACTTTCAGCAGTGGTGGAAGAAGTATTTATTACTTTTGCACAAGTAGAAACAGCAATTCACCACTGTGGAATGTAATAAAACACTTGTACTATTTTAGGTACTTTTACTTTGCATTTTATGCTACATTTCACACTAAAAGTTACTTTGAAGATCAAGATTTTACACACAAAACACATGATGCATGCATTGTTACAGCTACATTTTGCAGCTACGCTTGCGTACTTATACATAAGTTAACTTATGAATGCAGGACCTTTACTTGTAGGTGTCATTTTATTGTATTCTTATGTATTTTATTACTTCTACTTTAATCAGTCAAAAACCTCTGTACTTCCCCCACCACTGATACTATTTACTCAAGTAAATCACCCACATAGACAAATATATATATAGTTATCATGAATTACAACCACTTTTAGACTTTTAGACCACTAACAAGACAGCTAGCTTTATTTAGCAAAAGTTAGCTTGTGAGATAGCCCAAAAGGCTAAAGCTAAATTTACTTCCCCCAAATGTTTTCTGTAATTGAAAAGCATCCATTTTGATCAGCTGACATGTTGGTTATTAAGTTAGTGTTTCCACATAATTAAATGCGACAGTAGCTAAATCTAATCATGGTGTAAAAAAGTCCCCAGCTAAACTCCTGCGAACGCTAACTAGCTTAGCAGATATTAGTAACAGCCAATCTCAAATTCAGCTTTTGACTTTAGCGTATTTCATGTGATTTTGTGGTTGAGCTACCTTTAAATCATAGACACCAAGCAGTGGTACAATTCCTTTAAGTTCTATGGACTGTAAATAATCAAAATAAAGTTTAAAGTTTCTTAAACAATCAAGTTAAAATGAACAAAAAAGTTTTTTTACATTTGCATTCCCCAAGGATTAGCCAAAGACAGGCTGCAGTATCTGTATTTTAGGAATTAGGCTATCTATGCCAATAATTAACTTAAAAGAGCTTAAATTTAAATAATTAAAACTCTCTATATGTTGTCATCCAGCCTGAAAAATGTCCCATTTATCTCAATTTCACTACTTCTGTGACATGACTAAGTGTAGAGTCGAACACTTTCAGACTAAACTCATACACTAATTTATTTTACTAAATAGATATGGCAGTATTACAGTTGGTGAGCGTTGTTTGTGGGACTGTGGTTTTGCAGGGACGGAGCTGGACGATGTGAAGAAGCTGCTGAAGGGACGCTCTAGCAGCGTCAGCCCCACTCGCTCCTCCAACACCTCCATCACCCTGCCGGTGCCTAAAAAGGCTACAGTGGAAACCAAGACCATCACTGTGGCCTCTCAGACAGGTATATACTCTTACCAGAGTAGCACATATATAGACATAGAGTAGCTTCTATGGTAGACAGCATGTCTCTCTCCTAAAGGTTCAAATGGCCTGAGCATGTGGTTTCTGGAAAGATAAATCCTTTGAGCCCGGACATTTAACAACACATACTGCTGTTAGAGTATTTCAGGAATCTTGAAACTTCTACATCTGGATCAGAAAATGTCATCTGCTGCAGGATAAATATGGCAGGATGTCTTTGATCATTTTGGACAACACAGTTTTATGACAAACAGATTTTCGTCTTTCCCGTCTTGCAGGTTCAACTTCATTTGCCCCTGGTGTGAGGTCAGGCGGCTTCCACACCATTGAAACATCAAGCCTGTTTGACAACGGTCTGGCATCTGGCCAATTTGATAGTGATATAAAATCAGGCCAGTATGATATCACTCTGAAATCAGGCCAGTATGACACTGGTCATAAATCTAGCCAGTATGATGGCAGCCTGAAGTCAGGACAGTTTGATACTTTTATAAGAACAGGCCAATATGACAGTGTGAAGTCAGGACAGTATGATGTTACTCTGAAATCAGGACAATATGATACTGGTGTCAAATCAGGCCAGTATGATGTTACTCTGAAATCAGGCCAGTATGATACTGGTGTCAGATCA
This sequence comes from Argyrosomus regius, assembly GCA_946959425.1. Classification (NCBI taxonomy): domain Eukaryota; kingdom Metazoa; phylum Chordata; class Actinopteri; family Sciaenidae; genus Argyrosomus; species Argyrosomus regius. The sequence goes on along the minus strand of OX336894.1, from coordinate 11,335,741 downwards.
GGCCAGTATGATACTGGTGTGAAGTCAGGACAGTATGACATGAGTTTGAAATCAGGGCAGTACGACAGCACGATGAGATCAGGCCAATATGACACGCTGGACGCTATACTTCCATCTTTCTCTTGGTCCACCTCCACGCTGCCTGCTGCCTCCACCACGGTGGTTGCTGGTAACTCCAGCAGCTACTCGTATCAGACCGGCACCAACAACATGCCGGGAGGATCTTCGCCGCTTGGCGTCACGTCACCCTCATCCCTGTCAGGTGAGACCAAACGTCCCTTGAATATTACCTGTGACCTGCAGGTGAAATGTGGTCTTGCCTGGAGTGTGAAGAATGTTATGTACTATATATGGACATAGTTACACATAATTAAATATACAAATGAGCAAACAAGCCCACAAAGCTACTGTAACAAACTAATACACAATGGGCTATCTAATTTCACTCACACATATTTACTGTTGTGAAGCTGAACATAAGGTGTAATTGACCAGTTATACTTGTGAGGTTTTAATGTTTTTTCCTGCTTTTCGTCATTATAAATTTAATATCTTTGGATTTTGGGCAGTTTTCTGACTGAAAACAGGCAATTTTCACAATCACAAACTTTCTTTATCATGAATTTGGAAGCAGCTGAGCTGTATTGATTAAACCTACTAACAAAATAACTAATTCAAGAAGAAAGATTAAATTAAATGCTTAAATTTATACCATTATTGTGTTACATTTACTTTTTTTCTATTCAGTTCAGTTTTATTTATATAGCGCCAAATCATAACCAAAGTTATCTCATGACACTTTCCATATAAAGCAGGTCTCTACTCTTTATAATGTTATTTATAGAGACAGAAACCTCGAGCAGAACCGAGCTCATTGGTGGACGGTCATCTGCTGCGACTGGAGTGAGGGATAGATATATAGATGACACAGACGCACAGAAGCAATAATAACGACAATAACTATAGCTATAAACTTTAATATGAGTAACCAGTCGTTGATCTTATAGCTATAAACTTTAACATGATTAACCAGTCGTTGGTCTTGGCGTAGCCACGATACGTGAGAACCTGTGAGACAAGAAAGCAGAAAAACTCTGGGGAAGATCTAGATCTTATCTTATTTCATTTTTGTCTCTTTGCCGTGTGTGTTTTGCTTTGTTTTTCTTCTCCTCTTGTTTCTTGAATATTCAGACCAGTGTGTGTTATTTTATGATTTTATCCTGCTTTCATTAAAAATCAAATTCTTGTCTCTTCTTCTACAGTTTACGGCTTTCAGAATAACCTGGCTCCCACCTCAGCCAGTGTTCTCACCACCAGTGGAGCCAACGTAAACGCTAACGTTGGAGGTACAGCAGCACACTCTCTGACATGTTTCCACAAATATTTTGCACTCTAATTGTCCAAAATTGCACCTCTCTTACTGAATGTGTTTATCTTTGTGTGTATTTTCAGGTTATGGCGTTCAGAAGAACGTGTCAAATGGTGGTGGTGTCATCAGCACTGGAGTCTCTACAAGTAAGTCCACAATATTTGAAATTTTCCCACAGTCGCAGCCAAAACTGAAATGATTCCTGACGGTCTGTCTTTTTTTTGTTGTTGTTGTTATTGTCAGCCACTAGATCCCAAACTGATGATTCATATAAGAACAAGTTCCTGATCTCTGAGAAGGAAAACGTTCATGCCAACAGAGACACAGAGATGCTCATTTTGGCAAAAGACAGCGGGAAGCAGTTCACCAGCAGCAGCAGCGTTCACATAGGAGGAGGTGAGTCAGATACTTACTGCCCTCTTCTGGACAAACACTGAATCTTCTCTCGCTTTAATAAAGTTTCTCAACTTTTTCTGGATCCCAAAACTGTGTGCGGTTAGATTTAAGCAACAGAAAAGTTTGTAAAAGATAATAGTTTAGGTTACATGTTTAAAAAGTTAGATCATTCCCACTTTTATTTTACATAATAAGAAGTCTAATACTGATCTCTTCGAGGCTGTTAATGGACCTGAAGTCATGAATGATAATGATTTTAGATGTAGGTTTTCACTTACAAGGAATTTGTAGTATTAAAAAAAATATATAAACAATATAAATATATACAATATGTTCTAAAATGAGTTCACAGTGTGCAAAATATTATAAATTCTCATAAATTATAAATTTCTTAACAAACAGCCAAAATTACCTTAAGTCTTTTTAATTTTTAACTTCTAATCAGGAACTGAGGTACTGTCACCTTCACCAGAATTTATCTGTCTTGTCTTCAGGACTCTCTACAAGCAAATCTTATCCTCAATAATCAACATTTTTCTTATTCTTCTACCGTTCTCTCTTTAAACTGAAGATATTTGCTTTATTCTGCACTTACGTATTTGCATTTTATTCCATTTTTTGATATTGTATTTTTTCAGTTTTTGCGTGTTAAACACAATAAATAAGATAAGATAAGAGCCTTTAGTGATCCTACACCAGAGAAATTCCCTTGCCACAGCAGCTCATATGTACAAGGTGGCTGAAGAAAGTCATGAAGTCATGCTGGTGTTAAAGAGTCTGACAGTTGTTGGAATGAAGGACCTGTGGTAGAGCTCCTTACACGGTGGGAGTAGCAGCCTGTTGCTGAAGGAGCTGTTTAAGGCCTCCACAGTCTCATGCAGGACGTGAGAGGAGTTGTTCATGATGGATGTCAGCCTTGCTAACATCCTCCTCTCCCCGACTTCCTCTGTGGAGTCTACTGGGCAGTCCAGGACAGAGCTGGACCTCTTGACCAGTTTGTTGAGTCTTTTCCTGTCTCTCTCCGTGCTTCCCCCCTCCTCAGCAGACAACAGCATAGAATAATGTCAGAATAAGTTTTTAACAGAGTCCTGCACACTCCAAAGGACCTCAGTCTCCTCAGAAAGTGGAGACGACAACACGTCTGTGTTGTCTGCCCAGTTCAGTTTATTGTTAAGGTGATCACCCAGGTATTTGTATGCGAAGATGGTGTTTAAAAGAAATTGTTCTTATCTAATTTTATAGGATCACTCTCAGGAGATTCAATAAAGAAAGAGAAGCTTATTTCAAGCTACAGTGAGATGATGCCACTGAAGACGGAGACGGGCAACTCTTACTGTGAGTGCTCATTAAAAACATGTCAAAGAATAAACAAAATGTACGATACTATAAATAAATGACTCATGTTTATTTATTCCTTCATCAGATGGATCATCTGGAGTTGTAATGAAAGACAAAGCCACCTATGCAGGTATTTTATTTGCATGTATTTTGACGACCCACATTTAGTGTTTTAAAATGAGGATTTTAATCTTTACTCCGTCTTCAGAGATTCACAGGGACAGTGGCATCTTTGGAGGTGGAGGACTGTGCTGCTGCGCCGACTCCTGTTGCTCCTGGTGGAAATGGCTGCTGGGTCTTCTCCTCCTCTCTCTGCTCCTGCTGGGACTCCTCTTTGGGCTCATTGCACTGGGTAAGGTCGACTTTCACAACAACATTATGAGATTTAATAGGGAAAAAATAAAAAATCTCCCCAAAGATAAAACCTTTGGAGTCATGAGATATTTTCTGGAGCTGCTCTGCAATGAAACGCCTGGGAGTGACTGTTTTTGAACCAATAAAATGTGTGTTTCAGCTTTTACAGGCTAGTGAGCATTATATCACAGTGCTGCTAAGAGCTGCGGGGCCGTAAATGTACTCCTTTCCTTGGAAACTTGATCTGTGGGTACTGTCTCACTGCCATAAAGTCGGTCTGGCATTCATTGTCAGTGGAGCAGCTCCAGAAATTGTTGCTTCATGACATCAGAGACTCCAGTTTGTTTTCCTGCAGCATGAAAGTTGTTGACTTGGTTTTTTTTATTTTTATTTGGATAAAATGTGATAAAACAGGACCTGAAATAACATTTTCAACCTGTGACTGATGTATATTTTTATTCACATATGTAAACATGTGCACGGCACATCTGTTGAACAGCTGTGGGTGTAACGACACAAAATCTTTATATCTGAAGATTTTTGTTTGTTGTGAGTCATAACTCAGTAAAACCTGAACACACAAACATAGTCCATATATTTTTAGAATCAGTGTGACTTACACTTTCTAATGTCATCATTATAATTAAGTCCATTGGGAATAAATGTCCAAAAACCTACTTAGAAATGAAATTGTACTCCTGAACTCCAGAACTTGCCTGAGTATCATCACGTTTTCTTAGTGATAGTTGTCTGTTGTATATTTATGGGAACATTATAAACAGGAACTGTTAATAGTTAATTTAGCATACTTTTAATGCTGCCAAATCCAGGCTAGAAGTTGTAGCCCTATTAACTGATTACATGTCAACATCCTTCCTGTTGTCAGACCCCTGCTCTGTACCAAGGTTGTCATACTTTTCTTTTTTTTTCTTATTTAGATTGATCGGACAAAAGAGATTGATCGTGTTACTTTGACTGTTTTGCTTTAGCTCATTAAATTTTGCCAGAAAGGTTTTTGGGAAAAGTTTATCTGAACTGCAGAATGTGTGTACAGGTGAATACAATTCAAGGAGACGGACGGTTAATTGTTTGTCTATTAATTTAGACACTGAAGTTAAGATCAATCTACACATTTAGTCACGAGGATTTGAGTTCTTGGCTTCGTGTTTTGTATTCAAACATACATGAACCAGCCACTTTATTAGGTTCACTTGTACAGTCAAATGTGCCAATAAAACAACTTTCCTTTAAACTACTTTTACAAAGCTTATATTATCAGTTTTTGTTGACACCGTCAGAGAGGTAACAATTAAACTATTATGTTTAATATTGAGGTTGTAGTTTGCAGTAGTGATAAACTGGATTACATTATACTGAGAGGTGTTTCTAATATTTTGGCCACCCACACTACATACCTGAGACGGCCAGTATTTTAGAGTCAGACATTGTTTTTCTATTTTGTTTGGAGCAGCTACAAAGATCGCCTTGTATAATCTTCTTTATTGTTGATTCTTGAGATTGATTGTTATTATTTGTATTAATTAATTTAAAATAGTACAGTGGTTTCCATACACTGTATATAAAATGTATTTGGGTAATTCACAGAAATACACCTTGCCACATTTAAAAAGATTTGTTTATATTGTTATATTCTTTATTTCTGTTGTTTTTGCTGCTGCTGTTGATTTAAAAGTCACAGTATTCATGTGCAGACTTTACAAATTAACTTAGATTGTGAACTCAATCCTGGTTTAATAATAAGCAGAAAACTTTTTAACTGTGTGCTCCTTGTTTGTGCATCTTACCAACTTTTCAGCTGAGGACGTGAGAAAGCTGAAAAATCGAGTGTCCACCCTGGAGGCCGAGTCCTCGGTCGCAGCTGCTCGAACCAGTCGGCTCTCAGGTTCTTCCAATGACATCAACATCTATGGTGCAGGTGCAGCTGGTGCAGGTGCAGGTGCAGCTGGTGGAGGCACCAGCCACACTGACAACACGCTAATCCTGGGAACTGGAGGTGGAGGTGGTGGAGGATCGAGCTCCAGCTCCAGCACACGAATCGGTATTGCAGCTGGTACTGGTACTGGTGCTGGTGGCTCCACCAGTAGCAATGGCATTGACGTCAACATTGGAGGTGGTGCTGCTAGCGCCGGTGGAACCAGTGGAGCTAGCGGAGGCAGAGTTGGAGGTGCCGGCACCGGCTCCAGTGGTAGCACAGGCAGTGCTGGTACCGCTTTCGGTGGCAGTGCTAGTGGTACCAGTCACAGTGGCAGTTCTGGAAGTGCTGCTGGTACCAGTCACAGTGGCAGTTCTGGAAGTGCTGCTGGTACCGGTTACGGCGTGGGTGGTGGCAGTGCCGCTGGTACCAGTTATGGCGTGGGTGGTGGCAGTGCCGCTGGTACCAGTTATGGTGGCAGCTCTGGAAGTGCTGCTGGTACCAGTTACGGTGGCAGCTCTGGAAGTGCTGCTGGTACCAGTTACGGGTACGGCCATGACCTCAAGATCAGCGTGAGTGGAGGACACATAGACACTGCTGCTCTTCAGATGTTGATGCAGCACATGTTACGATCTGAAATTCAGTCCCAGGCCTTCAGAGGTACGGCACACACTGTATGACTACATGAATATTGTTACACGCACATACACTCACACAAAATTCATGTGAACATGTTTTCTGTCTCAGGTTATATAGCCTCCTCGGTGCAGGGAGAGAGAGGACTACCTGGACCTAAAGGTGAAATTCGATTAAAATCTAAACATATACCTCTTTAATCAACTTGAGCTGTTCAACTCATGTTCATTTTTATTCCTTTCAGGGGACACTGGAATCAAAGGTTGGGAAGCAAAATCACTTACTGTCAGAAATCTTTTACTGTTTGATAGGTTGTATTTCTGTATATTTGTTTGTCGTCCACTGTGTCCTCTCATCATGATCAAATGTTTGTTTTCCTCATCACAGGAGAAGCTGGTCTACCTGGACACCCAGGTGAGGAACTTTCCTTGAGTCATAACCAGTATTTTTCATTTTTTAAGACTATAATTTGATGTGTAATTTTACTGACTGTGACCTTTGACCTCAGGTACTCCAGGTCTGATGGGACATGCAGGCCCTGAGGGTCCTAAAGGACAGAAAGGATCTCAAGGTATAGAGAGCGCTTCAGTTCAAACTACATGATGCAAGTACTCTGCTTGGCTTATTTAGAGTGAGATCTTTTATCTGTATGTAAAATGTCTGATCAGGTGATCATGGAGTGGACGGGCAGCCAGGTGTCAGAGGTCGCGAGGGTCCACCTGGCCCCAGAGGTGAGCCTGGATCTTCAAGCTCTGGAATCAAAGGTGACAGAGGTATGACTCCCAGCAGAACTTTTTATTAGCAATACTAATAACTCCTTTGAGTGTGTCACTACAACACCTTGTGTTTGGTTTGTGCAGGTGATCCTGGAAGTCCTGGAGCTCCTGGACCTGCTGGATCTGTCGGACCAAAAGGTGAGATCATTGAACAAACAACAAATAAAAATATCATAACAATCAAAACATTTAGCATCTGTAACAGTTTAATACCTCATGGTGTTTGAACTAAAGACAACACCAGGTGGCAGCATAGTGTCTACTTTGACTAGACCATAAACCATAGATAAACCGCAAAGAATAAAAACACCCCAAATGATCAAAAAAAAATCATTTTTATATTAAATTCTGCCGCTTTTACTTTGAAAACATCACAGATGTTTGAGCACATGTGGAAGGTTTAGTGTGAAAAATGGTTTTCTCTGATTACTCAAACTACAAGAACACCAGCAACATTAATTCAGTCAGTAATAACAATACTTTGCAAAAATATGTTTAATGTCCCATCTTTCCTCATAAATATAGCTCTCTAACTGTTTACTAACCGTTTATTCAGCCTGTTTATAGGAAATCATAGAAAAGTGTGGCAGTTCTTAATTCCAGTTTTGGTTTTTGTTCGTTTTTCATAATAATTAAGCTGCCCAAAGGTGATTTATAATGTTTTTGTCAAACTTTGCTTCTCCTTCCTCATAATTATTCATCTTTGCTCTAGGCGCATCTGGAGTTCATGGGTTCCCTGGGTCACCAGGTCTGTTTCTCCCTGTTATCATTCATGTAGAGCATTACAGTGATTCACCTGCAATTATCTCAGATTTACAAGCAGAAAGTATCAGCGCCTTGACTTAAGCTCTGGTATTTTACATTAACTGTTTTGTTACAGGTCAACCCGGTCCTCAGGGTTTCCGTGGCGAGGCAGGGATACCTGGGCCTAAAGGCAGGTTACATGAGAATTACTCAGCTAAATACAGTTAAAAGCATTTCTACACTATAATTCTCTGTACTATAATGTTACTCACAGTCAGTCCTCTCACTCTGCAGGTGACAGAGGGCTTGCTGGATTTCAAGGACTTAAAGGTTTGTTGTAACTACGTCAGGTTTTTATACGACTCGTGGTGTCAGTGAATGTTTCTAACTGTACTTTAATGTTTATTTCAGGTCTGCAAGGTCAGCACAGCTTTGTGAATTAAACTTAATTTGAAGCTGTCAGATTAGCACGTTATATACTCTGTACAGTTTTCTAAACCAGTTGTCCCGTTCCTCAGGTGAGGCTGGTTTACCAGGTGTGCAAGGGCCGGCTGGAGAGAAAGGAGCCAAAGGATCATCGGGTGAGTCTCAGGACCTCCAGCCTCAGATAATTATAATATACTATAATAAGATTATATTATTCGTCCTCTGAACTATAACAGCTTGACATTTTGGGTTAGGTGAGAAGATCAATACCGTTCTCACATCTGTCCATTAAATATGAAGGAGCTGTTTTACTTAGCTTAGCCTGGCTCTGTCCAAAGGTAGCACTCCAAAAACCACTAACTAAGACGTTATAACTTTGAGTTTGTTTAATCTGTTGTGTAAAAAGAACCTGTTTTACTGAGGTTTAAGGGACCAGACTATTTCTTGGCTGGAGTGAGATTTGATTACAATGAATTACAGTGATCAAAACAAGTGCACCAGTCCAAGATAAACCATTACAACAGAGGGTAACTTCTACTGAATATACTGAATATTTGTTTTTTCTTTGTTTTTATGTCATCAGGATTGCCTGGACTTGATGGTCAAAAGGGATCTAGAGGTAAATCAGTCGTTTAAATAAGCATCTCTTCCTCGTTCCTGAACATGAAGTATTTCAGAGACACAATGCTCTCAGCCAAAACCAAACCTCAAATCCTCATAAATTATATTTTTATTGTTGGCTCTCAGGTGACCAGGGATCTGCTGGGCCTCCTGGACTCAGAGGTCCTGCTGGACCTCCTGGAGATGCTGGACTTCCAGGTAAACTGAGCCACTGAGTCACTGCTGAAACTTGATCTTCAGATATATTACCATTATAATCAAATCATGTATTCATAATATCCTATCCTCTGTGTAGGAACACCTGGTCTTCAAGGACCACCAGGTATGACTGTATAATATAATGCAGCACACATTGGAGTTTTATAATTAATTCTACATCTGTTTGCTCTCAACATTAATTAAAATGTACCTGTGTCTTGCTTTTAGGGATACCAGGGAATCCAGGAAGACCTGGCGCCAAAGGTACATCTACTGTCAACATCAGTTCCATTGAGCGCCTTCTACTTTCTAAAATACCACGTTTCGTCTGTTAGTATCTGTACATCTGATGTAACATGTGTCTGTCTGTTTAAGGTGAAACAGGTGAAGCAGGAAGAATCATCAATGCAGGTAACAGAACACGATACAACTTGTATTTTAACGTCTTATAGATTAGACTATAGTTTGAGGATATCTGACCTTCACTTTTATTTTCCAGCTGGCTCCACTTCTGTTGGCATCCCAGGACCACCAGGGCCTGCTGGTCCTCCCGGCCCTGCAGGACCTCCAGGATTATCAGGTCAGACCCTTAAGAAGTCCAGAGAGTAGCATATGTTGCATCTCAGCCCTGGATGATTGTACCGTATCACTAGTAACAATATTACATTGCTTTTGCTGTGGCAATCTCAATGTATTATTTATATGTATATGTATATATTTCTTTATTAACCTCTGCAGGTCCTATTGGTCCCGCTGGTCTGCCTGGCCAAGCTGGTATGTCTTTGTGTTTTTTTTGCTCCCCAAAGGCAGCTTTTAAAATTGGATATGTTGCTCTCAGAATCTTATAGATGCTGCATTTTGTTTGTCTTCACAGGTCCTAAGGGTGACAGAGGGTACAAGGGAGATCAGGGAGAACCAGGAATAACAGTGAGAACAACTGAAAGTATAAGCTCAACCAGATCTGAAAGTGAGTGCTTATTTTATTGCTTTTCTATAACACGTACACTCAGGTGTTTTGATGCTACAGCCTTACTTGGTCTGGTATGACCACTAGCTGTCAGTGTCAGATCCTTAAAGCTCCAGTGTGTAAAATTAAGGGGTCTCTATTTACAGAATATGTCTGAAATGGAATATAACATGCAGAACTATGTTTTCATTAGTGTATAATCACCTGAAAATAAGATTTTTTAAAAATATTTTTGTTATGTTGAACCACCATGTAGCTCAGAACGGACAAAGTAAACACTGGCTCTAAGCAGGCCTGTCATGCTTTTGTACTTTTCACAGCTACTGTAGTTTCTCTCTCTTACCCTTTAAAAGTGCTCTGTTACAAGTAAAAATCCTGCTTACTTATGTAAAAATATGTCAAAGTAAATAATAATAATAAAAAAAATTACAAATATCTAATAATAAAAAAGCATGTGTTAAGCTTGAACCATGAAATGTTTTATAATAATTTATTTTCTGTCAACTGACCTAGCAATTCATCGAATCATCATTTCGTATTTGGCATAAACTGTTGGTTAGTTCAATTTATAACAAAATCAACATATTTTATAAGCATGCAAAAAATATTTGCAATCATATAAATTAATTACAAAACAATACAATATTTCCCTCTGTCATGGAGTAGAAGTATAAAGTAGCATGTAAATACTCAAGTAAAGTACAGTGACTTCAAATGATTTTTTAATTACAGTACCTGAGTAAGTGGGCTTAGTTAGATTCCTCTTCTGGTACCGCATGGTGCCTAATGCTAGCAAATAATAAAACTGAAGTAAGCAATGTCCACTTGTGACCACAGGTGGCGCTGTTCAGCAAAATAAAGCAGAAATTGTAATTTTCTACACTTTTACTCAGGTTGGTCTCTCTACAGACCAACAAACTTTTCATTACTTAATATAAATCTGTGTTTTTGTTTGTGCTTTAGGGCAGTTTGGTGCTGGTGGAGTGTCTGGTGGAGTGTCTGGTGGAGTGTCTGGTGGACTACCCGGCCCACCCGGCCCACCAGGTCCTCCTGGACGTCCAGGTAAATAAGACACAGCATGCTTTGTTGCGGCATCAATCAATCAATCAATCAATCAATCATCTTCAGTGTTTTTGTAGGATTTGTTCACAGTCGTCTTGTAATATTCTTTAAATGTCACGTGTCACTGTTTTAAAAATGTCTTCATCAGGAGATTCAAGACAAGGACCTCCAGGACCACCTGGGCCTCCAGGTCAGCCAGGCAAGTATTTAAACGGTGTTTTGTTAAATGGTATTTTTGTTTATTACATGAAGCTCATTGCTTCATATCTAACTTTAACGGTTATTCTGCATTATAGGTTATGGAAGACCAGGACCTAAAGGAGATAAAGGAGATGCAGGCTTTGCGTCAAGCTCTGGTATGATCCAAAATCTAAACTTGCTCTGTCTTGATGTGGCTTTGACATGTAAAAAGCAGTAACAGAATAATTTCAACACTGCTCCTCTTACAGGAACATTTTACCCTGGACCACCTGGACCACCAGGACCAGCTGGGCCTTCTGGGCCTAAAGGATCAACAGGTTAATGAGATTTTTTGAAGACTTTTTACTTCCTCTGATTTCATTTTAGCTGTACTTTATTATAACATCTCCGTCGTTATTGTAGGTTCTCCTGGACCAAGAGGATACCAAGGTAATTATCTTTCTTTAATATGTGCAGATCTTTTTTTAAATCACTCACACTATAGTTGTGAACACAAATAATGTGACATCTCATGTGTGTCTCAGGTGAACCAGGCCAGCCAGGTGTGCCAGGCGCCCCAGGAAGATCATCAAGCTCTGACAGAGGTCAACATCCAAACACAAACAGACAGATCACATTAGATTTAACCTGTGGGGAATAGGTTTATATATAACTTTATATTTCTTTATTCTTACAGGGTCGGCCTATTCCGGGGGACACGGGATCCCTGGACCACCAGGTCCTCCAGGGCCTCCTGGACGTCCAGGACCACAAGGATTTAAAGGTATCAGCACATCTGTGAATGTCGTCAATGTTTTATTGTCTGTACTTCAGAGTAATCACTGTATCTGCATGTTGTTTCTCATCGTTTCTAAGGGGACCCTGGATCTCCTGGTATTCCTGGATCTTCAAGAGGTAACCAAAATCTATATTATTCTCCTAAATAATACTCAAAATGGAGTGATTTATCTCAACTGGTTAAGAATGGTTTTAAAGTTTGACTCCATATAACCTGTTCCTTTTCTTTAAAAATGATAATTTGTCCTTTGTTCTCAGGCATCTCAGTCACCTCAGGCCCTCCTGGTCCACCAGGTCCTCCTGGCCCTCCAGGCCATCCTGGCTCCTTCGCTTCTTCTAGTGAGATGCACCAGTACATCTCTGACTATCTAAGTAAGAGTTTTTCTAAAGCAAGGTCACAAGCTCACAGGCCGTCGGGGGGACAGAAGACAGTATGAACATGTTTTATTTGTTCTTTGCAGGTAGAAGCAGACTGGTTGGAACCCCCGGGCCTCCAGGTCCACCTGGACCTCCAGGAATCCCAGGAACCTTCTCAGGCTCAATGGAGGACATCTCTACCCGAATCATTGCTTACATTCAACGTAAGCTTGTGCCTGCTCCCCAGAACTAACTATTACTAACATAGTTAGTTAATATAGTAGCATGGGAGCCACCCTTAACTGTGTTGTGTAATTTCAGGTTCTGGCTCAGGCCTCAGCATTGGCGTTCAGGGTCCTCCAGGACCACCTGGTCCTCCTGGACCTGGCTCTGGGTCCCTGACGGTGAATGCTCTCATCGCCATGCTTCAGAGTAAGTACAATTCTAGCTGGGCTACATACATCCATCATCTTATTACCAGACAATAAACTATGTCTCTCTGCTGTGATCTGTCTAGGAGACGATGTGAGGAGATATTTGTCAGGACCACCAGGGCCACAAGGACCACCTGGACCACCAGGGTCATCAGTAGGATTTTCAGCCACTTACAACATTGAGGAGATTGCCAGATATGTCTTCAACATCATGAACGGTAGGCACAGGTTGCACTAACAGATAACAATAACCCAGAAGTGGAATCTGGACTTCATCAATCAATCAAACTGTTTTTATTGTCGTTTTCAGACAGAGGCATCGCCAGAGGTCTTCCCGGGCCACCCGGTCCTCCTGGGCCTGCCGGGCCTGCTAGTGCAGGCGGCTCTGGCTTTACTTCCGCTACGATCGACTATACTGCACTGATGAGAAGTAATTTTATGAGCTTTTCCCATCAACAGACACTGACCTTTTTTATTCTCCAACAGCAGTGACATGTTTGTCACTTACTCATCATCTTCCTCGCATGTTTATCTACTTAGCTCCAGAATTCCGCTCATGGATTAGCTCTGCCGTACAACATGGTCCTCCTGGTCCTCCAGGTGTCCCGGGTCTACCTGGCCCTCCTGGCCCTCAGGGGCCATCAGGAAGCTCCTCTTCCACTGTGTACGGGGTGGGAGGTCGTGGCCACAGCTTGGAGGAAATTCAACGTTACCTGCAGAGTGAGTCTGACAGAGGATGAACATAATGTATGACAACAACTAATGCTAGTTTAGATTCACATAGAGAGGTAATGCAGTGCTACATTTTACAACAAAGAAACCCATCAAGTTACATATGATCCATGCACATATATACATTCAATAGGAGGAAACCCCAACCCTGAAGATCAACCAGTACACTATGCTTTATTCACATTTTTAGCTATCTTGCCTTCATCTGGGTGGTGTTTTAGGTTATTTCTGGGTTCCTTGTATACAATTCATTGACCAGTGATCTTTCTTTGGCAAACATACACCTATCAGTCGGTAAAAAGGTTTCAACCTCATTATTAAGCCAGGCTTTTAAAACACATTTTAAATCCTTTCCATCTGCATTTAAACTTCACACATTGACCCAATGAACAATGATCGCTGAACAAAATTTCCAATTTAACAACATATTATTAGTGATGTCATGGTGTACTGACACACCCTGGAGTACACGTCGACATCACTGCAGCTAGGTAAGACGTTAAACCACTGGAGGTCAGCAAAAACAAGATTTTCAGCGGTTGTGAAGCTCCTCTTTAATGTAATGTGATACAATCTTTATGTAGCTGAACATTCAGTTAGAGCTAGAGTCCTCATCTTGCAATGATTTAATCTTTTTCAGGCAATGGGTTCAGAGGTCTTCAAGGCCCTCCTGGTCCTCAAGGTCCACAAGGACCACAGGGTCCACCAGGCAGTTACACTGGAACAGTTTCCTACAGCGGAAGCTTCCCTCGGGAGAGTATCCGCGCTGAAATTCAAAACTATATGACCAGTAAGCTTACATCTCACACAGCCAGACTAAAGACATGTGATCAGTATCTGCAGTTAAACCTCTATAAAACTTGAATGTGAAAAGAATGAACTTTTGTTTTTCAGGTGACAATATTCGTCGTTCAATCATCGGACCTCCAGGACCTCCAGGACCAATGGGTCCAAAAGGAGAGCGTGGAGAGCCAGGTTATGTCCAGGGCTACACACACAGCCAGACCTACTCTCATGGCAACCCTCGCCGCAGCTCTGAGACAGTCAGAGACATTGATATCCGCAGTCTCACTGAGACAACAGACTACTCCAACGTCGCTAGGAAAGTTACAGACTACATCAAGAGTGAGTCCAATTACAGCCGTCAAACAAAGAGATTTCACTTCCTCATTCATGGTTCTGTTTGGTAGATATGCTTTAACTACAGTTCCCATCATGTCATCTCATCAGCATGTTGCTATGGATTCAGTGAGTTATGATGACCAACAATGATATAACTACCCTCCTCTAGATCAAGGCCTGCTGCAGGAATATCTGGTTGAAGGTCCCTGGAGGGCGAATGTAAGAGCAATTCAAGGCCCCCCTGGTCCACCTGGTCCACCCGGACCAGCCGGTCACAGCCGTGTCATCGGTGCCTACGGCAACGTCACAGCTGACCTCATGGACTTCTTCAGAAGTGAGCATACAGAGTTATGGCTTTCCACATACTGTATCACGTCAAACCTTAGAGCAATGGAAAACTATCCAGACTTATGTAAGTGTAGCTGGAAAAAGTTGCTTCATCACAACTGAATCTGTGTTTTCGCTCTTGCGCAGCCTATGGCACCATCGCTGGCCCACCAGGAGGTCCCGGACCAAGGGGAGACAGAGGTTACCCAGGACCCAGAGGAGAGAAGGGTACATTTAAACAGAGCTGACAAAGCTTCATAGTTTCAGTAATGTTTTAGCAGAATGACTAAGATAACTTATGCATGTTTACAGGTGATCCAGGACCTCCAGGTTTACCAGGACTACCTGGGACATACACTGTCCAAATTCCACACAGGGTGCAGAAGAGGGATACAGGTAACCTGAGTCAAAATGTTCCCAAACTAAATACAAAATGTCTCGCTTTACACACATGTAACTCATCACTTCACCATTTTCCTTCATCCACTGCAGGCAATAAAGTGGTTGGTCGTCACAGGAAGCTTCGCCGTCAAGCCAACGGTGGCTAAAGGGCTAACATTACTACTGGGTCATGTCATTTAATTTCTACTCAACTTTTTTTTTTTTAGGTTCATCTTTAGCAATGCAAGTTAGTCAAAAATGCTCCTTGTTCTTGTCATTTGTAGAAAAGTCAGAGGACAATTTGAGATAATAAAAGCGGCCAAAAAATGCATCAGTCTCTTTAAAACGGCTTCAGTAGAGGTATGGATGGATTTAGCTACTTGTAACACAGGCTTTATTATTTTGGACACGTGGGTGTATAATGTTTACTTTGCTTAGCTAGAAGCTTGCATTCAAACTTTTTCCAGGGGCAGCTTTGTTTAAGAGAATATCTATTTTTACGCAATAAGTAGCTGATATTTTAATTGCACTTTGCATCTTTTCTCTTGAGTGTCTGGTGTACCTTTTTTTTGTATTCATTGTCTTTTTGAGGATTATATTGTATTGAGGACTATATAAGTGTTAAGTGTTGTGTCAAAGTAATCAATGTTTTATAAAAGGCTACAATACTGTTATTACCCACATAAATCAAGCCAAACTCCAGCCTTTAATACCCCCGGCAGTTATCCATTCACCCCATAGAAATTACAAACATTTTTAAATATATAAAGCGATGCATCGTTATCTGAACCTGACCGTCCCAGTCAGAGTGAGGGGTCAGTGGTTCAGCAGGGGGACGAAGGTCAGGACTGATGATTTACTTGAAAGAAATCATGTTGTTTGCATGGTTGGAAGGCAGGGACTCAGATAATCACTAACAAATGACTGATTGGATTGTATATTTTTGTATAAGAGTGCACTGAAATTGATATATTTTCTTTATACCTTTAAGTGTTGGAAAGATTAAATTATAAAATGTTCCCGGATTATGTTTTAAGTGATCGAACTTATTGACATTTGATCAATATATCTGAAAGACACACAAATAAATCTATTTTTGGACTTGTGAGTCTTGATATTTGCATGACTAAAATTGATGACAGTTTCACTTCAAGGTGTTTCCAATGTCAAATAAACAGTCAATATTTTATTTACAACAAAAAAAATGTCCATTTATAAAGACACTTTAAATACATTTGATCTGACATCAAAAATGCATATACTAAGAATATTCATTGTGGTAGAATGACAACTTATCGACACATCAAAATGCTGTAACTTAATGAAATAAAAAAATATTTGAAATCTATGGGGTGTATGGTGTAATTCACAGGACAGTCTCCAATAACCCCAATAAAAATCCAGCATTCATGACAAAACACTAGTCGATGTTAATGTCAGCATACGGAAATGATAACATGCACTGATGTGGCAAAAAATAAAACTAATCAGGTTGTCTTGAAGTAGGTCTCTTTTTGTGAACCGTCACTTTGTTTTAAAATACAGC
This sequence comes from Argyrosomus regius, assembly GCA_946959425.1. NCBI lineage: Eukaryota > Metazoa > Chordata > Actinopteri > Sciaenidae > Argyrosomus > Argyrosomus regius. Next base: position 11,319,044 of record OX336894.1, on the reverse strand, counting down.
GAAGGACATCTCCAGATACAGCATTTTACCTTTCATACAGCACAGGTCTCAACGAAAGGAAAGGCTCACCAAAAAGAGCGATTACAGCATCAATACATCAGGAAGGAATACATGTTTAGAAAACTAGACGTGGTCATAAAATACTAAAGGCATATTTGAAAAAAAATAAGGGTCAAATAATGTGTAAAAAAAAAAAAGAGGCGAAATGTTGAAACAATTTAGTCAGTTTGGAGTTTGAGTAGACTAATAAAGGTGACTCACTGTCAAAAACACATTGACAGTTTACTACTGCATATTTTTTTCTTTAGCTCATGTGGCAAAACAGTGCAAATCAACAGCTTTACATTCCTTTAGTATTCATTTGTCTTCATACTTCACAACTAAGCATTCGTTGGTGAGACCACTGCTCCCAGAAGGGGATGTGATTTATGTTCTATAATAATAATTAAACAAAAAAAAAAAAGTATTTCATCATTCTCCGGGAAGTAACAGGTCACCTCTGTGTTCAACTAAAGCGGGGAAAGTAAGTTAGAGAGTACAGCACTGAAATACAACAGGTGTATTTTTGTTCTCGAGACCGTAAACTCCTCATGGTATGAGCACAGTATCTGATTAAATTTCATATGTTGGTGCACACATGTAACATTTCACTCAGCGCATCATTTACAACACAGTACATTCCTTTTAATTTGAACTCACAGCCTTTATGATCCCAACACGGCGCTGTAATGATATGAGACACCGCACACGTGAGACTACACAGACATAACAAAGTCTTACAACTACGGACGAGACCACTGACTCATCAGCACATCTCCCTTAAACCAAGCTCCGCCTTACATGCAGCACACTAAGATCTCAGAGTCGACTTCATGACCAGCTTATGTGAAACTGATTAAAATAATCTCTCAGCATTTTTGTGGTAGATTATGGGTGGAAATAATAACCAGGTATTTAAGTGCAAGGCGTTCAGGGGGCTCTGTATTTACTGCAAGCTGTAGAAAACACAAGGAAGGAGCCGAAATGCAGAAAAGAAAAGGACATATGAGGCACTGGAGATCATTCATACTGTAGCAGGCTGTGCTTACAACAATCTGATAAGCATGATTGGCCTTAGCTACCAACTGCAGACTTTTTCAAATTTGAACATGCTCAAAAAGTGCATATTATCAACTAGACGTTTCCCAAGAAGCTGAGAAAAAAACTGATAAGTGAGGGAACGGTGTGCAGGCACGTCATGCTCACTAATGGTGGAATCAAAGCAGTGAAGACATTTTCGTGTTTATCAGTAACGGTCGGAGAAATGATGCCGCTCCACCAGGAAGAGTCTGTGATGTAGCACAGACGGACACAAGGCTATAAACCAGAGTTGTGCAGGTTCGGGATGGGGTAGAATTTGGATACTCGACTCTGGGTGGTGGGGTTAAGGCATTCGGATTCGCCGCTCATCTTGAAGAAGACCTCCTGCTCCTGGAGCTTCCGCGTGAACTCCTCCTCTAACGCCTGCAGGGGGCAGCAGATACAAACAACAGAGTCAAACACAGATTTGTCGAGACATTCATGCTCATCATACTGAGCACGATATGACTGCAGAGAGATTTTATGAGAGGCATACATTCTTAGGTCAAAGAGTAAATGATTATTACCTTCTTCCTGGGCCTGAGCTTCTCTCTCCACTCCTTTATCTCTTGGCTGTGCTCCTCATCCAGCTCCTTCAGCTTCTCGGTCTCATGTTCAATCAGAAGGTGGCATTTCTCATTCTGTAAGAAAATGTGGGTTAACACGGCGCCTTCAGGTTAATGTGCTGGATTAATGAACAACACCTCCTGTACTCCGCTTACTTTATCTGCACCAGATTATATTTAGGTCTCTTTGCTTTCATTCATTCTAAATGAATGTTTTTCATTTTATCATGATGTTTTATTCTGTTACTTCTAAAGTTACAGTTCACTATTTATGTATGTTTATGTTTTCCTGTTGCATTAATCCAAGCCAGCATCGATGAGAAAGTAAGATCGATGTTGCTTCAGGTTCAGTCGAGTACAGAAGTAGAAGTACATTACATTCCAGTCACAAACCAACTGGAGAAACCGGTGGATCATATTTTAAGGAGGAAATATTTTCTGGTTTTCCCAGCAGTCCTCTGGCTACTCTGAGATTTAAAGTTTCCTGATGGACAGTGAAGTAAACTGCTGCAAACTATAGCTGCTGTTAGCTAATGTTAGCTCAGGGCTGCTCAGACTGTGAGCTAAGAGCACTGGGGGGAGTGTTAGTGTTTGTACCACAGGTGAATGCTGACAGGGAGCAGAACCGGTGTCATGCTAGAACCGGAGCTGGGCAAGCAGGTAAAGTAACCGGGCTCAGCAGCCTTTATGGACATAATGGCAGAGCCAGAAAGACAGAAGAGGACGGCAGAGGAAGCCAAATGAGACAAATGAGAGAGCGACTAAACAAGAGGTACAAGAGTAAATCTGGGACTGACTTTTAGCCGCTGGTGAGAGCTTTGTGAAATAAAAGGCTGAAAGACGCCGAGCTGGGCTTCTTACTGTTGGACTAGTAAATAATATTAGCTGGCTGCTATGTCTTGTGTTGTTGCTTTATGTTTGACTGTTTGACTCACACTTCTTGTTGCATAAAAGTAATGTGACAGTAGTATTGCACTCTGAAACTGGGGCGCTAAATCACATGTGTGTGTACTGTGTCCCCACCTGTAGCTGCTGCAGCTCCCTGATGTTTGAGTCACACTGCAGCTGCAGATCCCTCATCTGGTTCTCGTGTTTCTGGTGTTGATGCAGCCGCTCGTTCTTCTGCCTCTTTTCTTCCTGAGAAGCAAACTGGACCAAAACGCGACGACTGTGATGACAATTTAAACAAACAACCAAACTGGACTACTATGTGATTTGTTGTTCTCTGCTTTCAAACATGTCTGTTTTCTGTGTACACTCAGAGTGTCAGGAAACACAACTACTTCTTACAGCAGAGAGTTTTTAAGATGTTCAAGATTTCCTCCACTGCTCTTATCTTAACAAATTTAAATAGAAACAACATTTTGAGGATGATCCAGAGCCAGTGAAGCTTGTGAAATGGTGGTTGGAAAGTTTCTGGTCAGATGGGTTGGGCTCATTAAAAGTACTGTTTGAATTGGACAGCTCTTAGGTGTGACTGTACGCCAGAGTGACATAGTGTTGCTAAAAAAAGAACATGCATGTTGTGTCACAAGCAGCAATGCTGAAAGAACCGCAGCATGAGTCCACAGTGTCTGTACCTGCTTTATCCGCTCCCTCTCCTGCTCTGGGGTGACGGCTGCAGTGGCGGTGATGCGGAGGCTCTTCTTGAACATGGCCATGCGGGTCTTGGCCTCGCTGCGCTGAATCTTGGGCAGACGAACCCTCTCTTGAGTCTGCTTGTTCTTCATCTCCTCTACCAACCGCTGGTTGTAGCGCTGCATCTGCTCCATCTCCTATAAAATCCACACACGGTTTTGGGTTTAGTTGGGTTATTTAAATAACACACAGCACACTCTGAGTAGATATCTCTCCAGAGCTCTTACCTTTTCATGCCTCTTCAGCAGCTGGTGTCTCTGCAGGAAGTACTGGTCTTTCAGCTGCTGCTTCAGCTGCTGGTGCTTCTCCTGCAGGTGGCGCTCCTCCAACTCCCACATGGCTGCCTCGCGAGCTACAAGACACATGCGCACACACAGCAATGAGTTAGCAGACATCCACATGCATGTTAGCCGGTGACGAGTAGAGGGATGAAAGCAAACGGGCAAGTTGACAAGCTGTAACATGTCCTCTCAAACAGCACGTCTGTTTTCTCATTTGTCTGCATGTCACACTCAGTAATCACAGAAGCGACTTCAGGCTGTTGTTGGTTTCATGCCTGTTATGAAATTGAACTTGCAGACTTGAAACTTACACAGGATGCTTGAGAGGTTATTCATTAGGTCAGAAGTAATGGTAACACAGTCTAAGAATAGAGTGACAACCAAAGTCTGCTGATGTGGTGCCTTCAGCTGAGTTGCCAGGAAATCAGAACCAGAAGTGTCACCACGTTTCTCACTAGCACTTGAACACACCATCACAGCTTCAAATCAATCAATGCCTTCAGCAGCACTGACAAAAATATAATGTGCGACGTGAATTATTGCATGTGTCGAGCAACTTTCAAGTATCTCCAACCTGATTTCCATATCACACTGAAATAAATGAAACTAGTGGCTGCTGTACAATCAGAGATCATGGTAGGCTTCAGAGGATGGTGAGCATTAATGGCTGTCGTCAAATAGCTCTTCCTCCATCTCCTACCTCTCATCAGCTGCTGCTTGTGGTTGAGGCAGTCTCTCTCAATAGTAGCGATCTCCATTTTATGCTGCTGAATGATTTTCTTCAGAGCTCCGTCCAGCTCTTGCTGCTGCTTCTGTAGAAACTCTTGCTCCTGAGGAGCCAGAGAAGAAGAAGGAGAGCGGTGAGAAATGGCCAGAGGAAGCCATCGTGCAGAGGGACAGCAGAGAGAGAGAGCACAATAACAAAAAAAAGTCACAGCACAAATGTATCTAAAGTATCAAAAACTTCCTGAAATAAAATGATATAAATCTAGTCGAGTCAACCACTACAACTTGAGAACAACACAGAGCACTAAGATGTCACATCATCAACTGGAATCAGAAGAGGAGACACTCAAAAGATCATGGATGGCAACGATCCACAATGGAGGTGAAGAGAGAAAGAAAGAGAGAAAAGTTAACAGTTCAGTAAAGATTCAGATTCACAGTTTTATGTGAGACAACATCGACATCGACGTTCACATCATCCAGAGTCCGGCCTACATTATGTGTGACTCATTACAGAACAAGCCAGAATTACATATTCATTTTCTTTTCTATCTTTATATACAATTTTATTGATGTAATGATCTATTCTTTAGATGTTTAATATCTAGCTGGTGGCAAATTGTAGGTTACGTACTGCTATTACTTATCTATGATTACACATAATTGATCGTATAAATGTGTCTGCTGCTGCTGAATCCAAATTGAGCTGGTTAAAATGTGATACCAGAACTGATTTTTTCACAATACAAGTGACTTTTACATCCATCCTGTGAGGCAGTCAGTCTATATTTGGACCTTGGCTGACAGAGACAAACATGGATCCAGACAGAAAGGGATCAACAACTACACCACCTCTGGGTTAGAGTGCTGTTTACTCCCAGACTCAATCTAGCCCGACGCAAATGATGCAATACCATATAAATACCATATAAAATACACGGACTAGATGTAGAACATTAGTGGATTGCAGGAGGAAAAATACTGAGCAGGAGAGGAAGAGAGAACCACTGCACAAACACAGTGATGACAACACTCAAAAAGAAAAACAACACCGCCCATGCTTATATGTGTCGTCACAAACTATCCTGTCACTTAACCTCGCTCACATCTAAGTATGGGCCAGAGACGGAGAGAAACAGGGCGGGTAAGGGGTGGACTTACATCCTGCATCTGAGCGTTGAAGAGTGCGCATGAGGACAACTGAAAAGACTGTATCATAACCTGGGCCACTGCCTGCGGAGGAGAGCACACAGCGCACTCACCCTGATCAGGGACAGACAGTACACAGCAGCAGGCTGAAGATCTCACACACACACACACACACGCACACACACGCACACACACGCACACACACGCACACACACGCACACACACGCACACTGCTTCTTCCTAAGTTATGTAAGAGATGGCCCTTTCCTACTTTGGGAATATTGGTGAGTTTAAAGGCACGCAGCATCAGTTCTGGTTAAAGGAAGTCAGTTAATTAGCATTAATACTTCTTTTCATGCTTGAAAGCGGCTCATAAATCCAGAGTTTGAGTTTAATCCAGCTTGCAAAAGAGCAGTTTTGTTACTTTTCATGCTATTGACTCATGGAGTGTTAATCTAAGAGTTACCTTTTCGAAGAAAAGAAGGCCTTTGTGCACATGACTCATGTCTAATTCATGAAAGATGCACAGGAAAACAAACTTTCAGTTCAAACACTGTGTCTGTGATCACTCCCTCTTTATGGATTCACTACATAAAACAATAAACTCTGCAGTGTACTCTATGGTGAGAAGTAAAATGAGAGCGGACACTCGTGAATCATCATCATCTTGAATCACCACTGACAAGTGTACTGTAATTTCCACACAAGTAATCTCAGGAGCACAGACAGAGAATATACAGGAGTGTACATATATGTGTAATTTATCTATTATGTATTTATGTAGTATTTTCATTATTGATTATTCAAGTTCAAAACCAAAAGATATTCATTTTACTAACGTAAGAAAACTATGGAACTAATGGTTGACTAGAGACTTTGATGGTATGATTAAAGTCTAAGAAAAAAATCAATTTCACGATTATAATGCATTAATTTATTTCACTACACAACGGTTGTATAAAATAACAGCATTTTTTGTCTTGAAACTGAAAGAAGAAAATTGAGAACATCTCTTATGTAGGTGGATTACATGCCATTTTGGTGAGCATTAAATTTATAAACCGTGCGGTGCTCCTTTACCTGCTTTGTTGCTGTTGGTTTATGTTGCAATGAAAGCTAAAATCTCTCAGGAAGCACTTGATGTACTCTTTACGGCCAAAAAAGCTTTAAGTTTTTTTAAACTGTAGTTATGGTGGAATCAATAAATCGCTGCATCCCTAGATGGAAGCAGAGAATTTATGTCACTTTTATTTAAAATGACTAAAAGAATCCAGTTTTTGTCAATGGACTAACCAATAATCGACTTATTATTTCAGCTCTATATGTTGTAAGATTGCCTAAATTTTAGGCAGGGAGCAATTACAGACATAGAAATTCTTTGTTTGTGTTCTTATGAATACAAAAATGAATGAATGAGGTTAAAGGGAGAGTGAGAGTCAGAGGGAAGGAGAAAAGAGAGACAAAGAGTACTCTTACTCTCACAGAGTCAGAGACAGCAGGTGACGGTTTACCTCTGCAGTCTTAAGGAGCGATAGGTCCTCCTTAATGCGTTTCATGAGCTCTTTTCTCATGTGTTTGGGTGACTGTCCAACTTCCTGTTTGGCCTACAGTGTGTGTGCAGAAACTGGTTGATGCTGTATATTCTGAAAATCTAACAAAGCTGTCTGACAACAGTAGAAGACATGCACGGCCCACTTTGAAAGGAGAGACACCAACATCCAGCCACCAACTGATTTGAAGTCAGCATGCCTAATTCCCATGGCCTGCGTTTGATGTTCCTTTGAACTAGTCAGTCTTTTTGATTAGTAGTTTTTCAGAGCCTGTCAGAACTGCAAGTTTGAACTGCACGAGTCAAGCCATGAGTTTGTCAAAAGGAAGATTTGACTGGTACATGGCAGCAGATGTTAGTCTCAGAATCAGCTCCATCTGTATTACTTTGCATTCAATTAAGTCCCACAGCCATCAAGATGATTATTTTGCCTCTAGAAATAATAATAATTAAAAATAAAGAGTAGCTGAGTTGGAATCAATTGTTGACTACGACCTCTGAATGTTTCAAATTCAAAGAAATAATCCTGTACCTAAGAAATCTTGGGTAATGTGTTTGTGTTGCTCTGAGTTTGGTGAATATTCAATGCTTTTTATGTATTCTTACCTGGTACAGATGTACTCCTACTGCAGACTGCTGTTCATAGACTATAGCTCAGTGTATAACACCATGGTGCCTTTGTGAAACTGGTGGCTACACTGAACAACTAGCTTTGTGTGATGCAATCTGTGCGTGGGTCCATACTTTTTTTTTTTTTAAGAGGACAGTGAGAGAGGGGAATAACCACAGGCTTGATGTCTCAGTCCAAGGCACAACAATGGCTGTTTTTTCTCTGAGATGCCTTAAGCAGTTAAGCACATCTACAAAAACCTTGGCCAATTTCTTTCAGTGCACTAATACAAGTGTTCTTACAGGAGGATTTGGTAACCTGCCTGCGTTTGACCTGAAGCAACTCGACATAATTGTTAAGCAGGAATCCAAAATAAGGAAGCCGTCGGCCATGACTGCATGAGATATTTCAAGTCAGGTGCAAGAAGAGCACACAAGCCATTTTATTATTTTCACTGCTACAAGGCCTGTTTTAATGACTGTTTTATCCTCTGGCCTCTGACTCACTGTGTTTCTTGTGCTATTTATTTTATGTATTTGTTTATGCAGCAACACTGTGTGCATAACTGTATACTTTTAACTTTTAGCTTGTAGGTTGGAGAGCAGCTAGTGGCACTTTAATATATGACAATAAATTCCTTGAATAGAAACATTAAAGATGATTCCATATCAGTTACTCTCATTAAAGCGTTCATTATTTCACCAAATGAGCCCAACACCACCAACCAACACCAAGTCGGCCATCCTGTGACCAAAGCCACCTCACACACTCATACAAGAGACATGGTTAGTTAAATACACAATAACAGTACATTGTGAATAAATACAACACTGCAAATAACAAAATAATCTTGCATTACAATATTACATTTTATCATTAGGCTATAATAACTTAGATTTTTGCAGCTCAACACCCACAACAAAGTACACAGCTGAAGGCTGAAGCAACCACTTTAAGCCAACCTGCACAATGCAAATATACTCTAAGAGGCCAGAGAGCACATCGCAAGCTGGACAACAACCACCAAGGCATCGAAATGGATGCCATAAAAAAGCAGCATAAAGCGAAACACAAAAACTGCAAGCACACCCTAAAAATCCACAAAGTATTTAAAGTTGCCAAGCAGAGAAAGAGGCAGAAAGACTAATAAAGACCTAATATGTCTTTATAACAAGCCCAGCACACCGCCGTGATGTGATTTTAGCTATAGCTTTTATTAAATTATTCTCTAAACATAACAAATAGACTCAGTAGCACAGTATAGCTTAGGAGGCAACCAGAAGCCTCTGGGCTACTGAATAATGGATTCATCAACATGGAGCTAGCAGCATCTAAGAGAAAGATAGCAAAGTCTATCTGTTGCTATCATTTGCACACATACAGTAGCAGGCAGAACAGCAAGCCACACCACTCCCATAGGATTAGATTAATATGACACAGCCAAGTATGCCATGGGCTAGGTTGTTAGACACATGCACCATTACACAGCTCGTATCTTTGACATGCAAATGCTTACGACCCCCACGCTCTCCTCGTTAAGAGCTCACCAGCCCACTAACTTCCATGCAGAAACACGTCATGCACGGCCGTACCTCTTTCTTCCGGTTCTTCAGCATGTTTTGGAACTTGGAGAGCTCCTTGTCTTGATCTGCTTTGATGCGTTTGGCTTCGTCGCGGAGACGGCTGGTGTGATCCTGTTCCAGTCGCTCAATGGTCTGCTTCTGCTTCTTCTCCAGATTCTCCACTTCTTGGTCATATTGGCGCTTCTTAGCCTGCGTGGACAGAATCGACAGAGACCAGCATCAGTCTGACAAGATGACTTTAAGTGTTTATATGTGTTAAAAATATCACAAGATCAATAGTTTCAAGCCTTTATTGCTTATTAGGGAGTGGGAGACTCACTGTAAAAGACATTCATACAATGTAATTTCTACTTGGCTATAATGCTAAATGAGTAAATGATGATAAAATATGATAGAGACAAACTGGTATCTGGCTACATGCTTAATGTAACTCCCTCTGTCAGATTTAGATCAACTCAAGCAGCTCGTTTCCTGGGAGCTGGGCAGAAAAACAAAAAACAAAAAAACACATCACACCGCTGCCATACGAGCGACCTGACTCACAGTAGTTTCCTGTTCAAAGCGCCGGTAGATCTGCTCTCTCTGCTGCTGCAGCTTGTTGCTCAGCTGCTGCTGTGCCCTCTGCTCCTCCTTCTGCAAGAGGCGCAGCTCTCTCAACTCCTGCCGCCTGAGGAAACCACACCAAGAGTGCAGTCAGGGTGCCAACCATTATTTCAACTCATTTCATTCACAAAAAAACATTTTATTTTTCCTTTTTGAGATGAGATTGTATGGTTTGTTTCATATCTAAATTATATATGCAATTTAGGAGTTATATAGGAGTCTATAATTTTTCTGCTGTCTGAATGAGTAGCTGCTAAACTGATGCATGTTAACTCTGTGAATTGTTGACATAAGGTCACAAACCCAACAGCAAAAAGTCAGACAGCACTTGTATAAACATTCGGAGGAGCTTGTCTCATGTCTTTAAAAGGCAACATGGGAGATGACAGTAACATAATGCAGCATTCATCACGGGAGATAACCCATCTGGCATTTGTAAAAAGCTGTGGGAGTTGAGAAGCGAACGAGAACTATTTAAGGCAGGCATGTTAAATAGGCCATGTCACATATTTAGACCGACAGTATGGTAAGCAGACTGGATACAGACGTACCTCAGGAACCTCATCTCTTCGCTCTTGGTGTCGTTATCGGTCACTATCTTTGATGTTGTCACACTGACCTCCACACCATCCACCATGAACTTACGTGTCTTCTTCAGCGTCTTCTTCTGACGTTTTGACTCCTGCAAATCAAACAGGGATGTTTTGGGGGCTCAAATGAACAAAATAGTGTTGATAATTTAACTGAGGTTGTAAGTCAGAGACACATTATATCACCTGCATAGACACAGAGCCCCCTTCTTTGCTCTTGGACAGGAAGCTGGAGATGGACAGATTGAGGTCAAGGCTGTTGCTATCAGCAGCAGAGCTGCTTCCAGAATCAGAGTCCTTCTCCACATCCGGCTTGATCACAGCAGGACTTCCATGCTCGATCTTGCTTTCTGAATCTGTTTCACTCTCTGGGACAGAAACAGCATCTTGGGAAGTGCTCTCATCTGCACGAGCGGCTTTCTCTTCATCTTCTTTAACAGGGACATCTTTACATGGGACCACTTGTTCTGAATCCTCAGAGGTGTCTTTGGCTTCATCATTGACTCCATTTGTGGATTCAGTCGGTGCCTCTTCCTCCACTTCAGCCTCCTCTCTGGGGTGATTGTCTTGTTCAGGCTGCTCTGCCTCCTCAGGCGTCTCTTCCTCAGGCTTCTCCTCTGGCTGAATTTCTATCGCCTCCTTCTCCAACAAAACCTCAGCGGGGGACTCATCCACAATCGACTTTGTGTCTGTGTCTCCATTTATTTTGGTTTGTTCATTTGATTCTATATTCTCTGTGTCTGTATTTACATCTGTGCCATTAGCTGTGTCTTCTATTCTGTCTTTTGTTGCTTCATGCTGAGTCATCTCTTCATCTGGCTCTTTGCTTTCTTCTTCTACTTGTGCCGCTTCGTCTGGTATAGATTCTGGTTCTTCTGGTGCAGCTTTAGGTTGCTCGTGTGCATCTTCAGGTTGCTCTTGTGGTTCTCTGGATTCTTCTGTACCTGCTTCTATTACTCCCTCTTCTTTTATCTCCTCTGGCTCTCTTTCTTCTTCTGTTACTTGGGTAGGTTCATCCTCTGTTTTGTCTTCTTGTGTCTCCTTCTGTTCCTCCTCTGTTTCTTGACCATCTGTGACAAGTTCTTCAGTATCCACTGTATTTACAGGTTGTTCTGGCTGGGATACTTTAGGCTCAGCGGGAATCTCTTCAGCTTGACCATCTTCTGGTTTAGGCTCTGTAGGCTCTTGTGAGATGTCCTTGATGGGCTCTATTAACCCAGGAGCCAGGTCTTCATTACTGACATCGGACACCTCATTGAGTTTCTCCTCCTCAGTCTTGTCTACTTCACTTGTTCCCAGTCCTTCATCAGAGAGCTTATCACTGGTACGGTCCTCAGCAGGTTCGACCTCCGTCTTTTCTGTAACAGATTCCAGTGTGGGGGGAGTTGGTGGGACTTTGTCGTCCTCTGAGCTAGCCACGCTGGCATCTGATGGCGCTCGCTTGTGCCCAGGAGCCGCCTGAGAAATATAAACACCACAATCAGTCAGTTAGTGGTAGAAAAGGTCACAAATCTGTCCTTCACAAAGATATCAACAACTCTTAGAGCTCATACATCATTTAAAAAAATGCTTGTTATGTACATACACAATACAATAAAACTACATACCACAGGCGTATCAGGCTCTTCCTCCTCCTCCTCCTCTTTGCTATCCTCGATCTCCTCTGTAACTTCAGCTTTGGCCTCGGCGATGAGCTCTCTGAGAGGTCTGCTATTAGTAACACTGGCGACAAAAGGGTGCTACATAGATGGACAGGGACACAAGACATCAACATGAATCTTTATCCTTCACAAACTGTCAGGCTGAATCACATCTGAAAACGAGACACATTCAAATGTTTGTGTGTGTACTCTTGGGGTTATATAGCAGGTGGTGTAGACGGTTGCATACTGTGAGATAACAGCGGGTAGTGAAGGAAGTATGGCAGCTCACCTGCAGAAGCTGTACTGCGCCCCACCTATTGTCCACATTCTTATCAAGTGATTTGCGCAGGAAGTCGTTGAATTCTGCTGACCTTTCAAGAACAAATAAAAAAAGAATTAACTTGCTGGTCATATATCAGAATAAATGTCCCTGGGTCCTGCATTGTAGAATAAGATTAATACGAGTCTTCACGCCATTTAGTTTTAACAATTAACTAAGCTTTCACACATTAAAAACAGTTAACATATCCTTATCTCCAATCCGGAAACATTCCTGTAGCACCTCTAGTTATCACCAGCGCACAGTCTCACCAGCGAGAAGGATGCATGAGTGTGGGCGGCTCGGACTTGGCTATTTTCAGCAGCACTCTCATGGGATTCATCTCGTGGTTGGGTGGCTCAATCTGCGCCAGCTCTATCAGGGTTACCCCGAGGGACCAGATGTCGGCCTTGTAGTCATATGGACGGTCCTTGGAAGTTTCGCACATTACTACCTCTGGGGCCATCCTGCAGGGGATTAGAAGTTAGTGGGTTTGTGATTAGCATTAAGCTAATTTTGGACTACAAGTGGAAGTGTGGCTTCAGGCATGTTGCTTGATATATTTCTGATGCCTAAAGGTCAATTGAAAGAGGAATAAAAAAGGGTGTGTGCGTTTCAGTCTGGAATTTGAAAAATAGGAAGCTTATTCAGTATTTTCGTCGGAGGTCACCCGAGTGCTGAATGATTCTGTTATCCAACATTCCATTGCAGCTTTCGTGCCACCGCATAGAAAAATCATCACCCCTAGCTGTGGGACACGCTAAGACAATTATCAGAGGGAAATGGGTGAATGCCCTCTAAATGCAGGCTGCATGACTCACCAATATGGAGTGCCGATGAAAGAATCTCTTCTTTGTAACGTCTTGGTATTTTTAGCAGACACCCCAAAGTCAGCTGAAAGTAGAAATGAATTACAACCCCTTTCATCATTGCATCAAAATAAACTGTATAATGATTTCTGCATTGTGAATACATTGGAATAGAAGATACAAATAAACATATCACATTTCACACTTATATCTTATTCTTAACTAACTTCACGCTTTCAAATATGACCCCTGTAAGAGGGCAGAGAAGCCTTAATGCCCCTTTCATGATGCTCTTAGAGTGAGTCTATCATGACTCCCAGCAGGTCTGTCACTTGTGCAACTATTTCAGCCCGGTCTCCTTTTCGCACATTGCTTACAGTATGTACACATGAGAGAGAAAGAGAGATCTATCATTAAGTCCCTGGTGACTGCTTGATAATTATTGTTTGCCAGGCTGCGTCATGACCCTCTGCCTACAGAACATGAATCATCAGGGAGCCAGCAGCTATGGATGCCACAGCAGCAACCTGAACGCTTTTACTCCTGAAATATTATGTAACCGATTCAATGGATCACCAACTCCAGTACGTAAGTGGTAAAAATATAGTTCTCTCCTTTGGCACTTTTTAACTTGACGCCACATGAATGACTCATTCCAGTTTTATCATATGTAAACACTGTGCTGTGCACTTGTCAACACTATCCCCAAAGTCACATAGCTCAGCTGGTTGCGTCAGCACTGATGGCAAAAATGACTGACAATTGACTTTACTAATTAGCTTTTTAAGCCTATTAGTGTTGGCCCTGCAGGAAGGTTCAGGGTGGCCACTAAGGACACATATCTGAGAGAAATCAACAATGAATCATCTATTGTTCTGTGTAGCGAGGACCCTAACATGTGTTTAGCTGGAACATGACTGATCGTTTCTTGATGAATAATCCTTCACATTGTGTGAATTATTATGATGACAAATGCAACAGCACAGGATGACATTTTTACCCAGTTTCACTTCTCCGTCCAAGGAGAGAAGAATGTTTCCGGCTTTCAAGTCTCTATGGATGACCTTGTTCTCATGGAGGTAAATCAAGGCCTCCAAGGTCTGCCTACACACAACACGGATCTGTGGCTCTGTCAGGGGCCTCTCCAGTTCTGTGGATAAACATGCACGCAGGTAATTCATGAGTGATCATTTTTTATTGTGACACATTTTTACAAACACAGACTGGGCTGTTTGGATATAATAACACAAAATATGAGGTGGTATCCCAGCAACTAGAAGACAAAACTCCACCCTGACCAGGCAGCATGTATGACTGGACAAATCTGGGGGAAGAGGAGTTGTTTTAGGTGAGTCAGACCACAGAACAGAATGCACCAACATCCAACAGTGAAGTGAATTTATCCTCTTTGTCGTGGTAATTCACACACACAATTCAAAAAGTGGTGAGGTCTGCAAGGTTTAAAAGAGAGAGAAAAACTGCACACATTAGAAGTGGACTAACCACTCCTTGAAATCTGAGCTACAATAATTACACAGTTGGAATGGCCTCTCCAACTGGAGAGAGGGAAAAAAATCCCACAGAGGAAAAAGAGTTGGCACTTGAGGATGGAGCAAAGAAAAAAAGCTCCAGAACTTTATAATAATTTTCTGTTTTCTTCAATGAGTGAGGGACTTACCCAACATGATGGCGTCCACTGCACCACCTGCACAGAACTCAATCAGGATCTGCAACGGTGAAACAAAACAAAGCAGAATAATAAGTAATGGGTAATTCAATGAATCCATCATTTGCTTAAAGGAGGGACTTTATGCAATGTAGGTGAACAACATGACTTTTATAGGAAAGACATGAGAACCCCCTATTCTATGTTATTGATTACTCTGTGGAGACATTCCAAGAAGCCAATCGATCAGACACAGCCACATGGAGCATCTTCCATAGATACAGATTTTCTTTTCCATTACAGGACAGTCTTTATGTGTCAGCCCTTGTTGGATTGAAACATCAGTAGAGATTCCAGATGGAAGCTGGGATCGTCTCCTTATGATTTCTTTATGATGCACCTGTTCAGCAGGATTTTTATGCAAAAAGTGTGCAGAGTGGGTCGTGATGGTTCGTCACCCTGTTTGAAAAATGGGACTTATTCTTTAGTCTATGTGTATGTCTACATATGAGTCACATCCAGGATATTTCTTCATACATTCTGATGAAAAATGATTTCCCCATTTTGTTAAACAGTACAGTATACTTGAGATACGGCCATAAGCAAACACCCTTTAAAGTCAAGGTGTCATATGTAGTACAGACAATTTCATTTGCACAGCTGAAGTCCGGACCCAAACAAATGTTACATACACACATATATCTTAATCAACCAAGTTATATTAGGGTTGATGGGTACGGAAGTGCACTGATGAGATAAGCCAAGGAGTTAATAACAATGACAACTCACTTGTCAATCACAGTGTGGACGATTAAAGATATATTGGGGGTATAAAATACTAAATTAATGCAAAACTATGCACCTTGGAAATGTAACTGAATGTGTAACTGGGAATGATAAATATATATGAAGGAACCGGTACAAGACTGAATCTCCAACCATAGAACAATGGCTAAGAATTGTAAGAGAAATCTATTGAATGGAACCTACCAACTTCGACTGAAGGAGAATGTCTCTGCTACTAAATGGGAAAAATGAGTGTTGTATGACATAATGAAAAACATGTATGAACTGAATACTGTATAAACCAGATTTGTATTAAACCGTTTTGACTATGGATACCTGCAGCCATGACTGTTGATACTTTTTTTATTTATATTTTCTGCTTTTTCTTTGTTGCCTCATTTTTCATTGTATATATGAACAAAAACTTAATAAACATTACAGTTTAAAAAAATCCATAAAAAAAAAACTGGCCAGCTTCTGACCTCGGTTGTAATAGCTCATGTAATGTACCCCACCACCATTTCATCTATATTGGCATTGCCAGGGAGTTTGCAGCTCACGGTATCGGATGATAGACAAAAATCAATCAAAGCTACAACCGAGCACCGCCCTCTATTCAGAGACTGAAACAAAGAGGAGAAACCAAGCGGCTGTTCCTGTTCTGCATAATAAGTTATCGTGCCGAGGGAAATTTCGCTTGTAATTCACGGTCTTAGGATTCTGACAGGTGTTTACAAGTGTGCACAAATTACAATCTGCTGATCACAATCTCCGGTTAAATTGAACATCATGCGTGCATAAATCTTCTCTTTTCCAACAGCAACATATTTTCCTTGATTAAACTTCTTGTATTAAAAACAAAAAAAACAAAAAAACAGAGCGTGTTATATATTAACTCAACCAAACACATGCAAAGCAGAGGCAGTTACACATTCATCATGCTGCTATAAGACATGGTCCAGAGGGACGACCTGTATGCGGCTCTGAATTATTCACAGGCACTTTCTCCAGCCACCAAAACCACTCCATTATCATCGCATAGATGTGGCCAGTCCACAAGGGACGGTCACATGACACCACCTGCCAGGGCCTAATTGTTCTGGGGCCTCTTAGTGCACACAGAGTGAGATCTACTAACTATGTGTTAAAACTGCACTGCGACTCAACTCTCTGCTCACAATCACAAATCATAAACAGACGCAGGAAAATGTGAGAAATGTACTCTTGTTTTGTCACACATATTAAGGGTGTGTGAGGTTAAGATCAATATGGAGACTATTCAGCTACAAGTCACAGGCTCCAATTGCTATCAGAACAATCCTTAACCTACATTACAGAAACTTAATCCATCATTACGACGATAATCTATTATATGTATTTTTCTTCTGGGTGGTCAGGCAATCCTGCCATTGAACATGCCGCCCTAGCCTCATACTAGCCTCTGACTGTGTCACATGATCGGTTTTAAACTCTTAAAATGCAGGTGACAGGGGAAATAAATGCACTGCTATTATCCTTTAATCGAATGATACAAGAGTCCTTTGAGAACAAGCATAACAAATACTGGCTTGTGATGAATCTGTGTGTCTCAGTGTGTGACTGGTTCACTGCATCTGTCTCCTTGGCTTCAAATCAACAGCAACACAAGAGGAAAAAGGAAAACAGTCCGGCAAATTGCTTACTTACCCAAAGTTTGCCTTCAAAATAGAAGGCATCCAGCAGTTTGACGATGTGATGGTGGTCGCAGGAGGCTAAAATGTCAATCTCCACCATGTAATCCTCCAACTCATCCTCTGTCTTTGTGTCAATAACCTTGGCAGCAGCGAGGGTCCCGTTCTGCTTGTTCTGAGCCTGAAAGCAGCAATGGTGACAAAAGTAGGAAGCTGATTATATTCTCACAATAAAACGTGAATGTGAAATAGGAAAGAGAGAACAAAGAGAAAGCTTGTATATCAACTGACTATGCTCGTCAATACATTTCTAATATCGCTGGCTGGCTTACAGAACAATCAGCTTGGCTCACTCTGCTAAGGCAGTGCTGTGGAGTGGCTACTGAGGAACAACATCCATCAACATTAACCATTTCATTTAAGACAAAAGCCATTTTGAATATAGAGCAATAAACACTGAAACACTTTATGGCTTGTGTAGATCAAGGCAATCTCTATAAACACATCTCATAGAGACTTTATGATAACGTGCTGTTATATATTGAATAAGAGAATTACAGTATAAAAAAAAAAACACAGCACCCGTTTGAAGACATTTACAAAACGTGCCATCATCTTCTGACGTACTCTGACAAACGCTGATCTTGTCAGTCTTGCTCACTTCCTCTGCTTCCTTTTCTCCCCTCTCTTCTTTATTTCCTTTTTTACATTAATGTACCTACTACACGGTCAAACATGAAGTTACAGTTGCAGTAACTTAGAGATTATACCAAATAAATCTGTTATTTGATAGCTTTCTGTTTAGGGAAACAGCTTATGCTTGTCTACATTGGTAACACATGCCACAAAGTCGTCATTCCTGATTAAACTATATTGAAAAGACTACAGTCAAAGTATTACAGCCTGATTACAACAAGTAGCTGAGAAGTTATTTTAAGGCCAGCTTTGGACTTAATGTTTATGGATACAGTCACAATCTCAGGGAGTTAAGGAAAAAGAAAAGGGAGGGAGTGTTAGGACAAACTGCTGCACAGTGTGTCACACCCTATATTTACACAGTTCTGACCTGACACACTCCCTGTGTCTTTCTCTTTGTACCGGCCGATGCCTGTCTAGACCAGGCCATCATTAATACATATGCAGATTCGGTATTAGCTTCACAACGGAAAGAGTGGCGATAATTTGTCTGTCGCTGAGCTATTCGAGTGGAGTTTGTGGCCTTCAGTTATTACGTCCGTGACATTTACACTAAACTCTGGTCTGGTTTTGAGAGATTAAATGAGAGAGTTTGTGGGTGTCATAATAACAAATCAAACAATCCAGCATGTTGTTATATGATCTTTAAAGACTAGCAAATAACTGTCTGAATGTGAGTAGATTGTAGGATAAATCTCACACCACTTTAGCTTTATAGTACGGACACACTACTTGGCTCTGTGAAGTGACAGGCTGTGTGAACAGAATTACGTAAGGAGTTTGAGTTTGGTCCAAAAAAAATGACACACCTCTTTTACGAATAAAAGGTACGTTACAAGGTATGTTAATGTGTTGTAGTCCAGGACACTTCTTGGTTTCGCTCTGTTAAAAAGCTGATTCACACTTTGCAATTTCGTGTCACCCCGCCCAAACGAAGCAGCCATCAGAAGCCTGTGAAATAACTGATGAAATACTAGTGTGTGTTGACAGTAATGTGACCTAATGAAGGCAATTTCTCCCTAGCCCATCTACTACTACTACTACTACTACTACTACTACTACTACTACTAGACTGCCTTCATTTCTTGTTTGTCTGTGTTGAATTTGTATTATAGAACTCAATCCGCTCTTCAAAGTTATTTAAAATACTGTATTAAGATTATGTGCAAAAAGAACGATAACAAAAACACAACTTAACCTCCACTCAAAGACATAAACCGGTATATGAACAGAGCTGGATATTTCTCATGTTGCTGACCTTTCCTTAAGTGTGTTCTCAGCCTCGGTACAAATTCACACAGAGATAACCTGCAGCGCTACATCAGTTAGCAGAGATTACAGGTGGTGGCCACAAAACCATGAGTATCTCACTATATAACGTAGTACAACACTGCACATGACAGCCTGAGAGAAAACCGCAGAAGGAAACTGAAAATTAAATGCTCCACGAGCATTGTTTTGAGATTATTTCATTAAATTTGCATTATACTGTTCTGGTGTTGTGAGTATTGTGTCCACCTCATGTATAATGTACAATATGTGTTGGCCAAACAAATAGACCATCAACCTGAAGTGTTAACCACAACACTAAATTCACATACACCTGTCATGGTGTGTGGCATGAACAAACTACTTGCACTTGTCTTTGTAAACAAAGTGCCCTTGTCACAAATGGCTGTTTCTACAATTATGGGAGTGACACACTGGTCTTTTAACCTGCTTTTACTGTTAATCTGTGCGTCCTCTGATAAACCAGTTTGACATTTGTGAGGTCAAAAATACCTTCAACAGTTTGTCTAAAGGCCAAATCAATGACAAAGCAAAGTCATATTTACAACCTGACGATGTAACAGGGCCTTCCTTAAACACCCAGAATGGGAAACACCCATGACACACTTACCAGGTGAGTTTAAACTGTCCCTAAACACACCTTTCCTCAACAGGAAGACTTCAGCAGGCATGTAACAGTTAAATTACAGTTCATAGTGTGAATTAACAGTCATTAAAGAGCACTTGAAGGGAAAATATTCATTTCTAGTGGCCTTGAGGATGTGGCCTGAACGAGGATTGAGCTATCAGTGTTGTCATTTGAACGTTTTCTATTTAATGACCGTGAATGCAACAACATGAAACACAATGGAAGCGGGTGTGTTAAAGAAATAGGTTAGAAAAGCCCAAGGCGGATGTAATACATTACCTTAAACACTTTGCCAAACGCTCCATCTCCCAGTTCACCAATGATGTCCCAGATTTCCTCTGGGTTAACGTCTCTGTGCACATGTTCATACTGCTTCTTCTTCTTATCGGGCCCCAACTTGAATATCTTCCGAAAATTGAAGAAAGACATCTTTTTTTTTTTTGGACGTGAACTACAGTGCTGTGGATGCGGTCTCTTCGGTTATTTCCGCCAAGAAAATATAGCGGTTCCTCCCGACGCGGAGCTCAAATTGCTAACGAAATAAGCAGCATGCAGGCGTTAAACGAGGGTGGACAAGCTGCTATTGTAGCCATTCAGCTATGATAATGTCAATTATAACTTCCCTCGACGGCAGTTGTTCATAATCACATCATAGCTAGCAGTGTTTCACAGGACGCTGGTCGGGGAGGAGGTGAGGGATACGGAGAAGAGTTCGCCGCTCCGCACAGGCTGTTGTTGTTGTTTCCGTTTTTTTAAAAGATATAACAGCAAATATCGAGCATATCATCACACCCCACTATGGCATTTTCATCATTTAGCTAACGTTAGCGAGTAAAAAACGGAGAGTCAAAGGACCCCATGCTTCGGTTGGCTGACCACACAGAAGTTAGCGGACTAGCGTCAAGTCCACTGACGTGATTCTTTGGATTTCCGTTAGAGACTTTCAAAATAAAAACCGTTACTAACGGACAGTCGTACAAGACACTGTTTTAGCCACAGAAAGAAGCAAAAAAAACATGGATAATATATACAAATAGAACTAACAGACAAACAATGTGTTATTAACCGTCTTTTGTGATATTTTGTGAGCTAGTTTTGGTGTTTGAGGAGTAACCGTTAAGCGTGGACGTTAACGGCGTTACGTCATGTTAACGAGCGTCAGCTGTTTTGCCTTACTTTTCCACATATAGTGTGGTATTATCGCCACTATGGTCCAAATGTAAGTGTGTTTTAGTAAGGACTGCACTCTGTTGAGATAGTCAGTGGTTTAAATTCATTTACTTGGGAAGTCGTTGGGTTGTTTCCGCTGTCTGTTGGTCGGACACCAGTTAACTTGACGCAGTTTGGTTAGCTGTATCTGTTTCCTGAATCACCTCGACAGGACGTGCTCAGGGCTCAGCCCCTCGGCCCTACCACGCATGCTACTTGTGTTCCTGTCGTCATGACGAGGAAAAAATGGTAGAAGTTGTTCAACATTTTTAAGCCCCATTCAGGCCCACGTTATGTCACACGGAGTCAGATGATACAGGCTAATTCATAGTAATTAAGCAGTCGTAGGTTGGAACTTTTGGCCCTTTATTTTCATAATTCACAGCAGAAGTAGTTAGGCGTGTAAGTCGTCATATTAATACAATATCCAAGGCACAACAAGGATTCTTGTTGCTTATTGGATCAACATTTAAAATAACTTGTTACTAAACAAGTTATACTGTTCAGAGCAGATACTTCAGTACATGCTTCATTATAATCAAAGGTTGTGCAATAAAAATGTGCAAATACTGAAGCAAAATGTATCAAAAGTAAAAGTGATCATGATCTAGAATGGCTCCTTTCACTGTATTATGTCATATTCTGTTGGATTATTTTTTTTACTGTTTTCGCAGTTAAGAAGCATTTTAGTGTTGTAGTTGTTTTTATTAAATCAGAATCAGTTTTAATTTGGCTCCAGTTTTTTGTTGCTTTCAGTGACACAGAAATACTAAGAACAAGGACAACAAAGGTAAACATACACATTTTACTAATATATATATAAAAGTAGGTAAAAAAAAAGATACAATGTGGTCCAAATAGTTATTGTAAGCAAAGAGACTTTCTCAGTGTCAAAGCATGGCTAGACTAATGGTTTAAGAGGGCAGTGCATGGACCTATTATTTGCAATAATAAAGAATGTAAGACTCCAATTAGCAAATGTACTGTCAAAAGAAGGCTGTCTTGTAGTCTCAGAGGACGAGTAGCAGTTTCCAAAACACTTTGCAGGAGGGGAAACAAGGCAAAATACTTGAGGTGGACTAAGAAATATTTCAGAGGAATGACTGAA
Source organism: Argyrosomus regius (assembly GCA_946959425.1). Lineage (NCBI taxonomy): Eukaryota > Metazoa > Chordata > Actinopteri > Sciaenidae > Argyrosomus > Argyrosomus regius. Next base: position 11,296,806 of record OX336894.1, on the reverse strand, counting down.
GGGTGTATATGAGAAGACAAACAAGAGAGAATTATTCTAAGGTGTATCAAACCCACAGTGAAACATGGTGAGAATATTCAAGTCTGGGGGTGTTTTGCCTACTCGGTACAGAGTTGGACACCTGCACTGAATTGACTTCACCCTGACTCAGCGAGAAGGAGCACTTCTTTCTTCAGAATCATTGCACACCCTCTGTTTTTTTTTTTTGTGGCGAAGGAGTCATACAGTACTGCAGCAATGCAATCTCCAAACACTCCTCAAAGCTTTGCAAGAACTACTCGAAGACCAAAGATGACTGTCATGGACTTTCCTCCACAGCCACTTGACCTCAACCCCGTTAAACATTCATGGGCTGAACACAAGAAAAAGCACAACAGTGGATGTGCTTTCTGCTGCAGCTGAAGAAGTTCAACCTGCCAAAAGACAATGTTGGTGCACTTCTACTCCTCTAATGTTATGTCCAACCTCACGACCTCCATCACCATTTGGTACACTGCTGCCACTTCTAAAGTGCAGACTGTAGTGTATAATTTGCTCTGCAGAGAATATGATTACTTCTACACCTCCAGGACAAACCTTTTGAGACACTTCCCTCTGGCAGAAGGCTGTGCAGCAAGTAATATTATCATAATATATTCTGTAACTAATGTACATTTTTTCAAAGATTCAACTTTTCATTCAAAACTAATATTATCATTTGTAATAAAAAGAAATGCAAATAGAAGTAAAACACTTGTCACTTTACTCTGCAAATGTGTCACTTTATTCTATCAGTATTCCAATAGTGTAATAGTTAGTTGCCAGTCTAGGCTGCATCAGTGTAATCCTTCAGAGAGGAAAAACAATAGTATGTTCATATCTAATACATGAATATAGTTGTCACAACCTTGTACAGTGTAAAGAAGATACAAACACATTTTCCATACTCTATTTCAGTATATTTTGTATTCTACTTTTAGTATATTTTGTATTATACACATATTTATATTTTTCTCATATTGTCTTTTAGTATATTTTCTATTCTTTTTTACCTGTTTTTTATTTTTATTTTATAGTATTGTATTTTACTTCTTTAGTTTATTTGTATCTGTTACACACTTTTAATGCTAAGCTAACCGGTTCCTCTTGTCCAACACATTTCATTGTATTGTTGACACTGTGTCAACCCGCATATAATAAATAAACCTGAAACCTGACTAGTGGCCTCAGACTTTTGAAACCCACTATATATAAAAAGCAACAATGAACAACAGCATACAATGTCTATATACAAATCAGACTTTTTTTTGGTAAAATATAAACAAGAATTCAATAGCAGAGTGCTGAAATAATAATTTAATTATTATTATAACAGGTTATTTTATATACATGCAAATATACAGCATGCTTAAATTTAGATTTGACAATGATGGTGACATGTTAAAAAAGTAATAAACTACTTTATTACCATATTTTTTAGCAGAAGGCTAGAGACTATAACTGTCATTTAGATGTAGAGGAGTAAAAATTACAGTGTTTCCCTTTGTATTGTAGTGGAGTTTAAAGTAGCATTAAATACATTTATTTTACTCTCTATCAACGCAGAGAGCAAATCATTATAAAACAAACCTTATATTCCGGTGAGTTCAATTTATGTGTTGTGTAGCGCCCCCATGTGGGGAGGTTAATTAACTGTTTTTCACCTCTATTGCTCACACCTCCTCCACCAGGAGGGAGCAAAAAGTCATTTTCCATAGGCAGACGAAACTTCCTAAAGAAACTTTAAAATTAAGTGGATGGTGTAAGTCAGCCGTGCAGACATGTTGTATGTTTCTATGCGTGTTTTAAGGAGACAAGCTGTTTTCTTGAAGTTAAAGTCTCACAAATATCTAGCTTTTCAAATCTTCAAACATGAATCCCCTCAATATTTATGCTTCTACTGCTCTTTTTTAATAAAAGCAACACCTAAAAGGTTTGGTTTGGTATAGCATATAACGGGAATTAAACATTTGAAGACAACAGTACTGTTTCCACACTTTTTTTTGCAATGGAAAATATGCTTTTCATCATATAGGCTGTCCAGACTTCTTTTCCAAGCTCTCAGTGATTTTCTGCACAGGGATTTTGGTTTAATGATACACGTATAGAGACAGGTCCCAAGTTGTCTGACTTCACTTATTCACAGGGTCCCGTGCAGTGTGTCCAGCCAGCCAGCTGAAGCAGGACCGCCCCGTACTTATTGATTTGCTCTGCCCCGCTGTCCGTTCTTTGCTGCGGCGGTCCACCCCCCTCTTGAAGGAGGAGAAGACCCATTAAACGCCAGCTTTTTCTGTTTCACAAAGGGGCTCAGAGAAGCTCCGAGACCGCTTGACACCATCATTTCATGGATGCACCCAAAGCATAAGTGCGGGGAGACTTTTTTCCCCCCCTCTTATACCAACTTTGCTTTTCTCAGCAGAGTGCTATATATTTGTTTTTTTGATACTTTAGGTCGTTTTCATGGGCGAGCATCTTCTTTTGTAACATTTAGAGTATCTCTCGGTGCAAATCCTATTTGGTTTGTCAAGATGCAGCTACGGACGGTACTTGACGTTAATGTTGTGGACGTGCAGAAGAGGAGGAACCCCTCCAAACATTATGTAAGTCGCCTGCTTATTCTTTTTTTTCTGCTATCATTAGCTAAACAGTTATCTCCTGAAAGTTTATCCATGTTACTAGCAGCACTATGGATGTCTGTACTACTCAAGTACCTCAACAACTGTGGATTTATTTGACCTGTAATGTAATTTATGGGTCCTAATAACAGTATGTGTGTCACCGTGAGGTTCACATTTTGTTGTTTTGAGCTTAAAAACATTTAATATAATACTGTTCTGACTTGTAGCCATGTAGCGCCACCAACAGGTCAACATTTCAATCTGTACAGTATGTGTTTATGTTAGTGTATCACTATAATGCTTGTTTTCATCAGCCTCAGCTATGTTTTGTGTTTTGTACTAAATAGAAAAAGACCAAGACCAAGAAATCACACAGGCATATTTTGATTTTGTTTTTATACTTTATTGTGATTTTTATCATTACAATCAATCAATCAGTCAAAAAAAGGTCATAACATGAGAAATTATCTGTTTAGAAGTGTGTCTGTGTCTGATGGACGGCAGCTGGCAGGCTGAGCCCTGACAGGGAAATGAGACAAAGAGTCAAGAGACAAACTTGGGTTGTAGCTGACAAGCCAGCTGTGGTACTGAAGAGTAAGGGCCACACAAACATCCAAACTTCATTTATCCCCGGGGGGAGATTCTCATGTCACAGCAGTAGTACACAAACAAACCACCCAATACAAAGAATCAAAAACGTACAAATACAAGAGTACAAATAACAGGCAACGTTTATATAATGTTTGATGAAGTAGCCATCACAAAGAGTAAATAAAATAAAAAACACAGCAGATATGATTTACAGAGCAGATATGTTTGCTGTAGCAAAAGGATAAACTACTCAACTTCTGTTGAGATTTTGTGCTATCAACATAATACAGTTTCTCATCAGAAAATAGTGCAAATCAATACCATCCCTAGTCACAACACGAACACAACATCAAGCTGTTGACACCGGCAGTTATGTAAATATGTAATGCACAAAACATACAATCATACTATGCATAAAAAAATAAAAACTTGCATTTGGTTTGAACTGTTGCAATACGTGTCACAATGCTTCTTCACACACCACATTTTAGATTGGGCTCATGTATTTTTTGCCACAAAAGATATATTTCATGCGGATTTAATCTGTGTAGCAGTAGGTGTTCTCTAAAATAGCAAGGGTCATATTTATCTATTTTGCTTGAGGGAATGTACCACCCTAGTGTCTTCACAGCCATATGAGAATCAGGCGCGAGTCCTGCTTTCTGCAAACACATCGCTAGGTAAACATCATCAATGGGCAAAAGAGCAATGGATGGGGACATTTTGTGTATGACCAAAGCTGTGTAGCCAGATATGATTAAGCCTCCACCACTACAGTAGGGGGGGTATTCATTTGAACTGAACACCTGACTTGGAATAAAATACTTGCTCTCTGGTGATCTTATAGGACTTGCATTTCTGATCAAATGGCCAGCAAAGAGGTGCTTGCTTCCATTATTATCCTTGAGGCCTTGGAGATAGTCAACCAGGCTGTCTGTGTTGGCAAAGACGTCATCATCACCATTTAGCAGGAAGCGAGCTTGCGGACAGTTTCTTTCCATCCATTCAAGGAAGAGTATCTGTTTCAACGTGAGGTTGAAGAGTGATTCATTGAAGTCCCATTGGAGGATGTCATTGTACTCTTGTTGCTCCAGTTTGACAAGTTCATTCAGTCTCTCCTTCTCAAAGCCATTCGCCGTCGTTCCTGAGATGAAGATTCTTTTAATCCGCGCACCGTTGTATAACCTCTCTTTAGCCCAGGTTTTGCGCAGCACCTCTCGGTTGATATAGTTTGCAGGGGAGCTTTTAATGACCAGCAAAAGGAAGATGTTTGCAGATCCTTCAGCTCCCCCACATTTGTCAGGAATATCCAGTAGCATGGGGAAATGGCGACAGTGAGAATAGTATAGAACATTTTTAATGGTATCAGAAAGAAGGTTAAAACCTTGGATTTCGGCAGCAGACATATTTATTTGGCATTTTGGCCAGGAGTATACATAGGAGTTGTTTTCTGGGGGTGCCTTCATTTCACTGTCATCATCTTCCATTCTTTCTTGTTCTTGGTTTTCTGATTTTATCAATAAAATCGTATATAAGCAGAGGAGCAGAAGAGTTCCCATAAACAAGCAAGTTACAGCTATGCTGTGGGTCCTTTTTAAAACTCTGCAAAGAAAAATTAAACAGTAGTCACTATTAAGACATACATTACAGATAATTTTACGCCATAACAGTATAGCAGAATTTCATATTAACAGTGATTTCTAATGCATAACTAAATACAAATATGGAAACAAAATACTGTACTGAGTCAATTTCAAGCTGTTGAGGAGCTAAGTGCATTTTTTCCCAGGACACTGGCTCTTAAAATGACCCATCCAAGTTTGACAAACTTGTCAAAAACAAGATTTAATTTTGAGAAAAAAATGACTGAATTAGACGGGGTGTTAAACGCACAGCCATTCCCAAACATCCACATATTCTTGGCTGACTGAATAACATCACAGCCGTTTTTTAAAATCACATCCACAGAAACATGTAGCACACAATTAACTTCATTAAAGATTAATTACCTGAACATATTAGTAGATCAGTGCAAGCTCGTGTTAAGTATCCCTTTGATAGTCAGTCGTCAGTTTATCCAGCTTTACTTGGATACTTGATGATGATGTAGATGAAGTACTGGCTGGCTGTGAGTTGTCAGCATGCAACTGGTTAATAACTTTTCAGAACAGGTTGGACTTAACTGTAGAAGGTGTCCAACTCTAGTTTTCACTGATATGCACCCTGATAGGTATGGCCACACCCCGTGGGACTCTCAGTGACTCTTAATGAATTGTTCAAAAATGTGCCATAGTGCTTGATATAATATTCTATATTATATATTATTATGTATAATCAACTAATATTACTGCTACTAGACTGTTTTTTGCCTGACAGGTGAGGTCCCAGCTTAAGTACTTGGTGCTTACCATGATTAATGCTTTTGTAAGATGAGACTAGATGGACACTGTCTCTTTAAGCTGATTTCTCAATTGTACTAGTACCTGCAGTATCCTTAAAAATCAATCTTAAGAGTTGTTGAGTCAGGAGAAACTTAATTATTATATTATTATATATATATACAGTATCAGTAATCTGAAGCTATATTTATTTGTATTTATATAAAGCAACATTTTTATTAAGCATTGTACCATATGACTTGGCGCCAGTTCAGTTCTGTTGCATCGGTGTAATCCTTCAGAGAGGAAAAAAACAAGTTGTAAACTATGCAATGTTTTTTTTTTCATCTTCACTTCTTGAACTGTGTTGTTATCTGGAAGACGGAAGGAATCCAGTCATGACACCCAAGTATCTGTTGAAATATTTTACTGGATAATGCGTGAGCATTACCTGGTGGATCACCAAAGCTAACAAAATGAGTCATGAGGAGGACATGAATGTCTGTAACAAACTTCATGGCATGGTATTATGGTAGTATCAGGTGTCAAGTTGGTCAGCATTCCAATACTTACCATTTGCATGCAATGGTAGCATAGGTAGCATTGGTAGCATTCAGCTCAAAGCACTGCTGTGCCAAAGTACAGCCTCACAGAGCCGCTTGCATAACTATGGATCTTTCACTTCATCATTGCAGGGCCTGGTCTTGGTGTCATCTTACTGACTTGAGTAATCAAATCCAATGGGCCACGAGACATGTCTCAGCGGGACTGCAAAAATCAATTAGTCCATCAGGTACAATTGGATTAATTAACCTGAGAGTTAGGATCAATTGCATCATCCATCTCCTGCTGAGTGGGGCTCTCTGAGGCCACTAAACATAGGGCACAGTTTTTCCCTTGGGATGGAAAACCGGAGGTGAGGGTTGACTGGGAAGTCCCCACGAGGGAAGAAGAGGGAGGAAAAAAATTAAATCTCATTATCTATGAGCTAAGCAACTGAAAATGCTTATCCGGTTTGAGAGAGGAAAGAAGCAACCCTTTGTCTTTTGTCCCCACTGTTCAAGTGTGACTTCCTTCCAGGGACTCATGGCACTGGAGCCAGATGCAGCATGGCAACTAATCCTTGTTTACATACATCACTAGAGGATAATTTTAGGAGAGAGGAGATGTGTGCTTTACAGCATGAGCAGCCTTGTTACATACAGATTTTAATATTTAGAATAAAAATGTGCTCAGCTATATATGATCTCCAGTCATATGTGCATTCATTTGTGGCGTTTACTTGTTTTCAGTCCACTGTAAGGACTGTAATCATTTTGCATTAAATTACAATAGGCTCATGAGGTGTCAGAAATGTTGGTTGCACTCATCACAATCAGTTCCTGAAATTTACACATTAATTAACTTGTAATAATCTCGGATTGTTTTCTTTTACGTATGTTATATTGTCATGTATAAACATAAACATGGTCCGTGGTTCTTTTGGGATGTATCTTGACCTCGCACAGCCTCACTTTGAGCCATGAGTGTTTGGTCATGCTGTCTGTATCTAATTATGCCATAGAACTCATTCCGCTAGCTCCACGCTCTTTTCATAATGAACTGTGTGTCGAATGAAGACTGCATTTTAAACTAGTATCTGGTGTCCTTGCAGATTGCCACCATATGTGTAAATGCTGCTTTTGTAAATACTCTGTGCCATGCGCTTAGATGGAAATGCATTAGGTGCAGCCATCTGTTTCCGAACCTCAGGGCATGCACAGTTGTTTGTTGGTCCTTTTATTGTTGAGGCAAATAGAGAATTTATTTTGGGAAAATGTCCGGCAACAGTGTTTTGTTCAGTAAATGACTGATTTCTGCCAAGAAAATGATATTGCCATTTCAGGGACTGCGCGAGTACACACTTCTTTTGTCATTATTCCTGGTGATAGATAGAATTGCTGGAAGTTGTTGACATAATAGGAGCATAATTTGTTTCCTCAGACAGTAGATTCAGGTGGACATTACAAAATAAAAAACAAAGCTGTTAGTTATACAAGTCACTGAGAGGCAACTTTTTGTTATCAGCGCTGTATAATAATAATAAAAAGTAAAAGTGAGACTTAAACTAGTGAAATATTTTAACACCAATGAAGCCACACTCAAAAACACAGATGTATTCATTATAAATGTTCTTATGACATAATACTTGAAATCTATTGGCCCTCTAATTGACCCCTGATGGCTTTCCAATGTGTGATGGAAACAAATGAACTTAATGAGTTTATTTGACCTTTGATGACCTCTTGCAGTTAAGTCAGGAGGGAATGTGCTTTGTATCATTAGGACAAGCTGAAGTGGTGCCGTGGTGTCTTTGACTAAGTGACTTTGCTCCTAATGGACCTCCTTTTGTTTGTGCTTGTCTTTCTCTCACTAGGTGTACCTCATCAACGTCACTTACTCGGACTCCACTTCCCATGTCATCTACAGAAGATACAGCAAGTTCTTTGACCTACAGGTATGTTATACTGGCAAACAAACTAAATACTCCTACAGCCACTTGAGCAACTCAAGTTCTAAACCTTTAAATTGTGTGCTGAGCTTGGTCTGAGTATGTCTTTTTCATATTAAACTGTGAGGTCAGTTTGACCTTTTGGTCACGTCTTTCTGTTCAGCTGCTGGAAGGCGGTATACTCAGTGAAAGGTCTCATTTAAAACTAGTGGAGCCTGCTTGGAAAAAGGGAAATGGGGGAAATCCAGTCAGCAGATGCAGGAAGAAAACATGACCTCAGTCAGTATGCAGAATACAGCATGGGGCAAAGTTGTGCCTCAGGATTTATTTGAGGGATCCAGTAGCCTCCAGTGAATTTTCTGCATTATTTAACAGTTTAGACAGACAGGGCTGAATTGTCTATACTGTAGTTTGCTTGTAATAAACATCTATATCTATATAAGGAACTGTGTGAGGGGTTTAAACCTAAATTAGTGCATACCTTATCAACCATTTTACTTGTAAAAGACTGTCTTGTTTCTGATAACCCCCTCTGCCAGACTGCACTCTACTGCGCTGTGGCTCTGGTGGGCTGGCTGTAATGAAGGCAGCAGAGGAAACCCTTTGTTCTCTGGTCTCTTGCTAATAGCCAGGAAAATTCTGCCCTGGTCTGTTTGATGGAAACAGAGCTTCTCTCCTGTCTCTGTAAACATTAGTCTTGTCCATAGATCCCTGCTGCCTGGGTGTGTTTGTCTGGCCACGGTAATCCGTGAAGAACAACAGTCTGCAGCTGTCCATACAAAATGGGTGGTGAGAGTGTTTTATTTGTCCTTATATGAACATAGTTATATAGGTGAAAGATGAAGTGACTTGAGTGAAGCACACTTGCAGTTGCAAACAATCTACAGTACGATTAATATCGGATTGACCAGTTATAGGATGCTTACAGAAAATCTACTGTTATAAAAAGTACTGAATAATTACAAACAATTGTTCTAAGCTCTAAAGAAGGAGGATGTAGTTTAGTTAATGCAAGAACCAATCCCAGAATTCACTGGATAAAATAAGGAGGAAGTTGTGGTCAGGAAAGGGTTGGGGGTTGGGAAAATGAACAGTTCTGCAGCCTTCGATTTAAAGACTGAAAGGAAGATGCCCTCCCTCGGAAGGTTAGATAAGACAGCTATGTAACTATTGCATGTCTTCTTATGCTCTCAGTAATGATGAGCACTAACAGTCTTTTCTAACGTCTGTATTAAAATATTTGTCTTTTCTCAAGGCAGAGACTGGGTTTTTGTTTGTGTGTCTGCCAAGTGACACCTACAGTCTTTTCCCAACTCTGCACAGTTCTCTGTCCTCTTAGCACAATTGCGTGTTTTATGTTCACTAGAAGCTGACATGAAAAAAAATGCATTTGACACCCTTGGCCCCTGACAAGTATGAACATGATCTCATCTGATAATCATTAATTCAGGATTCAGAGAAGCCAACTAAGGTCACAAAACAAGAAACGCCTTTTAAACAGTGGCCGATTATTCATATTATGTCCAGCATCAGTCTGCAGTGTACAGCTGGTCATATAAGACAGTTTGTCAACAACAGACAGCTTTGCTGTTTGACTTTTAAGCATGAAGTATCCATTATCATTGCCAAATGGATGTCCAAAAGTGCACTCACTGCTAATGTTTCAAACTCTCTCCAGTGCACTTAACATAACTCATAACTGCTCCTGTAGGAAGCAATTATCATAAATTAAAAGCATCCCGTCTCCGTTTTATCTGATTCCTTCTTAGTGTGCTCTTTTTAAGTGAAGCACATTGATTCCTTAAAGACGTTTGTTTTCATGCTGAAGACTGCTGAGCCTGAATTTTCACCAAATACTGTTTCTGGTATCAAAGGGAAATGTTTTTGACCCACATATGTTTGACGTGAGCAGAATTGGTCAGTGTGTCAAACAGAGTTTACCATCTCCCCCCCCGACTCCTCCACACCCTTCAACCACAGAGCACATGGGTCACAGCATTCCACAGGGGGATTGTGGAGTGTGCAAGCTGGCCTGGTTTCCTTTTGGACAGAAACTTCCCCAAAAATCCCTTAGTTGTCATTATTTTTGGATTGGGGAATTGGACCAGCTCTCAGCCAGCCTCTTCTCTGCCTGCATTATAATTTGTCTGGCCTACATTCCTGACATAAGGTGGGACTTTAAAACAGTTCTTTTTCTCTGAAAGCTGTTGTCAAACCTGGGCGACTCTGCAGGCAAATAGAAGGACAAACTAATAGTGTAGTGATAAAACTACTTTATTATTTACTCCAGTAGTACTGGTACTCCACTGATTTAGTATTGCACTGCTACATGCCTTTATTACACACAATGCAACACAACAGGTATGTCGGGGGACTTCCGGTGATGCAGGCCGAGTAACAGCGTTCGGTGTGAGCTCCCGCTTTTTCGATGCAAAATATCCTGATATTGATGCCTGATTCAGCCCGAACTGGCAAAAAACACTGTTAGAAATCTAACTGATGTCCCTGGAGCACTTCTGGTGCAAAGCTTTTGTTAAAATGGCTTCAAAAACTGTTAATATGACTGGCTGGCAACACGGACAGGGCACAAGATGGCGGCGTAGAGACTACAGAGATGGAGGCTTTGAGTCCAGCACTGACCAAGGCCATAGCCACACTCACGGCAAATATATCCGACGTGATAGAGGCTAGTCAAGTTGCTTTATCATAATCCACTAGGGGACATGGTAAACAAACTAAATACTCCTACATAAATGGTAAATGTTCTACCTACTTTGCAATCGAACCACTGGCCGATGCCACTAGAACCCACTCCAATATTCACAGTATATTGATTAATCACAGACAACATAAGATTTCTATAAGAATGACCAAAGCCCCACCTCTAACACTTTATCCAGTTCTCGTTACACATGCATGGGAGATTTCAGTTGCGGTAATGCTAGTAGTGGAGTACAGTATGTAGCCTTGAACTGTAGCCTCAAGCAGAGATGAGGAACAGGCCAGAGAGGTCTAGTAAGCTCGCTTCTTTCTAACTCCACACAAAGAGATTTCTATCATTCTCAAACTTGTAGCCTTCTGCTGCAACCGATGCCTCAAGTGACATCATTTGAGGCAATTTATCAGACTTCACATAGTTCCCTCTGGAGTCACAAAAGGCTTTATACAACGTATTCAAGATATAGTACAGTATATATAGTGACGTTTGTTACAGGTCCCAAATTATTTCTTTAAGAATAAAATAACATTAATAAAGCCATGAACAATGAACAGCCAAGGAGTGATTGTTTTCTTTACAACATAGTCATTGATCCTTAAATACAAAATCAGGCCTAAGGGGCCTCACATAAGTGACCCAGGCTTTCCATCGCAAGACAAATTGTTCCATCTTATGACGAACAAATGCTGTTATTTTCTCCATTTTTTAAATGTCCATTGTGATTTCCATTCATACACCATTTCTTGGTAATGGTCTTTTTTACCAGCCACCAGCAGTATATTCATTAAATGTTTCCCTTTTCAACCATTGTTGAGGTATATGTTGAAAATATAATGCCTGGCTCTCTAGAGGGATTTCACATTTGAAAATGTCTTGTAGGGCATTATATATCCCTTTCCAGTAGTCTTTGATAACAGGGCACTCCCGCATAACCTGGTAATGGATTGCCTTCTGGTTTCCACAGTTTCTCCAGCAGGCAAAAGGCTTTATATAACTTTTTTCACAAATGCAGTAGACCTGTAAACAAATCGTAGGGCTGAGATGAATAGCCCAAACATATGAACACTTAAATGTTGCAGCAATTTCCTGCTGTACCAGCAAAATGTGAGTTTATATTACTTGTTTCCGAAAATGACGACAATGTAGCTTTTGTAACAACATGCCTAATAAAATTTGATTCCAAGTAAATCTGAGACACTTCATGACCAAGAGAGCTGTTGCATCATAATCTCTCTGCAGTAAACAACTGTCAAGCAGATGTCAAAACACAAGCCAGAGATGAGATCAGATTGTTTTCCCCACTCAAACATTCCTCCAAACTCCCCCTGTCTGAAATTCCTCTCAGAGCAGTTTCTTTGTCTGCTGCTCAGTGCAATGTCTCTTTGTCTGTTCCTCCTCTCCCCACTCCTGGGAGTACAATTAAGTTTAAATGCGTCAAATGCTTATCATTATAGTGCACAGAAGCTGTTTGGATGTTTCCTGTCACTATAATTCATGTCCACAATGTCATGCTGCCAAAATGCACTTTCTTCCTCGGGCATTTCTTCACAACACTAATAGAGTGTGTAAAAAAGACACTGGGAAACGAGGTTACATCATAGCACCTGTTACTAAATGGATGGAATCATTTTCCCAGTGGGAACACTTGGCTGGCTCTGCAGCTTATAGTATCCTGTGCATAGTTTTGGAAAGAAACATAGGGTAAATGCAGCATTTCAGGTCCCTGCAGCCTTTGAATTAAAGGTGAATGAAACGTGAGAAATGTCTTTTGTTCCAACTTGTTTGGCTGTTGCCATAGAAACAGCTTTCACACCTGTCCTGTGGAGCTGTGAGTGTATCCAGGCATGTCCCCTGGGAGTTGATGTCATCATCGCTTCTGTCGAGGTGGTTTCCGAAGGTGCTGAGTGAATACTCCCATCTTAGAGGGAGTGCATGTCTACATCCAGCTGGTAGGCTGATGACATGATGAGTGTGCAGCTTAGTGTGTCAGACAAACAATACAGTTGCCAATGCACTGTTACCAAAACTGGGATTTTTGGAAATTACAACCCTCGCTGTAAAACTGTATTATTTCCATAGTAATCTAAAGAAAAACAGTCTGGTTTGTATATATATTTAATGTCTTGCTTTTGCAGTTTTAGGAGCATAAAACTCTGTGTTGTGCACGTTTAAGTGCAGGTGTGGTTAACCAGGACTGTTCTTTATACTCAGCCCTTTTACTTTGCCCTTAAACCGCAATAATGATGGTTGTTCTCTTCAAAAGAAACCATTCTTGTTAGCTGTCTGTATTTCAGAGGAGGGGGGAAATGACATGCCCTGAGAGAAATTCAGAGATTCAGCAAAGGCAGCAGATGAGTGCAGAAAAGAAAGAACCACAAGAGGAGAAACCAAACCACCTCTTACTGGAGAAGTCCCACAAACAACTCCTGCAGGCCCAGACAGAGTGGATCCAACTTTACCCTCTAAGCCTGATTCTGTTTGTCCACCTGGTTGTTTTTGGCTTGGTTTAGACCAAGACTAGTCTCCTGGTCTCCTCCTCCCAGTTGAGTGTGCTTCAGCTTGACACTCACAGTCTTTGCTGTTTAACAAAGCACATCTGGAACAAGGCATGGCAGAACGAACAAAGGCGGGGCTACATCTGGATTTCAAGCTTGCTGTTACTGTAGGATGCTCTCATGTGCGTTCATTGCCGTGATTTATTCAAAAAGGAAACTAGAAACTCTTGTCCATGATATAGACACATACTTAACACATTTGCCATGCATATTTTTTCACCACTCAACAAAACAAGCTCATACATTATACACAGCACATGTTCTTTGTACACATGTGAAAGATACACATATATACGAGCAGACACATGCTGAACCAGTTACTAACTGCTACACTTAGAGGGAAATAGTTGAATGTTGTCATCATAAAAGTCAGTGTGTCTTCCTATATCTCTCAGTAGATCAATCCTGTAAATGCTCTGCAGTATCAATTGTTCACATCAAAGTGTTAATTATCTCCGCTTATGTCTTTTTAAGCTCCTTAAATGGAACTTGCTTTTGATTTTTTTCCAGTTAAGTGTGGGTGATGTAACCTTGTCTGCTGCCCCAGAGATCAAAGTGAAACTGTTTGTAGCTGCGTGACACAGTAGCTTTTCAGACCATATGTAATTACACCCTGCGCTGAACTCATGTACCGTTACAAGAAGGTTGACTGTTCTTGGAGAGTTTGCACCCCTCCCTTCTTTTTTGCTTCTATTCTCATCTCTAATTCCTCTACTTTCAACTTTGACTGATAAACTGTGGTAGATTAAAGACAGTTCATGTGGTTTAGCCCTCAAACAGTTAGAAGATTGATTGCATGCCTTTTATATTGGCAATCGTGGCAATCAAAAAGGAATGTTTTGGAGTTTTGCCGCACGGCTCACGTCACACTTTCTCCCTCACTTTTGCAGATGCGAATCCTCGACAAATTCCCAATTGATGGAGGACAGAAGGACCCCAAAAAGAGGATTATTCCTTTTTTGCCAGGTGATAAACAAAATGCATCATAGTGACAAAGTGTACAATACTCTGATATCACAGTCACATCAGTTTTAGATCTGCAGTAAGGACAAGATAAAGAAAGGCCTTCAGACATTTTAATGCACAACTGATGCTTGTTAGTACTCCTACATACTGCATAGCACTGCCTACTACATTTCATTGTTTTATTAACTGCCATACTCCACCCAGGCCAAATCAATTTGTGGTCTGCCATGGCAGTAGGAGGCTAGCAGAGAGGGATTTGTCTAATCTCATAAAGTCATTGTGGGCCAGAGCAGAGGAGAGCAGTGAAGAGACCCTTTGTTAGATGAGCTGTACTGCTCAAGTCTGGTCAGTTCTGTTTTGATCTCTGTGTAAGCCCAACAGAGGGTGAGGTTAACTGTATTCCCTTACACACAGCAAACAGCATGCGCATTTTCACTGTTTGGTGGTTTCTAGTGGTGATACTAGCAGGCAAAGAGTTTCCTAAGAGTATTAAATGAGGATTAATAGATGGGAAAGCAACCTTTTACTACTGCTCTCATTAATTTATGTACTGGAAGACCCATTGCAGTTCTTCAGTTTTTAGTTTTTAAAAATTAAGCCTGTTTTTAATAAAGATTAAAAACTTGTATTCGGTGCAGGATACATTTTCTTTAGTATGTCATGTCAAATGAAGGGAAACACACTTACTAGCAACATATGGCAACATATGAATTAATTATTTGTGATATAAACAGTACACAGCCGAAGAAGGTTGTACTAAAAGCTGGTGTTTTTATTTTTATTTTTTCTTTCTTTAATATACATCCAACATTTCAATACAACACATCATTACACATACATAAACAGAGGATAAGTTACAAATATGTTAACATAGAGACCTACACACAAAGGAACATAGGAGCAAAAAAAGGTAAGTAAAAGAGCCAAAAGAAAATAAAGAATAAAAAACTCTAAAGAAGGGTTATTTAGGAGGACTGAGCATAAGTAAAAGAGCAAAGATCTATGTTGGTTGGTTTGGTATTTTGGTTTCAATCTTACAGAAAAAGGTGTGTGGAAGAATGAGGAAGTAGATCATATTGACTCATTTATTGAATCATCACAACCTCTACCAGTTTTTCAAGTGCTGCTGCTATTTGTCTAGCTTGAGTAATCAACAACAATCAAATTATCTGATGTTTTGATTGTTGTATTTTGAATGTTTTTTTAGATGACAGTTCTGCTGTTTTTCCTCAGGTAAAGTTTTGTTTCGTCGAAGTCACATAAGAGATGTAGCCGTCAGAAGGCTGAAGCACCTGGATAATTACTGCAAAGTAAGACAAATGTCCTCAGAACTATACTTTGAGTCTGTGGTATCAGTTACTCTCCTGTTAACACAAGTCGTGAACGATGACTGCTATTGTTTTGGTTTTTGTGTTTGTTGGAAGAGCACTTCATCTATGTCAATGCTCTACTCCCTGCCACAGTATTTCCGTGGCAGGCCTCAACATTTATCTCCCCCCATCAGCCTCAACAGGAAAGCAACTGCTCCGTCTGCACTGGTCATTTCCTGTCACCAATGTAAATAGGCAGCCTATAAAGGAAACAAGGGAAACCGGGGCAAACAGGGCTCAAACAGAGTCTAAAGAATAAGAATGAATCAGCAGACTTAATGTGCAGTGTGAGTGCAGATGGCCACCTGACCCTCTTATATTCAGTAGGTCAGGAGGGAATGTGGGGCAGGTGGGTTGCCAGGTGTGGCAGCAGTTTTCATTTAGGGGAACTAAACAAGATTTGTGGTGAAGGCAAGAAGCTTAAAGACAGCAAAACTAGATTTCTTTTTAATATTGTTCCTGTAAGGATGTATTTTCTGATTCAAGTGCAGTAGGCTGAAACATCTTATTTTGAATGTGTACGCAGTTTAGACAGGCAGTTGTTATACTTCATCACCCCTGTGTCTTTTCCTTTGTTTTAACACTCACTCTGGGCTCAGAGCCTTCTTCCTTCCCCTCCACACCCTCCTCCTCTCCGGTTGGTCTTCTCATCTGACTGACTGTACAGTGACTAAGTGTTAGTAACTGCCAGTCAAACCAAACTACAGGGCGTTTTTTGCTTTAAAAAAAACATGCAACCTTTTAAATATGTGTTTTTGTTGCAACCAGTATCTTTCTTCCTCCCTTCTTTTCCACAGGCTCTGATGAAGCTTCCCTCCCACATTTCCCAGAGTGAGGAGGTCCTGAAGTTCTTTGAGACCAAGTTAGAGGACCTGAACCCTCCCACAGAGTGAGTAACTATCACTACGTATTTTAGAAATCATCAGGTAACGTTGAGCATTAGTATCGCCTCTGTTATATGAAGTTTTAGATACCAGACAAACTCTCTGGAGGCAGTGGGAGACTGCGTGTATGTGTGGTTCAGCAGCTGGGACAGATGGCTTTCACCCGCACTGACCCATCTTGATCCGGAGGCTTTGCTGTGTCTCAGGGATGATTGATGGATTCTGGTTGAGAGATGCTTGTGTTTTATTAATAATGATTTCTGGGAGGTGACACCTGATCCCAAAACGAATGCATCAGGATCAGCGGTGTCATGAAAGTGCGCCTGAGACCAAGTCTTTGGGCAGATAAAGCTCTCCGGCTAGTCATTTGTCATAGTCAGAGTGGGAGTAATTACAGACCGGCTGCTAGATTACTTTTTGTTTAAATTCTATTCTTTCCTTTTGATTTATGTGCAGTTGAAGATGAAGTATGTCTGTGATAGTATTACCTCCGACTAAGATATGAATTTAAACTCAAATGTTGTTTGTATGCTTCCCAACACACTTAAGAAGAACAATGTGCTAGAGTAACCTCTTGAGGGGTCTCTGCACTACCATCACCTCTAACCCCCACTACCCATACATGCTAATCCCACTTCAAAGTGAGATCCATCCAGACTCAGAGGCAGTCGAGTGCAGCTTAAATTGAGATGTTGAGATTGTCTAAAAGCCATGCCACCCAAGCACTCGGTTCACTACTGGTGAATCAGGACTACTTCAAAATGACTTTTATGAATGAATTTTAGGATCTTTTGTGTTGCAAGTTCACAAGATCACAGAAAACGACCATCTTGTGACGCCATAAAGTTCAAATGTGTGAGGTACAGTAAGGAAATCTTTACTGTGATTGTTAAACTGTTTTTAAACGTGTTGTGTAAATGACCGTTAACAGCCATAAAGTTTTATTTCCACTGATTTGATTCATCACATTTTGGGCAAAATAAGGAAAAATATTTGTGGAAATGATTTGAAAACAGGATAAATAGTAATAATATCCGAGTTCTTGAAACATAGAAACACTATGAGTAAGGGCTGTAGAAAGCTGTTAAACTTTTATCACTCCAACACGTCTCTATTACAGTGATTAATTACCTGGCCAATCACACTGAGGACATTTTATCCACCATGAAACATGATTCAGACCCATTTTACTAGTATTTCTGCCAGTTGTCAGTCACCATAAGCATCAATAGTGAGGCAATGTTGTTTGTCAAGCCCTCATCTGCTACTGCCATCTAATGGTCAACAGATGTCACTGCACAGATTAAAAAAATAAAATAAATGGATGACGTTGCTTCATCACAAGAGGGAGCTATGCAATAGGTAGACAGTATCACATTACACTGATATGAGGCAGAGGTTATGAGTGCTGTTGTACAGAAAGTATAAATAGCTGAATAACTAAATAGTTATTGGCATGTTTAATGTCTTGATTGGCCTTTTTAGATTTATATTGATAATGGATTAATGTTGGTTAAATAGCATGTGGCTATAGCAAGAAAGATGTTGTATATGAAGCTGTACTGCTTTTCCATGTGGAACTTTATCAGCTAGACGTTAGCCTCTCTTGTGATCTCTCAAATGTAGAAGTATCAAAAGGGGATAAGTAAATATTTCTCAGACTCCTGTATGTCTGAAGTCAACAACAGAAAATGCACAAATGTGCAATGCTGGTTGTAAAGTGATGCTTACTTCAAATCCAAATAATGTTGTCCTCTTCTAAAGTATCTCCAGAGGCCTAAAGGGTGAATGCTATTGAATGTTTCACAAGAAAAAGCAACTTTGAAGAAACAAATTGAGACATATAGACATAATAATACATTTGGATAACAGAAGCATGTTTATCGTAGTCTTACATCCTTGGATTTCCTCTTCAAGTGACTTATGAGTACGCACAGAGAATTGAATTATAGTTTAGATAATATGAGTTTGTGATAATGAATTTTAGCCATCAGTCCTTTCAACACTGCATTGCTAGTTTGACGATTCTGCATGTTTGAAACTGGCCGTTTGTGTTGTTTACAACAAGGTACAGTGAGCTGATTTTTAAGGTGATTTTGCTTATATTTTTATATCAGTTAGGGGCCATCAATGCCAGCCTATGTTTTTGCTTGTTCACTGCATCTTTTACTGCCCTCTCTGCAATGTGACTTTGCTTTGTGCTATATTTTTAGAGTGGTAATAAGTACGTTACACTTTATTAATCCCCATGGGGAAATTTGTCCTCTGCGTTTAATCCATCCTAACTATTTAGGAACTGTGTGCAGCCACAGCGCCTGGAGACCATCTGTATTTTTGAGGCCAGCAACTTGGTCAAGGACAATGGCACAATTATGAATAATTCAATAAACATATGCATATATCCATCATCTCCACGGCAACATTTTACAACTTAGGTTAAACCACACCAGCTTATTTTTATTTAATCATTTGTTAAACTGTTGTTGACATGTTCATGGGCCTCTTGCATTTGGACTTAAACCTATTGTTCCTCTGAAGGTTGGTTGGTTTGTGCAGTTGTACTGTGGAACAGACTTGATCTACACATCTAGACTTGACAGTCTGAGCATATGGCACCCAGCGGGCAAGGTACTGACTCAGCATACAAAAAATATCATATATTAAGCTAGCTAGATCCACAGAAAATATCAGCACTTCCTGTGCATACATCCAGTCAGTTCAAGGCCATTGAGTTTGATTGTACTAATGCTCCAAGTCAGATTCACCAAACTCTTAACTGCATAAACTGAAGAAGTTTGCATTTGTGAGAAACTTGCCTTATAAGGCTTCTTGTTGCAATCTGTTTGTAGGACAGTCTCATTCACATAAATGCTATCTGTAGGCGGCTATCCAAATAAAGTGTTGCCAGTATTCATAATAATATGCTGACCTCTGACACCAAGACTTGAGACTCTGTGGTGTGAAAGTCTTCTTCTTCCTCTCCTTCTGTGTCATTCAAGCAGTGCTGTACTGTGTGTAGTGTGTGTAGTTAGATGTCTTTTTTTTTTGCATTAGAGGGGATAATATCATAGCCTACAGACGGTGATGTTACACTGTCGGGTGCAACAGAGGATAATACTAGACAGAGACATAAAGACCCTAATGCAGCTGCTGGAGTGGAGTGAGCTACTGGACAGAAAAAATTGCTCTGCAGAAATGTGCAAATAAAAATGATACAATCTAAAAAACCTTTCAATAAATTGGCAAGCCAGCATGATGATGATAATCTGGTGAACAGAATATACATTTTGCATACTGTTTGTCTTGGTAATATATTTTATTTTAGTCAATTTCTGTATCATATTTAAAAAAATAATTCAGATTGAGTCATTATGATTTCAGGCCTATTTGTTGCGTTTTGGCCTGAAGAACAAAGCAGATGTATGTACGTGACTCGTAAGACAGGTCTGGGAAATTTTGTTCTTACAAAAGATAAAATTCAAGAGTACGAGAAAATTGGTGAGTGTGCAAGTTCTGTTAAATCTCTTCTTCGTGCCACGTAAGAACAGATCAGTGGGTTTTGCACGAGGCCCATTGAGTCCACCTTGTTCTCTGATGTTTGGTCTTCACATGGCCCTGATGAACGTCGAATGACCGTAGCTGTGGTTAACCGGTCTATAAATGCTGATGTAGTTTGTCAACAATGCTTTCATATTATATAACTAGACTCCTTGTTAACTGCTCAACATGCTGTAGCCTTGTCGAAAACAAGAAGAAGCTGAATTTAGAAAATGAGAACTTGAAACAAGGCTGTGACGTTGACATCCACAACAGTATAGACTCTGAAGCTTAATCTAACCAGCATGCAGGGAAAGGAGTAATCTCCATGCTGAATGGATTTGGAGATCAAAACGTCACTGCCTGTGGCAACATTAAGAAGAATGAACATTTTTCTCTTCATCTTATTCACGTGACAGAAGCCACAGGATGTTTGATCATGCAAGATGATTTTTCAGTAATGAAATCAATTCATTTAGTTAAAACTTCAAACCGTGAATCTAGTGTGTGGAACAGAAATGTGTACTGTAGTTCTTAGACAGTCACGTTAGCTGTCACAGTAAAGATTGTCTGCAGAGCAAAGTTGCCTGTGACAAGATGACAAGGGCATCAATGAAGAAAACCTCTGTAGCTTCTATTCAAAACACATGATCATGCTGCTGGTACCAAACTTGTGGTCAGAACACATTCCTCCAGATGTGCATACATTATAGTAGAGCTACTGTGGACTCCTTTCATATGCATGTAACAGATACACACATATGACTCTGGAAGACATTGCACTGACTTCATTTCCTGGAGATTTACTGTAGCCTTCATCATAACCCTTGCACGTTTGACCCCCTAACCTTAACTAAAAGTCTAAAATGTAATGATTTACTTTATGGGAACTTGTTTTGGGAAATCCCCACAGTGTGAACGTGAAACTCACAGGATTAATGCAACTACACATTAATGCATTTTAACTCACTGTATACAAGATAATAAAGTTGTTTTTAAGTCTTTTCTTTAAACCCCAAAGCTTAATTTTTCATCATTGTTTCAAAACAGGGGAAGTTATTAGTGGTTGATTCATGATCAAACTAACGTTCTTTCACCCTGACATCACTCTGTAATCATGACCAAGCTTTGCTGGAGATTTTGGCCCGAGTTTACAGTGCTTTTCTGAGGATTTGAATAAACAGTGTCATTACCTCTCTTAGGCATATACACCCTGAATGTCCTACTGCACATTTTCTGTGTGCAAACCAGCCCTCTACTCTATCATAATGATTTCCTGCTCAATGACGTCGACCCATTGACCCCTGAGCTGAAGGTTACTTCTGCAGGGGTTAATCTCAGGTCAGGCAGGAGTGCCTGTGTAATGTATACAGGCAGAAGGGCAGACACTTCAGTCCTCTGGCTTGGCTGAGATATGCGAGCAGAGGACTAATGTCTCACACATTCCATTTCTAATAGGCCCACCTACAAAGAGTGAGCTGCAAACAGATGGCTATTCTCAACTCATGCTTAGGATGGACTCTCACGGGCTTGGATTTTTAGTGATGTGTTCAGCCCATGCAGCTGATCTGTACGTCCATATACAGTACTCTGTGTATTTCTTAGCATGGGCGTGCACATAATGAAACCAGAACTTCTGTCGCTCTCTATATTAACTAAAGGTGTACATTTCCACGCTGCAAAGTCTTTAAATTAGTATTTAATAATGTTTGGACATGTTTTCACTCCCCTTACCTTCCCCTCATCTATTAGATTTTACTGGTGATAGGAGGAAAGCGCACAGAGCCAGAGTTGTGTGCTCAGTCTCCTCCAGGGAAGAATATTATTCCAGCTCTGTGCTAAGGGTCACAAGCTAGCAGGGCAGGTCAAGCATCTACTTTATCCCTATCATTTCTCCCCAACCCTCTACAGTGTTGCTCTCAGTTTCATCTCCACCCTACATGATTTTCACAAAATAAACACAGGGTGCCTAATGAAATACTTCAGAAATGTTTAACATGCATTGCAATTAATTTGTCTACCACAATGTCTTAACATGCTGTGATTTATCCCAGAGTGTCTGCTTCATTACCTAAAGAAATACCACCACTCACCAAGTGTTCACACTGTATATTTAAAATCTGAACATACATATAGGGTTTCCTCTCCTAGAGTCGTGAGCTCAAATGTTTCTCTAGTGACACTTTGTGCATCATCTGCTTTGACTCAACTTATTTTTTTAATAGACTACTATTCATGCTGGCTCAGCGTGGATGTTTAACATTATTGTGCTTTCTGCCCATCATGTCATTAAGAAAGTGATGAAATTCATGTCCACAGTGTGAATTTTGGCTTAAGATCCAACATAAACATTGTTTTTACCGCGTCACAATCCAATTTAATGTATGTATTCACAGTTGAATTTGTTGTTTTATTTCAAAATGGAGTAAGTGTATCGTTTATGTTTTCAGTGTAGCCGAGCTGAGCTGTAAGCATTCGCATGTGTGATTGGAAATGTCTCATAACTCGTATTTGTTGATGCATCTGGAAACAGAGAAGACTGGTGCCAAAAATGACTTTATCTGAAGTGACAGAGGAATACAGTTATTGGTAAAAAATGTTTTGATTAAGCCTGAAGTGTTGCTTAGGGTGAACTAGGGTTATGAATTTATGGTGCTTCCTAGTTTTCACTGTCATTTTACATTTATGTTGTTGTTCTTCTTGTTCTTGTATAAAATATTCGACTTCAGAAATTGCAATGTTGTTAAACTTGTTTACTGAAATCAACGAAACAGTGTTGATGAACAGACTGCAACCTTGTAACCAAATGTTGGGCAAGGTTTATACAAACATGTACTCATATCCATAACTGGTCATGGCTCCAGTCCTGCTGCCGGCCTCTCCAGAGAGCCAGGTGTCTGCTCCCATCTGCATCAAAACCTTTGCTTTCCCTCAGTGGACTCTCTCTGCAGCTCAGTTAACTAAACGAGGACACGCAGTCAGCCAGCACCTCCTGAGATATACAACAAGCTGCAAGCCATACATTTACATACAGACACAGATCCAGGAATATTGTTCTATTTTGAAACTTTTGCACATTTCTCATCAAACTGGATTAAGTAATTATGTGAAGCATCATCATTTATGTACCTGCGTTACAGTAAATGAAGCATGAGTACTCAAATTGAGCTGACAACACATTAATGAATTAATTTAAATATATTTATCCTGTGTTCATTGTACCATCGTGTTTTTTTTTTTTTTGCTTCTAAATGACTAATTTCTGTCAAACTCAAATAATAGCATCATATTTTCTCTGGCTGAACAACAGTGACATGTTTACAATTATGCAAATGATCTGTTCCAATCTCAATAATAAGAAACCAAAGGCGCACACATAGACAGTGTACAGTAAACATGCACACAGTCAGTGGCAAATTGCTGCTTTGTGACCCTGATGAGCGTGAAAACACAGAGCGGGTTCATTGACATGCTCATCCTTTCAGTGTTTTGTTACAGTCCACGCTTTGGAACAGAAAGATGCTTTCACATTTAAACATGAATGGACTAATCAAGGGGATATGATACTGTTGTCAAGTAAATAAATGCTGTTCTGTTAAACAGAGGCAGCTGCATCTCCCTCAGATACACTATATCTATCATTTGAACAAACACATGCACGCATTGGGAGTGTATTGGCTAAAAGATCTGATGATTCATTTTGTTACTGTCCTTGACACACTTACACACCCTTACAGTATGTTGTATCCCACCCTGTCTCCCTCCCTCTGGTAGTGGGTCAAGTTCAGCGTACATTCTCATCGAGGGTTTGGCTGGTACTCGTGTGCCAACTGCATTTGGATGATCCCAGGCAGAGTTTCATCTATAACCAGTGACTGGATTGATCAAGTCGTATAAATGCTCTGACCTCTCTGGCACACACACCCACACTGACCATGGTTCTCTGGTGTTGCTTCCTTTGCAGAGACTGTGGAGGATCCGGCAAACGCAAATCAGGTAAGGATCTGAAATCTTTTGACTGTGGTCAGTCCAATCTGTAGAATCTTTATTGTATTTACTGCTTACTGTGCTTTGATTGACAATATGAGTTTGTGGTCTCTTTTATGTACAAGTTGTAACATTTTTTTATTCATAGAGGAACTCCACTGATCTTACACATTAAAATCTGATTACAGGTCTTCTATCTATGTGGAAAAAAGGTGTTTTGTGGCTCTGGAGGGAGCTCTGTGAAATCTAAAGTGACTATTTTTATAATTGATTAATGAATTCAGTTATTGTAAGGCAAAAATACCTAATAATCTCTTGTTTTGGCCTCTGAAATGAGATGATTTGGTTCTTTTCTCTCAAATATGGACATAAAATTGGCTATATTTTGGTTTTCTGAGACAAAACAGGCAATTTTAAGACATCCCCACTTAATGATTGATAATTGCAGCCCTGATTTAGAGTTGTTGTTTTTTGGTGGAGTGCTTTTTTAAGTTGGATGTTCTTCCAACACATCCTTCTGTATTACGTTGAATTTCTTAAGAAAACAGTGTTAGGTAGGAGACACCACCTGTTTGAGCCTCTATGCTCTGTATTTGCTCTGCCAGCGCTGTGTGTACAGTATGTGTGTGTGCGTGTGTGTGAAGACAGAAAGACTGAGTGACTCAGCTGAGCATGGGGATACGGGCGTAGGAGGCGGCAGGAAAAGTATGAGAGGGGTTTTAGTGAACAGCTGTGCAAGTGTTGTGTATTTGTGTGTGCATGCAGGCTCAGAATACCCACACGCATTACTAAATTACACGTTAGTCCTGCAATCAGATGCAAACTTGCTGTGGCCATCCTTCTTGGAATCTGCCACAGTTATGTACGACATGGCTGGGCAACGAAAGTCTCAGTGAATGACCTGTAAGTTAATTTTTTGTGGGTGATCCACTCTGAGGAAAGCTGTGTCGGAGTTGCCACCAAACGAAATAAGACCCCAACCTAATTTCATTATGTGTTCCATGGTATTGAGGCTTTACGTAACAGGGGATTCCAGCTACATAGCAAAATGGAAAAATTGTCTTATTTCAGCTGTGTGTGTGTGTGTGTGTGTGTGTGTGTGTGTGTGTGTGTGTGTGTGTGTCGAATAGCCTACATTCGGTCTGTGCAAGATATTAGATTGGTTTCCAGTTATATTCATATCAGCTGCTTGGAAAGTTTGTCATATAGTGCCTGTCGCTTCAGCTGTTTTCATCTGAATGGTTTGGTTTGATAAATCTGTTATCACCTATCCGCAGCTTCTAAGATGTATATATATTTATGCTTGCAATAAATCATTTGATGGGATCAAGTCTACCAATGAAAACAATAACAATACGCTTTATGTCTGGTGCTCATAATGATTTACTATTAACAGTAAACATGGAGCACATACTGTACAAGCCCTCCATACTTGATCTCTAAACCTTCACCATAGTCCCCATGCTGGACATTAGTGGTTAACGCAGCTGAAAGATTGATCTTTCTCTCTTAAAGCCGGACATTCAAATAAAGCGCAGTGAGTCTGCGGTGATATTTGTGCTGTAGCTGCAGCTTATGGTTTCCATAATTACATGGTGAAGGTCTCCCATAAGAGTTTACTGAGCCCTAAACAGGAGAATGTAGCCCTTCACCACAAAAGTGCTCGTGGTCAGAGATTTGACGAGGAACTCTGTTTACCTACACACTCGTTATCATTTTTGTCATGGTTGTTTTTTTGTTTTTTGTTTTTTTGCTTTGCATGATCTTTAGTGCACCTCATTGGTGATTTCTCTTCATTGTAGGATTTAGGTGAAGAGCAGCGGAAAATTATGCACCATATATCATTTATTTACCTCTAACTGTGACTTCCACTTCAGTTTGACTCAGCTTTGGTTACTATCTACATAAGGTCTTACATATAATGGAGTTGTCAGGATTGACTGCTGATAGGCTCGTCTGCATAAATCACTGTCAGATAACTGGGACTACTGTCATAACCAAACCCTAAAGGAAATGTCTTTTGGCTATGGTGATGAAATACACAATACTTTATCAAAAGTATGAACGACAAGGGAAACTGTGTTCAAATTTATTCAGATTATAGTATCAACTACTGCTTACCTTTCAGGATGTTGAGATACAGATAATCTCCAGAGCATTAGTGCTAATCTGTATTCAAAAAGAAAAAGTGAGATGAGCAGAAGACAGAAATTGAGTAGGAGAGGAAAAGAAATGGAGCGCTCAGGGGTGTAGTGCATGTGAAAAGCAGCTGGAGAGGAGAGGAGGTTTACGTGGCAAGTGGAAACCATTTCAGTGTTGCGCACAGACTGAGGGAGTGTGTTTATGTGTGCAGACTTGCTGTCTTTATTTGAGCTGCGGGTCTCCGGGGGCCTATAGGGTGTGTATGTGTGTATGAGGTTGTGTCTTTGTGGGTGTTTACATGCTGTATGTGGGTATCCATGTGTGTGTGTGTGTGTGTGTGTGTGTGTGCGCGCATGCTTGTTAGGAAGGAAAGAGTTAATCTGTTCATCTGTTAGATGGTGGGTGGGTCAAGAGGTCCGTGTGTTTGTTTGTATTTGCAGATGGATAAGATTTTAAACCGGCATAGGAAATCATTAAGGTGAATGAGCACTTCCAAATCAGTTTAACAACCCTGCACTGTTTCAGCAGCTTCTTTCTCAATGACAGCAACCAGCCCCTCCTTATAGACTCGTGCAAAATGAGCCTCACAGTAGCTGAAAGATTAATTTTGTGGGTTAAACCAGATTTAAATGTTTCTTTTTTTAAGTAGATGTTAAAAGTAACAGATATGTTGTTGTACTGCTCATTTCATGGATACTGCTCGTTCATCAGTGTAGAAATGTTTTTTTTTTTAACACTCGACTCTGGCAGGGTCGAAGCTCCACCCCTCCAGAATGGAGCAGACCCAATACAGGCTGCTCTGTTTCTGATAAGTGACCATTTGTCACAGTGGACTCCCACCCTGGAGGCAGCACACAGCTCAAAACCTTATGTTCGAGCCAGAAAATGTTCTGTAATGAATGA
The DNA here is from genome assembly GCA_946959425.1 of Argyrosomus regius. Lineage (NCBI taxonomy): Eukaryota > Metazoa > Chordata > Actinopteri > Sciaenidae > Argyrosomus > Argyrosomus regius. The sequence continues at coordinate 11,269,647 of OX336894.1, read as the reverse complement.
GATCAGAAATGTATGTTTATTTATTTATTTTTTGTTTAGTACAGGGTGTCAGTCACCGGGATATGTTGTTCTTTGATGCACTCAAGTGTTAAAGGCGTCAGAGTTTCTACTGGAAAACCTGATGAAGTGGAGGATTGGTTTGAAGTCCCCCACTTACTTAATTTGCCTCTAGTTCCAGACTATTTGGAAACCCTCTGAATCAGCAACATTAATGCAATGAAGTTAAAGGTACCCTGTGGAGTTTCTTACCTCTAGTAATCTGTAACCTTTCAAGTAATGAAAAACAACATGAGCAAGAAAGAAGCAGGTCTCACTGCTCACAAGCAAACATGGATATAAACAATGCAGGTTTCAAATTCTTCTAAAATGTTCTGTATATCTAAGATAATGATCAAGTATCAGCAGATCAAGTGAAGATAATTAAGATATCCGACAGTTTTCAACAGCCTTGTGAGAGCTGTCTTACTGTAAGATGATTTTAGGAAAGGTTTCTGTACTATTTGTTTGTGGTCTGCCCCTTCTCCCCCAGGGCCACATACTGATTCAATGACATGAGTACATCTGTACTACATTGAACAGCAGTCCTGTGTCCTTTTCTAATCCAACTGCACATCTGCTGCTGATGAGCCAAACAAAGGCATTGCACTTTGCCAAATTTTACTCCTCTCAACCCAGATCTGCTCTCGTAAAGTTACCCCAGGGTTCAAAATATGGCACAAAGTCATAAAGGCCAGTGCCAACTATGCTATCAACCAAATGCTTGGTCCTGAAAAATCTCTCACAGAGAAGAAAAAAAAAAAATCCTGGTATAAATGGGTAGACTAGACTCCCTGGTTTCCTCCTCTTGGTGATGAATTATTGCAAAGTTCCCAACTGTCATCATCTTTGGATGGAGCTGATGATGGGTGAGTGGGGGTGGAGGTGGGGGTTGGATGGAGTTAGGACGTCTGGGAGTGCAAGGGTGGGAGCAGGAAGCACATGTATAAATCTGAGCGAGGAGAGATATAAACACAGAGAGTGGCTAACAGGGCTATCTGATGGAGGCCAAGAGGAAAATACTTTTCTTTTCAAAGCTCATAAATACTTTAAATCTATATTGTCCATACACATACTGTATAATTTACACATAAACACGTATTCAGCCTCACATACACTATAACAGCTCCCAACCTTTTTTCTGTCAGACGTACCCCCACGATCCTATCAGATGAACTCAAGTACTCCTTCATTGACGTCACGCAGACATTGGACAACCATTAATCTATTACCTTTATTTGAAAAATGCATCCATGACTTTAAACTATTTCAGCCATTTATCTACTCGGATGTTTGCCTAAATGCCTCACAGTGCATCTCGATGCATCTCAGTGAATTTAATTTTCTACATTACTTTACATACATACACAGTCCGATAAATCTGAACTCCATTTTTGTTTAATAAATGCTTTCAGAAGCACATAAATGTGATTCTCTTCCCTTTCTTAGAGTTGTACATGAAAGTTAAAAGTGCCTCATCAATTCTTGGCTTGCTGTATTCTTTATGGTTGCAGTCGTCAGCCAATGTATGTCATTTTTGCGTCGCAAATTGTACACACAGTGTGCATCTTGTCCAGTTTTTGCTTATTAGCTTCCTAAGTTCATAAGCTCCAAAATGTACCCAGATGTCAAAATAAATGCGTCTTTTATATCCTCCAACATGCAAAAGTAATGTTAGCGTAATGTTCGCCCAGAATTCAACGTAAGAGAGCGATGTTGCAATGCAACAAGGTAACTTTACAACTTTATGGTCCAGCAGAGGCCCTAAAATTAGCAATCGTTGTACTAGAATATAATTTCGTCTAGGCTGAAATATATTAATTTATATCATTGCATAGATGCAGAATATTCACGTCTGCTCCCAATGCATCTTAGAATCGAGAAATTAGCATGCCTCTAATATTTAGTGCTTTTAGCTATATAAATCATTTACTCATTACTTTTAGCTAAACATTTTAACCATTACTCTTAGCTATTCCGACCATTTAGCACCATGACGTTTAACTTTTTCAACTTCTGTGCTTGCTTGCCAAAAGTATTCATGCACTGTGTTCTCTATTTGCTTTTCATGAAATCATAATTTCTATTTTTTATATCAGTTCTGATACTGACAAGCTTTACATGTGCCCCCTGGCTGGACATCACTGCTCTAAACTGTGATTTGCCCACACACACTAATTTCTAAATCTCATTTTGTACTCTCTTTACACATCATTAATATGAAATTAGACCTATCCGGTCCAAGGCAGTTTGACCTCATTTTTCTCACACATGTTCTTGTACTGGCTCTGTCTTCCTGCTGTTGCAAAACATTTCATTTCCGGAATGAGGCTGAAATATTAGCCTTTGTTTTTCAGGCCAATTGACTTTGCTGACAAAGTCTTTAGTCACTCACCTCAGGTTTCAGATTTACTGTTCGCTCACAGCAGTAGTTAATTGTATGTTTTAGAAACCTCCATTTATATTGACATAGATTATGGTTTTATGAGATCATGACTTTTATGTCCATCTGTCTTGAAATTATATTGTTCACAGAGTGTGTTTTTTTTCTTCCAGTTTTTAATAAGACAATGTCGTGGATAGCATATTCATTTGCAACTGGGTTCCCAACAGGTCATAATTTTATTTCAAGGCCAGATTCAGCATTAAGCAAAGGCAGATAATAAATCCACAGGTTTGCTGTTTGCTGTGGTTTGAGTAGAGGGAAAATTAACGATCACGAAAAAGTAGAATAGCTAATTAATATTTCACTCAGTAAAGGTCCTACGTACTAATAAATCTGTAAATGTAGACCATGGATAAGGACTGGGAACTTGATTAACACATGTTCAAACTCCCACACTGCATACAAAATGTGTGCTATCTGAAAGATGCCTTTTAAAATGTAATGAAGTGGGAACACGATAACTGTATTACCTTAATTACACATTAAGTTTTCACTGGTAAAAATGGTTTAATAGTTAAAGCAGAACATATTTGAGTTAGTCATCGTATTTCCAAGAATAGTGTCAAAAGAAATATCACTGTTTGCTGTAACTAAAGTAATAGCTGACATACTTTGAAGAACAAGAAGGCAATACCCAGAATTTGAATAATGTGTTCTTTCCAGTGTTTCTGCACCCAACTTTGTGGTTTGACAAAACATCTTGCACAAATAACGTGAAACTTCATAAACCACAGCCCAACCACAGTAATCCAGTGTGAGACTCTTTGGCAGTTTTAGCATTTGAAATGCTAATGGTGCTGAGTTCATCTTCATAAGTTATGAGATCGTTGACATCTCAAATGTAGTTCCTGAAATGAAGACAAAATATTACCCTGATAGAGAAACGTTAATCTTTAGTCTGAGGGACCGTCGCCAGGTCAGGTCTTTGGAGAAATGGCAGCTTAATCCAACTTGTCTCTATCATTCCTTATCTAAGCTTCAAACCTTCAGTCTGTTTGACTTCTTATTTTCCATCCTCAGTATAAAACGGAGTTCCTTTTTTCCAGAAACTGTGTTAATCACATTTTGAAATCAAAAAAATGTTTTCTATGAATTTGCTTTGATTTTCTCTGTGACATTGTTTTCTTGGAGATATTTGTTGATTATGTGAGTCAAGATCTCTTTTCCTTCTTACTAACCACAGTCAGTAAAGGCAGCAATATGACCATAAATAGAAATGGTGATCTCTGCAGTGTTTATAGATCTTCTATTCAAACACGCCATAAAAGTACATTGTGTATCTGTTGTATCAGCATTATCAGGGTAAACAGATGTAATCCTAAGTGTGCAGACAGTAGTTCCTTCTCTGTTAGGAGCTTTGAACTCAGTGGTCAGCAGAAGCTCTTGTTAATGTGTGAACCGAATGTCAGCTGGGGTTGTGTCTGGATTCCAGCTGACGCTTGTTAGATCTGCTTTAGCTCCTTCAGCCATGCTTGCTTTAAGGATTTTTCATGATTAAGGCCTCAGCCAAGCTCAGCTAATGTAGCCTTAGTCATGTGGGTGTTTGTAATATATTGGACACTTAATGCTCCGTATACGTTTTTACAAATTAGACCAAGTGTTTCTGTAGAAGGCATTCCTGCAGTTAGTTTGAGTGAACCCAAACTCTGGTTCAGTAGTGGATGTGACCACGTTATGAAAGCAGGCACAAGCTGTGAAAAGTCACTGCTGGTGTTTATATGGTTAACTCACTGAAGTACAGAAAGGAAGATTTCCATTGGCTGGGCTGCACGCTCTAGTCAGAGCTCTAGTGTTTCATGGAGACAGAGGGCCATCCCTCTGAGCACAACTCCAGCCCCTTCATCTGGTTCTATTTAAGGCCTCTAGTGCCGACTCTTATGATTGGTGTACACAACCCCCTACTCTTCCTCCAGCTCCAGCCCCAACTGAGGAGAAGGAGGCTTTTTAGCAGATGGTTTATTTTCCAAGGGAAACCATTTCTTTCTCCCACTCTACTGTCCTGTCCTTAGCTGGCTTTAGCTCACTTTTCTATCAGTACTGCAGCTCCTTCTTCTGCTTTCTTGTTGCTGCTCCTCTTTCCACTGTGTTAATGTGTCATCCTGCATCTACTGACCTAGTTTTGTTGGACAATAAGGATGAGGCCCCTTCAGTAACACAGAATGGATTTTCTGCACTTGACTGCTTGATCCTTCACTTTTTGGAGGGAGTATCTTTTCCTAGACTTTCAGCATCTCCATTGCCCTTGTTGTTGGGCTGGAGGGGGATGCAGCTCTATGGCTAGACTCTCAGGAAGATGCACTGAGCCCTGTGATTATTGTGATTGGCTGAGCTCTACAGACAAAGTGGCCTATGGCACAACGAGTGCCCAGCAGTCGTTCTCGGGGACCTATGGCTGGCAGCTGGCTGACAGCATGTTTTTTCCCATCAACCCCAGGTCTGGATGCTTCGGATCCCATGCTCCTGGAACAGTATGTGGTGGTGGCCAGTTACGAGAAACAAGAGCCTGCAGAGATCAGCCTTCAAGCGGGCGAGGTGGTCGACGTCATTGAAAAGAGCGAGAGTGGTGAGTAATCCAAACAAATGCACAGCAAAGACGTGTTCAGCAGGAGCAGGCAGCGTGCATGTTTGTATGTCCGACACAAACAGACTCTTTCATGATTCAGTTCCTCAAACATGCTGCTCTTTTCCCTAACTCAACCCTCTCACCTCCTTTGTCCACAGCTTGCTAGCTGTAACTTAGCCCCATCTGGAGGCTCACTTTGGCCTGCAGTCAGCCCTGTTTTTTCCCACTGTTGGTTTAGGCTGGGGGCCAGAATGTTGCCTCTAGCAAGAGGAATGTCTTCCAGACTCGTATTAATTATTCCACCTCACTTTAATGGAAAGCCAGCAAGACATGCCGGATTTACAAATGCCAGCTGCAGAGAGTCCTTAGTCAGCTGTTTAACCTCTGGAAAGAGCTAGCAAACAAGGCCAAGATCATGTTTTAGGGTATATGTGATTCAGTTTGACAGTATTTAATGGATAATGAGGCAGTAGCACACTGACGCAAAGCTCAACTTCATGATATTTTAGTATATGCTGTAATGCTTCTAAGAACTTTAATCTATCGTGGGTGGAAGAAGACACAAAACGTCTTCATTATTTTTTCAAATGTATGTGAAATAACTGAAATCCAATATATATGTTGAGATGCAGTAAAATGGGAACTGGTTAGATGATTTTGTAGATTGTATGACACAAGGACACCAGAAAAACTACATGGAAATTACATGTTATTTACTATTAAGACTAGATTAAGAGTATCAAATCATTTGTCTCGGATAAACACGCTAAATTGGTCAAAGCACCTGCCCGAATCACGTATATTTTAAATGGAATTTGCCATATAAAGCATGAGAGTGACCAGAGAGGTAAAGGCCCCAGTAACAGGGTCTGACGTTCAACTTTAATGGTGTGCTGAGACAGTAAAACAGTAATGGGACTCATGTGTTCTTCAGCGGGGAGGATGGGGAAAGAGGGATGGAAGAGGAAGCAGTGACCAGGAAGGCAATGGGACTTGGGTTTCATGATGGGTGTGAGTGAAACGCCATGCCACACTGGCCTCAAGGAAGAGGGTCCATAGGGTAGATTCGCTTTGAAGTGTCACGTGTCTTGCCTTCGGGTTCATGTATTTGTTTTCACTCCCTGCTTCAGTAGGATTTCAACTCAATGGGGAGCCACAGTGAGGCGGATATTCCAACACCTTGAAGTCCTTTTATCGGGGGCCTTATATGAGAGCTTTCCTCCATGAACTCAAGCTGCATGGTCCCATGATTTTAAGTAGAGGCCCCTTTCTAACTTTTGTATTTCAGCTGACCACTGTGCAAAGTTATAGCGGTTAATCTATGTGTTGATGAACCATGCAGAATGTGAAACTCATGCACTTCAATGGTCTCATTGCAGATTTATGTTTTCCAGGCGTCCGTGTTATTGCTGTAGCTTAGCTTCCATGTCCTTATTCCTTTGTTTCATCCTCTTCTCTGATGCAAGCTGTATTTAGCTGCTGCTCTCAGTTCAGCTCATTCATTCATCTCATTGGTTGGATTTGTCACAAGTTTCTTGAAAGCAAAACCGTAGAAACAGGCTTCTTAAAACACATCCTAAGGCTATTTGACAGTTTTATTATACGCTGACGGACACTTTCACAGAGATCTGAAGTAAATATGACCCCCCTACATCTTGCTATGGAGACTGTTTCCAGAAGCACAGCTAGCATTTAAATGAAATCTCAACACCTCCTGCAATGGAAGTCTAAAGAGCTAAATCTGCTCCATTTGCCTGGGTGACATCACTCCGTATCCCTTTGCCAGTACTAACAAGACCAGGTGTGTGCTAAGAAGATTTCAGAGCTCATTTGATTTAGCATCCATTCCCTTGCAGGATAAGTACAAACCCTTTAATGGTTCCTGACAGATTGGTTTGTGTATTACAGAGCAAAGTATGCTGAGTTAGAGGTACTAAAAGGTGTCCATTACATTTGTAATGATAAAAGGGTTTTTTATTGAGCTTCCAGCTATAGTCACATATTTTCCTTTAAAGCCATGCAGATTTAAACCAGCGTGGGTTCCCCAGAAGAGTCTTTGAATGCATTTGGTAGAAAATAACTGTATGCTGTCACATTGCCATCTCATTTCGTATCAGCATTGTGTGCCTAACTGGTTTTATATGAGTTTTTTCACACAAAGGTGTAAGAGTGCAACAGTGACAGATGGAGGGATGGAAAACCACACATCCATATTATTTTTTTCATTTCACCCTGGTCCTTCAGCAGTAGTCCTGCTGTTAAAGCTACTGTACCATAGACTGTGGCTGCGACTGCTGCCCAATGCAGTTATCGACTTTTCCTTACCTTGGATTAGATAATATATGCCTTTGACAGGGCTAGTGAATCTAGGTCAGACCTATAAGTGAGCTCAGCTTTCTCCACTTTTCCAGCCTGCTGTCCCGAGGCAAGGCAGTATTTTCCATCGCACTGGCTTGATGATACAGTTTGTGTCGTGGCCTTTGTTTCAGTTGGTACAGTAGTTTATACTGATTTCTGGTTTATTGGGTTTGAAGAAGGTGCAGTATGCGGTAAATCAACAGCTTAGACCAACAACTACTCGATGTTCTGGTGTAACATTCAGATTTCTGGAATAATACTTAAGACCCATAAAAATAAATCTAAAAGAGCAGTATATTAAAATATTATAGAAGTTGCATTTTGGTATTGTCAAAATCTGTAATTAAAATTTGTTTCATAGTTATTAATTCTGTCCTCACTCCCTCTGCAACTATTTTATTTGTCTATTTTATAAGAGTTTGCCAGGGGGGGATGCTGGCTCAGGAGGAGAGAGTAGTGCAGGGAGAAACTCGGGGAGAAAATGGAAAAAGACATTTCCTGCCAAAGTTAGTGGTTCAGAGAGGTTGGTTCATTATAATGGCTTAATGGATCCTCCAGGATGCCTCCTCAGTTTACACTATATTGGAGAGATGTTAACCAAAGCTAAGCTAGCAGCCTTGTTGGTCAATTCTGTATTCAGTGGTTTAAACTTTGCCCTTTAATGGAGTAGCATGTAGGAAGGGAAAAAATAATTAGCAGTCACTTCTGGAAATATTGTACTTATTGCAGCTGGGTTGCCTACACCTCAAGGGCAGCGTTAGGCGTGTTGTACCCAGTCCTGTGTAGAAAATCTCTCTCAGTGGACCAGTCAGGGTTTAACTTGTCTCCGTTCCAAGTCCAGATCAGCCTCTATGAATTACAGTTTGCCAAATGAACTCCAGGAATGCCTGTCTGTTTTGATGAGGCCAGCTCACATCCACTCCCCCAAGACCCCCTGGCACCACCCATGTACAGTATGTATTGTGTCTCTGCTGCTCCACCCAGCTTACTTAAGTAGGGTGGAGTAAGTTAAATTTCAGGAAGAGCCTTAAGGGTCTCTTACTCAGACAATAATCTTAGCTGTGTAAATTTGCCCTTTTTGTTCTCACATTTTAAATTTGACAAATCTGAGCCAGAAGCTGGCAGGTAACAGCAGTATCCTGCAGGTGATGTTCAGCTGCCTGGCTGAAAGCCCATAGAGACTGCTGGAGTCCAATCCTGGCAGATTAAGCGGGTCTGGCCCACAGCATGGCATGATGGATGTGCAGCATGTCTTCTTTACCTTCACATGGAAAAAATGTACCAATACAATAAGGTCTCCGTCTTCAGGCTGGAAGTGAAATTATCTCAGGGCTCAACTCAGCAGGAGCTCTGTGTTCAGAGAAGCAGAGCACAGACTTTTACTCTTTAAAGGATTATTCCTGTAGACGTTATCTATAAAATTATATAAGGCAGTATTTCATGAAATGGCAAAAATTCCAGATCCAGATAACAACTATTCAGCTAATTTATTTTTGGGACAATCAGATTCTTTGTTAATTGTTTTTAGCCACGCTAGCAGCTCTAGGGATGCCAATATGGGTCTGTCAGTCGGTCTAGCCACTTCGTTCCAGACTGAAATATCTCAACAACTACTGGATGGATTGCCATGAAATTTAGATTTCCATGGTTCCCAGAGGGTGTATCCTGTTGACTTTGGTGATTCCTGATTTACCTGTAGCGCCACAACTATAACAACTATAGACAGATGGATAGATAACCAATGTGCTAGCCTGTATTTGTTGAATACTTTAGTTCAAATGGCCAAATACCCTCAAGACAAATTACATCCCCATCACCCTCAGCTGTACTTACTGTGTATTGCTAAATAGCATCTGTTACAAAACACCCTAAATTAAGAGGGCCAACATAAACATTATATCTGCTAGACATGTTAGCATTTAGCTCAAAACAAGGCCACACTGTGTCTAAGTACAGCCTCTCAGAGCTGCAAGTATAGTTATCGTCTCATAAGTCTCGTCTGAGCTATCAGGCACAGACAAAAACAAACAGGAGGGCAGGGTTAGGTAAGGTAATAATCTATGTATCTCCTTGAAGCCCTTGGCTTACAGTATTTATTGTTTCATCTGGGACACGCTCCCTAGGTCCTCATATTAATCCACGACAGTTGATTTTCTTCTTTACCGAGATAATAGCACCAAAAGTTGTGTTGCCGTAATAATCAGTATTGAGCGAGCTGCAATTACTTTGCAGACTTTAGTATCAGTGGTTCCTGAATATGTGACAGCAGCATGCGCATTGACTGACCAATGTTTCTGTCTCAGATATGCAGGAGAATAAAAGGCAAGGTCAATGTTAAGCTTCTAGTGCTGCTAGTGAACCAAACCCCCAGTTTCCCAATTTGGTATGTGCAGTTTCAGCAAGAACATGTTTCCTTGAATAAAGAGGAAAAACCCTATAATTCTTGTCAATGAACCACCAAAGACATGATGCAGAAATCTTGCCAAGTGTTAAATGTCTTTTTTAAGCTGAAGTTGCAGCAGCAGATGGAAGACACATTATCCTCTCATAGTAATCCCCATCCTCCACATTCTTTTAGCTTACCATAGGAAGTACTAATGACCGTCTCAAGAAATTAACCTTATCCTGTATTTTTAGATATGGAAACTCAAACAGGAGGTTTGTAATCAGCACTTTAACAGAGTCTTCCACTGCTTTATCCTTTTGCATCTTGACACAGAGCGATACAGGCAGAGGAGATGAAGAACACGAGCAATAACAGTATTTAAGAGCATAAATAGTGGTAATAATAGTGTACAGAAATCAGTCTGTGGAGCCAAAGAGGTGCCTCTCTCTCTCACTCACTCAAGAATTGACCATTGATTTAAACCAGTATTTTAAAAGGTGGGCTTTCAGACACTCAAGGACTGCTGTGTCTCTAAATCAGTAGTGAGCCCTCAAGCTGTGGGCTTCGTTCAGGCCATGAGGGGATCCATTCAGAGGTTGGGAGGGAGTGAAGGTCGTTGCTTAGGTCAACATCAGCTCTTGAAAGCTGTGTTGTGCCATTTTCGCTCCCCCTTCCTCGGACCAGAGCCACCCAGGTAATTGAAACCCAGTGTTTTATGAAAACTGGAAGTGTGTGTATTGGACTGGATACCTTCCCCCTTGTGCTTTGATACTGGATCCACTGTTAATGAATACAGAAGCTGGAAATGAATGGGGTTTTCTCCTGCTCTACTCAACAGTGGTGTCATATATCTGCAGGACTGCTGAGCCACTGCATTCCTCATCATTTCAGGTCGTGGAAAAAAGCCTCCTTGTGCTGCTGAATCTGTGGTTCTCATATTCATGCTAGATGTGTAGAAAGCTTTCGAGCATTACAGAATTGCTCTAAAGCACAAAACAATGTTGATTTGGAATATCAGTACAGTTTGTCAGGTCTGTTTGTCTCAGGGATTCATTTGTAGGGATGAATAAGACATTAAAGAGCATTTCAATGTCACACTGTGTTATGCATCCTGTTGCTCAGGTATCAGCCTTGATTGATTGTATACGTAGATTGTGGTTTTGTTTTATAAGTCACCTCAGGAAAACCCCCGAATGGCGTAAATCTAGAGTCTCGTTGCAGCTGAGAATCTGTTGTTGATTACAGTAAAAATGAGGCATGAGTCTTAAAGCTGATAGAGTTTCCAGATGGCAGATACCGTTTGAGAGACAAATAGAGGTCAGAAATGCTGCTCAGTCTCATTATATGTCTGTATCTGTATCTGCAGGCGTAGAATACAGGGTAGGTGAGATTATAAGGACAGCTTCATGAAAGTCTGAGAGCAAACATCTGTTTACATGTCTTAGTTTGTTTTTGCAGAAATATCTTATCATCTGCAAAGCTTGCTGTAGCTGTAGCTTTATATGTAATGGACAGAGAAGAATTATATCGACTTCTTATCTCTCTGCCAGAAAAGAAAATGTGAAAAAATGTCACATATTTTCTTTCAATCTGGATCTGCATGTTTCATGCTGTCTGAATTAGGCTGATGTCATCATTTTTTAAAATTTGTATTCAAGAAATAATTCGAATTTCACTTGATATGATCAGTGTGTTGCCCCTCACAGAGGTATAAACTTGCCCTCAGGTCCGCTTAAAACATCCAGGTTTTAATGATGCCCTTGTAGTGCGATACAACAGTGTTGTCAAGACAAACCGTTTGGTTTCTTGCTTTTCTGAGACTGTGACATTTGAGGTTGATGTCTGTGGTCGTGATCCTATAGTGTGATGGTGTTATATGAGATCTCCCACTAGAGGGTTGCGGGTTTAGCTATTGTCTTATGCAACCACTGACCCCAAAACTGGTGGAGGTTACAAAACTAAACTCTGCTCAAACGTTTTAAAAGCTTTTTGATTTACTCAGGATGTTGACTAAGTAGCTATAATCTTAATATTGAATAATATTTAGCAAAGTGCATTGCCAGTCAGCATTTGGCTATGTTCTATTTTTTTTCCTTTGTGGTTGAACTCTGCAGCAGCTTTCCAAGATTTTTAACTTTTCCTTATGGGGATAGTGAGGCAGGGAGACATGGAGAAAAGCAGGTTGTGATATCGACTGATCAAAAAGAACAAGAGGTGATAAAAATCACAGATAAAAATGGAGGTGTAGCTTTCTAATGAATGTCTGCCCTCTGCACTGTCTGCTGTGGGAACAGTTTGTGGATTGAAATCAGACAAATGCACAGATACATGTGTACTCACACTCCCCCACACGTCTCTCCAGACATACGATATTTTTCTTTCACCTTTGTTCCTCCCACATCTGTACAGATAATCCCTGCCATCCGGATATGAGGAAGAGAGAACACGTTCTTCTCCTAATCTTATTTCCATTATCTGCCATTTTGCCTTTCAGCGTCTGAATCCATGACTTCATTCACTCTTCCCTCAGTTTTTAACTTTCAGAAAAAATTGCTGTCTTGGCAGCAGGAGACCCACAAAACAGCTGTTTTTTTGTAATGACCTCAGTTAAAGGTCTACATCATTATGAAGATGCACACATGATAGCCCCATTAAATCTAAAGTATCCTTTCAGCCTTTATGGAGAAATATTCCACATGAATTATCTCAACTAAAGATATAAGATCTCACCCTGAACATAACCTTTAGATTTAATGACTTTATGTCAACCATATGATATCTCAAAGCTATATTTTTGTCATTTGTTGCTTCTATACGTCGACTATGGAACTGGTTTTGTGAAAGTTTGAACTGTGGTCACTGAATGAATATATGCGACGAAAGAAATGAAGCAGGTTTCTCATCTTTCTTTATAAGTGTTTTTTCTCTACATTTTATATAGTTGCAACCTGTCTGATTTAAACCTGCCATGGCCATGAAATCAGCACTTGCGTAATGTGTGTGCGTTTTTTAAAAAGTGCTTTTATTGCTTCTTTTGAGGTCGAGTGAACTCAGCCTAAGCACCTGCCATATGGGAGGATGGTTGAAAAATACAGCTAAGGCAGCTCCTGCCATCAATAACAGCATATATTTACCCAGGCCTTTTAAAGTGACTGTTGTGTATGTATGTTCAGACTTACAGCCAAGTGCTCGCAATTAAAGTACGTTCCCACACTTTATTCCTTTATTTGCTTACGTTTCTATAAGTGTCGCTTTGCTGAAGTGAAAATGACATTTCCCCCAAACTACCATGTCAGTGTGAAAATGGCATTTTGCAAATGTAAGGATTTTTCTTCCCGAGGATTGACGCAGGTCTTTTTTCTCCTGCCAGGCTGACCTTTCTTTAAAATGGTCAATTTAATTTAATGTACCATTTATGTGGTTGATGTTGCCCTTTGCTGGTCATTAAACAGGACACATCATATTTATTTAAATGTTGTCAGTGAATTAATGAACTCTTGCAAAATGTTGGTATAATGAGCTCATTTAAAATTAGCATGTCAGTATGTTCAGTCTTTAACAATCCTTGAATCTTCTCACAAGCGTTCAACTCAACTGTGCAGAGAAAAAGTGTGTTTTGTCCTTCGGTTCTGAATGTTTTGAACATTTTTTTTTTTTTTTCTAGCTTGCTGCTCTGTTTGATTTATTGGCACGAGGTTTTGTTCAAGCCACAGCTTTGGTGTAAAGACTGAGCGCATTACACGGCTTGTTACGTACCTGAGCCCTAGCCAGCATGTTGTTCAGAGCCAGACACTAAGAGCATCCTCCTATCTGGATCCACCATAACACTACGCAAAACAGCCCCACTGTACAGCTGATGATGCTTTTGTTTTGTAGCTCTGCAAGTCCATCGATAAAATAAATCATCCATTACATGAATGACAGAGATTGCATGTGTAAGATAAAAAAGGCCTTGGGTATTTTTTCTATGTTATTTCCTGAACTGAGAAAGTCATGTATTTAGTCTGTCAGCAGGATATCCTCTAGTGCTCCAGTTAATTTCAGTGGACACATCTGCACATGGCCAGGGAACAATTTGATTTAGTTATGTTAGTATCAGAATTTAGGATAGCCAACATTACACAGTTGTTAGTTTTTTTATAACCACAACTACAATATGAAGCTGCCTGAGAAAGAAACTTGATACAAAATGCTACAGTCCTGCAGTCATCCATGCAGGAATCAATAATCAGCCAACAATCTCTTTATCTCTTTGATGGTAACAGCAGGTTTAGGAGTTGTTCAGTCGTGGCAGAGGTTTGTATCTCCACTCTGTGGGATAGGATGCCATCATCAAGCAAGTGTGAAATTTTAAAATTTTAAAATGAAGGGCATAATTATAACGCATCCCACTGCATGCAGATTAATAACGATTGCCTAATACAGGCGTTTGTGTATTTGCTGTTATATCCATGTTATCATCCTGTAATTTTGCTTAATCCTAATGTTCCTCTCTATCATACCACATACTGCTTCTTTTTTATTATTATGTGCGACTAAACTACGTCACAACACACCATTTTTGTAGGAAAATGTACACTGGACATTTGGAGCAGCTGTGGAAGTGTGATGGAACACTCTTATCCTCTTTATGGGTTGTCCACACAGCTGTCAGCCATATTGTATTCCCGTAACCACAACAAATAGCGTATGTGTGGCATACCACATATATAGACTGTTTTTGTGCCAGCTTTGTCACTTTGGTCTCCTGTTGATAGTTGACACGGTCTCATAAATGTGGGCTGACTTTTGTGTGGAGGTGATTTAGTGCAATGTTATGATTAGTGTACATATGTACTTTAAATCAGCACACCTTATCGACTACAATGGATCAGTGTACTCCACTCGCTTTACTGGGATCAGATTGGGTGAAACATTACTTTGTATGTGCATCTCTCCGGCTGAGAAGCACAAGCAGTTGTCAGAGCGATGCTGTTAGAGGAGCCGAATCAAATCAGCTGCAACAGTGCAAATTGATATTTTGGCTAATAACAGCACTTTAGAAATGTCCTTCCCACTGAAATCATGACTGAGCCTGATGAAACGCAGGTTGAACAAGACTTCGTCATGATTCGAGCTACAGCCAAGCAGCGTTCCCTCTGATGTTCTTGGCCCTGAACGTAGTTATAGATTCGCTTGGCAACACAATTAAGTTCCTCATGTTTGTGTTCATTTGTAGCTCATCCCTGTGATTTGACTAAAACAAAGTGATCTGACGGGAGATGCAAGCCAGACTAGAGGATGGTCCCATCACCAGATGTCATCTGTGTTCATTTTCAGCTGTCTTTGTTTAGATTTATTATGTGTACGTTTTTGGGCGGGAATCTTATCACAGGCCCAAAATCATCTGCAAAATTTCAGAAAATCTTCCAGACCTCTGAAGACATTTTAATTCCTTACACCCAAAGTTTACGCTGTATGTACTGTATCTTCCCGTGTAATGCACTCCATGACATGTTTGTTAAACACAGTCCCGCTGATTTTCAGCCTCTGTGTGCTCCCACAGGTTGGTGGTTTGTCAGCACCACAGAAGAGCAGGGTTGGGTCCCTGCTACCTATCTCAACTCCCACAGTGGCACACGGGATGACTTGGAGCTGGGCGCCTCTAAAGCTGGGGAAGGTAAGTCACTTCAAACACTCCTGCCACTGCACACCCACACACTCACACACACACAAACAACACCTCACACACTCTGGGTTATATACCCACACACAGATACCACTTCTGCCCTCAATTCCTCTGTCTTTGATCTGTCACAAAACGGAGCAAACTTGCCCCTACTTCACCGCTGCCGGCCTACGCTAACAGCTGGCGCCGGGCTGGTGTGAACACCTCTCTTTGTCTGCCTGCCATTATAAGCATGCTTGAACAGAGTCTAGATTCAGGCCTGGGTAAACAGCGAGGAAGAGTGCCAGGAGAGACCAGACCACAAGGTGATGTGCTGTACAGTAATGCACTGTATAGTAGAGATTCGGCGCAATATTACGTGATATGACCTCCTTGGATTGAGCTCATGAAAGAGGCATGTGTTTCCATCAGCACTAAGGAATAAACCAGGAGAGTATCTCATGAGTCATGCTCTTTAAATCATGAATATTGTTAATTAAAACAAGCTCTCACTAGAATGATGCTATGTCATGCAACGTCTGCTTATCATTGTGGATTGCTGATAAGTTACAGCGCAGTAGACGAGTGTTGATGTTAAATTTCGTGCGTTTACTGGAGTCGGAGAGGGATCCAAAACCCTGATAAGAAACACACCTATGTTCAGTTCAGGTTGCCAGAATATAACGCAGACACATGTGAAGATGAAGACGGCGTCCAATCATGCGGTCAACCCGATAGCCCTGTCAGATATGGTTATCAAGCCATCTAAGAGCAACTCAAGCAGCCTCATTCTTCCAAACATTTTCAGCATTAGTGAAGAAAATCTTTTTACTTTTAGAGCAATAGAACTCAATTTGTGTCAAATACTCAGACTTTTGATAGGTAGTTTAACAACTGCAGCATTTGTTAAAATTTATGCAATATTGTGTTAAAGAAAACGCAACACACTGGAGGCACGGAAATAATTAAGTTGCGTGTTACACTTCCAAACAAACATCAAGATTTTCCATCACTCTGGCCAAAACATCTTCTGCTGTACAATTGTTGTGCTCTCTAACAATGGGACCCTAGATCCCCTCGGTGTTGTATATCTTATGACTCAAGGATGGAGAGAGAGCGAGATGGAGAATGCATGAAGCTAAACAGTGTTACTGTTTCACAATATGTTAAAATACCCCTTTTTTTCTCCCTTTGGGACTTACAGAATACACATTTATCAGCAGAAAATTTCAACATGTGTGCATACCACAAATGTATGACCACACACACACACGCATAAACCTAAATGCAAACATCTACACCCAACACTCCTATCTACTCTGTCAGAGATAGCTGGAGTTTGCTGCCAGGGGCTTTTCACCGAGCACAATCTGTCAGTGTAATTAGTGTTTATGTGTCTAGTCAGTCATGGGAATGGCATGAAACTCATAAAGCATCTCTGTCAGTCCTGTGGTCTTCAGCAGTCTGCCCCGCTGCATTGTGCAAAGAGCAAAAAAAAAACAACACATATTTCTGAAAAACTGGATTTGGAATTCATATTGTTTTTTTCCAAAAAGCCAATAAAAAAGAGATGTTGAAAGCTCAGACAGCTTGAGATGTGAGTTTACCCACTGATCAAAGAGTAAACACATCTGCCTCTTCCTTGTTTTGGTCGCATTTTATGCAAAAATAAACATATTGCTTGAAGGAAATGTGCTTATTCGCTTCCTGGCAGAGAGTTAAGTCAGGAGGTTGATATCACTCTAATGTCTGTATGGTAAATATGAAACTATTGCAAGCAGCCGGTTTGCTTAGCCAAGCTTACAGCCTGGAAAAATGACGTAAACAGCTAGTCTGGCTCTGTCCTACCAGCACCTCTAAAGCTCACAAATTAACACGTTATGTCTAAATTGTTTGGCTGGGACTAGTAACTTCATGGAGTCTCTGCTGGTTGCCTGGCAACTGCTCAGTGGCACGAAATGATCTCATACACAACCCTTATAAAATGGCGAATTGACGTTTTTACTGGTTGTTTTTATATAACTTAAACAAGCGAGATACAACGTGATAATTAGTGACTTTTAGTGACCTTTGGACCGAGCCAGGCTAGCTGTTTCCCCCTGCTTCCAGTCTTTGTGCTAAGCTAAGCTAAGTGGTGGGTCGTGGTGGTTTCTTATTTACAGACAAAATTCTCTAATTCTAGTTATTCCTTTAAATTTCTTTGTATGAGTTTTTAGCTTTATCACAAAAATAACTATTAATTTTAACCTGTCTAATGTTCCCATCATTGTAAATTAATTAAGCGATGAAAATGTTTTTCCTACATAAGATAATTAACAGGAGCTACTTCTTGACACAACATCTCGCAGTTGACAGAAACACTTTTCATTTCCACTGTTTTACCTACAAAATCATATGGGAAAAAATAAAGACTCTGACAACTCCAACCTGCGGCACTGTCAGCTGCTCTAATAATTGGATGGCATTCCTGCAGCAGCAATGTGTGTCCCAGATGCTCTGACACAACAGGATGGGAAAACCATGCTAACAACATCCTAATTACAGGCCACAGAGAAGATGGTCTTGGTTTAACACTTCCTCTGTAACCTCCATCCATCCATTCTAACTGTCCACCATGTTTTGCTTTGTGGTCTCGTTTTTATGTCCTCCATGTAGCTAATAACGGGGCTCTCTTGGTTGGATCCATGTCATTTGTGTGCTGTGTGTTTGTTGTAACATTTGTGCTTGCTCTTCATGTCTCCCATGTTTGTCTGTTTGTTTGTTTGTTTGTTGTCGTCTGGTCACCATGTGTGTCTGTCAGTTACTAAGCGACATAAGGCTCATCTGAAGAGGCTGGACCGGAGATGGACGTTGGGGGGTGTCATCAGCAGGCAGCAGAGCCGAGGTGAACTGAGACAGATGCTGCATCACCTCCCTCCCTCCCTCCCTCCTTCCCTTTGTTATTGTTCTCCTCACCCCGTCTCACTTATTGTCTCTTATCACATGGCTCAACTCGTCCCTCTCCACAAGAACATATTTGCTCAGCCTTTCATCTTGTGTTGTCTTCCAGCAAATGCATTTATCATGAGCCACAATCCACCACAACTAACCACTAACTGAAGTTAATATGAAATGAGCCTGGAAAGCAAAGGTGAAATCAGCAACTTTTATATACACCAATTATTGATGCTAAGCTCAAATTATGTTACAAAATTGCTCCATGTAAGCGTTTTCATTATAATTAAACACCGTGTGCCAAAACCAATCTTCCCAGAATGACTGAAAAAACGACGCACTCATCTGAAAGTAGTTGCGTAATAGACTTTGGAATGCCTTGTGCTGCATTTTAGAGCCATATTTTGCTTTTTTATGAGCAAATGAGGCGAGTATGTAGTTTTCTAATGAGTGTGTGTTCTTCCAAAGAGTGGTAGAAACACACATTTATCCTGCTGTGGTGCAGATAGCAACCGATATTGACAGGTAAACAAAGAGCCTTATTAACCTCTCTTATTAATCTCACTTATTTAGCAAGAAAATCACATTCTCAGTGACAGACTTGCACATGTTCTTCTTACCAAGGCCAAGAGTTTTTTATTTTTTATTTTTTTTCACAGGAGATGCATTTGGATGGCTGACAGAGGAGTGAGGATAGGCTATTGAGTTCAGCCCAAACTTTGTGCTTGGCAGTGGATGCTGCTTTCTTGAGTGGCGAGAGAGAAAGAGAGAGAGAGAGAGAGAGAGAGAGAGAGAGAGAGAGCTGTTTCCATCCTAGGACTGAAATCCTGCTTTGTGTTTAACAAAAAAAAAAAAAAAAAAAAAAACGACTGATATTTTGCTGACTCCACAAGAATAATTTATAACACTGATGCAGGCGATGCATGTTGTGGTTAACATAACATCTGATTCAGAGTTTCCCTTCATTGCACTGCTGGATATTGTTTGAAAGAGGTTGGTGAGAGGAAAACGGTTTACCAGCCCTGACACAAAGAGGCCGGAAGAACCAGGCAAAAGGAAAATAAAGCGTACAGAAATATCTTCACCCATGGAGCCTACTGTAGTTTTTGCAAG
The DNA here is from genome assembly GCA_946959425.1 of Argyrosomus regius. NCBI lineage: Eukaryota > Metazoa > Chordata > Actinopteri > Sciaenidae > Argyrosomus > Argyrosomus regius. Next base: position 11,250,164 of record OX336894.1, on the reverse strand, counting down.
TAAAGGGAATTACAATCCCACACCCATTCGAGCTCCTACACAAACTTGGAAATGGGTGGAGAAAAGGAAAATGGAAAAGTCTTTCAGCAGAATGTTGATTCCTGTGTACCAACTGCGAGGACAGCAAACAGAACAGCACCTTTTTATGTGTTGCTGTGTCTCCTGTTTGAGCACACTCTCTTCTCCTTCCACCCCGTGCTGTCTGCGTTCAGACAGGAATAGCTATAATGACAGGAAATGATGTCTTTGCTCTGCCCCTTGGTCTCATGGGAATGCATAAATCAGCATGGAGCCTCTGCTCTCTATTATGTGCTGAGTTAGGAGATGCTTGCTGTCACAATGCCAAGGACACTATTGGGACACTAGCTCACCCCATGTGCCGTAGTTCTTTATGGTCAATACCTTAAAGAATACCACTGAATTTAGTCATGTTAGTGATTGATATTATGGAGCACTATATTTGAGGAATGTGCACTAGTACTAGTTATTTTTATGGACTCTATTGGACAGCTGATAGATAGAGAGTTTACAGGAAATGAGGGCAGACAGAGAAGGGAACCAAATATGTTGCGGTTCATGATTGTTGCCCTAGGGTAGAAACACAGATTATGACTGTTGAGACTGTTGGGGCGTGACAACCAAGCGGGGACGGGTCTGTTCCAGTTAATGTTGATAAAATCATATATTGTGTGATATGTAAAGATTCTAATCTTAATTCTACAGATCCGGCTGTTGCCAGTCGTTTTTTAAAGTCAAATTTTTAAAAACATGTTTGATATTTGTGACGTCACTTGTGTGTCGCTTGAGGGAGACATATCGGTTAATCAGTAAAACAGCTCTACCTGAAGTTAGCTTTGTTAGTTCACTCACCTCCAGCTCCCTCTGGAGGCTATAAAGTGCAGGATCTCTTAGGTCTAGTATCTACACTTTCGTCTTCATTTTTTGGCCTTTTCAGTACACGTCACTGCATATAAACAGGGCAAACTGTTGGTTGCGACCGTGTTTGTTATGGTACAAGAATATGCAACAGTTGGTGGCGACTGTGGCTCAGGACGTAGGTGGTTCGACCATTAATTGGACTAATCGGTGGTCGATTCCTGCGTGTCGAATTGTCCTTGGGCAAGACACTGAACCCCAAATTGCCCCTGAAGGCTGTGCCATCGGTGTGTGAATATGATTAGCTCCCAAACTAATGAGCAGTCAGCACCTTGCATGGTAGCCAGTGCTGTATGAATGTGTGTATGAATGGGTGAATGTGATATGTGGTGTAAAAGCACCTTGAGTGGTCTAGAAAGACTAGAAAGGCGCTGTATAAGTACAGTCCATGTGATACCATCAATTGGTGTTCTTGCTTGATTTGCAGGGTTGTCTACCGCCTGAACTCCAGCGGTTACTGACCAGTCGTTCAGTGTGTGGTCTAGTGTATTTACTCTGTTGTATTTGCTGTTTTATGGTCCTTCTAAAAAAAAGCAAGTTAGTGGGAACAATCTTTATGTGTGGTTTGTCCAGTCTTTCAGTTAGTTTTCAGTTTGTCCAAAGCTTTAAAGGAAAGCATTTTTTTTTTTTTTTCCAAATACTTTCAGTGTTACTGTTCCTCCTATCCACACTGCCCACAAAGACATCCCTTCCTTAGGTGTTTTCAATGTAAGTGTTGTTGTACATGTATAAATGCATTGAGGTTGAAGCAGCCTGAGGCAGTCCAATCCAAGTGGGTCTTTTTTGTGCGAAACTTCAGTTTTCATTGTGTTTCCTTGCTGAGTAGTGGTTGAGGGACAGTAACAAAGAGGGAAATTTGTACTGAAAATACTGTAATGTTAGAAGAAACTCAGACTGCTGAAAGTGTTGGCTTGTTTTGAGAAGGGATGTCAGTACAGACAGGAGGAAGAATTACTGACCAACGGCGCTTTCAATGTAGACATGGGCATGTGAGTGTTATTTTAAGACAGACTTAAAAATGTGAACCTGTCCTTTAACCCCAGTACATCTTATTTGTGTTGGGATTTAGACTGTAGCTCATAATACAACACTAGCACAATTGTCCATGGTAATGATGCACTCTCATGTGATATTACAACACAATAGTGAAATATACATTACATCAAACTATATGTGAACTTCAGAGAAATCCATACTGCTATAATGGTAAAATATGTTAAAAGAGACAGAGAAGCAATAATGACTTATGTCATATAGTTATTTACTGCATTATAAAGTTCTCTCAGTTAAAAAATTATAGCCAAATCTCATGTGCCAAAGAATATTTTAACACACACAGCACATCTTCTCGCACATCTGGCAGAAGACAAACTGCCAAAAAGCAGAAAACTTCCAGTCTGTATAAAACAAAAAGATACATCTCTACTCCAGTGTCAAACCGCAACATTGATGCCAGTGTATCACAAGAGAATCTGTCATTATAAATTGCATGTACATTGCTGCATAATACAACTATTTGTTAACTCTTTTTTGTTATCATCATGATCATATAAATCTACAGAAAAGATTTATAGAATATACACTTCTCTCTCCCTTTTTCCTCCCTTTTCCAATTATTATATTGTGTTCAGAGATCTCACAGCCCTTAAAATCATAGTTTTGTTGTCATTCTCTGCTTTGGCTTTGGCAGAAGAGAAGTATGTAACAGTGCAGCCCTACACCAGCCAGGGCAAGGATGAAATTGCTTTCGAGAAAGGAGTCATTGTGGAGGTGATTCAGAAGAACCTGGAAGGCTGGTGGTTTATCAGGTAAACCGTCTGCTTAGTTGTTTCTTTTTATGTTTTTCATTCCAAAATAGATGTTTTCTTATCATCTTCTCTTCTGACTTACTTTACAGGTACCAGGATAAAGAGGGCTGGGCCCCTGCTTCTTACCTGAAGAAGGCGAAGGATGACCTCTCTCCACGAAAGAAGACCGTGACAAGCCCAGTGGAGATCATTGGAAACATCATGGAGATCAGTAACCTGCTTAACAAGAAAGCCTTGAGTGAAAAAGACGTACAGACTGAAGGTGTCCCAGAGAGCCCCCAGGTGGCCAGGAAGGAGATCAGCTTGCCAATCCCTTGTGCTGACTCCAGTCCTATTAATACCCCACAGGATGGAAAAAGTAAAGCAGAGCCCGCCTCTCCAGCTGTAGCCCGCATCGCCCCACATCGGGTGGAAATTGGTTAGTCATCTCACTGTATGAATGTTTAAATTTCTGTCAGTCTGTAACAGCAGATTACTCATTTCTCATTTTTCAAACTTTCCATTAACCTCATTCTTAAATGTCTTATAAATGTATTTTCTTAAATGTGACGAAACAATCATGTATGTCTTTTTTCTCTGTGACTGGTCTCCACAGGTTCCCCAGTTCTCAGGCAAAAACCTCCTCCTCGAAGAGATGCAACCCTGGTAAGATAAGAGTGTTTGATATTTTAGCCCTCCATCAATCTCCCTAGTCATCCAGTCAGTTAATTATGTTTTATTTGCTGAAGATAATGGAGCTTGAATAGTTGTGTTCATAAATGCTAATCAATGTATACCCCCTTTTGAGAAACGTCTATAATGAAAAGAATCATCAGAGTTATAGTATTTTTACTGAATTTCTCTCCAATAAATGGTCATGCACAGGACTTTGATATCTGGATCTAGGATCCCTTACTTAAATGTCCAGTGTGTAGAATTTAGTGGCCGCTTGCCTACCAAGCATGTAAGAGAAACTGTGGTCCTATCTAGAGCCAGTGCTAGGTTTGTCATGGCGGACTCCAGGGAAGAGATTCTTATTTCCAGGTGATTATACGTTAATGAAAACATCGTTATGAATATTAAATTAAATTTCTGTCTCTGCCTAAAGTACCAAAGTGTAACAATATTACATTTCAAGTAAATGTTCTCCATTTACAATCCTACTTGTTTTACGAGTTGTGAAATTACAGAAGTGTTATCATAAAACATATATGATTGTTACTAATGCATCATTGTGTAAGCAGCATTTCACTGCTGTCGATTGTTAAGGTGGAGCTGGGCTTTACTACTTTATATAAAGTTAGGTATTTTAGTCCAGTGTTTTCTCTCACAAGTCTCACAAGATGAAACTGATGGGTCATGAAATGATTAATGGGGTTGAAAAGAAGAAAAACTTCTGCTAGAAGATTTATTTGTTGGACTCTGTTCTAATCTTTGCTTTTGTGCTTGTGTGAAATAATAAAACATTTTACCTCATAGAGCATGAAACGATATTTTAAATGAAACCATCTGAGAAGTTTAACAGTGAAATCTCTCTTTGGTGGAAACTGGACTGCTAACAACTCTACTAGACATCTGAAACATGACAAGCAGCCCCAGTTTCACAAGTCAAGAAGGTTTAAAACTGGTCTTGACAATATACTTATTATCATATGCTTTTTATGTAAAATCTTAATCTGAGAAGTAACTAGTTACCACAGTTAAGTTACCTTAAACCACTCACAATATGTCTAACAATGTCAAATTCATTTGTGTTTAGGGGTTTCAGTTGCCCTCCCCACCAGAGCCCCCTACAGTCGAAGCAGAGTATTACACCATTGCAGATTTCCAGTCCTGTATATCTGATGGTATCACTTTCAATGGAGGACAGAAAGCAGAGGTAAGCTTTCTTTTTTAACATAAACTTCAGTAACAAGACAATCTTAAACTTGGGTACCAGTCACGGATCTCTCATTCATTCATCCTACAACTACAACAACTCTGCTTTCTAAAAATATATCAAAATAATATAAAAATTGCTTAATTTAAGACTAAAATCTTTTTTAAACATCTATTTTAGGTCATTGAGAAGAACTCTGGTGGTTGGTGGTACGTCCAGATAGGAGAGAAGGAGGGCTGGGCTCCCTGTTCCTACATTGACAAACGCAAAAAGCCCAACCTGAACCGTAGAACAAGCACTCTATGCCGCCCAAAAATTCCACCCCCAGCTCCACCTGTCAAAAAACAGGACTCATTGGAGACAGCACCTCCCAGCAGCCCTGGGTCTGAAGCTCCAGAGTCTCCTGTGTCTCCTAGTAGGCCAGTGTATGAGGAGCCAGAATATGACGTCCCTGCCATTGGTGATCTGGACATGGAGTCTGAGTTTGAGTTTTTGAGGGGAGAAGGTTCCTTGGTGGATGCAAAGAATGAGGACACTTCCTCCGAAAAAGGATCTCAGCTGTCCTCTAAGCCTTCTCCAGCTTCGTCACTCCACAGCGCCTCATTCAAGATGGGTGAGTCGTTTGAAGATGGCCATGAGGCAGAGGGTGAAGCAGAGGGAGAAGAAGAGTGTATCTATGAGAATGATGGCTTCCGGCCCTTCAGGGAGACACCAGAGCGGCAGTGCAGCAGGGACTCAAATTCCTCCAAGACAAGTGTCTTGTCAGAAACCGGCAAGACTGCAAACCCAACATCAGGTGGATGGAGACCTGCAGGTAACAAGTTCAAGATTGACTTGAATGGGAGCCCATTTTCAACCAAAGCTGAGGAGGCAGCCAGTCCTAAATCTCCCTCCAGTGAGTCCACCCCTGATCTGTCCAGAACTAAGAAAGACCAAGAGGAAAGCAAGGCATCCTCTTCCATCAAGTCTTCCTCTAAACTAAAGCCAGTGGTGAGGCCTAAACCACAACTTGCCAAAGCATCCAGTGCAGAGAAGATGGACATCAGCACCTTGAGAAGACAGTTGCGGCCAACGGGGCAGCTGAAGAATGGCACCAAAACTAAAGGTGAAGACTCTGAGACAGCTTCAGTCATCTCCTCAGAGGACTCCTTCTCCTCTCAGAGCACATCCGATCTCTCCTCTATCTATTCTAAAGGCAGCCGGGGAGACTCTGATTTGGAAGGCTGCACCCTTTATCGCACCACAGATCCATATGAGAAAGTCCAAGAGTCTGAGCTTAGCTTCCCCGCTGGAGTGGAGGTGGAAGTGGTGGAGAAGCAGGAGAGTGGCTGGTGGTATGTCCGTTGGGGAGATGCAGAGGGTTGGGCTCCAACTTTCTACCTGGAGCCCATCAGGCAACAAGATGATGTGGCAGGGTCCGAATCTGATGGCACCCCAACTAAACCCGGAAGCCTCAGCAAGTCCAATAGCTTGGAGAAGAATGAACAAAGGGTGCAGGCATTAAACAACATCAACCAAAACCTAAAGAAGGTCACCCCACCCATCCCCTCCAAGCCACCAGGTGGCCTCTCCAAACCTACTGGCTTGTTTGGTTCACGGAAGCAGAACAGTGCCAAACAGCAGCAGGTTGTTAGACCTCAGTCTGTCTTCATATCAGCCCCGATCAGGGATGGTCCCAGCCCTGTTGGCTCTCTCAGGAGAAACGAGTCCCTCAACTCCACGGACCACCCTCGTGCCAGCCCCACAGTGCGGCGCAATGCCTCCTTCGGCACTGTACCACGCAGCCTGGCGCCAAACAACCTAGCACTGCCCAGCAGGAACAGATCCGGTACTGGTAGCTCTGAATCCCTTGGCCTCAGTTCTCAGAAGAATGTCCTCCCTGTATCCACAGTGAAACCCAAGCCCCACATCATCCATAACAACCTCAGAGAGGTGTATGTCTCCATAGCAGATTACCATGGTGATGAAGAGACCATGGGTTTTCCTGAGGGGACGAGTCTGGAGGTCCTGGATAGAAACCCCAATGGATGGTGGTACTGCAAGATTCTGGACAATGGCAGACCAAGGAAGGGATGGGTTCCCTCAAATTACCTCGAGAGAAAGCACTAACGCTCATGTGTGGAGCTGGCAGAACTCTGAACATGCGTGTAAAGACTACTCAAACAGATGCATTTATTTTGTGAAAAAGGCTAACTCTAAGACGTTAACTATAAGGATCCAAATCTTACCGGTACCTTTGCCAAAACGAGCAGCCAGATCAAGTCGTGACTTTGAAATGAAATGAGACATCTGGTAAAATGAGTCTTCATGAGACAGTGCCTGAGACGTTGCATTAGGAGCAATATATTGGGACTTAATGACACAGCCAAAGAGAACACCAGAGATTGGAAGAAGGATTTAATGATTTTCTTCAATGTTACCTTTAACTTGAACTAAGACGTCATTTTGTGTCCACTCCTTGAACCTTTCTCTGTAAGTTTATAATGTAATTTTTAAAACTTTTTTAAGCATTTAAAGCTTACTGCATGTTTGAAATGATTCATTATACTGACGACGCCTTGAGCTGTTGAAATTAAACCTTTTTTTCCTCCTTTCCGTAAAGAAAATCTCAGTCGTTGCCAAAGCTGCTTTGTGTTAGTCTCATCTTGGTGCTGTCTGTTGCATGTTTTTTTATAACTCTTTATACTGTATGTCACTTTTATGTGAAATATTTTATCCATTTAATTATGTAATGTTGTCCTAACGAAACAATTTGTGAGCATCTCTGATTATCACAGTATTTTCTTATCCTTAAATGTAAAAACATCCCTGAAACTTTTCATTTCAGAGGCTAATTGTCCAAAATTAAAACCTCCTTAATGATATTTATTCATTACTTAAAATTCATATTATTACTTATTTTATAATTATTGCAAGAAAGTTACTGATAAAAAGAATTTCACAACTGCTTAAACATTTCTAAGAACTGCTCTATTAATCATGATAACATTTTGAATTTCTGCTGGGCAGTAAATTTGACATAACTCTTCAGCTGCAGTAGTACTGGGATGCTCACTTTTGTTTTATGTTAACTGTGTGACCAGTGATGATAACTGAAGTGCCAAAACAATGAATTAAATAAATGCACTTTTGAACAAATATTAGTAGCTTCTTTTAATTCTCATCACTCAGAGTTACTGTTTGCCCACATCTAGCACAGTGTGTCACAACCTTTTCCCACAGCCCTGTCAGATTAACGCAAGTTCCCATCATCAACACCATCTGCCAAACATGTTCTCATGAATGAATAATAAACCAGATGTTATTTAATGATATTAATTATGCACTGTAAAAGGGTAACTGTGAAATTCGCAGTAATTAACTGTCAGCCATTGACAAGTAACTTACTTTAAAAAAAGTATTTTACTTTTACAGTAGCTGCATTTTTATCACAAGTGCCAGAAATTTGACGTTTCAGCTGTTTATCTCTTACTTGTAGCTAACTATTAAAACTATTCAGTATTTTAACTACTTCCACTGTTTATTTGTTACTTTTTGTTGACTATTTCAACTTTACCCATTACGTTACATCTTTCGGTGTTTGTTAGTTTGTTTGGTACAATAAGGTAAAATGCAGGATAATACGTGTTTCGTGTTTGTAAGTTCAATAAGAAGGGCATCTAAGGAGGAAAGCTGGGTTGTTGTTCAAAGTCTGTGACTGTCTGCTCTGTCTATGACAGAACACTGAAATCGCCGCTTTATGCAAGATTTGATTGGCTGTATCGAAATAAGGTACTAATTACATCAAAACTATGAAAGGACACATATGGAATTATTCAATATACAAAAACAGTGTTAAACAAACCATAATATTTTGAAATAAATATTAAATAGTTTTATATTTTAGATTCTTCAACAACTTTTTCTTTGCAGCAGAGGTAACTCTCGGTCTTCCTTACCTGGGGCGGTCCTCATGAGAGCCAGTTTCATCAGAGTGTTTGATGGTTTTCACAGCTGCACTTCAGTAGACATTCAAAGTACCTGAAATTTTCTGTATTGACTGACCGTCATGTCTTAAAATAATGATGGACTGTCGTTTCTCTTTACTTAGTTGAGTGCTTCTTGCCATAAAATGTATTAGAACAGTATTTGAATAGGGCTATTCAATGTAAAGAATTGTGTACGAACCCCACCTCTGCACAACACAAATGGAGGTCTCAAACACATTAAGAAGAAGAAATTACACAAATTAACTCTTGTCAAGGCACATCTCGTAATTGAAAACAATTCCAGGTAAGTACTTGAATCTGATTGAGAGAATACGAAGAGTGTGCAAAGCTGTTATCAAAGCAAAAGGTAGCTACTTGAAGAATCAAAAAAATATTAAACTATTTTAGTTTAACACTTTTTTGTTTATTACATAATTCCATGTGTGTTGCTTGTTGTATGTTGATGTCTTTCAGTGTTAAGCCACAATGTAGAAAATAATAGAAATAATTAATTTTGGCAGTGATGTTTTCAAACAAAAAAAAGCTGCTGAACTTTAATGTTCTACATGTGCTATTTTGTGTGTCATTTGCTACAACTGATGATGAAAGTAATGGGCGATGGGAGTAATTATCTGCTAAATTAATTGCAAATTATAGTGCCGTATAACAATAAACACTATAATGAAAAATGATCACAGGCCATAATTACTGGATATTTTTAACCTCTCAGTCGTGTTGCAAAAAAAAAAAAGCTTTCTGCCTTGGAATAAGTAAAATATCTTTAATAGAATCGAATGCCTTTATATCAAGTAGAAATTCACATCTGTGCATATACAATACAGCTGAAGTGTTTGACCAGCTGGATGCTGTTATGCAAATAAATGAGATCCCGCTTGGTTGCATGGCATCCCTTTCATTTCTTACCCACTGCACTGAGCCAGATAGTGGTGCAATTCACTTTGACTGGCCTCAAGATTCTGCTTCAGGGAAACCTGCATATTATATTTTTTTATATGGCTTTCATTCTGTGGTCACTGGGCTGCTTAATTTAGCATCAACTGACAAAGCAAAAGTTTAACTTACCAGCGTGGAGTTGTAGTCTATAATATTGTCGCCTTCAGCTGTAATCAGAGAAACACCAAATCAAAACACTGATGCAGTTTTCCAGTGTCAAACACTGCATATTGCTGATATATTGGATTTGGTGCCTGAAATATAATAAGATTTACAGCCCACAGGAATTTAATGTGAAATATGTCCATCCCACTGGCTGTTTCCTCTATTGGGATCTCTACACTCATACTACACTCACTGACTTGGAACTAAATTATGGGTGCCTGCTGATCATCGTTATAGCATGTCTGTCTGCTGTGTGTCTGTATTGGCTTGCTTGCAGTCCTTGTGTAGAGTATGCTTTTATTTGTACATGCAAATGATAAATCACAGGAGGAAGAAAGAGGAAAAAGGAAATGACATGACATACAGGTGAGACAAAGAACCCTAAGAGGCTTATAAATCAAATGTGAAGTTGCTTTGTCAGTCATTATGCCAGAAGTTGTTGTTTTGTATGGTGAAAAATGTATATTGATCTTAGAAATGGTAGTTTCTCAGCCAAGAAATGATAACCATGACATAAATAAAACCAAAACCCACAGCAGTAATTCGGCCTTATTTTGTCAAATTGATGTAGAGAATGGAGAAAAAGGTCAGAAAAAATTACTACAGAACATTAAATACAGTATAAAAGTACAGAAAAAAGCACAACAAATAGAAAAATTTAAGCCTGTTCTTAAGTCTGAAAGGTTTTGTGCATTTGTCCATGAAAAACCATGAAGACTTCTCTTTCTACTGCCATTCATAAAATATAGAAATGGACTATTATTGAATATTGACATGTTGAATATGAATGAATATGGAACAGCTGAAAGGTGCATCCTTTTACATGCACTGAAAGCATTTCTGCTCTCTGATCTCATCACACATTGCTGATTTGTTTTGTCATTGAGGGTTTTACTGCTCTGTGCTGAAGGTGCCAAAGCTGTTTCTGGCCTCTGGAGGGCAGCAGCACTCAGCTTCTCATTGCAGTTTGAGCACAGCACCTTAGTAACCTTCACCTCTTTCTTCATCAACACAGTAATTAGACTGTAGAATAGTTGTGAGATCCCTCAGTTGATCTGGACTATGAACCAAGTTGTACTTTTTAGTATAATTGCACTTCTCTCAGTCTGTCCCTGGATGCTGCGAAACCGACTGAGGAAAAGATTTTACATCACATCCAAAGCTTAAAGCCTTAACTACACCAGAGGAACAACCTCAAACCCTGACGGTCTGATGTCTAGTTAAAATTCACAATCAATACTGTCATGCTTTTTTGGAATACAGATTTGATACCTTAATAGACAGAGTGCACGTCTGACCAAACAGCTGTCTAGAAGAGATACCACAACACAGCTCAAGTCTGCCAAGCCTTTAAGCCTTCAGAAGGCCGGTAACCAGGTTCACCGAGAGGTCTGAGTGGAAAGTCTGTGTGTACACAGACACCAGTGAAATATACTGTATTCATGTCACTGTCACAAAACCAGGCTGTGTATTTCCCTCTCACCTCTGAGAACACTTGGCCATGAACGGCAGCCACTGCTGCCTGTTTCATGTCTGGACGTCATGGGCTGTATTTGTGCCTATTGGAGTGCAGCATAAAACAGTGCTGCATTAGAGCCAGGCCCGCAGGGTAGTAAATAACAGATGATGTTCACTCTGGCCAGGTCTACATACCACGACTCTAAACAGTTTCTCTGTGAGTTATAGCTGTTTACTAAAAGCCCTTGCCTTTGTTATTCATATAGTATATGGCGGGGTGTTAGTCAAGTATACTACTGTGGTGAGTGATTGTGTTGGGTGTTAGGCATCTGAAAGATGGCTGCCTTTTCATTCTCTAACTGTTGCACAATTTAAAATTTCTTGCCTAAGAGGTTACATCAACCGTTTGTATAATGATCATTTTGGGAAAAGGTAATGCACTAATGCTTTCTCATTCCCCATCTTTTGTGCCAGATTGACTTCAGTTTCCTGCTGTGCATAAAACACAATAAGGACTGTAGCTGCGAAATGGTCACTTTTAACTTTTTATTGCAATTCGAGCCAAATGTACCAAAGTAGGGGACTGACTGTCTGTATCTAATGGGCTCATTTTTCCATGTAATAAAAAAGAAATAATAACAGGCACAGAGCCAGTAATTCAGACTTAAACTTTATTTAACAAACTGAACATAATTAGACCACCTTAAGAATGTTTTTTAACGACTAATAGAAATCCCAAACCCAGGAAACCAAAGTAATGAGCTGATATCTTGTCCAAAATGCACAATGTCCACCTTCACATACTTGCTGGTTTTGTTTTGTTTGGACATCAAATATTTGGTCACATTTGAAACACAGGCTGTCAGAATTATAACCTTATGGGTATATTCACGCCTGCTTCACTACAACACAGATTCAAGATATAATTTAAATATGCACAAGTAGGACAAACAGAATTTACCAACTTTACACATTTTATTCCCTTTGAATACCAGATTTTAGCATATGGCAAACATTTGACATCTTGGGAAGTATGCTTAAGCTAATATGCTAAATGTACTTTTACTACACTACAGCTAGCAGATGTTTAGCTTAGCATAAAGACTGAAAACGGGGGCTACAGCTAGTCTGGCTCTGTTCAAAGGAAACAAAATCTACCTATAAGCACCTCTAAGTTCAGTAATTAACACGTTGTATCTTGCTTGTGTAAAAACCTGTAAAAAAGACAGTTAGCTGTTTTATTGGGGCTCATGCTGGTAGGTGGAATTTGTTAATGGGAAACAGCTAGCATGACTAGCTGTTTCCCCGTTTCCAGTTTAAATGCTAATTTAAGCTAGCCGGCTTCTGGCTATTTAGTCTGTACGTTCACTAGCAGCAACCGCTTTCTTATTGTTATAAAATATGAATTATAGCCATTTTATAGGTCCAGATGCTTCAGATTTAATAACTCTATTTACAGAATATGTCAGAAATAGGACATAATATGCAGAAATTTTGGTTTGTTACCTTAGAATGAGCCTTTTATATTTACATACACTGTGGGTCCTTTTCTAACAAGGCCGCCATGTTGAACCGTCATGTTTCTACAGTAGTCTACAAATACAAACTAAATGCTGGCCTAGAGCCTTTGGTTGAGTTTTTCCTTCACACCTGGAGGGTGAGGCGAGGGTGTTGCAATTAGTAACTACACCTTTAAATCTAACTAAGTCCTTTGTCCAGTGTCAAAATACTTTGCTCCTGCATCCAAAATCGTACTTAAGTTATATTCCACACCACACAGCGATTAAGCGTACTTCCCAAAATGTCAAACTATTTCCTTAAGTGAAAATCATCAGACCCACGGAGCCTTTCAGAGAAATTAAGTTTTCTATAATCTTTAACTATGCAACAATAAAATAAACAATATTCTTACTTTTTGGACACTATAGCCATACATATAAAACAAACAGTGAGAATCCTTTATAGTAGCATTGACAAAATAAATAAACCTCATAATGTACAGTTAATATTACACTCATCAATACCATTTCTCTATCAAAAATCGTTCACAATGTTTTATTTCTGTTAGGTCATATTTGGTCAGGAGGAAAAAACAACAACAGGTAGAAATGTAAATGTCTGAGCAAATAATTCCAGTATTATGCAATGCAGTGACAGAGGGGACAAGGCGATATTTAAACATTTTGTCTTTAACGGTGAATAAGTTCACACACACTGAAATGTTTGCTCTGTGTTGGTAGGTTGTGTGGTTCCACCTGTTCACGTCTGAGACATCACAACCACGTAAAAGTGAACGGATGAATATGAACCTCAGTGTTCCTCCTGGTTTTCACAGTGAGGAGCCTAACAGACGAAAAGTTTGTCCAGACTTATCTTTTTTAAAAAGGCACACAAGAAAACTTAAATGTGACTCAAACGTTATAAAACATGACTGCTAAATCTCCCTCCACAGCGGCGAGATGCCTGAAGCTGAAGCTAACGAAAACAAAAACAAATCAGCACTTACTACTTACAAATTTTATTATAAAGTACTGAGTAATGTTTCATCAAGGCCAAAATAACACCTGAAAATAGCTTGTATTTCTGTAACAATTTAAAGCAGTACATAATGCATGAGATTAGTCAAGTGAAAATGTCCTTGCAGTTTGCTTTTACCGACAGCGAGCAGCACTCAGAAACTGATATGCAAATGAACTTTTCACAATGTCCCACAATAACAAGCTACATCCTTGTCACTGACTGCACAAGAGTGAATTTTATTGAAGACACAGTGTACTGAAATACGTCATCACTGAAAGCAAATATTCATGTTCTTACCTAATGTACATATGAAAGACAGAAGTGTGTAACCTGAATTAAGCATAGCCATCTGTAACTTGGTGCTTCTTGCAATGATGAAAAAGGTTGATTTGTCATCCTTGTGTGCTCTTTCAGCATTTTAAAAATACTTCACTGCCCACCAATGTTTATTTGAATGACTTTTGTCCAATTACAGCATCCAACCGTCTCACTGAGCAGCAGCCAAAGATGGCAGGGAAAGCTGCCAAGAAGCAGGATATGCAAACCATGCAAGTCCCACATTTTACAGGCTTTCATACAAACTTCTGATGTATCTGGTGTGCCTGAGTGAGCAAACACTTTCTTTGCACTGAAACGATGTGCAGACACACAGCAAAGGTGCCCCTTCCTCCCCTGTCTTCATCCCAAACATACGACATCCTCTCTGCTACCTCCTCCCTCGCTCCCTCTTTACTGATTTACATCCTCATTCACTGCAAGCGTGACCTTCTATGGTGATGACGTTCACACTTTTTTACCCTTCGCACAATCTCACCCTGCCTGAAAATCACAGAAGCACAGCAGGTAGTGAGATATCCGACAAAACACTTCATTTATTACGCAACGGAGTTCCTTTAAGGATTTTGTTACCCTTTAGGTTTGGGCATTTGATTGTGTTTTATTGCAGGGGGAACATTTTTTCCTGTGCATTAAAAAATGGCTTCTATTAGAAAGTTTTTATCACAAACATTTCTTTTTACTCGTTCCCCTGGAAGCATTCAGGAAATCTCAAATAAATCAATCATGTCCTGATTTTCTTGCAGATTTAGTAGAGAATTGATTCTTACTCTAAAACAAGTGAAAGCACAGATTTATCTTCTTGTTTCTTCTGCAGCTCTGGACAGTTTTACCTCTTCTGGAACTAGCTAGCAGCGATGCTATCACCAGCAGAATGAAGAGTTACTCTGCAGGAAGTAGGGCAGATGCCTCAGATTACTCTTTTTCTTCTACAGATGCACAAATCACAGTCACTGGACAATAGTAGGTCAAGGTGTGATGTGTTTGGCGCACGTCCTAGCTGCAGTTATTGCAGTAGCACATATTTTGTTTCTGTTGATTACACTGTTTTTTTTTGTCTTGTTGCTGGGTCTTTTCCAAGGATGTGCATTAGACATAACATAGATAAAGTGTTTTAATGATGGAGTCCTACTGTAAAGTACCTGAGCCAGATTGCACACACAAAACAAGTGGGGCTTTCACTTGTGCTGTGTCCGTCTTTACAAAGTCTTAAATGGCTTTCACAACCTCTTGAGCTGAACCTGACGATACGACACGTTGTCTAACACAAGCCTACGTGCTCCTGTAGGTCTTGATGATGTCTTTGATTGTCCTCCTGCAGATGGGACAGCACGCATTGGCCATCTTCTTGAGTTTGAGACCACAGGTGTAGCAGAGACACATGTGTCCACAGGCGTAGAGGACTGTGTCCACTACATTCTCGTAGCAAATGGTGCATTCGTCGCTCCACGTGCCCGAGCAGGATGGGAAGATGGGGGACTCTGGGTGGCTGGAGAATGGAGAGCTCGGGGTTGTACCTGAGGTGAGAAGAAAAATAAAAATAGCAAAAAATAGAGGTCTTCGTAGTTCAGACTTACAACTGCAGTTGCATTGCTACAATCTCGTCACACACACTAACTGCAACACACATCCAAAGTAACTTTTATTGAAGCTGTCAATACCCTGCCTACTGTGTTTTTTGCTCGTGAGATTCAGGATAACTTTATGGATCAAAAACTTGCTCCTTCTGGTGCAATTATCTGCCAGGGATTTTCCTGTCATACTATATCCAGCTTAGCACTGCAGTGACGTAGGGGATCACTGCTTCACATCACCAAGGTAAATATTTGCTTCAAGTGCAAACATGTGCATTGTGAGTCAGTGTCTTGGTGTTGCTCAGTCAGTGTTTGTGTGCTTCTGGCTGTTTTCTAGCTCTCCTGCATGTCTGCATTTTAATCAGTTTCATATACAAAACAATTGATTAACATAGAAGTAAAAAAGATAGATAGAATAGAGAAAGGAGTAAACACAAACCTGTGGAGGACGAAAAGGCCATGTGGTAGTTGGAGTTGAGGCTTGAATTGAGGTTGATGTTAAGGTTGGGCTCGGAGTTGCCGCTGCAAAGCATCGTGGGGGTGTTGGGTGTACAAGATGGGGAGTTGGGGACAGATGGGCCTCGAAGATCCGGGTGCAGAGATGAGCCTGAAGGTACAGACGAGACACAGAAGATTTACCAACAGATGCAGATGCCAGTGCAATGCTTTCATAACTGGGGTCAAATGTTTTCATCAGTCACATTTTGCACTCCTGGGAAGTTAGTCAGAGCTGATAATTAACAAATGGAGGATAGTGGATGTCTTGTTGCATATCTATCACTGTATCCGTTCCACACACACAGACACATTAAATCTTTTCACCAAGCAGATGACTTGTGAGTCCACAGTGTCTATGTGTGGGTGTGTGTGAGTGAGTCAAGAGGCCGTGAGTTGGTGTAGTCTCGTCAGAGACGCCAAGCATCCCCTCCCCTCCTTCGTGAGCCCATGATCCCTCTGGGCAGGGTACGAAATGCTTCCACAGTCTATCTGTTGTTTGTCCCATATGATCCTTCCCCATCCGCACCCCATAACCACCGGCTCTGGCATCAGTTTTCATATTGGCAGCTCATCTCTCCTCACAGACCAGCATACCGACCCCGAATACACGGACAAATTTTGATCTAGTCTGCCTGGCAGGCACATGGCATTGTTGTTTACACATTGTCCTTCAACTGACCATGGCAGAAAAATTGCTCCACTGTCGGGCTAGCCGTTTACTTGGCACCATCATCCTTCCATGTGTCAAATGATCTAATATTGCTAGTTTACATCCTATCCCGCTTATCCACATTTTCCTACAATGACAGTGTGGAGCGGAGAAACAGCTAAAAAAAGAACCACAGATGGTGAGAAATTGCAGAAGAAAAAAAAAGAAATACTGTTGGCTTAAAAAAAAAAGAAAAAGACACATTTATGTGGTCTGTTGTTAGCACAAAAATGTATACAGTTTGTTGCGTAACTACGTGCTCCGATCCATTGCTCTGAACTCTGATGCCTTTTCCTTGGACCACTCCAACCACTGCAGTCTCAGATTCAGCCAGCGTAAACAAACCATTGTAGTTTTTTAGTCATGCAACAACCAGTTTGCTGCTATAGATGTAGCAAAGTCTGCAAGAACACAGGACTTCTTTGTAATCTATACAAAAACCTTTCCATAATTGGTTAAGGTTAGTGCAGGGATCAGTGTGTTTGTACCACTTTGCTGAGGCTTGCTTTTTGAGCATCATCTATTTATTTATTATCTATATTATCATATTTTACAATGGATACAGAGGCATGTTTGCATACAGTAGCATTTATACACCCTTCCATTACCTACTTAACATGACCTATGTGGCAGCCCGGCTGTTAGGAAATGTCTTGGTCAACTCTAATAAGGAAGAATGGATAACCTTCACGTCTATTTATGTACCCTTTCATCAAAGGGACCTTTCATCTTCGCTCATATTATGAATTTAGTGCTGGCTATGCCACCAGGAATGAGCATGTGAATGGCTTTAGCTATGCTGGCAGTACCGAAAGCTTATTTGTGGTGGAGTATATGTATGGTGGCTTTCAACACTTGCTTATCAAATATAGAGATCTCTGCTCCACTCCATTAGGCAATTTCTTTTTCTGTTAGTGTCTGGCTTTAAACAGTAACCTAGTATTACCTTTTAAGCTGATAGGGCAAACCTCATAGCAGTTGGTTATTTAGACATCCAGCGGCAGCGGATACAGAGCTAAATTATTAATTTAAGTCATATTTGTGTCCATTTGATTAATGTAAGTCCAATATTTAATCTCTTTTTTTAAATCAGTTTTTGTCTCTACCAGGTCCTGAGAGAAATATATGGCTCTTTAGCTGCTATATGATCGGATAGATGACATCTGTGACATCAACCAAAGGTTTCTGAAGATCTGTTGTGAAGCTCAGAGTGTGGTGGCTCTGCCCACTGCCATGTTGGTAGTCCTGCTTCTTACGCCTCCTGGCTAATCTAAAAATTGCCATTTTAGTTGTCATGAACGGGAAAATTAGCTATAGAGACCCAAACCGTTTTTTACACCAGGCTGTAAACATGTTTATTTCTGCTGTGAAGTTGGACATTTTAATATGTAGGCTTATGGAAATTGAATCGTTCTGTAGCCAGCCTCAACTGGATGTTTGAGGAACTGCAGTTATTGATACTTTTCTTCACGTCACAGCCACAGAAGTTGCAGCTTGATGCCGGCCAGCTAATCGCTAGCTGTGCTGTCTAATGCAGCTGAAAATGATGTGATGATTCACATCCAGACCACAAAACCAATACAACGAATCAAAAGACACTCAAACGCTCTTTAGAGCTGAAAAGAGCTGCAGCGTCAGGTAGGTTTCTCATTAAGAGCGACCCCTTTCACATTAACATAGCTAATGTAGAAATATTGATTACATCAGCTTTAAGCTCATGGAGAAACACATATATATAAACCCACAGCTGTAAAGAGGAAATACAGGACTAGTGTAGGCTGTTACTGATTCCAAATATTTCACAGGAAATTATGAAATCTATGATAACACGGACAAAATGACCATGTGAGAGCAACAGACTCCCATCTGTTCCACTTCACAGGCTTGACAACACCCAGCCATGACAAACTGTCACTTGCCTCAGTGGCTAGATGTTTCCATGGCAACGTGTGGCGTGCGGCTGCAGCGAGTGGGTGAGCAGAGACGTCACAAATGCACTCCCCACAGCTGGAGTGGGTAATGACTCGAAGAACGCTCATACCCCAAAGAATCGAGGAGTAAGGGGGGGGGGCATAAGGAAAAGAGGAACTGCAGAGACGATCGAAGGGCCGGCGTTAAGGGAACGAGCTGTGGGTGGAAAACCCAGCATCTCAAACCTCCATGCAATTATATTTTAATAATGCATATGGAGGGCATCATAAGGAGCTATCACGGCCCCCCCTCTTGATACATAATGCTGGCTGCTGAGAGCCCACGCAAGACAGAAATAACCTCCTCACTCCTGGTCTGACTGACTACATGAAAGAGAGGAGAGGAGAAATTGTAGTCCAGAAATGAGCTAACGGAGAGAATTAAAAGAATCAACAAAATCTAACAAAAAAAATTAAAAATCTAACACAAAAACAAAACAAAACAATGCCATGTCTGAAGTTTCTTCGAAAACTTTACCTCAAATAATAGATTTCCTGTGAAAAGAAGACTAACTTGTTGGGACAGTATCATTATCAACTTTAGCCAGAAGGCAACAATGTGGTGGAGGAAGATTGTTTTCAAAGAATTAAGATAAATGTCTTTATCTGCAACGACTATAAACAAATCAAAAACATTTCTGCATACTGCAGTATTTCACAGTCACATCATGATACACTAAGTCCAAGCATTGCTACAGCACCATCTTATGAAAAATAGAGAATTTTAAATCTTTTAAGTGCCAGACTCTTAAACCCGAGCAAGTCATACTAAATATTTCAAACTTCAAAATGCGATGAAGCTTATTTACTTCTTCACTGAAGATGTGTGCCTCCAAAGGAGATGGAAATTCCTACAACATACTGTACTTACTGCATGTCCTGAACAATTTAATTATTAAATGATCTGAAGATCAAGAGAGTCTGACCAGAAATCAAAGGCCTATCTTTATGCATGGTACATAACATGTATGGTGTAATTTTTACTTTTAAAAATCAACAGAACCCAGAAAATCTTTTGAAGAGGAAAATAATATCACATCCTGCTTGTCTTTAAATCACTATTTTCCACTGCCCCTCAACCTGTTAGCCATTATATGTTCTTATTTTACTCATTTTGAGTCAGACAGTCCTAAACTGTGCATGCAGTCTCACATCCAGGGAGCCAGAATCTCGACACAAGGCGCGATTAACTTCAATGTACCTGCAGGTTATGCTGGGTTATCATTGTGTGAAATCTGCTGAAATCAAACGGAGCTGACAGAAATTCTGTTCAACTGAAGATACAAAGGTAACATTCATATGTGAACTGTGGGGGCAGAATGTAAATTCCCAAGAGATATACAAGTTGATAAAAAGTCAGAGAGCAGCCCGACAGCAAAGGAGGGGGAAACTATTTCATGACTCGGCTGAGTGGGAATTCAGCCTCCAAAGGTTGCTGAAGGATCACAGACTTCATTAACTCCTGAATGGAAAGTTACAAGTGACATCCTGTAAAGATCAGTGGGACATGTTCGAATTTCTTTAACCACAGTTTAATTCAATAATCAAACTGCTGCTAAAACTAATGCCAAAAACTAAACTGTTGATCTGTGTAGGCCTCCATTGCTGATGCAAACAGTATAATTGAAATCTAATCAAACAAATGTCGATTCTAATTTGTGGAGTTTGTTCAAAAAAGACTGTGAGTCAGCAGTTAGATGTCCTGCTGCAAACAAGACTTAAGGCTAAAGTCTTAGATTGGCTCTTTGGCTTGGAGTTGTTGGGTTTCCTTTAACTCTTTAGTGGGTGAGGAACCATATATGGTAACTTAAAAAATGTTGCCCCCATGTCTCTCTCTCTCTCTGAAGGAGCAGAATCACGTGACTTTCTCCAGCCAATGCCGTTTTGTGCCTCTACTGGATCCCACACTAACCATAACCGTAACCCTAACCCTTTTTTTGCACTGTATCTTGTGGGTTAAAGGGTTAACAGTCCCAGCACATGGACAACATTCATCTGAATAAGAGGGCACTGGCATTACATTACTACGTGTTTTCTGAGTCCCTTCTTGAATTTTGACATAAATTGTGTCCCAAACTGATTGAAGATCATAAAGCTGCTTTTAGGCACAATTTAAGAACATGGTTTCAAAAAAAGATCAAGTGGACAAACCTAAAATCCTGAGTTGTGTGATGGTGCCGTGCAGGCTGTAGAACATCCAGAGGGGTCTGGAGTTATCGACACACAGCTGCATCCCTGCACTGACGCCATTATGGCTCATCGTGACCTCCCCTTCTGCGTTCACCACAAAGCCCAAGATGTCTCCACTGTGAAGCGGCACCGCCACCCGACACATGGCCCAGAATTCCTTGCGATCAACCAGGGACTCTGGGTTGGATGGGAGATCACTGGGCCTCAGGGTGGCTGGGTCACATGATGTCACACCGTAAGAAAGAGACCCAGGTCGTGTGACCCCCGCCTTCATCTTCACAAACACAGTCTCTGAGCAGCGCATCGGCCGGCTGGTGAACACCAGGGTCCTCTCATCACCATGGTGATCCAGCCGCGCTACTGTGTGCTTATCCAGCAGGGTAACGTGGATGCCGTGCACCAGGTGGAAGTGCAGATCAGTGTCCAAATGGCTGGGCAGCAGCGAACACTGCTGCGAGTTCTGAGAGTTTTGGGGCACATGGCAGGAGGTGGAGCTTAAAGGTTGTAGCCGTTCCTCTTCCTCATCATCTTCCTCCAGATGCGCCTCCTGCTGCTGTAGACTCAGGTCACACAAGCTGATGGAAAGGCGAGGGTCATCACCATTTCGCTGAATGGAAGCCCGGTGGGCGGCAGCAAAAGAGCGAGGACGCAGGCAGTCCAGGGGGAGCATCTCACTGTCTGTGGAAACAAGCCCACAGGAATGTTATATAATCACTTGTTTGTGGTGTTTTGAAGTGAACATTTCAATCTGAACCAACACAGAATGTCTTTTTTTCCTGTTTTCTGATGATTTTTATTTGGATAACATTAGACTGTGACTAATACAGTCACATAGACATATACAGTCTTTGCAAGTGTCCAGACCAAACAACGTTTAATTTATGTACCCACTTAGTATTCTACATATTTCCATGTACAACACTGGTTTGTTTTAAATTCACTGTCTACATGCTGTTCATTCATCATACCCGTCACTGTAAACAAATGGTGGCTTCCGGCTTCTCTGCTTTATAACATTTTAATTCTAATGCACTCTTTGTACCTCAGCTTGTAGTTCACCAATATGAACAAATACATCAGTGTTTACATGTTTAGAAACGTATCAGGACTTTAAGTGGGGGCATACTGTAGCTGCAGGCCAGTGGCTACATCACAATAGAAGAGACATAACAGCTTTATATAACGTAGAAGAGATTCGAGATGAAGCCACTGAAAGACAGTAAAGCTCAGCAGTGTTTGAGCCTCCTACTCTGTCTTTAGCTTGGAGTCCTGTGATAATGAGCCACGTTTTTGAACTGATTTTCACTTTCACCACAATCCAGAGAGGTGAAAATTAAATATAATCTTTATATTATATTTATATTTATTTATTATTTATATTTGTCAAGGACTAAAAGTACAGATATAGTATACAGTGGGTATGAAATAGCTGTAATGAGCCGCCATGAGTCCTGGGTGTTTACATAACAAACTGTCTCTGCAGCAGTGACTTATTGTACTGTATTCTCTGTACACTGTTAACATTTTCAGTTATGTGTCTGGATGCTAAAAGCAGCTTATTTTCCAATCATTGAAAGGGAAAGGCATCCTAAAAACTGTATCACATGTCTCTCCATGCTGTGTAGCCTCCTCACAAATAGCCCTTCCTATGCTAATTCTGCTCACTGTAAAATAGAAGCCTCATGGGCGCATCACTGCAAAAAAAAGAAAACAGAGAGCGTGTGTCTTTCCATGTACACGGTCAGTACAAACGGATCTCGTGGCACGCTTAGGGACACGCTGCCAAATTTAACGCAGCCGCCCAACACGGCCTAAAATTAGCATGATTGGACATTTGAGGAGAGCGGGGAGGGACAGGCAGAGGGAAGAGTGACATGATGGTCGAGTTGGGCCTCGATGTGCTTTGGGCTTCCCCTGTGAAGAGTGGATGGAGAGGGAGAGTGCAACAGAGGAAGAGAGGATGAAAAATCGGGCGGGGTGGACACTTGAGAGAAAGGGCATACCTCACCAGCTCCTCTTTATCACACAAAGACAGCACATCTCCGGCCAGCCACTGATAAACTGCTTGAACTTAATTACTTCCTCAGTCAAGAGTGTGCACAACCAAGCATGAGGCTCTTATTATTAGCACCCTTATCATCTTCAAGGCAAAGTTAGCCGACTTTGGGATACAAGAGATAATTTCTATTCTTGCTATTACGGCTTCCTTTGGATCACAAGTTTCTGTTTTTTAGAGTTTGGCAGCAGAGAAAACAAGCCAGAAGGAGAATAGTAACATTACAAGAAAGTTTCCAGCTTTTGCATAAAACAAAGAAAACAATGAAAGATAAAGACGTGCCAAATATATATGTATGACCTTTACCTAGGTTTAGTCCCAAAGGAGTCTCAGATATAATTTCACACAAAAACTACCTGACAAATATGAAAAGCATTCAGTCAAACAGTGAGATTACAGAGCTTGAAACATACAAAACACTAGGTTTATCTTCGGTGACCTATGATGAACATGTGGTTGTGTGTTCACCAACATTCACTGCATGCTTGTACGGACAGGAGTGGATGTCAGGAATAGTTTTGTCTAACATGTCCACACTTTCTAGATCATTCTTCATGAATGATATAGTGATTCTCAAACAGGTGGTACTTCTGTAGTTGCTAAGATTGTGAGCTCAACTAATTTGATTCATAAATATAGTCTACATACAGAGTCAGCCGTACGCTATATGAAACAATTAGCAAGAAGAAGTTTAACGGTTATCTAAACATGGTTGAAATGGCTAGCAGAAAAGGCTAATTGGTTAACATAATGGCTAAACATAATGCATAAATAGATACAGAGGTTATAATAGATAGAAAAGCTATGCATAGATTATTGAATTACTTAGTAATGGACAAATGACTGAAATAGCTGATGCCAATGGATAACTGTTTAAATAGTTAGCTAAAGTGGGTAAATGGTTGTCATAGCTAAAAGGTAATGGATACGTCGTTTAAATGCTCAGCTTCTGCCACTCCAAGTTGTAGGCTTATGAATGCAAACCAACCATAACACTGACAGTTCAACTGTATGAAACTGTAACAATATCCTCTTTTATAGCACAAATAATTCACTGATCCAGTTTATTAAATTCAAACAAACATGTGTGGAACATGCCTGGTGAAGGGGAACTACAGTTCATCTGATAGGGCTGTGACATCTGATGAAAAAGGCTGGGAACTAACTTGAGATATTCCAACAGCACACGCACAACAGCAAATCAGCCTTTTATCTTTTTGAAGCTGGGCTGTATACACCACTTGTTATTACAGTTGATGAGGAGCCAACTCTTCCTCTCAGAATGCTCACTCATTAAAATGTCACTCACACACAGACAGGTGCAGTCTTGTCTTTTGTCCTCAGAGTTATTCTAGAAAATGAAGCATGGCACTCATAGAAAATCCACTGCAGCTTAGCATAACACACTTTGAGTTTTTTACATTTGGCGACGCTCCAATGCTTTTTTACAAAGGCATGTCTTGAACATAATGTTGAAAGTTCAAGTCCTTGACGTTTTTGAATAAGCAAGGCAAAGTCTGAATCACTTTTTTTTGGCATGAAAACAATATGGACGTGATTAAGTGTATGGCTGAAATTGTCCTAGTAAAATGAAGTGGTCTTTGAACAGCTCAGGCTACTTAATCAGCGGAGAAAAGCTCTAAACAGAGGAACACATACCAGACCGACACTGTTCTGCAGGGTCAATGGCTGACCTCTTGACTTTGGTTTTTTTTATTAAACATCAGACTCGTTCAACTCTTGCTGAACATTATGGAAGAATTTCTTGGCTTCGTAGAAGTAAGAACACGCCCTCACCCAAACATACACCTGCAGAAAATCCTTCGACCTGTTTTAGCCACAGTACTCAAACAAGCCACAACCGCGGTCTGGAAAAACCAGTTTCTGGAAAGTGAATGAGGTATTGGTAAAGGAGGATGTCCTGGATATAACTGAAGAACTGGCATCTTGTTTCACTGTGAACACAAGCCAGAATGACAACTAACGTGCTGCGGTAAAAAAAAAAAAAACACTGCCAAAAGCAAAAAGACTAGCTCCACCTCATTATGAAATGCTTGTATTATAGTACACTGCTAAAGTTTTTGATCCAAATCACTCAATTGAATTGAGGATTTTTATGTATCCTATTCCTTTTTTAGTCTTGAAGTGCTCTCAGTCAGACAATGGCATGGTACTTAGAATACAAGGGAGGGTTCAGTTTATTCCTTGGCCCAGTGGAATGGGATTAGGAGGCTTTTGGGGAGTTTTGAAGCTGCAACCTCTATACAAGGTCAGCTGCACCAATAGTGTGCGTGTGTGTATGTGTGTGTTTGGGGATTTGCCCTAAGTATGCATGCCTAGGGGGCCTATCCAGGGCTCTGTCTAGAATGAGTGAGTGAAGTCATCTGTCATGACGAAGGAGATTGGGGGGGGGACGGTTGTGTGTCAGTCCCAAAAAGGAGAGGGAAGGGCTTTCACTTATCAAAAGAAAAAAAAAAATCTGTGTTGATGAGCTTTTAAGGAGTGGTATTCTGGTCAAGATAATGGCACAAATATACGAGTGTGAAGTAGGATGGGCTAGAAGGCTAGAGAGCGCGACGATATTGATACGTGGGAGAAGCCCGACAGTTTGAGTATCTGAGATGCCATGTGCAATAGGAGCCACATATGCAACGTTTTTGAGAGATCACATTGAGTCTCTGATTTAGTGCCAGATTTTTCTGATTTTTGGATCGTGATCGTGGAAAGAAAATGGGACACGAGGAGGTGACAAATGGCAGCAGTGAAAACGACACTCTTTCGCTTCAGGGCGCCGTATTTCCAAAGCCATTTAAAAGCCACTTTTGAGCTAACTGAAGTTTCACTACATGCATAAAACACCATGCACTTTCATACAGCCCTGCTTTGAAGAACACTGTTTTTTTAAGTATCTTCAAAGTGTTAGAGTGTCCTACATTGATTGATGAGGTGTCACTGGTCTTTCGATCTGATCTCAAACACATTTCTCCAATTATAGATTCATCTCATTGTTTTTGGTCACGATATTAAGAGAAACCTCCGCGCAGATGGACACATTTGCACACTAATACACACACTGCACATTCACATCTTCACTGGGACTAGACTCTGGTCATCTGAAAGTGATTAGCCTCCTCTCTGAAGGCTTCCCTCTGTACAGCCGAGCTTCCAGGATCCAAACCTGACAGGCTCCATTACGATTTCTATTTTGATTTCTCCGCAAATCTGTTCGATTCCATCTGGGACGATTAAATCCCAGCTGAGGCACAAAAGCCTGTCCAGCGGCATTTATTTTGGTTCAACAAATCAAATAAATTCCTAGCGCTGAGATCACTTGAAACAGAGCTCTTATAAATACATAGACCCTAATCCCGATGTGTACGTGCTGGCAGATGTTAGGTCAAAGGGCAGTCCTCCAGCAGTTCAGTTTATAGCAGGCCTCTCATTTTAATGTAACCAACTATCTGACAGAATGACTTTACTTCAGTTATAATGAGGGTCCAATGGAGAAATAAAGGGAAAATCTTGATATTCTCACAATAAAGCAGTGAGATTTGTGCATGACACATCAACTATAACATTTAAAACGCTTCTATTGTCGCCAGGGGATATGTGGAAAGATTGTGAGCTGATCTAATTTTAAAAAGTCACCATGATACGTGCGCTTTGTATGCTGTCTTTAGACGGTTTGTTTCTTTTATTTCACAAAGTCTGTGATTTAGTTATTTGTTTTATTTTTTAAATCATATCTTGGCATCCTACTTTTGACTCACACCATCCTCAGCAGCACTGTTACCATGGTTTCTTTCATCCTAACGTGTTTGTGTTGTTGATTACAGCCTGCGTACTGCAGATTTATCTTGAGCAAGGTGAGCTGCTCTCATCAGTGACTGTGAATGTTTCGACTTTTGTGATTTTTATTTTTAAAATATGTGTTCATGATCATGTGGTAGCTTTGTCTCATAGCAAGCTGAAATTAATTTTAACACACACACTGGCTTCATTAAAGCGCCTTTGCACTGGAATCTAGGTTATCTCAGCTATCTGTATCCCAATTCCACACCATATATAAATACTACACTCTAATCTTCATAGTACATTGTTTGGCTCTTAGTAGACTCGTGTACTATAATTACCTATATTATTTGTATTATCGGGATATAGTGCCAAGTATGCAACTACAGATGTCAATCACAGCAAAACTACTACCAGCAAATATGATTCCAAAAACATCACATTTAGCAATT
Source organism: Argyrosomus regius (assembly GCA_946959425.1). Classification (NCBI taxonomy): domain Eukaryota; kingdom Metazoa; phylum Chordata; class Actinopteri; family Sciaenidae; genus Argyrosomus; species Argyrosomus regius. The sequence continues at coordinate 11,222,920 of OX336894.1, read as the reverse complement.
AAACATCACATTCAAAAATCACATGATTGTAGCATTTAATTTTTTTGCATGTGAAAATAGTGTACATCCAAAAAAGGTTAGCATCTAAAGCTAGCATGTATATCCTGCCCTTGGTTGCAGAGGAGCATAGTTACAGCTTCAGCATGGAAAAGATAAGTGCGCCTACTTAGAAATGGTCAAGGTTACCACAGAACTGGACCACAATCATCTCTAACCTTACAGTTTTTACCCAAAAAAGGTATCAACATGGCCCTTATGGTCCTCTTGACCTGAACTCAAGCTTCAGTAATTTCCAAAAGAGGAGAATTTGGGACAGGGTATTGCAAAATCTTAATGTGACTAATCAGGTTTAAATGTCCAGTCCCTTGAAAAAGGATCACTTTTCGCATGATTTATTGGTGTGATCAGCATACAGAAAGAGAAAGTCTAAGGAAAAAGAGAGCCGGGGGGAAAAAGAGCGACAGGCTGTAGTATGATTCATGATTTTAGTCCAATTCTGCCAAAAGAATCCAGCTCAAGGAAATTACTAAATGTTTATAATATGGAGACATTTAGGATCTCTCTTTGCCTTTCCCCCCCTCACCGTCTGCTGTTTGCCTTTGGCTGGAAACCGACTTTTGACTGATGACTTTGCATATTGTTATTACCATCCTGAATTTGCAGTTTATTGTTTTTGGAGGATTTGGCTGTAAGCAGCAGAACAGATATTGAACATATTAGTACAACATCCATTTGCAGTACTTCAGGGTAATCAGATCCTTCAGGCCTTTCACGTGTCTTCATCAATCAAAATTAACAAAAGAGTTTAGTTCAGCTGAAGCCCTGTGGAAAGAGGTAAGGACCACGCCTAGACAGTGTAATAACACAATTAGAGAATCAAACTGAATTTAAAGTTTAAAGTTTTACCTGTTTTGAATGTTTTATAGTGTACATTTTGTTCTCCATCCTGTCATTCTGAGCCATTTTTACCTGCATTGTTACCAGGCTGACCCCACACTGCATATCTAGCCACTCACGTCAGGTTGCACCTATGTGACCTCTCTATATTTAAAACCATTTCATCCACAAATCAAAACCCTGTAAAACTCTGCATGATCCGTGTTGACAAGTGAAACAATAAGTGAGATCTGTAGCGAGTGAGCGTGAGCGGTAGGTGCACTGTGTGAACACGCGGACAAAAATAGACACAAAGAAAGGAAAGTACAGCACAATCAGGTTCAGACAACCCGACATGTTTGAGCAGCGCAGCTTTTCAGCATTTCCACGCTATCTCTTTATCTGTTGACAAAACAGGTGTGAGTCAAAGGTACAGCGATCTGTAACTGCTTACAGGCAGTTTCAGTTTAAATTTGAATAACACGAGGTTCATATAATAACAAGAGTTTTAAATGGTTTCAGACAAAACAATGAAATGTGTAGAGAGTTTACAGCCATGCTAGTGGCTCTGTGAGGCTGTGGGCACAGCATATGCTCGCAATGACAACGCTATAATGTGATTAGAGCTGAAACAGTAGGTTGATTAATTGATTACTTGTTGGACAACTATTGGTGACTGATTTATTCTAAAAACATCAAATAATTCCCATTTCCAGCTTCTAGATTATGAGATTTTGCTGTTTTTTCTTCATTCTGTCTTATAGTGAACTGAATATTTGGGTGTTTTGGAGAGACGTTCAGGGAAAACAAGCAATTTGATGATGAATATGTAATAATTAATTGAATAACTGAGAAAATGATCAATAGATTAACTGGGTGCTTTGGGTTAGTTATCTAAAAATTCACCCTTAGTACAGTTGTCATGATAACATGATGAGAAATGAGCTGTAGAGACCAAAACCAGGCTGTAAACATGTTTATTTCTGCTGTGAAGTTGAACATTTTAATACGCGGGTTTATAAAGATTGACTCGTTCTGTAGCCAGCCTCAAGTGGACGTTCGAGAAACTGCAGTTTTTGGCACTTACGCTTTGGCTTCACTTCACAGCCACGAAGGTTGCCACTTGATATAATCATGTTCACTGTCTTAGTTTAGCATGTTAGCATGCTAACATGATTGCAAAGCACAGCCGAGGATGATGGGAATGTCATTAGTTCACGTATTTGGCCAAAGTATTTGTCAAATTGTTGTTTATTGTTTGTACCATATTTAATGGAAAACCTTTCAATAGCTGTTGAGACATTTCACACAAATCCACATTGTGGCACTTGCCACCAAAAAAAACAGGGGACCAGCAAATTCCTGATTTGATATGCTGGCGCTATTACATCTATCTAGTAGATGTTAAAATACAGGATAAATGAAAACTTTGACCTGCTGGTGGCGCTAGATGAAAAGTCAAGGAATGACCAAAATCACGAGGGTTCATCCCCTCAAGCCATGAATGTCTGTCCAAAATTTCATGAAAATCCATCTTATATTTGTTAAGATAGAGCAACAGAATGGATGTCATCCATAGAGCCATGCTAACATCTATCTAAATCTAATCTACAATCTATCTACATCTAAATCTATATGCAAACTGCATTCAGAAACACCAGGTCCTGCAGCTTCTGTCAAAGCGTCTGTCCTCTGAAGTGGAAACTGGGTGATGTCTCTGAATGTTAGCAAGCATGCAAATCATGTAGCAGGAGGTTTTCCCCACTATGATGCTCTACAGGTCTAATGCAATGCAGTGCTGTGTACAGAGATGATTGATGTCAACACCCTCCTCTTAATCACCTGAGAGGTATTAAGCCTCTTGACAGTCTGGCAGCCATTTTGGATTCTTCTCTAATGACTAGAGAAGCAGGTTGCAGATGATGTTAGCTGACGCCGGTCTCACGGATCACTACCATTCTGTCAGTGATTAAGTGACTCATCTACCTCTAGTAAACAAACCCCCAGTAGAGCATCTTGCATCCATCAAAAGATGCCTTTGACTCGTTGCGCTTATCTAACTTGGAAGGAATCCATCATACCTGTACAAAACGGTGGATGCTGTGTGGTCTCTGGGGAGTCGTCCCATAAACAAACACATTCTGTTAAGATGTGTACATGTGTAAAGGGAGAACTTTTTTGACTGTGGAAAGGTATAGCATTCCCATATGTGTTCCGCTTCAGGGAAATGAAGCTGAAAACACTTGCAAGTTATTTGTGACCTGATTTCTGGAGCTTCTACAACAAACTTGGCAAAACAAAATGCTGAAAAGTTACTGTAGGTACTAAAAATATCTATATATTTTATAAATTTTATATATTATAAAGTTGATGGTGACAGCTAGAGGTGGGGCATTAAGGTTTCTTATAATAGTGCTCGGAGAATTATACAAAGACATTTGTGCAGTACAGCTGACAAATTGTGCTTTGAAAACAGTTATGTTGCTTGAGACATATTATACACTTGAGGAAACCTTTTGTAAGTGCCTCCAAGGACTAATGTGTCTCAGCGTAGCGCCACAGATCCTCAACTGCACAGGCTGTTCTGTACAAGCAAGGCACTTTAGTCTTAATTGATAGCTGCGCGAGGAGGACAAGTGGTGATGTAACAGATCTTTCTTAAATTGCATGGGCAGCATTGTTGGTCTGGACAACCCCTGAGGCTCAGTTTGATTTCAGCAGATTAATTTAGCTTCCTCTCTTACGCAACACCATCTCAGCTTTCAAGCTGTCTCACTGATCTCACGATCACCTTTGACTCCTTGCATGGGTGGCTAGCTGTTGAACTGCACTCCCTTGATAACAGCTTAGAGAGGAAACAACACAGCTCTTGAAAAGATCCTTAAACAGAATAAGACCTGATAGCAGGGAAACTGTTTGGCAGCAGGCTGCACTGACAGACAGCGCAGGTGAAAAGGCAGCGATGGATAGCGGCTTTGATGAGTTCCTACACAAGAGTATGAGCATCCTGCATGAGCATTTGTTCAACATGGATTATCATCCACAACTTGACTGAATGACAAAAAGTCAACTTCTTTAGAAAAAATAAAGAAACAATGAAAAAAACATTACATTAGAAGGACGAGCAATGACGCATTGTGCAGACGTTTATACTCAGGTGGTGTTTTGCAGAAGAATTGTGACAGTTGACATGTGAGCGGGGACATTTTTATAATTAACCCATGAAATATTAAAGCTAGTCAGAGAAAGGATGTGATCAGATACAGTTCTGCTCACTACATGGGTCTTAAAATATGAGAGTGAAGACTGACTGGTCTGAGCTGACGAATGAAGTCACAACACAAGAATGGTTAAGCTTGAAGAAAAGGTTAAATGTTTTGGGGAGGTAAAATCTGTTCATCACAACTGAGATATATTTATTTTCCAGTGATTCAGCACCACTGCACTTAATAAGGTTGTAGGATTAAAAAGAGAACGGTTAAAATCGAAGCAGCAGATGTCATGATATCCTGACTTTTAGTCGTTTTTTTATGAATCAAACTCCAGAAATGTTGAATCCTACAACACCCATAATGCAACTAAATACTGTCTATCTTTCAAACTCCACATCTCCACTTTCTAATTAAGCTTTCAATGCAGAATTTGACTTAATAAGAGGTCATCAGGGGTTTTATTCTCAGACTCTTCGTGCACAGCATCTCTACACATCAAAACAATAACATAAATGTAGTTTGTGTCATGAAATAGCTTGGAATCATGGGAGTTGTTTTTTAACAACCACCAGTGCCGATGAAAATCGATTAGACATGACTCATGAAATCATGCTCAGATGTATTCAATTGTAATGTATTAAAGTTTTATTTTAACAACGTTCATTTTAGTCACGTTCACTGACTTCCTTCGTCACTCTCTGGAATATCCCCTTGGCCCAAGCAGCCAGCCAATCAAAGCAAGCAAGACGCGGGTCTTACTACTTTACCACTTCCTATCTGTTAATGACGCCAGTATATGTGAGATATGAGATCATATTTGATCACCTAGCTGCCTAACCTGAACAGGGGTCACCAGACCTCTGTATCCCACTCCTCATCTCTGCTTGAAATTAGCAGTCTGAGGCTACAAAAACCGAAACCTCTGAATAGGTGGCCAAACTGTTGGCGATCGAGATGAATTACAGGTAAGATAGGCATTGGATTTTGACAAGGGACGAGAATGCATGGAATAAAAAAGATGAAATCTCTGATTTTGATCATTTTTTGTGATTTCGACAATGTTAGAGTGCAATGAGGAGTAGTGCTGTTTTAAAAAGCTCCCTTCAGGGTGACAGAAGACCAGTGTTGGGTAGTAACGCGTTATTAGTAACGCCGTTACGTAACGCCGTTACTTTTTTCAGTAACTAATAACGTAACGCGTTGTTTTCTTAAATTCAGTAACTCCCTTTCCGTTACCAAACGCTGCGTTACTCCGTTCCTTTTGGTGAGGTTTTACATGGGTTTTACAACGGCACACAGTTCCCATAACATTTTAGCGATCAATAAAGTTTAATTGAATTGAAAAACAAAGCATTTGTCGCCCTGTAGCGTCCCACACGTAAACAAACACGCGCCATGCAGAGGACTGGACAGGTCAGGGCACGGCATGATGGCGAGCGAGAAGGGGAGGATAAGTTTCTCCTCGTGGAGGTATTCACATTATTTTAAACTGGAGAGCAGAGGGGAAAACAACATCTCGGTAACTTGTAGACTGTGTCCCGGTTCAAAAGTACTTTCAACGGCGAACAACAGCAACAGCAACCTGCTGAAGCACCTGGAGAAGCGGCATGCTAAAAGTTAGCAGCTAAGGTAGCTAACGCAGCATCCGAGACGGAGTCAGACAGCAGCGAGCTTGTTTTTGAATACCAAATAAGAAAGATAGGCTTGCAGTTTATAGCCTATGGAAGACTTTATGGCCTGACTGAAATAAATAGGCATTGAAAAAATACTTTGGTGTTTGTGTCAAGGTTTGTGTTGGTGCACAACGGATCATATTGCTTGGATGATTAGATTCAGTGATGTGGAAGCAAATGAATTGAAACAGTTGTTTTAATCAACAGTCTGTATTATTCAGTATCAGTACAGAACTGAAATGACGGCTAGAGGGGAACTCAATCAATCAACCTTTATTTAATGGGAGCAATGGAAAAACGTTGTACAGTAACTAAAAAGTTACTTTCTCAGTAACGCATTACTTTTTGGTTTAAGTAACTGAGTTACTAACTGAGTTACTTTTTTACAAAGTAACTAGTAACTGTAACTAGTTACTATTTTTCAGTAACTAGCACAACACTGCAGAAGACATACAACTGTTTCACAGACTCATGTGTAAAATTGGTGGTGCCCCTTTAATAAACATAAAGCTCTTAAAAACACATTATCTCACTGGCTGAAGTCAACAGGTTTATAACTCTTCTCATACTGTATTCTCACTGTCTTGAACATTTATCTCAAAAGCCAAATCAAGGTCACCTAACCAAGCCATTTTCTACACTCCACAGAGCTTATTCACAACTCCACGCTCCATTTGTCTCCTGTGAAAAAAACAAAACAAAAACCAAGTGCAGCAGATCTGTAATTCCCACCTGGACAGATTGTGTGATTACAAGCCCACAACAGGTGAAATTTGGCTCAATTTATCAGCTGATGTAGCATTAATTTAAGACCCTAGTGTAAGCATCATTAAGAATCAAAACACACCCTTTTGTTAAAGGAAAATGTACACATGTGCCAGTTCACAGCACCAGACTTTGATGTGTCCACCCATATTTCAGAGACTAAGTGTTTGCTGAACTGCAGCCAACTCCTGAGACAATACTGGGCCTTTGAGATATACCATGCTCTCGAGTAGTGACGCTCTCGGGCTATAGAGAAAAGCTGATAGCCAAGTGATCCTTCAGCTGACTGAGGGTCGAGGCTTTGCGGTTTAAACCATCAATGTGAGGATAAACGTAATTGATGTGGGAAAACCAGAAGAGAAAATGTGGGATTTATGGCTTCTGGCCCCATTCACATGCAAGAATTACATAGAGCTACGACTACACATTGTGGGATACCTTGATTAATTAGATAATTGTTAAATGAAAAATAACTATATCTTAACATTTGGTGAACGTGGCTCTCATTTAGACACGTGAATCTGTATTAGGGGTGATTGCAGGTCGCATGAAGTCGAATTCAGACTTGGATCCAAAGAGTGAGACATTCCACTGGTCTGATTGTCTTGGAAAAAACACCCCAGACATGTCATTACCTGACATCATCCCTCTTCTTGTCTGTCCTCTTGGGATGACCAACACACTCCTCTTGTTCTTCGACAAGAGCTGTGTGCTGGTCAGCACCGAGAGGCCAGTGAACCCCAGATAGTCGCACTCTGGCGCTGGATACCAAACAGCCCATCACAAGATAGCGCGCTTCTCGCTGTCAACCACACCGCAAGAAATGAGGTTAAATGGCACTATCTACACAATATGGGAGCCTCTTCTATTTTTATTAACAGCGCTGACAGGCTCTATTCTTTGGAGAGAGGGAGTGCAATTCTTGGAAATGGTTATAAATAAGCACTGAGGCATTCACAAGGATTCATATTTATCTATTTTGCATAGTTTTGTATTGTTTTGAAAAATTGGAGACAGCTGTTTCCAACGCATGATGTGTTTCATAAATGCATCTCAATCTGCAATCCAAACACACTTCAGATGATTCAGTGCGGTGTAAAGCGGCTGTAAATGATTGGGGGGGGACCTGTTTGCTCTTAATTTCTTTGATGTAATGACCCTTTAAACAGCGCAGAGAACTTATTAAAGGGGTTTCAGACATTTTAAAATTCCCCCTTTAGGGACATTTCTTTGATACTAACAACCGTAGCAACTATACAATCTACCTAATCTCCCACCATCTTTTTCCACTGAGCTATTTGGTTGGTGTGGGAAAAGTAGAGCAGCTGTGCGTAACATCACCTTTTAACCGTTCACACTGAAAAAATCCAGATGCAGTGTTTTTCCAGTGGTAAAGCATTATAGTAACAAGAAGAGCCTACAGCCATGTTAGCAGCTCTGTGAGGATGAAGGCACAGCAGTGCCTTGAGCTAAATACTAATATAAGCATGCTAATATTGATATTTTTTACCATGCTTCATGTTCCATGTTTAGTATGCTAAAACCTTTAGCACAAACACAACATACAGCTGATGCTAAATTTTAGTTTTATTGGTATTTGGACAACCAAAGCATTGGACAAATTAAAATTTACATTAATATCGATTTCATTAGGATTTATCCTCTGGGGACAATGAATGTCTATACCAAATTTCCTGAAAATCCATCTTATAGGTTTTAGAGATACGTTGGTCTAAACCAAGTAGCAACCTCCGTGGTTGTGAAACACCGAGGTGCCAAAGTGCCAAAAGGTGCAGTTCCTCGATCAGCCACTTGAGGCTGGCTACAGAACAAGTCAATCTCCATAAGCCTCTATGTCAAAACGTCCAATTTCACAGCAGAAATAAACATGTTTACAGCCTGGTACAAAAAACTGCTTTGATGTCTATAGCTAATTTCCTCGTTCATGACAACTGTACTGAGGGTGATTTTTCTAACCCGTTCAAATTATTTAATTAATTATGGTTTAAAAATATGAAAAGTTGATTGACAGGTGGGTGCGGTCATAGATGGCTTGTTTGAGCAACAAGGCTTCATTCTGCCCGCCTCAGGTCCACCCACAATCCACGTCTTTGCCTATTTTTGGATTAGCTGGGAGCTGGCGGAGGCAGGACTGAGCCACCACGCTTTGAGCTTCACAACAGCTCTACAGAAACCTATGGGTGACATCACCTATCATCCACGTTTATTTACACAGCCTGTTGTCTGGACCATAGACTAAAAGTGATGGACTGACAGACCTATGGCATTCTGAGAAACATGGCACTAGCAAGGCTAATAATCTCTTAGTCAAAATACAGTTCACAATTCAAACAGAGTCATCATTTTTCAGAAAGGACTTGATACTGATACTGATTACATGACTCACCTAGCAGCTGGACCCCCCTTGTGAGGCCATAGATGTCTATGATAGCCCACAGAGGTTCAGAGACATGTACGCCGCTGAAGAACAGCATTGGGCTCGAGTCGTTGATTCTGTAAAACACCCGGCCCTTCTTGTCCACCCAGAAGGAGATGATGTTTCCCTCATTGGAGAGCTCTTCTGGCAGGGCCTTTGCCCAGAAACCGCTCTGGGAGACCAGGTCTGGGCAGGCATACTTCGGCAAGGTGTCTGGGTTGATCCTCGATGGGTCTTTGGATGTAAAACCAAGACGCAGTGCACCGCTCCAGCAGCACTGCTTTTTAGTGATCTGGAGAATACATGTTATTAATCAATGAAGATAATCAACCATAAATAAATCTCTACATTTCCTTTTCTCTTTGTTTTGTGAAATATAAGCTAAAAGAGCTAAACCATGCAAGCGGCTCTGTGAGGAACTTTGAGCTGAATGTCAGCATGCTAACATGCTCGTAATAACAATGCTAACATGCCGATGTTTAGCAGGCGTAATTAACTTGTGTTTAGCAGTTTTAATTAATATTTTCAGGCATTTGGTCATAAAAGTATTTGACCAATTAAAAATGTTGACCTAATGATGGTGCTGGACGAAAAATTTAAGGGATAACCAAAGTTATTAGTATCATTCTGGGGTCACTGCGGTAACACATTTCATGGCATTTCATCCAATAGTTGCTGAGATATTTCAGTCTGGGCCAACACAGAAACCACAATTGACATCAGTAGTGCCAAGCCACCAGCTTGGCTAAAATTCTCTAAGATAAGACTGGTAACCTTGGTATGTTTATCACCTGCAAACGATTTTTGTCTTATTTTGAACCTCTGTTTACTTTGCATTTACTGTGCCAGATAACAGTATTCCTCACATGGCAATGCTTGCCCTGCTCTCTCACTTTCGAGACATAGATGGCTTGATAGGTGAAGTGGAAACTTGTTCTAAGCTGCTGCTGCTTTGGCCCACACAAGCGCAGAGAGAGAAAAGAGAGAAAATCAAAACAAGAGAGCAAAGAAGGGGGATGAAGTGAAGAGACAGTGAGGAAGAAAAAAATAAAAACATACTGAGAGAGAACATCGATGCTACATAAAACCCAAACTGGGTCAAATTTTATCCCTGTGTTTTTAGTGTGCAGCATGCTGAGATCTCCTGTTGCAAATTTTCCACTGTTTACACATCACATCCTCAACACTTTATCAAAATCTGTAATAACTAGGACACAGCTAGTGTTCTTTGTTTTACCTTCAGCCGAACTTGCTCATACACAGCAATAGGCCTGTTGCTGAATGTGATGGCGTTACAGAAGCTGGCCTGTCTCTTGACGGTCCTCTGGGACATGTCCATGACAATCTGCGAGCCCTTGGTGCTGGGGTGGAAGAGCAGAGGGAAGGAGGACAAACTCCCACATTGCTGGATAGGTAGGCAGCGCTTGGGCTTGTGGTGGCATCGGTGGGATGTTGCTGGAAACGGTCCGTTCAGAGAATCTACGTGGAGAAAGAAAAGGTGGAGAGCAGAAATTAAATTACTGAATACACAATTTTCAGTAAAATAGCCAAATTTTAGATTAGATTAGAATATTAGATTAGATGTGACACGGTAGACTTCACCTAACATAATATACTGACATCATGAGGTGGGTTCTGTCACATGTCATTTCCTCTCACATATCTCACCAAGACTGGAACATCCAGCTAGGTAAAAATGCATTTAACATAATCTAATATCTGGGTTCTGCTTTCAGATTCTCAAGGTAGCACAGTACAACAACCACACACCTAGACATGAAAGAACAATGTGCAAGTTCAATTGCATGCAGAAATATCCTTGGATGGAAAAAAAAATACAAGTACAAGGACAGAATTGTTCCCTTTGTTATTTAATTAAGGAGAACAATGCAGCTGTGATAAATATGCACACAATGCTCTAATTCCAGCAAATGGTCATTTCACTTTTTTGCTTTTCTACATCTCGCCAGATTTTAAAAAGGTTTTGTGTTTTAACAGTTTATTTCTCGGCATGCTGGAAAACATTTGTACAATAATGAGTAGAATGTAGAAAATGGAGCAGGAGAGGGAGAATAAAAAAAATGAAAAAAATGATTAGCTCACATTTAAGACGCTCTAACATCATATGGCATATCTAACAGCTAAATTAAAGTTTTTGATGCTCAGCTGCCTAATTCAGTATGGCCATTACATGTTATTTCCAGGTGTGACTCATGTTGTAATGAATCAATCACACGTTTTATGCCTGAGATAGAAAGTACCCGTCTTACTAGAATGGAAACACTAAAAATCACAATTGTATAAACAAAATAGCTGCTACTAAATGAGATTTAATGACATTTATTGTGTGTGAGGAAGTGGCAAAATAAGAGCAGACCCAAAGGAGAACATCTGACTCACAATGTGCAGCAGAGCTTTTAAAAAAGCTCTCATGTGAACATGTGTGAATCATGACTGCTCCCACTTACAGTAACTCATAATAGAGCAAAACATCGCTCTCTTAGACTGAATTTGCTTCATGATTTCACTCTTGTTCCCTTTTATTAGGACTCTCCCAACTCTCCCCCTATTTGTTTCCACATCTCTCTTCAAAGCACAAGGTCACTGTGGTGTCACGGAGCAGGCATTTTCTCACAGACATCGGGTTCTCATTATTTGGAATCAGTTGATGAATAAATATCTATCATCAAGTAATCTGACACAGTTTTCTGTACCACAATCGTCTCTACAATGACATTTAAAAGGTCTCAAAATCCAGTCAATGTGCCAAGATTGGAAGCCAAATAAATAATTCAAGCCTAATTAACACTTCTTCGTCCTTGAGAACTGCTTGTATTTTCACACCTAAATTTGGAAGACTGTGTAGGAGCTGCCTGTATTTGTCTGTGAGAGAAATATGAGCCATTGCTGAAAGACAGATATTCATGCTTTCCAAGTGACCTTGGAGGGTCAAGAGGTTTATTATGTACCCTGGAGACAAATCAATTAAGACTGTCAGGATTGGCAGATTGACTAGTCACGTGACTTCTTGCAACACCCTTATTGTTTTGTTTTTTTTAGGGCAGAGATAGATGTTTGAGCAGCAAATGACGACATGGTTTCCCGCTATGGTTGCACAAAAAACGTATAATTTGTTGAGGTCAAACTAGAAAGAGTCTTTCCCTTCAAATCACAATCAGAGAGGTTCTGCCAAGTGTTCTGGGCTCAGTACAGTGTATTTGTTAAGCTCCTCGCATACTCTCGTCCCTGCAGAACAATGTGGAATTGTGCTCTGTGCACAACAGTGGTCTAAAATGAAGTCATAACAAATCCTTCAACCATATTGCATCCATGATGTCATGTCATACGTGATGTCTTCAGGAAAACAAAACAGGACTGTATTGTACTCCACCAGTGTCCAGGCCTGAGACTGAATAGAGTATTTCCTGTAAGATCTGTAAACAGAAGCAACACCTCACAGGCTTCTGCAGATCATGTAACACACACTTTGCCATCTAACCCAATCTCTTCTTTTATTATCACTGCATTAATATCATCTCAGGAGCAGCTTTAGTTTCACACCCCAGCCATCTTGGAGTGTGTTTACAGCATTCAGCACACAGAGGACTATATAAACTATAAAAAGAAGTAAATAAAAGGATAAATAAAAATACCACATTTGATTTACTGTAAATGGCAGCTGGTTAGAGCCAAAAGTGCCGATGATCCAGTGGCTGCTGAAGTGTGTTTAAAAAATCACGCAACCTGACGGAGACATCGGGGTAAACATTCACCAGAGCCTTGTCATGATAAAAGAGAGGTGCCATGACAAATGTCAGATGAGCAACTTAAGGAAGGATAATGTTACTTAATGCACCACCGCACACAATGTGACTGCCTTTGCTGTCATTAATTGAAAAGGACAAACAGTGTAGAGACAAAGAGCGGTCCTGGTCAGTGTCACCTGGCCTCTTACGCTCCTCTGTGTTTCATCCCCAGACTTGGTCTGACTAAGAGGCCTGAACAGAGTCCCTAATGGTGGTGTGACGTGAGCATCAAGGCTTGGTGGCAACCTCTCACAAGACAAGCGCTCACAGGCAACATCCTAAAGAGCCAAAGGGCACATATGCTTTTAACTTTTGCAGATATATCATGGCTAGTGTGGTTTCAATAAGATGTAAACACAAGCGATTTTCAAACACTTAAAAAGATCTTCTGTTCTTCTGGTATCAGTCCTGTTACTTTTGCAGTGCTGTTTATTTGCAATCATTCATTCATGGTTGATTAATCTGCCAAAACAAAGGCTTCCAATTTACTATCGCAGTGGACTAAAACGTTCATTATGGAAGAGCTGGAACCAGAGAATTTGGGTACTTTTTCTTTATTCATTATCAAAATAACTTCCTGATTAACTTCCTGTTGATCAACTAAATGATGAATTAAGTAATCAACTTGTAGGTCCGGTAATGAATCATCAGCTCGTTTTGGAGCGATTTTCTACACGAGGAGACACCAGAAGCCAAAACTGAAGCAAAGTTTCTGTTGAACAAAAAAAACAAGAGCTAGTGATCCATGTTACTTGTAATCTCAACACTGGGATATTTTTATTCTCCTCTAAAACTTTTAAAAACACTCAACTTGTGAAACTCTTCAAAAATTGGTTTAACCTCTGTGCAAAGGTCACACTGTGATACCTAAACTTCAGTAATACAATCATGCAGCATTGCCAAATGGGGAGAGCTGAATGATTCATGAGCCTGTGAGCTGGATAGGGGCCCTACAACACGACATGGATTACATTTTCATTTACTGAGCTCCTGTCAGAGGGCCAAGAATTTCTAGCAGCGCCCCTGTCTGCACCCTTATTATTACTTCACACCAGTGGCCCCTAATAGTGAAATTGGAAAAAGGACTATATGGATTGGCCCGTGTCCATCTGAGAAATACATTACATGTGTCTGCTTTATATCCAAACGATCAGCTCATGTAATATTAAGACATCAAATCATCAGCGAACACTCCATTTTTGCAAATGTAAAGTCACTGAAGGCCAACTTCATCAAGGGTTGTAACTAACAATAATTTACATTAGAGATTAATCTGATGACAGTTTTCTTTAATTAATTGATTCATCATTTGGTCTAAGCTCAAGGGGTTATCTTTATATTGCTTATTTTGTTCAACCAACAGTCCAAAAAACAAAGAAATGAAATTCACAGTCAGATAAAGCACGGGAAAACAGCCAATGCTAACATTTGAGACCAATTGCCTTTCTTAAAAAAATTGGTTTAACCTCTGTGCAAACTCAGTCATACAATCATGCAGCATTTCCACATGGTTGACATTTTGCATTTTTGCTTAAAAGACACACATACAGTAAGTGATTAAATGACTGTCTAATTAGATGCTAAGTGATTTTCTGGCAATTAAATAATCAAATAATTGACTAATTGTCAAGGCTCTACAATCACCATAATCAATAAACCCCCAACCCCACCCTAAGATTGATGTTTGACATATAGATTTTCTGTCATGGTTCAAGTTGTCAGAATATAAAGTTGACTAATATGCAGAAGTCTGAGCAATAAAGAGCCAAACACACTTTACATCCATGCTTTGCTTTCAAGCTTATTTATAGTGCTCTACACATTTAAACTGAATATCGTTGATCCTTTTAAATATACATCTGTGTATGTTTCAGTCAGACAGCAAATGACTTGACATCATGATTGCGCTTGCAAATAATCGATGAAATCCGACATTAAATTGTAATCGTTGTCCAGAAAGCTTTTGCAAGAAACTTTAATGTGAAAATGGATCAAACAAAAATGCACCTGCTGTCATTATTTGAGACATATACAAGTTTAATTCATAGCCACATGAGTAGAAACATAAACACATAAAATTGTGACACTATCTGCCATCATGTTGACATTCATGTGTCCTACACGTTAATCACCTTCAATTAAAGACAAAGCCAGGTGAGAAAAAGTTATACACCAACTTCATTTGAAGTAAAACTTCAGTAAGCAGACTTCAGTGACAAACTTCATCTCTGGGATGTTTTTATAATATGATTCTGTAGTGGCTTATCATATTTAAAAAAACACGACTTCCTGTTCATATTTCTTCAGTCGTGACTTACAGAAGGTGGTGAAAACTTGGCTTCTTTCACTTCTCATTTATTTTAGGCTACCAAGACGCCTACTATTTCCATGCACACAGAAGATACACAAGCACGCTCACAACTCGATTATATCATCTTCTGTTATGATAATCACCTTATTCATTAATAATAAATGATCAATACAGGAGTCTCCTGTCCCGTGATGCCACATGTCTCTTACCGTAGAAGGTATTTCTGGTGATCTGACCTCCCATGGCTGGATGCAAGGTGCGTTCACCTCCTCTCTAAACTACCGGCTGGATCCACAGATATTCACATGGAGACGCGCGTCCTCAGCGGCGACATTATACGGACACGACGCCGTTCCCGACAGTGATTCAGCGGCAGGTTGTGTCTGTCCAAAGCCTCATCGACATTAAGCAGCAGACAACAGATCCAGCACTCGGCGGCTCCCTCCAGTCCATGCACAGATCACGCTGAAATTAACATAAAAGGTGGTAGTGGAGGTGGGGCTTCCCGGGACTATTAACGCTGTAGCTACCAAAGAGGGGACTTCAAGGGTCTCTGCATGAAATACATTTGATTCTTATAGACTCTGAGAGGACACTTACTCCTGTAATATATGTGATACTTGTGTTTTTCTCCAATAAACATCCTATTTATTTATTTTTACATTATATTTGAGTTTCATGTCCTTTTCTCTTCTGCTGAAGTCTTAAATAAAACAGGACTTTGTGGTGCGTTTTTCCCCTTCCACCTGTTGTGAGGACTCCATTTTTGATCTTCTTTGACTTTCAAACTGTTGTTTACATTCATACCAGGAAGCTCAGATATTCACTTGAATCGGTAGACTGGAAAACAGAAGTGCTAGGTTGCAGGGAAAATATTCTAACAGGGTTCAACATTTTCAGGTTTTTTTTGGCAGAAACTCACTGAAAACCACTTCAAGGACCCATCTGGGGGAATGAATAAAACTGACCAATAATACAGAGATGTCAGTTTGTTTTTCTGCCCATCTAAATCTAGTATCTAGTATCCACATTGTGGTGTGTTCAAGATTTACTTGGTAGTTTTGAGGAAGATGAATGCTGAGACATTATGACTTCTCGTCATGGTGTTGGAGTCGCCACGATGACCAAGCAGAGACACTGTTGACTTCAGGCTTACTGTGATAATGGAGCTGGGAAATTGGGCCTGAACAACATGGCTGGGTTGTAAAGTAACTTCACTTTTCATTTTGTGAATAGTTTTGCTCAAAGACAGTTTGATGTCCTTTCTCTTTTCCTTTAAAGTAAAAGAACTTGTTAAAGGTTTTCTGAAGTGAGTTTCAGAGTTGGAATGATGGCCCTGGTCCCTAGCGGCCACCTCTCAGGATCTGCCTTGTCACCTTAGCGTTTACATAACTTGTGTCGACAGCCAGGCCTGTGAGACGCTGTATTGGCTCAGTAGCATGAGCTATATTCTCATGTTGTTTATACAAACTGATTGCGGTTAACTTGACTGTCTGTAAGCAATTTGCAGCAAGGGTAAAGCCATACCACTGGGTATTTTTCATGCAGCTTTTACATAGTGATTTTGTATGAAAAGTGGTCAAACTGATTTTATTTGTCAAAGGAAATTGAGATGAACTAAAAATATCAAAAGCAAAAAGTGTGAACAGAACACGTTTTACACAATTTATGGCATGGACCCTGTAGCTATCACAGTCGTGCTTAATAGAGTTTGACATGCCACCTGATCACGGGGCTGTCAAAATCTGATTGGCTGTTCTGTAATACAAGGAGAAGTGTTGTTCACTGTGAAATGCTAAAACAAGATGCCTTGTGTCCTACAGTAATATCAAAGCATCATGCCACTAGGAAGGTTGCCAAGTATATAGCAATTACGAAATATCAATTACAAAACACAAAAAGTGAAATATTTTTGCCTTTGTGATCATTTTGCATCTGTTTGTAATTTTGTATCTTTTGTTGTCATATTGTGTCTCTAGTTATTTGGTGTCTGTGTTGTTTCTGTATCTCTTTGTGGTCATTGTGATGGAACATTTTAGTGCAGCTTGTTTTTCTGACGTGTATGTAATCTTTTGAACTTCTGTACTGTCTAGGTTTATATGTGGGAAACTCTTATGTCTGACTGCAGGACTGGTTTTAATCCAGCTCATCTCAGCCATGACTCCTTTACCACAAAGGAAGTGTGAATTAGCTTGAGAGTTTGTCTCTGTACGACCATAGGAAAGGCTCAATTGGTCTTCAATGTGGCCAAGACTGCAGCAGACTGTGTGCACTCTGAATAACTGTTTGACCTTCATGCAAAGAATAAAGCTACTGGAAAGACAATTTGCTTCCAAATCTTTATTCCAGACCTCACAGATTAATAATTTTCACAACGGTCATGTTGCCTCTGTAGTGGTTTTGCATTTCTCTGTGAACATTTTGCATTTCTCTGTGTATATTTGCATCTTTCTGTGTTGTTTTATATGTCTTTGTGATCATTTTGCCCCTTTCAGGGTAATTTTGCATCTTTGCGGCTATTTTGCACCTCTTTGTGTGTCATTTTATATCTCGTTGTAGTCATTTGATTGACTATCCAACAAGATATGTCAACAGTCCCTTTAAACAGAGGCTGCTTGACCTCAATTGGTGGCTCTTGGGTCTGTGCCCAGCAGGTAATCACTAAACGATCCCGGTCACAGAATAGTTGTTTGAAATTATTATTATTACCTATTCTTTGTGTAATAACTTTGAATAGCTTTCACTCAGGATTAGATATACACTGTATACCCTGACAGAACAGACTGACACCTCCTCCCACGGTAGATTATTTGTAGATGGGTGCCTGGCAGGCAGCAGCTGCCTGGTGGGGTGTGCTGGCTTTGGGCCTCCTCGGACATCTTGACAACCTTGTTTGAGGGAGCCGTGCGCACGCTTGCTCTCTTCGGGAATGATCCATGTTGAACAAAAACACCATTCTACTCTGAGTTTGGACCCTCGCCCTGAAGCCATATGCAAAACATTACAAAGCAACACAAGAGCATCATATGATCCTCAATAGGGGAGCGTCGGCAGAAAGAGAACCCAGGCACGTAGCAGAGGTGAAATCAAGTTGTCACATAGCATTCAAAAGTGACAGTGACATAAGACAGTGGATACTGGAGGAAGGTTTATTGATCATGAGACTGTCATCAGTAAAATTGTAGCTGGAAGGGACTCTAAACATTCATCTAAAAGGACCAGAATCTAGTTTATTTATTGGCAAAGGATGCTCACAGAAAGAACTTTGACTACAGTTCTCTGAGGCTCTCAGCGTATCTACACACAGTGCCAAAATGAGCAGACAAACAAACAGACATTCTGCTGTTATACAAAGCAAATAAGTATACAAAAAGTTCCTCGTCCTGTTTGGTTCATTATCTGTATTTCTTTACTTTCCTACTTTCATACACAATTGTCCAGAGGTTTCATCTGTTTTTGAGCTAAGGGTTGTAGATCGAACAGAAAAATAATATAACAGCATTATGAGCTTGGTTTGGATTTTATTTAACCTGGCACTTAGTGGTGTGCAGTGATCCAGAGACTGTAGAACTTAAGGATCATCTCTGAGATTATGATGTGTTTAAAGACCTGAGGGACTATGAATTGACTCACTGCGAGGCGGACATCTCACTGTATCTCTTTAATCATTCATAAACGAAGCTAAATGATAGCTGAAAAGCAGCACTGAGTATTGTAAAACCGTCTAATTTCACCATATCGCCTGCGGTTCACAGCCGTGCCCTCCTCTAAGGGTTTCCTCTAATTGCTGTTGATGCCCAACAGCACAACTTGACTCGATCTCCAGGGTCAGGATTAATGTTTTCCATGAAGACTAACTGAGAGGCAGGAACACCGGGTAGCTAGGTAGTGGTGTCAAAATATTTAGAGTGAATATTTGATTGTTTTTACTGATACTGTCATTTACAAAAAGGCAGTCTCTGCAGATAAAGAACATTTCTCCACAAGACAATTTATGACTGGCAAGATAATATTTGGTATATGTATTTTGTAAATAATTTGAAATCTGCTTGTGTATGTGGTGCTCTGTTTTTGCCCACATGAAGAAATCATTTCCACATTGTTCATTGTACTTGTAAGACTTGAATGTGCACCACATGGATGAGGTTTTATTGTTGCTATTCTCTTCTGCCTTTGTGTTGGTGAGTGAAACAACTCTCAACTGATGAACCTGGTGATTGGAGGAGCAACAGCAGCAGTATGAACACATGTGAAACACATTGATAGCACCTATACTAAAATCTACACAGAGACAAAAATAAAGAAAGGACTTGGATTTGACCGCTAAGAGCCCTAACTTACTTAAACTTGGCTTGATTTGACACCTAAAAGCACATTCAACAGTTGAGTCTCAGATTCTGGCCAGGTAAAACTGTGTAGTTTGTCCACTTTCCAGGTGTTTGTGGTAGAAAGGAGGTCTGAATGTTTGCACTCTATTTATCCAATATTGTCATTCTGTTTCTCCATTGTATAATTTCCCTGCAGTTGTTTCTGTTTCTACTCTGTACATATGACTAATGCCAAACAGATATTTTAAGTAAACGTATTGAATGACAAATTCCTGAGTGACCAGAGTGATATTTTACGCATTATTTTTATTATATGTATTGATATTCTCTATTGCATGTCCCAAAATGTTGAACTATTCTTTTATGACTTTAACTGGTCTTGAATGATTTGAGACCAGAATAAGATTTCCCCCAAAAGACTTTAAAAAATGACACATTTCATGAACATATTCATTGTTCATGATTTGCCTTATCATTTAATAAATTCATCATCGACTCACATGTTAATCAAAACTCCAGTGACATTTATATAGCTGTCAGACACACAGTGATTTAGCCTCCACATTTCCATCTTAGCTTTCTCCCAGACTGCAGAAAAATTAAAGGATTCATCCTTTTACAGCCACAAAACAGCATAAAATGTCCATCATATTTCTCAAAATAGCTCATGCACCATAATCAGGTGTTTGTAGCTAAACAATTGCAGTGCGAGTGCAGTCATTATCCCCTCTATTTCCCTCAGTGAATATGCTTTGTTTGAAAAGGCACCAAGAATCTCACCAGACCACGTCACCAGAGCCCCGTTAGTGAGGAAAATAATGAGGCATTCAGGGAAATTTGATGGACATTTTATGTTTGCTGTTCTTTTCTTTCTCTGTCTAAAAAGACTGTCCCGTTAACATTAGCAGTTTGGTAGATGACAGAGGCTGAATGGGGTATCAGTCAAAACTTCACTGGAGTTCTATGGGGTGAGTAGAAAATGACAGATTTCATCCTGAAAAAAAAGGAAAAAGTTATTTTCCTGTTGCTCGCTCAGAACACAGTACGAAGTACTGTGTGTTTTGAGCACCTCATACTGCCTAACAAAGACAGACAGCAGTTAGAAATGTGAAGGCTCTTAGCCAAGCTGTGTAACAGATCTTAATTTTATGCTTTTCTAGGCTAATCATTGTCACAAATCCTACATAAAACCTAGAAAAAATTAAGATATTGCTATGCACCTTATGTTCGAGAGAGTATCTACAAACAAAATGTATTGTATAAATGTATATGTATATATAGTCAGATGCTGCAGAGACAGTTAGAGTTATATTACTACTACCACTTTGCTAAGCTAGGCTATTTACTGTAGCTTTAGGAGGACTAGTTTAATAGTGTACTTTTTTCTCCTGAAGATTTAATAACTTTATTTTGTGTAATAAATAAATGACCAAGATACATCAAAGTTGATGTTTCAATCACAGGAAAGGAAGAGGGTGAAGAAGGGGTTTATTTGTGATGAACGTAACTGCAATGAAATAATCAGAAAATAACTTTTTAGTTCTCTTGCTGTTGGTGCTCCCTCTCTCCCATTCACTGTCTATGTCGATTGACCACCAAACAAAAAGACAAAAACCAAAAGGAAACTTCGTAAGGTATCATTCATCATCATTATTTTGCAGGAAGAACTGCAAGCCAGACAGATGTAGAAACTAGGTACACAGAATAAACCATGCCAGAACACAACTGGGAGAGTATTATTGTTTAATCCACGAACTCGACTTGGATAACACTCAGTTTCAGTCCAGTCGCGTTTCTACAAAAGCTGAGCATACCTTGCGACTGTTCCTGTTCAAATGAACTGGAAAACCTGTGTTTTCAACGCAGTGCCTGATTTGGTCTGACTTGGGCCTATGGCCTACCTTACTAGCTAGACAGTAGGCAATGCAGAGCAAAGTTTACGGTATTTCTTGGTAGAGGAATTGTAATTTGAGATGCTCTTTTGTAGTTATATCAGAGATAGTTAATAAAAGAGAGGCCTCATTAAAAGAGTCACTTTCTGTATCTGTGTTATGTTGGTTTAGCCACTGCAGCTCAACTTTAGAAGACAGTGGCAGGACCTGAGTCTATTAACTCTAATGGGAGAAGTGAATGTGAGCACAGATTACTGTATGAGAGATTCCTTCCCCTCAGAGTCGGTGAAGTAAATATTGGACTCATTTTTCAAAAGCCACATATCTTCTGAACATTCTGACACTAAAATGACATTTTCAGACAGACAAATCAGGAGAAAATGAACTTTGCTCGAGAATTGTCTCTGTCTAAGCAGAGATCTGACATCACAGATATCTCTTCTATCTGACAGTGCTCAATCGCCGGTCTCGTTTCACCAAAGACGATCCATAACAACTGAACTAACTGAACAATCTCTATCGCAATCTGTTTTCATCCATCCGCACAAACAGGAAGACAGGAATGTGGTATCTTCTGTTATAGAATATCTTTGGTTATAGTCCTACAGGTACTGTACCTAGACACTTTAAATATAAGCTTGTTGCATGTTCTTTTGAATATATTGTGTTTGACCATGGCATGTTAGTGTTTGTTAAAGTGATGAGAGGTATGTTCATTCTTCTTAGTAACAATCTGTAACACTTTTTATAAAGACCAAGTCTATAATGCATTATGGGGGCATTCAACGTGAATTATAATGCATTCATAATGATTTATATAAATCCATATAGACTTTGAATAGAATTGAAAATCCATTTATTTATTTTTTTACTTTGTTTTCCAGCTTGGACCCCAAACCGAAGTACAGCATAATTTTCTAGCAGACCTCTGAATTCTGTAAGCAATGCTCATAAAATTAGGAAAAGTCATGAAGTATTATGGTGATAAAACAATGTTAAACATGTTTCTTCAACTGTTTAAGAGGGCCTGGGAACTCCGCGACCCAAAAACAGAACATCACGGTAAAAAAAGCATATTTAGATAATAGAAGATGAGTAACTAAAATGATTTGATTTGATATAAATCTAGCATGATGCATATTTGTTCCTACTGATAAGTGTTGTAATATCTGCTGACAGTGAGTCTCCAGAATTACTGATTTTTTGGGGGGAGACAGTGGATGTTTGCCGTCATGTGATTCCCTTATTGATAACCAGATATGACAATAATAGAGCATTTATTGGAGCTTGTGAAAACAGCATCTGAAAGCAGGCCCTCCATCACTTTCATTACTATGGAGAGTTCAGATGATTACAATTGATCTTCCTCCAGAGAGGATAAAATCCAAGCCAGAGGGGGAAAAAAAAAATCCTCATTATAAAACCAGGATCACTGTAGTTATGGTTCAAATGCCAATGTGATTTTCATCACATATCTGTTGTGCAATTCAGTCCAGTTCCCCATACAAATTTAAAAGAATTCAAGAACAATATGGTGTAATTTTCTTGTGTAACATAATGTATGCTGACCTAGAAATCCATGCAAAATAATACAGCAGTAATAGATAATGAAATGGCTCAGCCAGCAGTGCTGAAGAACAAAGATTTACTAATTATTCCTTCGTTTTTCTACAAATGTTTGTTTTTCTTTAAGCTGTAGTGTTCATATCATATCTTAGGATCACTGCAGTAGCTGTGCTTGAAATCAAGCACCATCCTTTCAGCAGATGTTCCCATCTGCTTGGTTCGTGGTTCATTTGATGCAACACAGCAAATCAAATGAATTCAGAGCAGCATTTTTTTTTTCTCTCTACAGCACCTGCATCAAATCAGCTGAGGAGGAACTGAATAGATGCTAATAAAGCGGAGACAGGTGAAGTCCAGTATTTGAGTTAATTACCATTGTGGTTTGGTTATATAATGATGTTAAGGGACACGACCATTGTGAGAAAAGAATACACACTTAAATGCAAAGCATTTAATGTAAAATGTGTGTTTTCTACCTGAAATCATAGAACATCTAAGTCCTGCTGTAATAAGAAGAAATGCTGTAGTTCAGTACAGCTGTTTACAGTCTTTCCACCATTGTTAGCACTGTATTATAAACTGTTTAAACCTTCACTAATATAGAGCCTGTAAAGCATTGCTGGAGCAGAGTGTGACTGCAAACATGTTGGAATGTTAACTGAAGCAAAGAGTAAACCAACCGTGAATAAAGCAAGTTTATAATGAAATATGACATTTATAATCAATAAATATTTAAGGTGGTCCCTCCAGCTTTGGCCTAATGCATAATTAAAGCACTTTACATAAATTCATAATGATGTAATGACATTAGAGGACATAATACAAATACTGACTGTCTCTGTTTGCTTATGAGGTGTAATTTATTAATCTTATACTGCTGCTCAGGGCGTGTTTGATTAAAATAACAAGCATATGGCGCCCTGGACAACGTACAACTATATGTCAGTGTGGGGTTGCCTGTTGAGTAAATATAGTAAAGCTCAACAATCAGTCACTGATTTCAACACGGTTCATCCTCTGGGGAGCATAAAAGTGTTCTGTAAATTTCCTGGAAATCTTCCCATTAGATTTGATATTAAGAAGCACAAAAAAACAGAAAAAAATGAACAAATCTGAGCAAAGAAACAGAGTCTAGTGGGCAAAATGCTCCTGGTGTAGTATGACGCTGCATGGAAAACTAAAACAGCATTGTGGACAGAAATGTGCCCAGCTTTATATGTCACATTGCTGGAGCAATATTTTATCTAAAGGGGTACACCAACAATTTGGTTTTGCACTGTTTGTAATGCAGGTTTTTTTTTTTTTAAAGATTATTTTTTTGGCCTTTCCAAACTTTATTTGATAGAGACAGCTGAAGAGTGACAGGAATGCAGGGAGAGAGAGAGACAGGGAATGACATGCAGGAAAGAGCCACAGATCGGATTCGAACCCTGGGCTTCCGCAGCAAGGACTGAGCCTTCGCACATGGGGCGGCTGCTCTACCAACTGAGCTAAACACCACCCCAGTAATGCAGGTTTAAATATTTTAAAATTTCATACCTGCAAACCTGAACAAATTAACCTTTATGTGTAAAACCTTTAAAATAATCAACAATTGGATTTTTGCACAAAATACAATTTTTGCCTTAAAATACATTTTATGTTGCACTGCAACAAAGCCAAGCAAATGAATATAAAATTTGTGGAATTAAAGGTCAGTATAATTATCGTATTTATTTGTATAAGTGTGGACAAAATGTAGTTTAATGATGCGAGGTAGAAAATGCACTGTTGTAACATTTAGCCAGGACTGTTAGGAAATGAGATATTACTGAGGCAATAAAAACTGTAAAAAAACTTTCACTCCCTCATTATTTTGCTGTTTATAAACTTACATTAAAATAAACTGATGGAAAAGACTGTTGATTGTTTGGATATCTGATTTGCTTCTTGCTTGAAAACAAGTCAGGGTTGGTGACTGTGGAAGCGCCAAGACAGTTTCTAGTTGAGACCTGAAAGGCCTGTTTAATCGGATCCATGCATGGCGTTTATTATGATTTCTTTTTTTTTTCATATGGCACATGTCCCAAAAGCAAGTGATGACAAGGTTGGATCTTCTTTTATCATATCAGACAAAGATGAACTTTGAATAAGGTTAATCAGGTTCAGTGTTTACCCGTTTTCAATGACAAATATACCCAGATGTTTTTAAAGTGGAAACAGACAACTTTTCAGCTCTGTCACAAAGACAGGATCGCTTTCCGTTTCCACTTAAGAAATGAGAGAGAAGAAAGATGCATGTTCACTAAAAAGGTAAATTGAAATTGTCACAATTTTATATTAAATTTGGGAACAGTCAAAAGCCATTGTAATGATGTGCATTGCAAAGTAACAACATAGTTCTGACTAACACTATTGCCTCACACAAACAAGTAAGTACAACAGGAGTTGGTCTCTGGGTTGAGTTATGGGGGAGTTACGCTAACATTCAGAGAAAAAGTGCAAATTTGTTCAGTCTCGTAAACTGAGCCTTCATGCCCAGATCTATTTAATTAATTATTTTTTGGGCTGGCTTTTATACCTTTTTATTTTGGACACTGACAGCCAAGGATGGACAGGAAAGAGAGGATGACATACAGCAAAGGGCTGCAAACCCAGGCCACAGCGAGGACTCACAGGGTGCACGGTTTACAAGGTGAACTTTAAGAGGGAACCAATCTAAACGTGGATGGTGCCATTATTTTATATCACTCTCACTGTGCGATCAACATTTATTTCATAATGATAAGTTAAAGTTGTCTATTTCTACTTTAAAAATGAGCAGATTGCTTTAAACACATTTTGACTTTACAGTTTTTCATGCATCCAAACACAGATCCTTTTATATATTTTTGTTTTCCTACATAATACAGTTGCTAAATGCGCATAAACCTGTATTGAAATAGTAATATAAGCATTTTACCAGCAGATTACAACAGCCTGGCAATAAGAAAACATCACAGCTTTTCTCTGATGATTCCTGTTATATTTAATCTTGTCCTATACTGTTTAATATGACAGCTTTGGAGAAAGAAGTGTCTGTTGTGGGAGGAAGGTTTGAATATGATTTTGACAGCCTCTCTTCCAGCATGAACAAAATACACAAGTTCAAATGCAGTTTTGAACCAAAACAGCAGCACAGTGCCAATGTTTTGGTGAGGCACTTTTTGTTGCAATTGAACTTGAAGATCAGTAGATCAGTCCATGAATACCTGAGGCGAGGAGCAAAGCTCAGCTCATATTTGTTTGTTTCTGTTGCAGACTGAGATCTGAATCGACTTTTCCTTCTCTGAGAAAACTGGTCCAAAGGCTGAAAGGCAAAATAGTACTGTATGCTGTACTTCAAAACTGTAACAGCTAAAAAAAACCCCCACATCATAACCACTTAAAATGATTTGCCATCTTGAATACTTAACCTCAATTGTGTTAAGTCTTGTAATAAACTCCTTTAACTGTACTGACTTCTGTTTTTTACATTTTGGGTCCAAACACAAAAATGAAAATGTAACAGCAAAAGCAATAAATCATCTGCATATAAAGAAATTCTCTATAAACGATTCTTCACACATCAAGTGGAATGGTGCAAGGCCGAGCTAAAGTCGCCTGACAGTAAGTAAAATAATCATCTTCTCCAACAGAGAAAGAGGAAACAGATAATTTGAGAGATAGATGTTGTTTTCTCTTTATTCTAAAGAAAAATGTAACATCATTCTTCATTAAGTATTTACAAAAGACAAAATCCTGAATCCCGTCTGGTCTTATTGTTGATAGTAACGTTGATAATATAGATAGTAATAGTGAGATATTCAACAAGTTTTTTAACTAGGTTCAGAAACAAAGACCACGCCTTGAACTTATCCCATTCCCACACCTAAGCACACCTTATCCATCTCACCTCATCCTTCCATCACTTCATCCTTCCTACAGTACACCATCTTGTTTCACTGTCATCCAAAATATGCAATAAACCTGTCTATATCTATATCCATAATAGTGTATTCTTTGTTAGTGAACTGAACTTTAGCTGTAATTTCCAGTTGAGGTGATTGTAGCATTAGAGAAATATAACTTATCTTATCTTAAATGGTGCTAAAAACTTTTAAAAAATTCAGAAATCAAGCAGAAGTTGTAGGTTTATCAGACTGCACAGTGATGCGGAGATTCTCTGATGGCTTCAGTCATTTCTCTGGAGGTAATACCCTGATTTAATGCCATCTGGTGAGAATCAGAGATGTTTGGAAAGCCTTTTTGAGTTATTGACCTTTCCTTTTCAGTTTTATATATTAGTTTTTATAAAAATGACAAAAGAACAGTTTGTCATTTCTCACACATTTTTTTTTTTTTTTTAAACAAATAAAGATACTGAGGGATGATTTATGACCTCCAACATACTTGGTTTCACATAATTTAATCAACAGGCAGAAATCAAGGACTCAGAATCAATCTCGTATGCACACCACGGCATGATTAAGTTTGATTCAGGGTGCTCTGTGTAACATTCATAAACACCTTCAAACCTTTAATTTTTACATTGAGGTTGAAATCCTTGTCCTTTCCTTGTGGGCAGGCATTTGTGGGGAGATAAGGGTGTGTTTTACACCACTCATACTGTAAATGTACTGTATGTATATCAAGAATTAAACAGTACTCTTGACATGAATGAATACAATGATTGTAGCCTTATATCAAAACTAAATAGACTGTCAACCTGTAAACATACTGTACAGATCTCTGCTTTTAGAAGAGCAAGCATTAGCATCTTATTTTACCGACGTCTTAAATACTTGGACCACTCGAGTGACATATACAGAGGACACAAATTGCGACACTGCAATCTTTCCGCTGCTACATAAATCACTGCGAGACAGAGCAGGGAGGGAGAGCCACGAAGGAGAGGCTAATGGAGCAAAGAGCCCAACCATGTCATCTCTCAGACAGGTTTACAAGGCATTTAGTATACAAACTTTAAATTTCTTTCCACACACTCTCTGGAACATACTGGCAAATACACCTGGACAACGAACTGGAAACTAACTTTATGAGCTCAGAACATTTATTGTTGTCATTGAGGATATACACTGAGAATGGACATGTATCTGAAGTTCTGGTCCAGGTAATATGTCAACATACCTGAAAAGTCACCCCCGGTCCTCTCATGGTGTCTGCAGTAGTGTAGGAGAAGGATATCCACATTGCCCACAGATGTATTGATGATATTGTATTAAATTATTTGAATTTTTTATCCTTTCTGACAAATAAATGATTACTTTTGTCACATTTGTTTTTACTTATCCACCTCATCTCAAGATTCCTTTTACTTGTTCAACCTGGAGCTTTTGATTGTGTGATACTGTCTTCATCAGCAGATGGAGTTTGATGAGTTTTCAAGAAACGCGCCTCTCTACAAGCTCTATTTTAAAGGAAACAACTGTAGTCTTTACTAGACTACATATATCTGAGGAGTCAGGAGCTGCGGTTACTTTTCAGATTCTGATTTTACATTAGAAACACATGATAACCTGGGGTGCCAGTTAGCTCACCTGGCAGAGTGTGCACCCCATGTACCAAGGTTCAGTCCTCACCACAGCAGCCCAGGGTTGGATCCCAACTTGTGGCCATTATGCTTCATGCAATCCCCTACTTTCCCATCACTCTTCAGCTGTATCTACCAAATGAAGCTCAAAATGCCCCAAAAATGTCTTTTAAAAAAAAGAAAGAAAGAAAGAAACACATGATAACCTCATGAAATACGAGACATTGTTAACGACTAAACCAACCCTCATAAAAAACAAAAAATGTCTAGTTGGGCCCCCCTCACACTCCAGATGTCTACGTGTTGTTGCAGTTCCACCAAAAATGATTTTCCCTTTAAACTTCACAGATGGTTCATTTAAATAATTGGTTCAGACTCAAAGAGGTAAAAGTATCCGATATTTTGCAACTAAAGCCAATATTAGGGAAAAGATGAAAAGATCTGTACAGATTTATGTTGCAGACTTAATAATAAGAGGATAAAAAGTCTTCTTTCAGATTAGTGGAATGACCCAAAATACACAATTAGTTGTTGATTTTACATTTATCAATTTGCATAAATTCACCACTTTATACTTTAATAAAAGTATCAATACCACAATGAAAAGACACTCCATTACAAGTCCTGCATTCAAACTGTTAACAGTGTTACTAGCTCAATGTACTTGTAAGTAATAAATGTAAAATAAAAAGTATGCAAGTAAGCATCATATGTTACAGATATCTCTCATCTAAACTGATCATATGTTTGACATGTAATTTTGTTCCACCACTTCAGCTAATGGAGTATTTTTACACTGCAGTATTGGTGTATTTACTTAAGTAAAGGATATACTGAAACTCAAGGTCCATTTACTCGCTTTCGCCTGTATCATCTGGTCTTTTTTTCCTCCCCAGGTGCTCTACAATTACAGATTATGATTACGAGGTTTAGGTTATGCAAAGGAGTAGCATGTGTAATTGTGTACTGTGTCAACTAAAGTGAACATAACAACTCTTCTTACATCTGGCATTCTGAAGGCTCATTTTCACAGATAGCACAACTTTGTTTAACTAACAACAAAGACAAAAAGATGTAAATACCAGTCGACAATGTAAATATCAGCCCACAATTTAATTAAGATAGAGCTAACATTCATTCTTTGTATCATTACCCTTTTCCCCCACATTCGGGATGAACCAGAGCTTTTATTTTCAAAGTCAGTCTGTAACAAGATAAACGATGCCTCACTGCAGAGTATTGATTCCTCTGTGTCGCAAACAGATGCTCTGTCATTGGCTGTGACTCACAATCATATTAAGTTGACAACAAGGTGAAGGCCATGTTATAACTGAATGACAGCTCGGCTCCTCTAGATACAAACGAGTTCACATTTCTTTACCTTCCTCTTCCTCCCTTCCTGTTAGACAGACATACACACACTCAGAGCTAAAGAGCTGTTCAGTCAAATCATTTCAGTGTTAGTTAATAATATAAGATGTATTAGGAAAACATATTCCTATGGCATTATGTGTTGATTTTAATTCTATAAGTCTTCTGTTTGTGTAAACGTGATTTTCCATTGTTGTGTCTATTATAGGTTATAATTAAAAGCTAGTATGACAATGTGCAGACTGTCTGGTCCAGATTTCCACTCTTGTTCCGCCTGTTGTTTCTATGCTCTCCAAACAGATGCTCCATCAAATCTCTTTATACTTGGCTGAGCAATGGGAGTTACACACTGTCACTCCATGGCCCCCATTCAAAGACACCCAATGTATAAGCTGTCATTCACCATGATAGCTCTCATGAGCGTGTACGCCTGTATGCTCGTGAACATATGCCAGTAGGGTCTGTTTTTTGCGTGTCTTTACTTGGAAATTCATTGTAAATTCAGCCTGCCAGTAAAGCGGTAATATGTGTATGTTTATCCACATCTGGTCCTTATCCAAGAATGACAGCGCTGCAAAAACATTAACCTCATCTGAAGTCTCCTGCGACCTCGATTACATTTTTCCTCTTATCGAGTTATCTCTATACTGCCGTGCTTCAGCCAGTCATTAGGATTTTGCTATCAGGGTGGGCTTTGCAGATCAATGCCCTTCTCTGTATAAGACAGGCCAAAAGCTGGATGAAATATGAGCCAGTGTGGGTTGTTTGGATTTCACAAATAAGGTTCTTCCATATTACAGAATATCAGAGTGCCATCTGGTAACTCGTAACAACATGCTCTGCTCTCAGGAGAATCACATAAATATGGACAGAATCAGCTGCTCTCTGAGGAGGGTCACGACCTCTGCTCAAGCTCTCCCATCCCACCTGAGATAGACATAACCTACTGTAGACCAGCGGTTTTCAAAGTCTGACAGTCGAGTCATTGAGTTAGATGTGGAGGAAAACTTGAGCCCCGTCATTTAGCCGATATTTGATTACATTTTGGCAAATTGAGAGCATTTAAAACAGAGGTATTTTTACAGCTCTGTTTGATCTCAAGAAGGCTGGACCAGTAAATTCATGCATAATAACCTATAAATAACAATACCTCCAAACTGTTCCCTTTCTCGTGTAAAGAAGTACATTATGAAAATTAATGAATCATCCAGATGTCTCACGAAAAAGAAGTGCAGTTTCAACATGTCATGTGTCTCAGTCAATCTACAGTCATTACATGTGTATTACAAATTTCAAAAGTATGGTTTAGGTCTATGGTCTCCAGCTCTATATGAGTGTCCTCAAAAGTGTCCTGAGATAACTTCTGTTATGATTTGGTGCTATATGAATAAAATAAAAGTTCATTAAATTACAATTAAGAGATCACTGTGGATTTACAAAGTCACAAAAAGTTTAATCTCTCTTGGACTGGACAACAATATGGTATCCTACTTTCTTTGTCTGGTGTACAAATCAGGAACAGCAGTGCATTTTATTGAGAAATTGTAAAATGAAATTTTCACACTTTGCAGTCATCCAGTGGACCCATTGGTGGGCTGGTCCTGGCCAATGGCCTGTATGTTTGTTGTTATAGTTTAAGTAATAGTTTATTTGCAATAGACTTTATTATTATTGGATAATAATGATGTCCTTGTAAAGTATAAGCCACACTGAATCTAAAAATATGTGTATCTGTTCAGATTTGACTGACTTCTTCAAGAAGGAATGCCACATTTTACACAAACTGTGTGCCAGATAAAGATCTTTTCCCCCACCTGAACCTGAATATGATTTTTTCTTATTTAGTGATGAATATTTATTGTTATAGAGAAATATTTAAAGATTTTCCACCATTTCAGGGGCTTTAAGTCAGGGAACTGACTGAGTAATGTCAACGCGATATATAGTTTTCTAGCAGCTAACATAGGCTAATGGTCATACCAGATGAAAGGTTGTAGAGTCAGTACATTGAGTGTAGTGAATTGACGAAGATGTGTATTCTTTCTTTTCTTTTTGTTTTTATATTTCTTCTTAATTCAACTTTTTAGTTGAAGGAAGAAAAGAAGAAAGCAATTTTGTCTCACTTAAAATCCCCAAACTGCAGATCATCTCTTTTTAATGATGATGATGATGATGATGATGATGATGATGATAAATCAGATTAAGTATGAAATGTTTCTTGCATAAAAGCAGCTCATTTTACAACATCCCAGAAAATACTAATAATTAAGACAAGAAACAAAGATACAGACATTTAACAAATATGTGAGACAATATTAAAGTCTTTTTAATTTGCATTTGATCTGGGATTAATCTCCACATTTAATTTTGGGATTGACTGCTGCACAAAAGAGTTCAGTTTGATGGTAACAGTGAATTTAGAAGACAAAGTGCATCATTTTATGGTAATTTGACACTGCAGTGTGTGACAAAATAGCTAAAACACTCCACATTATGAATCTAAGTGACAATTTAAAGAGTTAATGTGTAACTGCAAACTGAATAGTCTTTTGTGAAGCACAGCTCGGTATTTCTCTTGACTGTGTTCATAGTCATGACACAGTCTGTCTTCAGCACATCTGTCTTTACTCACACTGTAAAGCTGACATCATCTCCACACATGCAAACCCACGCACACTCACACACACCCTCCCCCCAGCACAGACCATGTAGACACTTCTAGAGCATGCGGATGGAGGAGGGGTAAATAAATAAAAATCAACAACAGGCATCTGTTTGAAACAACAAATCCAGGACGCAGCCCCAAAGCAGGCACAACGAAGGTCAGCGGAAAAAAAGAAGCACAATATTGTTTCTGTCTTTTAGTCTGCAAGCAAATGGGACAAAGTTTCAGCAATGTTTTCCTTTTTAAAAAAAAATCTTGTTCCACATAAATCACACTAATAAGAGTTAGGCTTAATCACCAAGGATACAGATAAGAAAATGGCTGAGATGTTGCACTCTGTTGTCAAGGAAACTGGTCAGAGTTGGCCTGGTGGCCTTGGGAGCTCACAGTATACTGCTGACTGAAACTATTAGACACATGCAGTGCAGGGAAAGGCTGAGAGACAAAATCTATATTCTCTGCTTTATTTGAGGTATTTTTACTGATATTATGCTTTAAATTCCCGCCCATTTTTATTTGCGCAAACGCTATATAGTTGCCTTCAAGGTTACAGGTAGGTAGCAGGTCAACATGATTATTTTTTGCTTCTATAGCAAGAAAAATGCGTATATTAATGCATTTCCAGCACACTTTAAAGTATTTCAAGTACCTTTGAGATCTATGAAAATCCAGTTGCATGAGAGATTTTTGTTTAAAAACACATGAATTACAAGAATACAAAATCAATTAAAGCAATAAGCTTGCAATAAGCAATAATAGCTTGTAGAGGACAAAACATTGATGTTTTACAGTAACATAAATCAGTCCAGTTTATAGTTGTATTACCTGTTGCAAGATTCTAGTTATAACCAGCCTTATACCGTCAGTGTCACTTATAGTGTTTATATATAGTGCACAGTGACATGTTGGATAAACAAATGACTGAACATGCACATTAAAAACATACAAACTTCAGGGACGATGAGTATAATCTGTGAGAAATATTCTTTATGGAACTGAAAACTGTTGCAGCTGTGATATTTCTCACGTTATACAGTCACTTTAGGGATAAGATATTGCCAAGAGTGTGGGTATAGAATAATTCATGACTGGTGTGTGTGTGTGTGTGTTCACAGGCACAGGGCACTCACATCTGTGCAAGAAACTGCGACACATAATGATGTGAGCCGAGTAAACACATCACAATAAGCATGATTACAGTTTCCAGTGATGAAATTGAATCCCCGCTTTGAATCTTTTGCAAAATACGTATTCAAAGAGAGAAAATGAAGTATTTTTTTGGGCGGGAGGTGGAGTTTATTATTAACTCAGATTTCACTCTGTCAATTAATGAGATTCTGCTCCCTCTGGAAGGCAATTAAACAATGGACCCCGTGTTCCTGTTCCTGCCAATATTCTGACAGTTCTCCTCTATCAACACACAACTATCTAATACCAATTAGTTTCTGTCTTTTCAAATGCATGCAAATTAAAGTTACAGCAAATGAACTGGATTTCCAGCTTATCCCGGGCACTGAAGTGTAGACCCACTGCGCTATATCTTTTATTTTGCCATTATTTCATCCTCAAAGTCAGTTCATTTCTCAAGGGTAATATGATAGGAAGGGGATTAACCTGTCCCAACTGGTAATGTCTGTTTCAGCTGACACTGATGTAGCTGTTTATCTGTTACATGTGAGAGAAATTACATATTTGTCCCTCTGTGGGTCAGAGTCTTACTATAGATGTAAAAATGTGGTGAAATGCATGATCAGAATACTTTGTGTGCTCATTATCAGCTTGTATTTAATGTAAGTTCCTCTCAATGATCTAGCCCCCTCTAGTGTGTAAAGAAATGATCATGTAGGAGACTCCTGCATCAAAGGTCCTCTTTAGGCACGTCCCTCATACATCACACATTCGACAGACTGTTTCAGTGTATAATTCAAATATTGCAGCATTTGTAACACATTTTAAAGACTATAGAGAATTGCCCTTAAAAGGAATAAAATCTCATTTTAATGCTAGGTTGCATCTTGGCATGTTTTCCTCACACCCTCCTCTGCAGTCAGTTTCTGCCCTCAGCAGCTAATTCTGGTCTTACTCTGCTGTTGCATACAATTGGTTTCCTGATCAACCAATCCCTCCGGCATCACAGAAATAGGCTCATTTGAACCACTAGGGGGCACTATGAAACAACCCAGCCATTAGCAAATTAGCAGGGGGAGTCATAAGGGGTGGTTATTTCTCTAGCAATAGCTGTTTGTTGCTGTGTTACTGAAAATGAAATTCAAAACAAACAGGACTGTTTGGTACATTTCCCTTTCATTCTCCCCTGCTATTCCTCCGATTCACCCTCATACCACTTAGTTTTCCTCTTTTTTTTCTTCCTCTCTCTTTATGTTTTTTTTTCCAAACCTACCGGTGGTTATGTAGTCTGGAATATGCTAATCTGCTATGCACCGGCAACTCCCTGGGTGAAGATCACTTATTAAAAGCATAGTTGGGAGGGTTTATGCAAATTTAGTCAAATCAAAGCAAGCTTTCCCTTGGTTGGTTACCCCTTTGCATACATTGTGGATTTGAGACCAATATTTTATTCCTGATATTCTTTTTCGTGGCGCCTGTGCCACTTCCACATCACCTCCGAGCTCTCCTCATTGTGTATTTAATGCTGAATTCATGTTGCGCTGCCTTCTCGGTTTTTTTTTCTTCCTTACCAGTGTGTTGCTGTAGACAAACAGTTTGCTTGTCTGCAAAAGGAGAAGTTTCATTTCCCGTTGAGTGGATTGACAGATTTGTTAGAAGGAAAAGATGGATAATATCCGCTGTGGCCAAAGGCTGCCGTGAAGTAGGCTGACACAGACACTGATTAAGCCTCTTGAGATCTGAAGGGATTGTGGGTCTTAGTTGAGAGAGAAAAAGAGAAACAAAAAAAAAAAAAAAAAAAAAAAGAGTGAGCAGGCGAAAGAGCAAAACTGCAAATTGGATTGGATGAGATGCAAGTGTCCTGTGGGTGTGCTGGCTTTTGTGTAACATGTTCAGGTTGGACCAACAATCAGTCGTGCTTCCTTAACTCCAGACTATTGGAGGAGAAGGGATAAGCAGAACTCTGATCAACAGGGGGAAACAGCATTGGGGATAATATGTTGCATATTTTGTGAGCAGAGTTGACTTTTGATTTCTTGTCATTATTTAGGAAAAAGTAATACTTTCTGACTCAGCTGTGCCCGTTTTACAAATAGTTACTTATTGTAATGAAGGACTTAATTGGACCTCTTGACATGCATGTGGCTTTATGTTTATACGACAGTAATGCAAACACATCTGACTTTTAAAATCACCCCTGCCCTTTAGTGCACCTCATGCTGTGCTAATTTAGAGTGCAAAGGTGAGTCCTCCATGTTCCATATTTATATTTTGACAGCAAATTAAGTAAAAAGAGCAGAGGTCAATGCCTCCCCTCCAGGCAAATATGCAGACTCTGCAGTCTTGCGTTGGGTACTAAATATCACCAGGTGTTCCTATTACTGGTTTAGATTGTGGTCAAACTGGGAATTTCCAAAGCTTAAAGAGACAAATGAAAGGTTATTAAGGACATTAGTGATCACTCAACCGTTCACTTTAGCCAGCCAGCGAGATTGATTAAATATATTGAATATTTGCTCATGGTTGCTGAGGCAAAAATGCACATTTAGCCATGCCTTACAAATTGGTCCTTTGACAGACAAGAGTTAACCAGGAAACCATTTTACCGTCTTTGTCCTGTCATCATGAATGTAATCTTTCCTGAAGACAACTCATCAAAGCATGCATGGTTCAGTAACAACTGCAGAAAAGACGCAGTTCCCCTTTGAGTTTGATTTTACTGTATTTTTAACATATACACGATGATTTTAATTAGGAACCTTGAACTAAATCATGCCATATCATATTAGAGGTGAAGCGTGGACTAACAGTGATGTACAGACCACATCAATAATTAATGGAATATATGTTAGTATAGTATATGTGAACATTTTGTAACTCCTGGATCTGTTTTGTAGCTGCTGTAACAATACAAAATACAAAATAGAGAGATTTACTCATTTGTTGCATGTGTGTGATGTCTTCACAAGTAGCTGTTGTATAGATGTATTCATTTAGACAGTTGCATTCCTGTGTCTTTGTGGGTCAATTCAGTAAGATTTGGAATATAAGGGGATCACTTGAGCACATTTCAGCATTTAACCCGAGCATAAACCCCATCAGCACAGTAGAGGCAGCTGTGGATGATTCCTTAATCCAACCAGACACTGGGAGAAGGATTCATAAAGGCAGAAAGGCTTCCAACAGCATCCTCCCCACTGCACACCAGCAGGGATGAAAATCCCTAATGTGAATGCAGAAGGGTTTTCCGATTGCAAAGTCTAATTGCAATATTAATCAATTACAGAGAATAAAAAGCTCATTTTAATGCCTACCATGGGTGGCTGGCGTGCTGACTTCCTGTAGTCTTTATTCATTGGATCATATGAGTTTTGTGCTCCACTGTAAGAAAATGAAATTATCCCACTTCACTTTGAGATTTGCATATTCACCCAAAAACAATGAGGCCTTTTTGCAGTTGTATAGTAGCTACATCATACAAGGGTAGCATATTGAATGTTTGCTGGACTCCTGTTGATACAGTTACACAGAATCAGCTCTGCATTAATGGTGAACGCAGTTCAATAATGTCTCAGTCTGGATGAAAGCAGCCCCCCATAAAAACCATCAGAGGGCAATCGATGCGCTTTCATCCCTAGGACGGAAATTGCACTCATATGGCTCAGACTCTATGAAGGTCCCCCATCCAAAGCCAAATCATTAACATCAAACTTGCAGGAAAGAAATCAAAATGTCAGTCCGCCCTGCAATCTCTGGGCAGATGAGTATTGCATCTATTTCTTCAACAATTTCATTCTGCTCATATCTACTCCTAGTGTAGCCTACTGTAGGTCTATTTCTCTCTGTATGATTTGGCTGTATTGAATATGAAGAGTTGAATCAGGCACAAGAGAACTTAAGTAAAATACTACTGTATTATACTTATAGACCAATATTATGAATCATTTCCTAAAAACGTCATTACCTTGGGTACATGGTTAGTTCATATTAACCAGTGGTTGGTTCATCCAAACGACAAATTCACACTTTTCCTCTTACATGTACCTCTAGTTGTGAGCACATAGGTTTGGTTCTATCTACCTATTTAAGATTTCCATCTCTCTGAGATTCTTGGGGCCACCTCAACTGAGCTGAGTGTAATTTCTCTTGTGATCTATGATTTACAGTTGTAAAGCCCTATGAGACAAATTTGTAAGGCTATATAAATGAAATTGCCTTTGTGGTGCTCACAGCATTAAAAAATAACACTTAAAGAAACCAAGCCAGCAGGATTATCCTGCCAAGAACCCGCTAACACTAACACTGATATTCCCATGACACATTTAATATATTATTTCCATTTCATATTTATCTTCCTCTTGTGGAAGACCACTTGTCAGAGTAGAATTTAAGGTTAAAATGTTTTATATAAATCTTTGTATATATTATGTTTCATTTTTGTTTTATTATTATCTTTATGTGCTTTGTCTTAATTATCTTTATTGCATTAGTTTTATCTTGTTATCCTTGTCACTATAAATTTCACAAAATACTGTGGTGTGCATGGTTCAAATAAAAGTCACTGAGTCGTAACTTAAACGATAGGTTCTTATTTTTTCAGGTGCCCATCTGATCAGTTTTTATTTACTGTAATCATTCCTCTGACTCTGATCATACTGGCCATAAGTAGATCGTTTCCAGCAATGTATATGATGGGGGGCACAATCCATAGTCTTCATTCTGTGCAAAAATATATCACAAAGTTTATCTGAAGTTCCCATGAAGCTTTGACTATATTTGGTTGTGAATGTATTTTTTCACAGGACAGGATGAGCCTGTGTTTTCAATGATTGCACATTCTGTAAAGCAAAAATAGTTATTAAATTATTTTTTCTAGCTTTAATTTGTAATTTGTACACAACACATGAAATTACATTCACCATTCACAAAATTTGGGTGGTGGCAGAAATATCTGGGATCTGAAAACCAAAAATAAAACCAAAACAATGTGCAAATTGGATGGTTGAGACATTGATCATTTAGAGTTACTACAATATGAAACAGAAATATAGGCATATTATACTATATACTATACACTATAACTTGACACCTGTTAATTTTGTTTTTTGAATAACTTAACAAGATATGTTA
Organism: Argyrosomus regius; assembly: GCA_946959425.1. Taxonomy (NCBI): domain Eukaryota; kingdom Metazoa; phylum Chordata; class Actinopteri; family Sciaenidae; genus Argyrosomus; species Argyrosomus regius. The sequence goes on along the minus strand of OX336894.1, from coordinate 11,184,209 downwards.
AAAAAAGAAAGAAACAAACAAAAAACTTCAAACATATCTTGTATCAGCACATTTGTAATTTGGGTGAGTCCTCCAAATTATGCAACAAAATACAATGTTGGTCCATGCCCTCCAGAACGTCATATCCATTTCTTTGATCTTGCACTACTTTAGTTAAGGTTTGGTTAGGATTAGGTCTAGCTCACAGGAAATAGGCCGCCATTGGTTGACTATTTCCGTTGGAGTTCTCCCATTCTGCTGTCTTCCGACACTATTTTGCAATGGTACCATCACTGCATCAGCTTAGTGCTGTTCAAGACAATTGTGACTTGTTTAACAATACATAATATACAAACAAGCCATCATTTTTTCCCCCGTTTATCAGAACGATAATGGGTTCAGTCAGACCTTTCTCCAGTGCTGACACAATGCTAAAACGAAGTGTGGAGATAGGTCTGGCTATGCATGAGTTAGGTTTAGGGACGAACAATGCTCTCTTTGTTCTCTCTCCTGTCCTTTCAAAAATATACAGAGGATACCTGTTTTCTGTCTTGACCTGCTGCATAAGGTGTAACTTAGAAGATTTTTCTCACACAGCCAAGCCAAGAATGACCGAGCTTTCAGTTTGTGTGTTTTTTTTTATGCTGCTACCTCAAGATCACAAGAGTCATCTTGAGATAACAAGATCATCAACCTGTTATCACCAGAAAACAAAGGTCATTTCCTTTTTTTACTTACAATGTTTGGCTACTATAAAATGAGATTGTCTACTCTAATATAGACACACAAACCAGTCTCCAAATGCTTCGGTCAACAATAGAGTTGCTAAAACTGTGAAAACAATTAGAGAGTTTAAAAAAAACCCCTGCTTTGCAGAAAAAAATCCAAATTCTTTTGGGCAGTGACATGCAGAAGTGGCCTGTAAACACTGTTGTATCATATAATGTAATGACATATAGTTTGTTTCACTATAGAGGAGAATGAGAATGTGTTGCAGGTGTGGCCTGTCCTTGAAGTTAGGGCCGTACACTTTTTAGGATCCATTCTCGCCACTGTTCAAGCATTTACTTTGCATTTAGAAATCCCCAGAAGATTGTTAAGTGCTAAAATATCCAATTGTTTGGTATTGAGAGACTAGTTTTATCTAATGGTCTAACTGCAGCAAACAAAACTGCACATTTATGTGAAGACTTATATTTCAGTTATGAATCCTTCCTGATAGACATCCGTGACACGCTGAGTCGATTCAGTTATGTAGATACGTTTAAGGCTTGTTGATTACCTCTCAATCTCAGCCTGGCCTACTGTTTTTTTTAAACTAAAATATGGTAAGAATTCAGTGATGGAGATAAGAGTATTTTTTTGGCTAAACTATGTTGGGGCTAATCCATACAGTTTCATTGTGAAGACAAGATAAGATAAAACTTTATTGATCCCACACCGGGGAAATTCAGTTGTTAGAACAGCAAGGTGGATAAGAAAAGTAGTCATAAATAAAAATAAAATAGAAAAAATCTAATATACTAGAAATAGAAGAAAATAAAACAAAATAAACAAAATAGAATGAAGTTATACACACTATATACACCTTTCACAAATATTCATGTTGGATCATTTCATCAAGATAAGTGCGCTGTAGACACACAATGGTGTAGCATTATACTAAGATGCACATATTTATCTATATATATAACAGGTTGTTGTCATGAAAGGTGGTGAAGATTCTTCAGAATACAGCAAGAGGTAATTGTACTGTGTTGTAAAATAATTGCACAGTGGAGTATGTAAATTGCACTAGAAAAAAGTAATTGCACAGTGTAGTAATTTAAGTGAGCGCGTATGGAGTGAAATTATGACAAAGAAACAGTGCTACATTATGTCATGCTGATGCTGATCCTAAAGAATCTGACAGCTTCATCATCAGTAGAAGAGCCACACACATCTAGAAATACCATGCAAGGTTATTGTGGGTTAAATGATCAAACTGACTCCTTTCTGACATGCACAATTACATGGATGGTCGCTACTTCTCCACATTGTACATCCTCCTCACAAACACACAGAGCACAACAGGTGGATCTGATACAAAATACAGCAGATACAGCAGGCAATGTGACCAAACTTGACACATGATACTCAAAAAACACTGGACATTTTCCTGAGTTGTCCTAATCTACTCAGATAACAACATCTTAAGAGTCCGAACACATCAGCAGCAGATCAAATAAGCACCTTAAAAGACCAGAGAGGGAGAGGGAGCATGAAACAGTAACATTAGGTGAGGCCACACAAAAAACAAAAGTCACAGTTTTCAAATCAACCCAATTGTTAAAAATGTGTTCAAAGTCACCATTTTTAAAGAAGAACAAACCGCCAGGCACCTTACGTTTAAAGACAAATCCATCCAGAATACAATTTCCCAATTTACTTAACAAATTAATCTGATTTGCTCATTTCAGGCTGGAGAAAATAAAGACAACAGTTTTAGCAGGGTCTGCTCAGGTGGGTGACATGAGGTCTTCTCCACTGATCTCTGGATGGTGACAGCCTTACATTAAATAAAGTTAATGCTGCTGGGATGTGGAGGCACTGTTGGACTGGCATTACCAATCAATGACCTGGCTTAGACATTACCACTTTATTACCATACCACCTTAAAGTGGGGGACCAAATTGGTGTCTTGGTGTCCCCTCCCCTATTCTGGTGCCAGCGTCTCAAGAAAATGAAAGTAATTTTCTAGTGATGAATTATCTCATTATCTTGAGAAATAATAACAAGATAAATTAACCTTTTTTTCATGAGAAAACAAGCTTTGTTATCTTGAGATAACACTTATGATCTTGAGATAACAGCCTTAAAAAAATAATTGCAAGCACGGCCGCTCTCAGCTTCCATATCAGTAGAAGTTGTCAGGTCATAGTCTGTTGATTCAAAGCACAGGCCGACCAAAGAAGATGTTAATTTATTGGGAATGCTGTGAATGTTCAAACATTAAAGCACAGTAGTATTCACTTTAGCATTCATCCTTTGATCATCTGGCATTCATGTTAAGTTCAATGTATGCCAAGGCCTCCTGTGATGAATCCCACAAACATGAAAATACATACAAACACAGAGCGTCTCTCTTCCTCTCCCTGTCTCATTTATTTCTCTCTTTTCTCTACAACATCAAAATGGTCTCAGCCCTCTGAAGTTCATTTCACTTGGTCCTTATAGTGGGAATACTGCTCATGTGTTTGAAAGACAATTACTTGCATTTATAACCACTTGTCGTCTTGAAAGTGTGCGTCTTCTAGTACCCGCTGCAACATCGTATTGCAAGACCAATTAGGAACATAAAAACAACACAAGCTCAATGTAGTGCAAAACTGAAATAATGCAAGGCGCACGTAATTACTATAATTACACTCTAACAACTACTATAACTATTGTAATCATAGTTTAACTATTGTTTTCACCATTATGGATCATGATTGCCATAGCTTTTATTTATATCTTCAGTTCAAGTCTAATTTGATCTGTGCTGAAGGTTTTTGTTGAATTTGTTCTTTATGTGTTTTTTTATCTGTCTCTTATGACAGATGGAGTCATTATTCTGACCTCTGATTACTTCAGATTCCGTGCTTGAATACTTAGTTTGGTTGTTTGAATGTTTAAATAGTGTCATTCATAGTGATTCAAATGCATTACACTGAAATCTCTCATTATCCCTTTTCAAATATGCCTTTGTCAGATTTTGAATCCGCTGTCAAAGCTTTGTTGGCTTGTTGTTACAGCAAATCAAGATGTCCCGCAATTTGGAAAAGCATCATTCTCAAAAATTCAATTTCCTTCATTTCTAAATTTAGTCTTCTCATCTAAAGGAAAATGATTAGACAGGAAGGTGGATCAGAGAACGAGGTGGGTTTGGTACTTTCTTTTCTTTTGATTTATAGACTACGCTGGAGAGAGCCTTGTCTGTAAACAATCATATTAACATATTAAGGTGTAAAGAGGTTATAATCAATATTTTTTATAATAACAATGTGATTTTAATGTGACTGACAGGTGTTTCTATTAGTTTTTCCACGCCATTTGTATCACTGAGAGTGAGCTAAATAATAGAACAGTTCAGACGGACACAGATACAATTCAACAGTGTTCAAAATCTTCACAAAACTGAATCAGCTCCTCTCCAAAATGTCATTTAATGTAAGTAGCATAAATTGGAATTACTCAAGTACAAGGTACAAGTACCTTAAAACTGTATTTAAATACAGTACAGTTGTAAATGTCACTGCTGCTTCAAGCTTAGAAAATTACACTACGCGAGACGTTTAAAGTGAGTTTAACTTTAAGTAATAGTAATTTAATGCATGGCTTTTGTAGTAGAACATCAGAGGTAAAATATCAACACAAGGGACAATTTTGCAAGAAGTAACACACACACAGGCCGGAACACACACACTCGTTTCCCAAACCCACACACACACTCATCAGGGACAAGGATACAATCCTTTTTGACATGAATCAATGTTGACATGTTCTTATTCCCAGAGCTGAAGCTTTTTTTTTTTTTTTACCACCAAACTCATGACATGAACTGAATGGAAATTCTGCAGCTTCGGTTGGTGTGGGCGACACAGCTGCCTCGGTCAATAGGCCAGAGCTGCTCATGGACTCAGCAGCAAAGCACAGGAGCAGACGGCGGTGCCAACGGAGCTGGATCAAACAGCTTGATCTGTAAAGGCCCTGACTCAAGACACAAATTGACTGGGGGTGCAGGAGAGAGCACCTCTACCACAGTCAGATAACTTTCACAGTTCATAGACACAGAGAGGGACACATTTTTGGAAGCGTGCCAGAGTCATTAAATCCAGGCTATTTTTGTATTCTGCACACACATCTGCTGAAGATCTGTCGCCGTGGTTCTGATAACACGGGAGGCGGAATCACCTTTGCCCCCGAATCCCTCCCATGTTGGTGATGGAAGGACTTATGCTATTAGACACCACAGGAAAGGATTTCACTCTTGTTACACTCCTGACTGCTGATTGAACACCCCAGCGCTATCTGTTACCAGGAGAGTGGCCTGCTGCCAGAGGCGCTTCTTGTAGTAGTAGATTACTTGCTTCCACTCCACAGATGGATGTACTTTACATGACATTAAACAGAAGCAATATCAGATCTGCCTGCTACAAACCCCTCCCCCATCCTACCTCCATTTTGAAGTGCGCAGGAGCGTTTCACACATGACTCGTCACGTAAATCTTACCCTATATGATGGGGATATGATGTGGAATTAACGGCCATATGCACCAAACAAAGATAATGTTGTTTACATTTGTATCAGCGTATCCTCAAATTGGCAATCATGTAATTTGAAGTGAAAATTGGAACCACTTTCAACGTAGGATTTTAAACATGCATCAGCATATATCTGGCAGGCACTCCGGACTAAGTGTTTCTAACGTCTTGAGAGAGAGAGAGAGAGAGAGAGTAAATAAACAGCCTAATGTGTCCTAGTGCTCATCTAAATAAGACTTGTCAACATAATCTTCTCTTCCTGTGAAGCCTTGTATATCGTGACATTTGTTTTGTGTTCAAGAGACTGCTTTGAAAGGGACATTTTCTCGTCAAAAGTAATGACTCCCCATTTGGAAATCTTAGTGGACCAGAGGCACATTGTGCATCTCGATAAGCTTCGAGTCTGGACTAGGCATTATTCACCAGAGACATGAAGTGTCCATGGTTACAAAATATTGTGAAGGACAGATCGACTTCAAATTATTCATAATTGAAACGATTATGTAAACTCAAAAACATTTTTTGATCTATCTGACTGGATTCATCAAAATTTCAGCACAATTTAAAAAGTCACTTCAATAGTTAAAGAAAAACCACCTGCAAAAGAAAACGCTTTTTGAAAACTGGAAAACATTTCTCTGCAATAATTCCAAAGAACATATGCACCTGTCATTTACATTGTTTCACACTAATTGTAAAATAAAATACCTTATGACCGCACATTTCACGATAGCTTCAGTTTTGAGAAACATTCATTGGACAATCCTTTAGGACATCAAGACAATCTTAATTTGGAGAATAAGAAATCAAATAAAAACATCAAATTACATCCAATGAGAGCAAAAAAATCATTTCTTTGGATGCAATTCTGACATAAAAAGGCATTATACTGTAATTTCTTGGCTGTAATGTCATGGCTCTGACCCAACCCACTCGCTGAGTGTTACAATTGAGGTTGTGTGTATGTAGATCAGGTGGCAGTAGTCACATTTGCATGACATTGCTGTATACTTACTATTCTGCCTGCCTGTCATACAAACACCTTTCATGTTTGTTTTGCCTCTTTCCCATTGATAATAATTTAATCATCAGAAATGATTTTAATTAAGAGACATCAATGGGTGATTGTTAAAACACTTTAGGGGCAGTGTGACAACCAGTAACACTGATATATTACCACCTTATAAAGTTGATGTGCTGCACATATTGCCAAACCGTTGCCTATTTAGACATCCAGCAGACAAAGAGCAACATCAACATCAACTCATTTGAAGTTGCATCTCAGGCAACTTGATGGCTGTAAGTCCAATATTCAATCTGTTTTTAGTTCTGTTATGCTCTCCGGCAACTCCCTTGGGAAATATCTGGCTCTTTAGCGACTAAATGCTCCACTATGTTCACCAGCTATAGTGACAAACTTTGTCTGTCAGCTGTTTAGTGCTGTGCAGGTAGCGTACATTCAGTTTATCAGAGGCTTTGCTGAAAACAGCAACCTGCAGCAGCAGTAGCAGGAAAAAGGCTTGATAAGGGATCTGAAACAGTAAAATAAAAGACTGTAAAACCAAAACAAAGAGTACAGTACAGCCGAAGGAAGCTGCAGTTCCTCACCATAAGGTAATGTTTTTACATTATGCATAGCCATTAGATAATTTGTTAATATTAAAAATACTGATTACAGCATCAAAAACATTAGTCGTTCATAAATCTGCCATCATACAGCAGCAGCACAGACAGAAGCAGCAGCAGCTGCGGTATGATGTAAGTACATATTTGCTGTAGAGATATTAGTGTGTACATCCAACACTGACTAAATATCACCTTTTTATTGAGTTTAAGCAAAGAGAAAAGAGACAGAAGCAAATTTTATTGTTGCACTGCAACTGTTTGTGAGAATAGTAATAACTTATATGTGTATTATTGTGAAGCTAGATGAACGACGTTAAATTACAAAGGCTCAATGTTCCTTACATGCTGTCATATGGGTCCAAAGTATCTGCAGGAGTCAGAATATATTCCACTGGATTTTGTAGAGCTTGTGTTGTTGCTGTGAAGTTTTGTCTTTCATGAGTAGCTGACATTTAATCTTTTTACAATAACAGCCTTTATATTGGCTTAAGTCTTAAATTAGACAGTCTACTACTACTAGTAATACTAGTAGTGGCAGAGTAATCAGATAATCGGTGATCGATCGCAGCAGCAGTAGTAGTGGTGTAGTAGTGGTGGAGCCGATGATTTACCAGATTCCGGGGGTGAGCAGTAGTAACGGTAGTCCCCAGTAATAGCAGTAGTAGCGGTGGTGGCTGTAGCGTACGTGAGCAGTAGTAGTAACAGCAGTAGTAGCAGTAGTCCCCAGTAATAGCAGTAGTAGTGTTGGCAGTTGTGGCATAGGTGAGCAGTCATCCTGATCATCTGATCATCAATTGGTATGAGCAGTAGTAGGAACAGTGGCACTAGTCAGCTGCGGCTCAGGAGATGGTTCGATCCCTGGAAGTAGCAGTAGTAGTAGTAGTGGTGGAGTCAAGTTAATTCAATTGATACAATGTTGATGTATGTGAAATGTAACCAAACATGACAAGACCACCGTCTACTGTAGGTAATACACTGACTATTGTCAAAATACTTGAACTCTCCCTTTAACCGTCTTGCTGTGTCTTCACCCAACCTCAGAAATGTTCTGGTTAAATCGGTAACGTTATGTGACATTAAGCTCACTGGAACACATATTTCTGTATAATGTTCATACAGATTACATCAAGCACAAAAGTGTGTTCCAAGCACTTTAGCAGTGAGTGTTTTGTGTGCCATGAAGAGGAATATGAAATATGAAATGTGTTCCAGTGAGCAATATCACTTTCTGGTGCAACCAAGTTTTAAATTGAAATTAATGCATCAGATTTACGTGTGTGCGGGTTTCCATTTTCTTTTTTTTCATTCTAGAAAAAGGTCACAAAGTTCTACCGTAAATTAGGGAGTAGGGAGCGTTCTAATATGATTTTTCTTTGACAGAAAACAGGAAATTGTGCAAAATAAAGTCGAAGAACCTGACAGAGTGCATGCATTGATTAATGACATTTTAGTTAATCTTAATTTTACATCATTAGCTTTAATGTTTTTCACCTGAACACAAGTCACGAGTCTCAAAGCTAAATCTGTCACAGAGTATTTACTATAGATGATGATAAATAAATGGTAAACAACATTTTTTTTAGGTTTTTATTGAAAAACCATGACAGCGTGTATTACACACAGCCTAATTAAGTCACTGACAGTGGCCAGCAATTCGTAAAAAAAAGAGAAGAAGACGATATAGTCTCTTCGGATAGTTGTAATAATTAACATTTTCACTGGTCCAGTTTTTCCCAGGCTGGGCATGAATGAGATGACCAGGTTTGGTCGCAACTACTTTTGATGAAAGGAGAAAATTCATTAATTTAACTGGTAAAGCAATTATGAAATATGTATGTGGAACACATTGCACCAGTGTGATGAAAGTCTGTCATTGTCCTGACTGCCGGTTTTAGCGTTGACATTTTAATTGGTGATTTCCAGCTCTCATTCTGCACCAGAAATATAGTGACGGGAGAGAAAGTTTCTAGGACATTTCAGAAAGAATGTTAGCTTCTAAGCTGGTCACATACACAGTCATTCACACTGCCACAAACACACACAGACACACACACACACAGTGCAGTCATTGAAATTGAGTAGTCTGACTGAGCCTTGTGTGGGCGCAGTGACAGCGTTGATTAAACATTAAGGAAGAGATATAATGCCATTTTACCATTGTGAGTTATCCAACCCCTTTGTACTATCATTTCATCTTTGCCCTTGAACTCAAACACATTGCCGACTGACAGGATAGAAAGAATAATGATAATGAATTATGCATAAATGAGAACTTGAATTCATCTTTATCCAACTTTGGAAAGTTGGTGCGTTTGAGGACCCCTGAGTGCTATTTGTCATGCAGCTGACAGGAAACACTGCGGTTGGTACTTGTAAAAATGGGCTCAGTGTCTGTGCCAAACAGAACAATTGTGCACAGCGTTGTGGCCCGTGATCATGATCCTCTTCAACTTTGGTGGCCACAAGAGGGTGAGCAACGAAAGAAAATAAACTATTTGTTCACTTCAACCTCTTTTAAATCCATTTCTTGAGTTGATGTGAGATGGATTGGAAGAAAGCACCACTGCTATAAAAGGAAAGCCTTAAATTATCTTTAACGGTGGTAAAGTGCCTGCTTTACTGTATAAAAGACAAAAAGAAAAACACCCACAACACTGGAACATTTTGTATTTTTGGGGATATTTTGTCTCCTGATACTCAGGCTGCAGCAGCAGCAGTTGAATTTCCTTTTCTGTAAAACAGTAAAGGGACAACACAGCCAGTGATATCAGACGAAGTCTCTACTGAGATACAGAAAAGCAGCACACACTCACAGAGGCAGAGCAGCAGTGGTGTCTTACTGATTTCTGTTTAGTTCTAAGCCTGTCTGATCCATCACACTGTATCCATATTTAGTAAATAGAGGTCACACGTGTCTTTTTCCATCCATATCAATAATGTCAAAAGCATGAGCTTCGGATCCACTTGGACAATCAGAAAAATTGCACCCTAACACACTGATATATTCATAGCTTTATTTCCACCTAGGTTACACACTTATCACTTTCATTTTGGCCGAGATATTGCTTTTGGGATATGTGTAATTTTCTCTGCAGGGCTTCGAATTTCCTGGATATCTTATCATCAGCCAGTGGCCTTTGATATTATGAACTTTTGAGCACGATATGAAAGGCGGTTTTGTGTACTTCCCATGGAGGTGCACTGTGTAAGTCACAGAGTTTTCAGCAGTTTTTGATCAGGATGTGTCACTACAAATTGATTCGAAAAAATATTCACAAATAATTTGTCGTGGGGTGAAACTACAGTATGCAGACAAATAAAGTGCTGAGACTCAGATGTTGAATTCTCATTACATCCTCTGCTCGACCACCGCGTAATAGATTACCTCAACGATGGAAGTGTTCAGACGTATTCTCAGCCAAATGTATATAAAGTATTAAAAGTACTCCTGCAGTAAAGTGGCCCCTGTGACTGATATACTAATGTATAATCTTATAACATTATCAGATGGTTAATACTGCATCAACACACAAGCAGCATTTTGTTGTAGCTGGTCAAGGTGGAGCTAGTTTTAAGTTTAACAACCTTACACATAACAACATACACTAAGTTGAGTTCAGTGGTTTCCAAACGAGGTGTCTGGCCCCTCAGAAAGGTCACATTATACATTTTGTGTGTGAGACCAATAATGGAGTGAGAATGAAGAAAAACCTAAATCCTGCTACACTAAACTTTTCTTCAATCTTTGCCTTGTTATAAAATGAACTGAACTGTTATTTAAATTAAACAATTTGAGAAGTTTAGAGATGAAACCTTTTTTGGACCAGAAAGTCAGGTACCATCATTTTTAGTAGTGTGTTTTCCATTTGTAGTGTAGCATTTTGTGTTTGTTGTATTGTATTTTTTAATCTTAAAGTGTCTTTTAATGTAAAATCTTAATCAGAAAAGAAACTCGTTGCCATAGCAGTCATGTAAATGTGGTGGAGTAGAAATATAAAGTAGCACTGAATGGAAATACTCAAATAAAGTACAATTATCTCAAAATTGTACTTAATTATAGTACTTGAGTCTATATTTACACCACTGCTGGATCTACCTCTTCCACTAAGGTTCCATTTATTCGCTTTCATCTGGATCACGTATATCCTCTTACAGCTTTTTTTCTCCCTAGATGCTGCACAATTCCAGATTACAGCATATACAAATGAGTAACATGTAATCATGTATTGTACCTCAGATCTGTACTTAAGTTATGGTATACAAGTTAATATAGTTTATTGTAATTACTTACAACCACTTGTTGCCAGATTGTTCGACTTAACTCTAGTAGTAGGGTAAAAAAGTAGCAAAACAAACATCATTAGCTACTCTTTAAGGACCAGTGTGTAGGATTTAGTGGCATCTAGCAGTGTGAAGGAGAACGTTTGTCCACTCTGGGCTACTGTACAAACATGGCAGACTCCATAGTAGACAACCTGCAGCTTGTGTAGGTATAAAAGGCTCATTCTAAGGTACCAACAGTGACAGTGATTATTTTCACGTGATTACACACAAAATACAGTATGGGATATCCATAATTTTTTCAAGTGAATCCCAGCTACTTCAAGCAAGTAAAAGTGCAGAAAAACAAACAATACAGACATCTGTTGTGTGAAATAACCAAAGCATTGTCAACATTGTCAGAAAACTGTGTACATGTTGGAGCCAACTGCTCATAAGAAGCTGATTACAAGTTTTCAGGGCCTTTAATGAAAATATTGCATCCATAATGGTGACCTCTTCAGTAGTAACATAACAAAATAACCAGCAATTTCTGTAATTAAAGTTATTTCTGCTGATACAGTAAAGACCTCTACCACTGACCTTCATAACATACCAATGTATTATTATTATATTACACCTGTCTTCCAGTGTTTAACATTTCAAGGAGAGAAGCCTGGTCTACATGACCATTAGGCAAAATGTCCTGTGGAATTGTTTTTTACAGATCTAGAGGACATTGAGAGCCATAAAGTTAGGGACCATTTAATAGAAAAGTGCCCCTTCCTAACCTTGGGAATGATTATTCTCATAAGCATAATGCTGCAGTGCATGACAACGTTGCATATGCAGCTATTTTAATTTATTTGTGCACAGGGAGGTCCTCTGGAGCCAGGCTGTTCTTGATGAAGGTGCTATCGCCCTCAATGAGAGGAATAATTATCAAAACAACACATACATAAGTCCTCTATTAGATTAAGGCCCACTTTAATAGACTCTCAGCAAGAGTGGGAGTGGTGGCTTAATGTAATTGGTTACAAGACGACATGCGGAGGGAAGCGTCACGAAAAATGAAGCAGATTTATAAGACCTGCTCTCTCAGTTTTTTTCCTTTTTTTCCATGTCTCCCACTGAAGCTTTATTCGACCACTCTAATCGCTCCTGTCTTGTGATCTCACAAGTGTGTCATATAAATGGCTGGTGCGTTCTGTTTATTTTTCCCCATCCATAATACATAGGGTATCTAAATCCTGCTGGCGTGTGCAGGAAACAGAAGGAGCGAGAGGAGAGAGAAAAGGGGGGGAGAGAGAGGTGGCTTGCTAATGGTGTGAGGCATAAAGGCTCAGAACAAAGTGGCAGAAATACATACACATAAGCCAAGAAGAGCCAGAGAGGCCACGCACTGTGGTCTGCTGGTTGAGAAGTGGTGATTTGAGAGTTTGGAGCTTAGAAAAAGGCTTTAGGCTGAGTTTGATCTGCTCCTGCTTGAGCAGTATTTAGAATCAGCTGCCTAAGTATTGCCTCACACTCACCTGACTGCAAGGTCACCCAAAGCCACATTTTAATTCAGTTCCGTGGAAAGCACCGATTGCTCTCAAGTGTAACCTTTATCTTTCTTTATCCGACAGCACCGGAGTGCTTTCCGTCCTGCAGAAGTCTGTGGAAAGCCACAAGACTTTCCAGGCTTACAGGTTCATTTCTACTGCAGCTGGAATCACTTAGACATGATAGTATGTGGCATATCACATAAATCTGAGCCCTCTACATGTCCATACATATGAGGTCAGTGAGATTTCCCCCCTTTTTTTTTTTTTACATGCGTTGCCAACAATAACTTAATCAGCAAGTTAAATGTGTGCATCTGTGGTGGTTATTTGAATAATCAGTAATAAATCTGTTAAAGAAATAATCTGTAACCTCAATATATCTAGCCTTCTTCTCTAAACATAAAGCTTTGACATGACATGACATTATAGAACATCACTTCACCTTTCCTGTCTTCATTAGGTAAAGGTGGAGAGCCATCTAACTCTGGACCCTATAATAAGAAAGGTTCACTGTATGACTATTTCATGATAACAGATAAGTTTTATTTGCAAAATAAAAAAAGTTGTCTCATGCATATGTTATATTTAATGCTTCATTCATGCTAGCTAGCCATGCTACATAAAACACTGTGCCAACAGCTGCTTTCCCTCTGATTGTTTTTTTGTTCTCTTTCATCATCAGGACATAGTTGCTTCAAAGTCCTCAGCAACTTTATGTCCATGCTCCTGCAGGACCACGTGCACCCTTTGGTTTTAAAAACATTCAATAGCCTGTCAAACTATGTATTTAGTCAACAGTAATAGTTTACATATAACCAGTAACATGAAATTTTAAAACTGCAGTGGAAGCCAGATGTTTATTTCCAGGCTTTTTGAGGGCCCTCCCCACGTTAGGACCCTTAGTCCTCACTACTACGCCCCTGAATGTGCTCATTATTATTCAGTGTGGGAACTGTTGATTACCACATGAACTGTTGGAGTCAAGTTTCTTCTGTTGATTGAGAACAAATCCTTTCTTTCTTAACAGCTGCGAGCCTGACTAACTGCCCCGTGGTTGACTGTTTAGCTCTTTACTTCTTCACTCATCTGCACTCATATATATGCATATATGCAACGTCTAATGAATATTTCAGCTTTTAACCCACAGCTAGACAATATCAGTGGAACCATGAATGTCATCTGTTTCAGTGCGATTATTAAAAGAAATAAAAATTTGCTGTGCGCCTGCTGAATGACTCACAGCAAACAGACAAAATCCGATTCTATTGGTTTTGTTGTTGTTTTTTTATTGTTTTTTTTTTCTGGGAGGAGGGATTTAATTTTTACTTTTACGTTTTGTATCTTGCAGCAGAGCTTTGCGCATAAGCTGCTGCTCAGAAAACATGTCTCCTCCTGGCCTCCTGCTGGTATGGCACAGCAAAGCCAGGATAAACAGGTGCCCGTTTTGAGATTATTCAGTGCAAGTGAACCATTTGGAACTGAACTACACAGTCCTCTACCTTTCTGCAGAGTTCAAGGAAAGTACGAAATATGTGTTTTTACTCGGCACATCAAATTAAATACTGTACAATGGCACGGGCTAAAAGGAAACAAGGAAACATAAGAGTTTTGTTTCTTGTTTTTTGTTCTTGTATACATCTGATTCCAGATTTGTCCAAAGACATTGTTGCAGATTTAATAAAGCTGTCAGAACTCACATGAAAAGGATGGTTACAGAAATTGCAAGATCAAACGGTGTCTTGCTAATATCTGTCTGTGGGTAGTCAGCAGCTCTGTTTCCTGATATTGTATGAAGGTTTCACAGAACTGAGTAATTACACCTGCCAAGTGTTATTCAAAAAAATAAGGCTTTTTACTACTTTTTCAACCGCCCCAAAACCCAATCTAGGCTGCGTGAATGACAGCCTTGCAGAAGAAAAAAAAGCTGTGGAAAAAGGAAAAATGAGAGTGACTGAACTGGAATAGAAGTGTCATGGAGAGAAGATGGATTCCTGTGCTCTCAGTGGAAAGCTGTCATAACAGTCCTCAGCAGCTGTTCTGGGAGCAGCTAGGAGTCGCTGGAAATATGTCACACACACCTCCACTGCTCTGTACAGGCCCAGGCAGGAATTCCACCTAACTGTGTCACATTTCCATCTCATTGTGGTGAAAGCCACCCAACAGAGAGGAAGAGGAGCACAGAGGAGTCGGGGCACAGGAGGAATATCCTTTAATTTAGTGTCAGAGGAAAGCTTTAAGCCTCTATCCTACCACGGATGGAAGAAACAGCATGAAGCACCGCAGTTGTACGTTGCCCTCTCGCATTGCTCACTTCCATCACAGCACCTCCATCAGATCTCCAGTGATGACGAGTGATTGTGTAATGGGTATGAACATATGCCCTCTTTGCCGGTATCAGTGCTTTGTAACCACTGTGCAGCTTAAACCGGTGCAGTTTCCTCTGAACATGGTGTTAAAAAAAGAAAAAAAAGAAAAGTAAAGCATGAGAGTTAACAACAGGGAGCAGTCGGGGGATCCAAAGAGCAAAAGTCGTGTCATCCCCGATAAGACTCAGCCCCTGGCCCTACAGGAGGCAGTTTAAACTTTGAAAATTATGAATGCCCACCAGACATTTGTACCGTGTGTGTACCCTCTGCCTGAAAAGCTCTGCACTACCCATTCTTTTTTTTTTGCTTCAGTAGCTCACAGTGACAATGTTGGCACTTTGGTAAATGTGATCCTTCATTTATTCATGATATATTTTTTTCATTTCAGTGTTTGAGAAAGATTTTAAATTTTCACATAAGCATGTTAAAGATGCACATTCAAATAGGCCTCCAATGATGTTGTCTTAGATGCAACAGACAAATAAACTCTCAGAGTGTTGGTTTCCCAAATTGACTGACTAAATAATTAAATATGTTACAGTTGTTTTCTGGTGCTGGGAAAGGTCAGTATTGCCTGGAAACACATGCTTTGTTGTTGACGATTTTCAGTTGTTATTTGAGCTCTGAAACCCTTAAACCTGCATTGTTTTATTGTCCACCTGGGGGCAGCATAACAAGCTGTAAACACAATAATATTATGTCAAATGTGTTAGCAAACTGGTTCCACATCCAACAGATAAGGAGCAACATTAGTATTCATTTGGAGTCGTGTTTGTGTCCACCTGCAAATGTAAGTTCAATATTCACTCCCCTTTAAGCGATGTCTTCCTCTCCACTGGCTCCTGTGGGAAATATCTGGCTCTTCAGCTGCTAAATGCTCCACTATGTTTGCAATTTAAATGCTAACTTTGTCCATATGTTGTTAGATTCTAAGTTTGTAGTGCACAGTTAGTATTTCTAGCATTTTGACACAAAACTTCTGCCTGCTAAATAATGCTATGAAAGTTATGACCACATCAAAACCACCAAAACAATAACGTTATGGGCTGTGAAACTAAACATTTAGCCAAAAACTAAAATTGCGAATTTGGTTTTTTGGGGGTTTGTCTTTATGAGGAATAACTTTCATGTTATACAGTCATTTGATCCATTGTTGTAATCTATGATTAAAAAAGGTGATTAATGATTATCTGGATCATGACTAAGACTTTTTATTATATTACACTACCAGAATTTTTAAAATTTCAAAAGTATCTATAATACATCTTAAAGAATACAGTCTAAAAATTAAAATGGATTAAATTATTATAATTGGTGCGATGAGCAGAAGAGCAACAGAGATACATTTGGATTTGTCATTCAATGTCGATGCATCCGTCTGCCAATCATGAAGCAGTGATATCAGTGTTTTAGCTACACACTCTGAACAACACACATTAGCTTTCCTGCTAAAGTCTCCTCTCTCCTTATTACAAACATGAACACGCATCCTGTCACCTTAGCTTGGTGAACAAGTGTCCAAGCACACATTCTCAAGGGAAAATTGCTAATATCAGTGTGCTGGCTAGTTAGCTAATTAGCTGTTCTGCTACAGCACATTTAATAGCATTAAACATACCTGTAAGTGTCACTTGGGTCCAGTTAGATGCTGCTGTGGCTTTTACAGTTTGCATGCCTGTGGTGTTCACAGAGAGTATTGCTGAAGTCCAGCACTAGGAGCAGGCAAAGGGGGCAGAGTCTATAAAAAGGGGAGGGAAGCTCACCTGGGCCTTACTTCCTGCATTGAGACACACCTGGTGGAGCAGCTGAGGCCTGTTTGGAGCTTGATTTGGTAGGCTCCAATTTTAAAACATTTAAAGGCATGATTTAAATACTGAAACTATAGGACCATGAAATATTTCTTTACCTCATAGTATTTATTACATGAAATGTTTTATTTGTTAGACTTCATGTTTGGTGAGGGACTAAAGCTTGGACTGATTGTTTAGACACATCAGCAAAGAAACAGGTATGCTCAAACAGTGCTGAGATATTTTGAAATAGTTTTTAGTCCCTTAAAAATAATATTAATGTTCATTTCTGAATATAGACTCCAGACTGCATGTCTCCAAGTTAAAGAAGGGATTGTGCTCCAATTTAGCAAGGTACATTATTTACTTTGACATTGCACGTATCAGAATTGTTTCTTCTAAAGTTTTGTTGTTTTATGAATGTGCTTCTGTTTCTATTAGTTTTTTCAACAACAATATCTTTAAAGGAGACAGCCACTGTTTTTCCCAGATTTATTAGACTGAAGTTTGCCTTTAACTCATCACTTGAGGAGTTTTCTGCTGTATTAAAATGGGGACTGCTTGGTAGTCATTTTTGCATGTGTGCTTTATTGTGTGGTTTGAGTCGCCTTAGCTTGCTGTGAGTAAATAAACTGAGTTTTGTAAAACAGTTTTTAAATTGATTTGTGTGTAATGGTAGTTTTGTCATAATTTACTCAACTGTTTTGTGATGATATCCTCTTTCTCCACACTAGTGCTCACATTGATTCTACACTTACTTGTAAATCAGGTGTCTTATTCCCACTTATTGCATTATGCAAGACTGCGAGAAGTATGTAACACTTTATAGCACCAACCTAACTGATTTTGGTTAAACTGTATCATATTTTAGTGTTAGTGTTTGGGCCACTGGGAAGAGGTTTTAAGCCCCAGGGCACGGGCGAATGCTGATGCGGAGCTGTTATTGTGCCAGAACCAGAGTTGGCAGAGCGGTTCTTGTGTTGTTGCACTTGCTTGATGTTTGGCTATACGCAATGGTGCTTTAAAAGAATGAAGGTTTCTCTCAACAAAAACACTATTGCAGGAGTCTTCAACACTTTACATGCCAAGGACCATGTAGCTAGAAAGAGAGACAGAACAGGGACACCCTACTACAGTACATACATTGTTTACATTTCTGTTGCATATTGAAATAGGCCTACAATAATGTGTAGGACCTATAGCGGTAGCTCACAGGGTTGTGTAATTGTGAAAATTATATATTTTTTATGAATAGGGTGATTTTATCAAATAATATATTGGATTCATTGTGATATTTCCCCCAAATACCTTTGTCCTCTTTTAATTACTATTACATTAAAAAAAGAAATACTTCTGACTGAGTTTGACTTTTAGTCATAGATTACTTGTATCATCATGTTGGATTTGTCACACAAACCTTTAGGCCTTGGACAAAGACTTTTAAGCTACAGTATATACCGTATGTGGAGTATACCACGAAACACACTAACCTTTTAGCAAATCTGCCAACTGATTTGTCATCCCACGCTAACACAATTCAAATTAAAACAGGCTTACTTTAATCATGAGATTAGTGGAAGGATGTATTAATTCTCATGACTTTCTTCATGCTATATTTAGGGTTCAGACTCTGAAGGGATGGAACCCTATGAATTTGTGCTGGTATATTATGTGTAGTATTAGTGGTAGTATTAGTATTGTAGTTTGTTGTTGCAATCCTTGTATTGGCATTGATGAGCTAGAATCTCGGTTTTCTCTTCTTAGTGTTCGTGATTGAGAATGTTTACTCAAGTTTGTATGTGCTTATAAAGGCTTATGTTCAGACTGCAGGCACAACTGGCCCAAATCCAACTGTTTTGCTCATAATGTGACTCAGATCTGTTTTTTTTACTTTAACAGAGTGAGCAGCACTCCACAGCGCTGTGGAATTTGATCTTTTCAATGCTGTTTTGAGTCTGTTTACACTGCAAGCCTTAGTTCTCAATTTGGATTTATTGATGGATTATGAATTGATTTGGAGTGGAAGCCAGTGAATTCATGAACAGATGATAAGAATAAGGATGAGGAGGAAGACAGCCACATTTTTAATTATGGGTTTTTGTGGATGTGGAGTCAGAGCATGGAATGGCGGGATCGTAATGTCAATGGCTGCACAGAACGATATTTCATCCAAAATTTCAGGATGTCAAGGGGTTCTTTTAACTCGGGAAAAGCAAGGTGAGCAGATTTAAGTAGTTTGTCAGTAAACACTAACAAAAGGTGAAGAATTAAGTAGAAGTAAAATGTTGCGATTCTAGACAAATAAAAACAAAGGAAAGAATAATGACAAAGATATTCTATTCAAAGGAAAGGAAAGATCTGAATCCTAAAACTGAAACAAATACGTGTCCAGTGAATGAATATCCAAAAAGTCTAGCACCTCTCTATAACGTTCTTGTGGCAGGACACCTCAGGCGACAGATATAAATGTTCAAGCTGGTTGCATTGCAAAAAATCAGACCTTATCTGATTTAGCACCATGGGACATCACTTTAAAGTGGGCAAATCTATGTCAGAACCCAACTTCATGATTAGAAGGTCAGAGCTGTTTGATATTTGGACTGAGATCTACATGGAAGGTGTTTTGAGTAATGTTAAAAATCTCTAAAAATCTGGCTTTAGATTCTTCCCTCAGCTCTTTTAAAACTGCAACAAATCCTCTGTGGATGAAGTGTTGTTGCAGTTTTGGGTCATTTGTGGTGACAGCTCAGAGTTTTGGAAAGTATTTTGGGAATTAAAGCACTGTTTCATATATACAGGGCAGTTATTTTGTTCTTGAATGCTCTGATTGCATTCAGCCTCCCACTTGGAAGCTCCAAGTTCAGAGTGTTTAGGTGGCAGGAGATGTCATGAGGGCCAGTTGTATAATCCGTTGTGGGTCATCCATGCCTTGCTTGTTTCCCTTGCTATCTAATTGAGGTAAAATTGCTGTACTCCATCGCATAGTCTTCAATTGCTGGAATTGTCTCTTCTGAAATACATTTTTTATTCTCAATGTATCACACAATGAAAAGTGATTACGTTTTCACGTTCTTCATTTCCCTTTTTCATGAGACCAACAAGCCTCTTGTCTTTGCTTTGCATGACTGGGGTCCCATCTGTGCACATACTTGCAAGAGTTTTTTTGTTTTTTTTTCATTTAAAAAGTGCATTTAGAAAATCCTCACCTCTTTGGCCAAAGAGTGGAAGTCAGCACAACTTTTCTTTTGGGAACCTTGCCAAAACGGGCAGCTGAGCTGAACATTGGCCCATCCACAATGCTGAAACACTGTGCTGCTGACAGATTAGCAAGTAACTGGTCACTTTCACCTTTGATGCCTTCTGTCCGCCTCGTGATGGTTGAAAAGGACAATTGTCTTTTTGTTTGTTTACATTTGCATTATCAAAGTCTGAACAATATTTTTGCTGTAGTAAAACACTATTTCTGAGACTGAGAAGGGTTGTTTTTTTTTCACAATCCAGATCCATGTGATTTTAAATGTCATCTCACTTGAACTCTACTGTAAAAGTTGTTGTGTTGTTCTGTGGAAGTTTTGCTGTTCACGAAGCAGAGCATTAAGCTGCTTGCTTTTTTCCCCATGAGGTTACCACCAGATGAATTTGAAGTTCCATTGAATTTTGGATGCATGGTTTGGAAATTGTGCTCCAGGTTACTTTGCTTGAAATTAGTTTGGTTGTATATTGGACAAAAGGGCTGGATTTGTGGAGGACAAATAAAAATCTTTCCGTTCTTGAAATTTCCAATGCTCACGTTGAATGGCTTGTATCTTTCTTGATTTTTACAGTGACAACCCGCAGCTGCCCGCCTGTCCAGGGTCTTCATTTACCTCACTTTGTCCATCTGGTTTGTGACTTGTCTTTTTCGTGCACGTCATGCTGGCTAGCATAAGACCTTGCAAACATGGAACTAATGCGACTACACAAGTGAGCAGTGTTGCCAGATTGGATTGACAGTTTCCACCCTTTAGTAATATTACATTTTAGTAATAACCTAAATATGAGAAGATTGCATGCCTATAGTGCAGTGTACTGTAGATAGGGTACACATAATATTTTTATTAACCTCCAAATTATCCCACCCCAGCCTGCTATTTAGTTACCCATCCATTAGCACTTTTTTCATTGAGGGCTGCCAAAACTGGCAACACTGCAGTGAGAAAGGTTAGGTCTTTACAGGTTTTGACAGTCCAATGTTTGTTTACAGTACTGCCATCTTGTGTATGAATAGCATAGCTTTTTTGCATTTTTAAGAATTTTGTGCATTGACTGTATTATCATAATTATTAGCTGTCATGCCAGCTACCAATTAAAGCTTGGCGAGCTGCACATTGAGTAACACTCATTTTGGATCTCTTAAATCTGTGGTTTCATTGGAGG
Organism: Argyrosomus regius; assembly: GCA_946959425.1. Classification (NCBI taxonomy): domain Eukaryota; kingdom Metazoa; phylum Chordata; class Actinopteri; family Sciaenidae; genus Argyrosomus; species Argyrosomus regius. The sequence goes on along the minus strand of OX336894.1, from coordinate 11,162,939 downwards.
CTTTGGGTGGGTTTCATTGGAGGCGTTAAAAACTGTTTAAGATGTATTTTCTTCAGCATTATATTAACTTCAGCTGCACAGCTGCAGGATAAAGTCTGTCTCTTGCCGCATCTCAATTCAGGGGCTTGCATCTGTTGAAGGACACGGCCCACAAAACCGTGTCTTTTGAAAGACCTGAAGGCTAGACTAAACCTGCAGCTCCTCAAAAATGAGACAAAACTAATGGTGCATTCAGGCAGTCCTCATCAATCTGTAAAGTTAAGTTTATCATTAGATTGGCCTTGAATTGTAAATACCTAGCCTGGGAATTAGACAAATCTCCAAGCTCATGTTTTATTTGCTCTGGCACATACGTCCCCTTCCCGTTGAAAGAGATTTCCTGGATATGGTTGAGCCTGTCACAAGTGTTTATCATATGAGGCAGGTTTGATGTGGTGACAGGAGTGCCACCTCATTGGCTGTTGAAAACAACCAAGCTGGTTGTTGCTGACCTGAAACTGTTTTTGTTCAATCTGCTATTAAAATTAAATCAGTATTAAATGAAATCTTTGTTTATGTTTGCTTTAAAACTCAAAAAGGTTTTGATTTTTCTATACTATGAAACTGAAATGCAGTTTGGGATTATGATTGTCTTTAGGTACTTTGGCATTTGATTAATGTTGCGGAAAGATCATAGTCTTGGTTTAATATTGAAAAATATGTTTTAAACATGTAACCTAAACCATTATCTTTTCCAGACCTTAACCAAAGTGCTTCTGTTGCTGGAAACAAATCACACACAGGACTCGGAGACCAGGCTTTACGTCCTATGATAACCTCCTAATATTACAAATCACAATGACACCCCTTTAGATCCTCAATTCAAAGTGAAACCTTTTCATGGGGGGAAAAATGGAAGAAACCTCAGGACAACAGTGGAGGGATACCTCTCCCAGGACAGACAGATATGCAATACATGTCAAGTGTCTTCTGCCCTCTTGCTCAGTGTGTCAAATTTTTAGCCATTCCTCTTGCTCCTTTCGTGATAATGGTAAATGCAGTACATGTAGTTTATTTGCATTAATGTTGGATGCAAGGCTCTAGTGGAAGCACAGCTGTGCACTAAATCATTAGCTGCTGTAGTTATCTGGCCCCCAGTAGCCAATGTAGCTTCTGTTATGGTTTGGTTCTACTGAATTATTTCTAAATAAAATGGGCTTTCTGCCATCATTACCACATGGTTCTTGTTGAATTATTCACTCTTAACTTTAATTTGTGTGATTCCTGTCTGTCATGCAGTGTTCTGTGCAGCGGTCCAGGCCCACACCAGACAGACAGCCGTGATAGCGCTGTATTTATTTTAACAGTAGTAGATACATTCATGATAGACTGTAAACGTGAAGAATAGATCTGGGGTGATGTTGCGCATTAGGTGCCACAAAACAAATAGGACGTGACCTCCTCTCCACCTTGAAGACATGGAAGAGGACAGACTACATACACACACAAAGATGAAGGAAGGAATTGACACAGGTACAAGAAAAAGAACAAAGATGCACAGAGAGAGAGAGAGAGAGAGAGATTACATAACAGTCAGCTAGTGAACATAATCCACACAGCAATTACATTTCCTATCAAAACATAAATGACAAAACAAATTTGTAGTATATAATTGTAATTTCTAGGACACAGATTTGCAATTATACTACATAACCAAAGCTTAAATGCACCCCTGAACATCACCTATGTGTAAATGTTGAACATTTCACTCTGAAAACATGGGAATAAATACTGTATAACAGCCTCGGCTCCTCTGGGAAGGATTTTTGAACTACAAGGATTTGCTCCCATTCATCATGAAGAGCATGAGTGAGGTCGGGCACTGATGTAGGGTGATAAGGCCTGGTTTCCTGTCGACAGTCCAATTCCCAAAGGGGTTGAATGCGGTTGAGGTCAGGACTGTGTGTGCGGGCCAGTCAAGGTCTTCCACACCAAACGTGGAAAACAAATTCCTTTATGGACCTTGTGCACGGTGGCATTGTCATGTTGAAAAAGAAAAGGGCCTTCCCTAAAACGTTGGTAGCGCACTCTCGTATGCTGTTGCATTAAGATTTCCCTTAGTCAGAACTCGGAGCCTACTCCAAATTATGTATAAGTGTATGTATGCAAGTATGTAGGTAAGGGTGTCCACATACTTTTGGCAACATAACACTGGATAATGCTGAAAAATACAAATTGGGCCTTTAAATAACAGTTTGATATTCTATTATGCCGTACCTCCAGGTAAAGCAATATATTTTTTCAACATGTTTTTAGGAAGCTGTTTTTCCTGCAATACTTTGAAACATCCCTAAAAACACTGATTTTATTACAGAGCTTTATTGTTTGTACAATTGCATATCCATCTGTAGTCTGACTCAATCTCTTTATCTAGTACAGTCCCCCAGGCTCTCTCACCCTTTTTCCATTTCATTTGTCTCCATATTTTATCCTGAATTGACCCTGGCTTTATAATTAGCTGTCTTCTCTGCTCTGGTCTTCTACGTACAGTATGCATTTGCACTGTGGGAAATACTGTGAGAATTGAGAAAGTTTAATACATCCGCCTCACTCTCTTTATCTGCACGGTTTTATTATGAGATTTACAGTGAAGCCTGTAAGTGTGACAGCTTGGTATTCCAATTGAAAAGTAAAAAAAAAACCCTGACTATTAAGTGAGTCTCATGGCATGTAATTCATCAGCATCAGTCTACTCCACTGCATGACTACGAAAGATAGTGGGACCATGACAGATGGGATAATGATGCAGATGCAACAAGTACTGTGAAGGTGATGGTGGCTAGTGGATGGATACTGACATCTTGAATTATTAGTGTTCTTTCCCGTGACAGGCCAATGAGAAGAAAACAATCACAAATATTTTATTGCCTTTTAATTTTCACATGAGTTTGTTAGCGGTACGGTTTGGACATCATCTACTGACCAAAGTCATGGCTGATATCAGGGAACATGGCAACATCGCTATAGTAACAGAGCAAGATATGAACAGTCAAACAGCTGCAAAGTTTGTGAACAGAACAAGTTAACAGCTTAGCCAGATAAGCAGCATAAGTTAGTGCACCCAGCGAGCAAGCGAATGCCAGTGGATGGAGCAAGTAATATTGTCCAGATATATTATAAGCAGTGTTGCAGTGTTTTTGCTGTCAGTTCTGATTTCTCCCTCTGTAACACTAAGTTATTTATTCATAACCAATGCATCTTTCTTGTCAGCCTTGTTTATATATAATTGGAGGACAGTTTACTTGTAACTCCCAGCTGTTCCTAGATTTCCCTCCAAACCTCATTCTGTTTAAGATATCCTTAAAAAGGGTGCTGTGAATTATATATGATGTACCACTTGTCACCCTTGAAAGGCGGTATTCAAACCAAATCGGGCTAATCGCTGTGGGGGTGGAGAGTTGAAGGGGGATTTCTCGGGGTGTGTTTATTGTTTATTTGTGCTGAACTGCTATGAAACAGTCACAAAATAAGTTTTTATTTTATGGCTTTCTTGATACCAATGCCTCCCTCATTCTCATTCACTTACTGTCGCTCGACCGATGTTCTTTCTCTCAAACCATGACACAAACCAAAGGAAACTTTTTTTTTGATGTCACTTTTGCAGCATAGACTGTGAGCCAGACGCCGGACATCAAACACTACAGGTAGAGTACCAGTTTAGTCCATGTACTCCAGCTGGATAGTCTCAGTTTCAAAGACATTTCAGGCTGACTGTGGAGGCGGTTGACCGGTCTGATTGTCTGATTGGCTGCTGCAGCATGACATTTGGTTGCGTTTCTCCAAAAGATGAATCTGCTGCACCCTCTGCAGCAAAAATGCACTACCCCACTCAAATGAACGCAAAAACCTGTGTTTTCACTGCAGTGCCAGAAATGGTCTAAATACAGAGTCTTTCTTTGTCCATGTTGACAGCTGACTGGTGGGGAAATGGAAATGTCAAGGATGTCAGCATTGATTCTGACCAATGAAAATAGGTCCGACATGGAGTGAAGTGTGGCAAACTTCGTGATAATAGCACCAGAGCAGTTTTTTTTTTTTTTAAAACAAGCGACACGTTCAGCATGTAATCTGACACACAGAATAAGTTAGGACATCGTGAATAACCTGAAATAATCTGACATTGGCTTGTTCAGATGACTTTTAGTTAGGAAGCAGTTCAAATTGTCTCTCATGATCCTAAATTACAAAGAAAACCATGTGTGATCATATTATGCCCCCAACAATTTCAGTTGAACATTGTGTTGCTAGTGGCAACCACTGCCTGCAGAGTTGAACAGCAGTTTAACTGACTAATTAGCTAAGATACATTTTTGATCTGTGACAATCTGAGCAAATATTGTTCTTTTTCTTATGTTTTTATTCTTTTGTACTCAACATTTTTGTTTGTTTACCAGATTAATTTTTGTATTCAGTGTTGCCAGATTTGTACGCCAAAAGTACGCCAATCAGAGATAATCCAATGGTAGCCCAATTTTTAATTTCCATTTAAGAAAGTTTGCTGTGTATGCGTACACATATTTTCTATGAACATGATTGCTGTCACCACAACTACCAAACCAGCAGCACTCTCCAAACTTTTTTTGGATAGTGTAAATATTCTTATGTACTGTAGTTGATGCAAAGGTTTTAATAGTGTTTTTAGCATAGTTTGTTTTATTTAGTGCAATGATATTGTGAGCATCCTGGGTATAAAATTAGTAAGTCAAACTATTCAATTTTAAAATTCTTCATTAAGAGCATTTTGTTGTACCACACCACACAAAATAACACCCCCTCCTGACAATCTCACTCAGTTGTCCCTTCCGGCTACCTTTCAGTCACTTTCTAACCATGAAAAGACAGTGTCAGATAAATGTGAGACTTGTAACTGCAACCTGTAAAATTGGTTTTTGTAGTCTGCCAGTAAAAGCAAAGAAAAAGAAAGCTACCTTACAGTCAAGATGGCGGCAAAGATGGCAAAAAACAGGATGTGGAATCGGATTTTGAGCCATGAAAAAAGGCCAAAATGTGGCCTGAAACAGACTAGGTAAGCTTTTATTTTTACCTTAACAGTTTGAGATCACTTGGGTTTGTCAAAGTTTTTTTAAGCATGCAGTATAGCTGTTCACCTACATCATGGAATGCATATAAAGATAGATGGAGGTCTCCACCTCCTCCCACTGTACAAAAATGAAGTAAAAATATCCCAGGACAGGCACTGGCATCTTGCGCTGGTGATGAGCCAGAGTCTGCGCAGTAGTGATCAGGGTTCGAGCCACAGTATCAAGGTCCCACCCATCCACCTGGCTGACTCAATCACAAGCTCGGCTCAGATGTCAATCAATAAGTCAATAATATGTGAAACTCCCTTTTTTATAACGTCAATAACTAATTAAAACTTTAATGTCTTTGTAAAAGACTTATATCTGTGCTCAGTTGACAGGATGATTCCTGATCATTTCAAAGGTGTCTTATGTTGTGTGTTCTTTCTTGGATTTCTAATGTTTATATCCAGGAATTGCTCATTTTGTTCATTCAGAGCGAGCTGGAAGTTTTGCTGTCACCGGGGCTAACGTTAAGCTCACTGTTGATGGTCTGTCAATACTTCCAAATAGTTGGTTAGCTGCCCTTAAAACTACATTATCTTAGTTTCTTTTCCTACGGGGAGATGTGATGTAGTTGTTTAAAAGCTAAGTGAATTTAAACACTGATTGGAATAATGGACAAGGGTAGAAACTTTCGTCCTTTTTTAAAAACAAATGTGGCACACAATACATGCTACTACAAGTATTGTCACATTTATCTACTGTAGAAACAAAACCATGTTATCAGAAAGATGGAAGGAAAGATGTCACGATCACATAAAAATTCTACACACAGTGTATAATTTTAAAAACCGTTACCATAACATTGCGACAGAACATAATCCAGGGTTTGCAGAATGGTATTATGTCTGGGTGGTGAATGTGTTGCACTGAGCCAGAGAAGATACAGTAGCTTAAGCATGGATATTTGGTGGTGCATTTGTTCTCTCTTCAGTTTCATTTGTCTTGTCTTGCATATCTTCATGCGTATGTATTTTGTAGAGCGTTTTCATTTTTTATAACTCTGCCCAGAGAGCAAGCATGTGCAAATGTACAGCACAATATATCTTCATGCAGGTCTGTGCATGTAACTTATAGTGGCTTTGACAGATGGAAACCAAAATCATTTCTCACATCACGCCATGCTGGGCAGTGTAGATTTTTGATTAACAGCTGTAATCGAACTTGAGCCCCTATTTCTGAGCCGTTTCCCCTTGGCTGTCCAAAAAAGAACCACGTTGGATTTTGAGCTGTCTCAGACTTCAAAAGCGGGCGAGATGGGAAAGAAGCGAGGAAGTGCAAGTGGAGAGACATAGACAGAGGGAGGATGGGGTTGGGTAGAGGGGGGGTGGGAATGCACTTGAAAGGAAGACAGAGAGACCAAGAAAGAGAAGGAGACAAAAAGGAGTGTGTGTGTGTGTGTGTGTGTGTGTGTGTGGGCATGTGTGGTGGGAGGAAAAGGGCTGTTGGTGGTAAGCAATTGCCTGCCAATAGACCCAAAAAAAAAGTAAGCGAGTTGAGAACACATCACCTTTGGCCAAGTTCTAAAGTGCTCATTTAAAAAAAAAAAAATCTCAGAAAAGTTGCAGAGGGTTTTAAACAGTATTGACTTTCCTTTCCGTCTGTGAGGAAAGCCTAAAGGAAACCCACTGAAAGTCCGAGTTAGCCCACATGATGAGCCGATGTGCACTGTAAATGTGGGACAAAATCCATAGTGGGGAAGACGCTTTTTACTTCTGGCTTCTCTCTTGTCAGCATAAAATATAACACGACAGTAAACTGATACAACCATTACTTGTTTATGATGTTGGAGCAGGGAAGATGGGGAGCAAGTTTTTTATTTTTTAATATCAGTTCTCATTCCGAACACGTACTGGTTCATTTTAATTTGCCCTGTTATGCCGCTATAAATCTGGCCCAGTATCATACTAATGCTAACAAGGAGAGAAGGGATTTGGATGAACTCTGTGTCATGCTACTTTTATCACTTTTCTAATCTAATCTATATCTGTTGTTGTTTGCCATCCAGTCCTACTGGAACTATCTTAAATAAGAATACCACTCAATTTTTACATGCATACATTACTCCCACAATATATGCTCTGATGTTCCTCAGCTGGATTTGTGAACATAAAGATGTCCTAAAGCTAGAAACCAGAGAATCAAGAATGTGACCATGCTGATCTCTCAATGATACTGTTGTAGTGAAAACAAAGGTCACTTTATAGATTCAAGGAATTTGCATTATATTATATATATTATTTTTTATATTATTATACTATACCAAATGTTCTTGGACAGAAACACATCCTTATACTGTAGGAGCTGGCACCATATGAGCATAGTTACCTTGTTTCTCCTCACCAATTCCTTAAGTTCAGTATAGTGTAATGCAATTATGCATAGCTGTGACTTCATTTTCTATGACAGACTTTACAGATTTGAACTGTGTCCTTCTTCCTTTGTCATCTGACAAGTTTCTTCAGCTTGGATTCCTCCCTGGGGGAAAACAAACCCAACACATAGTGGCATATGCTGGGCTTTGAGTTGAACTGTTCATTTACGCAAGTCAAACTGCCCTTCTAAATAAAAATTACTAGTCTTTCCCATTTAGAGACAGATCTGGCATTTTGAAAGTGGGTCAAAGAATTTCAGTTTTGACAGATGGCGTTCGCTCTCCGGTGGCAATAAACAAACATTCATTAGAAATGAACAGATATATTTATATTCGTGTAGCCTAGAATAATATCTGTTATGATATTTAAAGTCATTCAAAAACATAATCTGGAGCCACAGATGTTCACACATATAAAGAAATTAATTAATCTTCACCTACCGCTTAACCCTTGTCAGGCTTTGTTGCCTTTCCCAGCATATGTTGGCACAAGACAGGAAACCAGCCCACGAAGGTTGTCTGTGTCTGTCAAACATGTGCTGGACTGACAATCACACACATTCCTGCCTACATATAGCAATTTGAAGTTTGTATTTCACCCAACTTGCATGTGGGAGTGAGAAAACATATGAACCCAGTACTGTATAGAAACCAACTCTGTATGGATGCATTTTGCTTTTTTACAATGTGTATTTTGCAGTTTTTGCCATCCGTGCTACAGTATAATAATGATGGTGATACTAAGTTAATTGTTGAGTGTGAATACAGTGACATTACTAAAAAAAAGTTTGACAGAATCACGAGCAGTGAGATCATGAATTTTTGAAGGTTGACCAAACTCATTTGGAAGAGAAAATGAAGCAGAACTGCAAAAAAAAACAAAACAACTAAACTTTTATGTAGAAGTAATTTGTTTTGCCAGTCACATTTTGAGGAAACGTAGCACCTAGATTTTTTTTTTCCCCCAGCAGTGTTGATTCTGGCACCTGATATTGTTGCAGTCCTCTGACAAGAGTTTGTGTAGATTGGTTTTTTTTAGCTTCAAAATGTATGTCACCATGTTTGTTGTATGCCATGACCATCACATGTGTCATTCTCATGTATCGTGAGGTTAGTAGAAAAAGCACTGTTTGTTCTCACACACACACACACACACACACACACACACACACACACACACACACACACACACACACACACACACACACACACACACACACACACACACAGTGTCCACTGTTACTGACAGATTTAAAAAGTGTTTTTTCATTCTCTTCATTAGCGGTTGTGCAACAGGTCAAGCAGCTAAACCAACTTCTGACTATTTCTTATTAGCAAACGATACTGCTTTATTTTATCAGTTAGAGAGTTACAATGTGTGAATAAGACTTTAAAAATAAGAAAAGTAGCCTAATCTGTTACATCACTCTTTAGTTTTTATTTGATGATGAAATTTTTAATAGATTTGTCATAGTTCTTGATTTTAAAGGTTACCTTTTATTTAGTTTTCTTTATGAAAAATAGTTTGTCAGCAAACTTTTCAGCTATGTTCATTCTCGTGTTGGTGTGCTACAGTTACAGTATGTACTGCACTCAGGTCATAGGGAGGTGTTCAGGGTGGATAGCAGGCGTACAGAGTCCTGTGTGGAGTTAGGTTTGGGCAACAAAAAGAAATTGGTTAGAGAGAGACTGTGCTTTCTATTTAAATGGTAATAAAGTAAATAAATGTTATTTCTTGTCCTCGTCAGACCAGTCTTTCTCTAACCTTAACCAAGTACTGTGAGTGCCTAAACACAAGCTTAAAAACATTTATCTTGCTTAACTGTTTATAGCAGTGATGCACTGTGTAGAGAAAACAAATTATTATTTTGTCAGTAAACTTTTTAATGACACGACCAGCCTTAGAATATCACCCACAGGTTCCTGAAGAGCCGTATGTGAAGCTCAGACTGTGGTGGCTCTGGCCACCGCCTTGTTGGCAGTCCTGTCTCTGCCGCCTCCCGGCTAATCGAAAAATCGGCAAAGACGTAAATCATCAGCAAACCTGAGGCGGGCTGAATAAAGCCTGGGTGCTCAAACAAGCCATCTGTATGGACATCCACCTGTCAATCAAAGTGACAATGCTGTTAATTATGCATAACTTTAAGTCTCTAATTTGAAGAGGTGAGTTAAATAGAAATTCAGCCTCAGTACAGTTGTCATGAAAGATGTAAACATGTTTATTTCTGCTGTGAAGCTGGACATTGAGCTTATGGAGATTCATTCTGCAGCCAGCCTCTAGTGGCTGTTCAAGGAACTGCAGTTTTGGCACTTGGCATTGGCTCACAGCCACGGAGGTTGCTGCTTGGTTAATTTATAGCAGTTATGTTACGTTTTTGCTGTTGTCTAATTAGTACATTAGCCAAGAATTTAGAAAAAACATACAAATGACAAAACAAGCAAATTAAGAAAGTTAATTTGACAACACGTGCAGCATTCAGAAAATGCTGCAGACACACAAACGAGCTACAAATACACAAAACGACAATAGAGGTGTTTCAAGAGGACACTTAAAACTGCTGATAACGGCTCAGACGCGCTTGTTGTTGCCACGGTTTGTGACTCATGAAGCTGTTGAAGCCAACGTGTTAAATTTGATGAAGATGGTTTCTTAATTTGCATGAGCAGTACATTGATCTCGCTGGGCCACCGTACAAATGAATGTGATATAAATGTATAACCTGGATATATAACATGCTAAAGAACATAGATGATGGAAGAAAAACTAGAACTGACCCAACGTATCTGAGAAAACCCTGCAAACTGATTACAGCTGTGTGGGAAACATGAACTACAGCTGTGCGAGATCAAGCAAATTGTATTGATATCTTGACAGGCTCATCCCTGTGCTCATCATGTACAAGAAGAGGCTCAAGAACAAAGACATCAAAGCGATAATAGTAACGGTAGTGATTTACAAATGACGAGGGATGTATTTTCAGCGACAGGGCCAGTTTATTGCAGTAGCAAACTGTCCTAAACTACTCCTCCCTCTGCGATTTTAAAATGCCTTTATTTCATCTAGACGATAAAGGAGGTACAAAATAAGTGTTTTGCCACCTGCAATAAAAGAAAGTTTCTCTTTTTAATGGCATGGGTATAGCTGAGCAGGGAGTGCACCTTGCTGTTCATCTCCTACATGCGAGTGTGAGCTGTCTGGGTGATGGCCATTATGGTTCCTGCTACTGCCTATGCGTCCGCTCCGCCGGGATCACTGAAGTGTTGGAACTAACAAGCTTGGGATGCAGACAGCGGATGCACAAATGGGATTTTGTCCTGAAAGCTTTAGAGTTTGCTCCCTGTCTTCAGTAGAAACAGGAGAGAGGATGTTAGCGTTTGCAGGGACTGTCTGAGTTATGCGCCACCAGAATGAGATGATTACATCTGATAATCTTGCTAATGATCTACACTGGGGAGGAGAGGACATAAAATTGAATGAGCTACACCGATGTACACAGTTTTCAGTCTCGTCCTCTCATCTCTCTTTTTCTCGTATTCTCTGTCACTGTGGCTCAGATTTATGCAGAATCTGAGAGGTTCTCCACCCAGGATAATATGCAATATTCCTTGTCATAGTTTAAGCACAAGCAGGATGTGGGGCACAAAAACATTAAAACTCTCCCCTCAGATATATATTTATATATATATTTATATATATATATATATATATATATATATATATATATATATATATATATATATATATATATATATAAATATATATATATATATATATATATATAAATACATCTATTTCTCTTTCCCAAGCACATGCACAAAAATGCTGAAATCCTCACAATGCTCTCCCAGCCCAAGGTTAGTACAGATTAAAAGATGTCATTGATGGAAGAGGCTCCTCCTCCCTCTCCAGCCTGTCACAGTGTGTTTGGGAACAACCTACTTCATTTTAGCAGCATAATGGGTAAACAGAGTGTGATCAGTCCAATTACCCCCTCATTGCAGAGGCGTTCTGGCGGGAATGGCCTGTAGAGAGAGTGAGCTGTCTGGCGTGTGGCGGAGTTGCAACAGTAGCACCTGCTGCCCGGAGCCCTCACTTGTATGAATCTCAATTTGTTTGTACAGACGTGCCAAAAAAACCAGGGGACCAAGAAGTGAGCCCTCTGAGGAGGATGGCACTACTGGCTATCCTTCTGATTGCTGTTTTCACCACACTGCAGGGACAGCTACCTCTGCTTGTTGGTTGATAATTAATCCTGAATGAAGCATGTTCAAGAACATACTTAGCTGTTCATGTCGCAAGCTAGAAAGAAGCTAATGTGGGTGTTAGGCCTGCCAATGTATGCTAATGTGGTAATAGGTTGGTGAGGTTTATACATGACACATTGCTTCATATTGATTCAACATCAAATCTATGACTTATTCAAGTCAAGTTTAGCCTCTGGGCGCATCGGACAATGTTTCTGTGGATAGCTGGAAAATAGATAATAGATATCCTGGCCAAGACTTCCTTTGCAGTCATGTATGAACTTGATACATGAGAATGATGAGAAAGACACACATAGCTAAAACACATAGCTACATATGAATGTAGATAACTTAAGAAAAAAGCTAAATGGTCATCATATGATAGCCAATACACAAACTGCTGCAAACAAACCCCGCTTAAACATGATTGGTCAATATTACTTGGACTACAAATGGATACAGGAATGCTTCTGGTTGGTCCCGGAGATAAAATCATTTGGTCCCTAGCGCTAACCAAAATAAGGCCACTCCTATCAGCTGCATTCGTTTGTTGGTCGAAAATTCATCACAATCCGAATGAAGCATGTTCAAGAGGAGTTTATAGAGATGGTATCGCATGCAGCCTGTTCTCTATATAGCTAACTAGGTAGCTAAGATTGGTTCATGTGATAGGATAATAAGGCAATATTGTGCGACATGATGCAAATGTTCTGAGGCATATGTGTAGATTTTTATTCACTGGGCATCCCATTGGTACCATCATCTTTAATCATTTCCCCAACTTCAAAAGACTCGTCCAACAACAATTCCAAGTTTGGATGCTACTGTGTCACATAATGGGGGGCATAGGGCATCGCTTTGTGTCAAGTTTTCATTTTATAGCCGTGTCGCCCCATCACTGAGGCATGCTGATCAAAAAGTGATAAAAAGTTTAGTAAAAATAAAACATTTTCTTCTCTCCAGCGGGGCAGCTCAGCCAAAGAGGGCAAATGGATTGTTGCTCGGGCAACTTTAACCCGGCCTTGTGCACGTCCTTGTCACACTGTCAGAGGACGTGTGCAAGATCAGAAGGTGCTGTTCTCAGCAATGAACTCATAGCAATGAGCTCATGTCAATGTCAGTCCAGTGGATTGTTGTGTGCCTTCTTGCTGTGCAGCTTTCAAGGACAATGAATTTTCCTATTTTCCCCATTACATGACGTTTTAAAGCTTGGAGGATGCATGATTTTGAAATGGAGAGTTCATCCACAGTACAGTCACAAGCTGCAGTCCTAAATCTGAAAATATTTCACCTAATTTTAGATTCATTGTCAAATGAAGAATGAGGCAGCACAGTAATATTTCCCTCTTCACGTTTAATGTTTGTCTCATAATCAACAGTCAGGACTACTTGACATGTCCATGTGTGGAAGTGTGTGGAAGTTCATGCAGAGTATCTTCAGGTCTTGGATTGGTTAGATAGCAAGCAGTGATTCTTCTAACTTAATCTCAAAGTAACATCTGTCCTCATATTACAAGGACATATCTGGTTACATTCTTGTGATCCAAAGATGTGCTTGTCGTCCTTGAATAAGATGGGAATCCTTCATTTCCTTCTTTATGTTTCTCCCTTGGGCAGCTAACATATCTAATGTGTGTTTTAACTCCTTATGGCAGGCATCATAATAAGTTCTGTAAGTAAAAAAAAATAAGATTTTCTTTTTTTAGACTGACATACAATTTCTGTAACAACTGGTAGAGAGCTCTGTCAGCAGGAAGTAGGAATTGCCTTTCAAGAATCATTTGGCTCCACTAATTGAAACTAATACATTTCAAATAGCGTATTGATTTAGAGAGAGCTCCATTTTTCAAATGTGCACTGTAAATGAATGAATAATACAAAAATTGAATGTGCCAAGATTAAAACAGAGTTGTTGGAAGCTTGTTGCCTGTGTGGCACCAGAAGTCATGAAGATGACAGCAAACATATCATAGTATGACTTCAAAGCACCTCGTTCCCTGGGCTGTTGTGCAGTGGAAGGCCTGAGGCGTATTGTATTAGTGCCCTAATTAAAAAAAAAAAAAAAGAGTCTTATAGTGTCACCAGAAATACAGTCGGAGTAGAAATTCCCGCAGCTCTGCACATCAAAACGATATCAGTAACACGTCTGGATCTTTATCAGGAAGTCCAACTGAATTCCCCCAAAATGCACTCATCACACATGCGCACGCGCCTGCACACAGTTGACAGGTGAATCCGGTGGTGATTGATGCAAGCAAATGATGTTTTTTTTTCCTGTCGGTTCAGATGCAAAAAAAAAAAATGTTACCACAGTATGAACACAACAGTGTTCTGCGAAAACACAAATTACTTTTGCTGTCAACCGCTCCGAGTCAATCAAACTGCTGTTTCTGATAACTTTTATAGGTTGAGACAAATAGTCTGAGACGTAACTGAATATAAACTCTTTCGTCTTAGAGGGAAAATAAATGCATGGAATCATTTCGAAATGATTTCAGCATTTTAAAGCTGTTTTTTTTTTTTCTCCCCCAAACATTCTCATGAACAATGAGCTCAAGCCGTTCCTGCAGTCACTCTCCGTCGGCGCGTTTGCCTGATGCGCAGCGCCTCCCCAACTGGTCGCTCACTTTGACAAATTCCTGGACGTGAGCGGGTCTGCTGATTTGCTTCTTGCTCGTAAAGATGATACCTTGAATATTTCAGAAGTTTAACAGCTCTGCCACATCTTTCTTTCTCCCCACTGGTAGACTATCAGTTTGGAGGAACACAATGGGACTGTGGACATTTTGGAGTTTTTCTCTTTTGGCTTTCGTATTGATGCACCACTTTCAACCCAAGTTTGTGGCTCAAGCGGAATTAACTTCTGCCAGAACAAACGACAGATTGTATCGCCTGGAGGTAACACAGCTGGAGGCACGTGTAACCCAAAAATCAAAAGTCTCACTCAAAGTCGACAATCGCACAAAAGTTTTAAGCGCTTTTGAAACGGAGACACCCGATGCGGAACCGAACCATGGCAAGCAAGTGGAGAAAGATACACAGAGTGGACTTAAAAATGAGGCACCGATCGGCGTCAAAACTGCACCAAACTACCACCGCCTCAAAATACCTGGTAAAAAGTATGGTGACATGTACGAGGACAACCAAAGGCGACGCACGGTGAATATAATGTCAGAAAAGAAAATTCCTGACCCAAGAAAGAGGGCAAAAAGGAGTGTGGCTACAACATACACCGAAAATGTGGAAAGGAGTACAAGTGGACAAGCGCAGTCAAGAGAGAGGTTTGTGGAGACTGTCCATGGTGGTTCCAACTCCAGAGCTGAGTACCGGCGCGTTGGGGAGGAAGCCAGAGGGTCTAACCCGAGGCAAAGTGAACCGCACCTGGACACTTCCACTTTTGCACTGTCGGGAGACTCGGCGCACAACCAGGCGATGGTGCACTGGTCCGGACACAACAGCAGCGTGAGTTTCAGTTTTACAAAAACACTAACATCATATCACAAAGATTTTAGAGAACGTGTAATTTCCCCACATCCTGATTACACGTAATTTATTATTATTCTGTGTGAAATGCTTATTTTGGACATTTTCAAATAGGTTTACATGAATTGGTCACATTTTACGCACAGCTGTATCAGCGCGCACGTAGGGCATTCGTTCATACAAACTAATTATTTCACTCTAACACAGTCTTGAGTTGCGATGCGTTTTTTTCTTCTTCCATTCATGATTGTCTTTTTTGATACAGTCTACACAAAGATTATGTCTGTATGCGGACTGCGCGGCTGTGTCTGTGTGCCTGTTGGATATGACTGTGCACTCGCAGGATTCCCTCTCGTTCTTCCTGACTAGAGTGGAATCATTTATTTTAACAAAGTGTTTGTCACCTGAACTCTAAATTAACAGTTAACCCTGCAGGTAAATTTATTTGACAGTGAGCTAAAGTACGGTGCAGGGATTTTGGCAGCAATCACAACACATTAATAATTTATGAAATAATCAAGTAATGTCTCTCAGGAAGGCGCAGGAGCTACAATTAAAAACGGCTGTGTTCAACTTGACCCTTGATGTGGCGCTGAAGCGACACAGTCTGACCTTTTGGCAAATGAGCCATGCCTTTATCGTTGACATTTGACTCACACACGCTTTGTTGTTGGTTGTCTAATTGCTCGGACGAATACAACATTGCAGTATGTTTATTGTTGAAATGTTGCCAAGCTTTGCACTTCATGAGAACAGCTTCATGAGAAATGTGCACAACTTAAATGGATGTCAAGACACTGCAGCAACCACCCAGATCACCCCCACACCCCTTCACACACAGACACAGCTGCATGCACACTTTGTGGTTGCACACCGTTTTACCATCACAAAGACAAATCCATGTAGATTTTATCTCTTACTTTACATATGCAGCATGCAAAGGTGTTTGTATGCGCCAGCGTTTATCAGGCACAAAGATCTTCAAACTACAAACTGCCCTGTGCAAAAGAAAGGAGCTGCTCTGCCTTTTCTTCTTCAGGTAATTCAGATCACTTCAGTGTGCTGGGCAAAAGGGTGTGTGGCAGCAACATTAATCTGGGACCACATCAGAAGATTTTCTGTGTCCCAGAAACACTGCGAATATTTAATACATAATCCAAAAAAATGCAAATATATTTCACTGGGTGGATTATATGATTCAACTTCTACTTGTATTTTAGTATCTGGTACATTTTCTGTTTGGCAAAAAATGTCGTAACGTCAGAGACATCACATACTTTGGCTGCGTTGATGCACCGCAGTGGACAGAAATGGACCTCATAAAATCTGATTTGTGGGATGTATCGTGAAATATGTTGTTGGTTTGAGTTGTCTTCACCAACGATGGCCTTTTGTAGTGCAGGGCACTGTTCACTGGATCATCACTGATGGGCTTGTCACTGCAGCCAGTCAACATTTGAGATTTATACAGTCTGAACCCCTGTCTGCCGTCTCAAAAGTACGACTGGAACTGCAGAGTTTAAATTGATGGCATTTTATGACTGGATGTTAGAGCTCAGGCTATATCAGATGTAAATGGCTGATAATAAATCCAATCTAAAAGGGACTTTTGAAGGAAAAATTACTTCATTCCTATGGTTTAGGGTAGTTCTATCAAATATTCACTTCAAGACTTTGCCTGTGATCTGGCCAAGATGTAAAATCCCATAGGGAGTGAAATGAGAAAGATGTAGAAGGTGATGGTGAAAGCGCCAGCGGGGGATCTTCAGAGTTCAGATGTGATAAAGAATTTTATCATATAAAACCTCAAATCTGTCCTCAGATCAGTCTCCCAACTATTATTTGATTATCTGCGATTGTCTGAGACATCAAAGCCCGAAGTCATAGCTCTGTGGTCTCTGACTTTCAGAGAAATAACATTGATTGGACTCGACCATGGGAATAAAACATATACTGCATGAACTCTCTTTTAAATTCATGCTTCTTAACTACATTTAGTATTGATTGACTGTGCATGTTTCTTGCTTTTTAAATCTATTCTGAATGGAGATGGAGATACACAGGTTCATGATTTGTAATGACTTGAGCCATAAATATGAGCAAAAATAGAAATAACACTAATTAAAAATACTAATAAATACACTTGGCTGGGGCTGTCCTCTATGGCAAATCAATATTTCAGTCTTTTGCCTCTCATGGGTGTTCAAGCTGTGATATGACCATGTTGGTAATCTTTTTAAACAGCCATTGCAGCACATCCTACACTCAGGGGATGCAGAGCCCCCTCCCCTCCCACCCCCCTGAAGGCAAAAGTCTTAGTGTGCAAGCCAGCTGGTGATCAGGGAGTTATTGGCAGCGAAATGATTTTAGGCTCCTGATTGACCATTTTTGCAAGCTTCTCACAGATAGCTGACCAAACTAGGACACTGTGTTGAAATCGAGGATAGTTCATGAGCGCTCTTATCGACATCGCATCCCCAGAGCTGCTGCTGCAGAAATGATGCTGTATGTTGGTGTAAATAATGTCAACCTACTGTACCTTGAGAATAAGACTCTCTGGCTATCGTCACTGGCCTTCTATTAGAAACTTGCTCGGGGAGGGGCTGGACATTGATGAGGCCAGCTGTTCTTTTTGGCTGTGGAGCAAATCTCATTGGGTTTTTTTGTTATGTTTTGTCTGAGGTGGCGAGAGTCAAATCTAATCTGTCAGCTCTGTAACATCGTCTTTTTCTTCTGTGACTGACTGGGAATCAGACAGGCCTCCTGGGCCGGGTTGTCCGCATGCTTAATCAGAACGAGGCAGTTATTGTTGCACATAATCTCATCGGTATAAATAGACAATAAAAAAGAGGAAATGGCACGGCCCTGGGGGACAGTTGTTTAAAACTGGTTCATTAGATAGACAGCCATTCCATTTAACATGCCAGAGCTGGTTGCATAGAAACTCCTTGATCCATAAAATCAAATGGAATGGGTTCCCAATTCACAGAGGTGTTTGACCGGAGTTTGTGGGTGTTGCAGGATGATGAAAAGTACATTAAAAAGCTGCCACTGTCGAGGTGTTCAGATATAACAAAGGGAAAGTTTCAACGTGGTTTAATTTTTTTGTGATAATTCGCCACATTCCTCACAGAGAACTGCATTTTCAGTTATAATTTGGGGTAAGATCCCTTAATAAAAGTCACACTTAAAGGGGCTGATATGTGACCTTGTAAAAACCTTTTATTCATGCGCTTTTCATCATCCTCTGCCCCCCTAGATGCTAGCTAAGGGGATTTTGATCCATACTACGTTTGATGAAAATCAAAAGTGGTTCACATTTTTAACATTTCAGTACAAATTATTTCCCTCCTGTGACACACTTTGTATTAGACTATCCCGCAGTGCCTCAACATTTGAATATTTTAAATTTCAGATAACGCTTTCATATAGTTCATCTGTGTTAATTTGGCTGTCGACTGAATATGGATTTTAAAGCAGTTGCCAGTGATGAAAAACAAATTCCAGGACTTTTCTGTCCTTTACCTGCTTGTACCCAGAGGTGTCGGCACCATAAGTCTGTTCATTAATCCTGCCGGTCTCAAGCCTTTAGGGCTGCACTGTCCACTGATGTGATTGTAAGATGCTGATAGAAACTGCAGCAATCCAGCGTGCTTTAAGAGGTAGACTGCTGGTTACTACAGGAAAAACAATTGCTCAGGAGCCTAGATGGGCCATTTTTAAAGGTTCGCTGAAGAAAAGGCATTTTCCATTGTTTTTAAATTATTTTTGCAACAGTTCTATTTTTTGGCACACTGGATACAAGTTGCACCCTCTCTATAGTAATAATTCAGTGAAATCCCAGTTTTTACTCATCAAATGACATGCTTGTGCGCCCTTATTTCCATGAATCATTTCTGCTCGGGGACCATAATGCGTCACATCAACATAGGCTCTTATATTTCCTCACTTCTTCACAAAGTGCTTTAAGAACATACAGGCCCTCACTTGTATGCTCACTGTCACTGCTTGATTCCTTTCTGTCTCCTATCAGTCTCTTTTTAATGCACACACACACACATACACACACTTATATTTCAATTTTAATCAAAGTGACAAAGCGGGTGCAGAATCACATTTGTCAGGTTTGCATGTGATTAATTAGTTTAATAACTGTCGCAGTGTGGCAGACACATACTATAGCAGTGATTAGGTTATGAAAACAAATTTATGCATTCTCTGATTGGGAAAATCAAAGAAATGAAATATCAAATTGCAAGGCGACTTCTTTATTAATCGTCATGGAGGTAGAGTTAACGCAAACTGTGGCACTTTATGAAAATAAGTTTTTATGCCTAAAGGTCACGCCTGATTTTGTTTAGTTCTTTGGTTTCTTCTGTCCTGATATCAGGCAAACCAACCAACTTCAGTTTGGTAACATTATGCGTTAAGCCTCACTGGGCCTTGAAGTAGCATATTGCCTGAAGCAAGACAGCAGTTACTATCATGTTTAAAGATGACCAGGATTGCTCAGGTGGCAGTCATCTTAAATAATGGTTTGACTTGGCAGTTTACAGTGACAGGAATGTATTAGATGCAATAGAAAATGGTTTTTCCTATCTAGTGAGATAGAAAAGACCCAACTAAAGCACCACACACACTGAGCAATCAATGGAGATGATGGAAAACTTCCAAACACAAAATGACACACAGAGAATAGTCACTCAATGGGTATCCTGGAACAAATCCTTTAAAACGACTGGTTGCTTTTGCTTTGAACACATAAAATTTGAGTTATAGTCAAAATCCAAACTTGCATAAATGGACACATAAATATGGACAAAAAACAATATTCATCAAAATCTTTGCAGAGCTAAGACTTGACAGAAACTACACATCATTTCCACGAGTTAATGATTACACTGGAGCGGGTGTGAATTGACATCAATAAGAATGTCACAAGACTACAAATTATTTCAACAACTAAACATTGAATTTGAAATAAGATCTAATTGTATTCCAGCTTTACTACTGCTAACATTTCACACACCCTCTGAAGCTGATGCCAGTAGTTTTTAATTCCTGATTTCATGCTGTTCTCCTCTACTTGACACACTCTGATAGTTAAATCGTGCTATTCATCACTATCTTTGCTTATATTCCCATTCATTTAGATCCCTCTTTGGTGTATATTGCTTGCTATTCCTTTCTGTGGTACAGTTTTCCACACAAGATAATTGAAGTTTCATCTTATGCAATGTTCTGGAAACATTTTATAAAGTGTAGATAGACAACTGCAACTGGTACAAAACAACAATTAAACCGGTTGTGATAAATAAAGATTAGGCAGTCTCTGAAATTAATGTGTAAATTAAATAAATTGAATTAACAGTTTAAAAATTGGTCGCTTGATGATGATATTACAACAAACAAACAACATGATAATTAGCTCAAAATGTTCCATTATACACAATTCAGGTTAAAGGGCATCTCTGTGAAATAATAAAGTAATACTTTATATTACAGCACATGATCTACAGTGCAGTTGTGTGGCACAAATTAGGTACCAATAAAATACTTAAATGTAGGTACAGAGGAAGAAAAGAAGAAAATGGGGAACAAGGAGTTGTTTGGTGTACAATACTGGGAAACAAAACAGTACTTACTGTACCTGTGCATTTTTAGTTGCATAACTGTGAAATATATTCCAGCATGATTTATGGCTCTGCAGAATATCAATGTTAACACCATTTCTCCCAAACCCTCCAGAATTTTCTCCAAAATGATTACTTCTATGTTCCCCATAGTCATATTACAATAAGGAATTGATTGGTACCTGATTCAAAGATTGAAATGACGCTAAAAAATCAGGGGCTGAAGTGATACCAACAATGATTGTGTAGCATCTCTTTTCCAATGAACATGTAATTAAATAAAATCTACTGTATATGATGACCTGATGTGACCCACATTATCTTCTTCTATAAAGTATGTTTACAAACAATTCATCTGCCACAGCAAATACATTTTGCAGTCCACATTATGTTTTCTATCAACATAATGAAAAACGTTAATCAACATATCTTGCAAATGATGATACTGAACTTATCTGCAAAGTGTTCACTGTCTAATCGTGGCAACAAAATGATGATAAAACCTTTTGGCACCTAAACCTAAGGTTAGCAGGGATCTAACGGATACGTAAGTAAATGGATTTTAAAATGTAAGTAATAAAATGTTTTTAAGTCTTACTTTTACTTGTGAGAGGTGTTAAATGTTATGTTTAGACCAACATGTATCTACCTATATCACTGTACTGCACAGGGTTTAGTTAGCGTTATATTATTGCTCATTTTTTTTGTAGATTTGCGTGTTATGTCTTGCATTCATCTAACCAATTATGTATGCTGTCTTCCACATTTAAAACCACAAAAAAGAGAGAAGCAGAAATCTGGTACCAGGATGAAAAATACTGGGAATGGTAACACATGCAACATCCATGTTAATGTGCTGTTGTTCTGCTGTGGAAATTGTATTAATTTGTATTAATTTGTATTTTTTTAGGTCTTAAATAGGTCTTCAAAAATCTTAAACTTGATTTTTAGTATTTAGTAAGTGTGCAGCAACCTCAGGGGAGAGGTGGTGGTCTTGGAATATGGAAAAAGTCATGAGTAATTTGAAGCATGTTGGATTCATTAACATTAATCAAAGCTGTTTCTTAACTTTACCCAAAGTGCCTTTGTTTTCTAAACCTTAACCACATGTTGGGGTCAAATCCCGGCCAAAGTTCTGTGCTTTGAACACCCACCAGTGTCCCCAGATGTAGCAGACTTTTCCGTAATGGACGCTGTTAGGTTTTCCCTGCAGTGGGAAGGATTTTGGCCCCCCAGAACTATGCTATTTTCAGAGCCTGAACATGAATCCAAAATGAAAAATAATGTTGGGCCGGTCTTCTGTTTTATTAATCTAATTAGGTGGACAAAAAAACCATGGTTAAAGTAATGAAAAATTATCTGCAGCAAGTCTTTCAGATCACGTAACATTAAACCCAAAAGGTCATCACTTATATGAACCGATGTAAGTTTTTACAAGGCTATTATCACAAAGGTATGACTTTATAACCAGAGTTTCAGCCTTGTTGGAATGAAATGGAGTGACATTTGGTTTTGTCGGTTATCAGTCCTTGCGTGTCGAACCAATTGAACTCCCTGCCCTGTCAGTCTGAATTGCAATAGCTGGAAAAGAGAAGTTGCGATTCACTGGACTGTATTACATCTTTTTGTAAGGGAAAAACGCTCAAACGGCACAAAAAGTAGCCCAAATTACACCCACAACAAATTTTACCAGCCCAGTCTGCTGGAACGCCAAAGCTGGCAACACTGTTGCCCACTCTTCAACTTCACCACCTCTTTAGACTTCAATTCTGTCCAGTAAGATACTTTGTTCCTTGGAAAAGACGGAACTGAACATAATCCTGGAAGTGTTTCCTCTAACTGGCAAAATAAATAAGTAGTAGTATATGAGCATGATTTCTAGTAGAAACAAACTCAAAACTAAATGTTAACTAAACCTTAGAGTATCCTGTCTCTTCCATTACACATTATGTAAAATACAGCTAACTGATGGGGAATGACAAAATGGAGATCTGTATGACACATTTAGCTCATGATCTTTGAATTTCTCAGCACTTTTGGCAGTGAGGAGGGAAATTTTAGGTGGAGGGTTTCTCTCTTCCAAAATCTCAATTTGGACCTACTACCGCCTTTGGCTCCAGCTCAGACCCCCACAGGCTGAAGCCGAGCCATTAGGAGCCAAAGCTGTGAAGGAACAGAAGAGATTGGAAGAAATGTCTGAATGGTGTTACACTGCTTAAAGTTATCCAGCATGGATAACTAGTGTTCAAACTTAAACCTGTTTTTTTTTATATATATTATCCTATTTCACCCAGGTAAATTTCAAATCTCTGTTGCAGTTCATGGCTCAGTGAATAACAGGATTACACACAGAAAGGAAAAGTAGTCATGCTACTGTACCTTCACCCTCTGAACACTAAATATGAACAAATGAGAATGGCACAGAACAAAAACCCTGTTAGAGTAAAATGCTAATGTTGAATTTGTGGCTCTCCACACTGCTTACAATGCATCAAATTAATTTAAAATTGCACGGGATGTGACTAAAAATTTGTCAAATGTATCAAATCATTTAAATGACTTCAAATATTTCCATCATATTTGCCCTTGAATGTTGCGTTCCTTGTATTTTCACCTTCTGTACAATTCGCATTGTATTCCGCTACGATGTCGACATCAAAACACAAGAAAAATATGGACCAAGTGCAGTGTATATTTCTAACCATAGTCCATTAAACATATTTCATAGACTTTTCTTTACCCGGAGCTTTCTTTAAAGAAACGAATCAGACCAATCACAATCTTTTATCCCACTAATGGTAAACAGTACAGTTTATTGTGCATTGTTGTTAGCAGAAGAGAGACATAACATGCCCACAAAACCTCCTCACAATAGAGCAGCATTCGAAGTGAAGCCCTTTTATAGTCAGCCCATTTCATTAATTTCCCCCCATAATGGACTGAATTGATTGCTGGAACCTCTGAAGCTCAAAGTATCAGAGCCATATGACCAAAGCTCAGGAGTCGGGAGGATAAGCAAACATACACACAGCAGACTAATGCACAAGGGACATTTCACTGAGGTTTACTTGATGAAAGCAGCATCCCTTGAGTATGTTTTCACCCACAAAAGTACAAACAATCAATTTGGTCCATAGATAAGATGAGGACAGAGTAAGGCCTCTCTTCGACCGCACCATTTCTCTTAAAAGCAGT